>JAQPPZ010002265.1:705833-1411666 GCA_028583015.1 Wollemia nobilis
ATGGGACTCCTATTAAAAATGTATACTCTTGTAGCAATTGCATCAACCCAAAAATAATTGCTCAACCCATTGGTTTGAAGCATACTTCATTCCATTTCAACTATAGTCTGGTTCTTTCTTTTAGCCATCCCATTTTATTGAGGAGTGTAGGTAGTTATGAGTTACCTCTTGATTCTATTCTTATCACAAAACTATGTGAATAACCTTGAACAATACTCACCACCATGATCAATCCTTAAACACTTAGTTCTATGTCTACTTTCATTTTCTATAAGTAATTTAAATCTCTTGAAAACATATAAAGCCTCATCTTTATTCTTTAAAAAATATACCCAACACTTTATGGAAAATTCATCAATAAAAATAATAAAATAATATGACTTACCCAAGCTTTTGGTTTGCATTGGGCCACAAATATCATAATGAACTAATTGGAGTAGATATTGGGCCCTCCATGTTTTTCCTCTTGGAGATATTTCCATAGCATGATTGCCTTTGGAACATCCCTCATAAAATTCTTTGTGATATTCAACTTTGGGTAAACCAAAAACCAACTCTTGAGAAGTCAACAACTTCAAGCTTTGAAAGTTTAAGTGGCCATACCTCAAATGCCACAACCATTTCTTATCTTCAATAACAATGTTTTATAAGTTGCTACCATTACCTCTAAACTTTAGAGGACAATTTTTATTACTTGACATGGGAAAAATAGTGACAATTTTGTTCCCATGATTATTGTCATATATGATACATTGCTTATTATAAAAAAAAAACTCTATAATTTTATTCAAAAAGTTGCTTAACACTCAACAAATTATGCTTAAGTTCAGGAGCAATAACTATCATGTATTTGCTTTTTACATTCCTTAGAATTTACATTCATTATACCTTTTGCTACCACCATTAAAAACTTGTCATCACCAAGCTTGATCTTGGTCTTGAATTTCTCATCCATAGTAGCAAATAATTCCTTATCGCCCATCATGTAGTTGGAATAGCCAAAATTAAGATAACAAGTCTCTTGAAGAGTCTTTTTATCTTTATCATATGATAAAAATAATATGCTTGAAACTTACTCATTCTTATTTACATAATTACTCTTTTTTCTTCATTTACAACTTTTACTCTACGTTTTTTTCAAAATATCCATACCTTTTGCAATGGTACCATTGGACATTTCTCTTTTCAAGTTTTCCTCTTCCTATAGTAGCAGGTCCACCTCTTCTTCCTCTTATTCCTATTAAAAAATTCTAATTTTACCCTTTGCCTTGTCCTTGTCCTTGGTTTCTTGTACTAGCACCTTCACTCTTTGATACTCTTACCTTTGAGACAAGCCTTCTCTTCACATTTACCATAGGTATCTCTTAGTCTTTCTTAATGTGACATAAGAGAACAAACAAGATGGTCATGTTGGAAATTTGAGGTAATATGAGGAATTTTATGTTGTCATTGATGTCACATGGATCATTGATATCCCATGGATCACATTTGGTTTTGGTGGCCGAAGTATTTCATAAATAAGGCATTTATGATAGTTCGAAAAATAGGGTTTTTATGAAAACCAAGGCAGGTAAAATAAAAGGTTTTATTTAAAACCATGGATGGCAGATTTGATATGGGTTTTTCTTAAAACCCAGGTTGGCTTTTCGTTTCATCGAAAAAGGTGCCCCGGAGATGAAGATATTCAACTTTGAATATTTGGTGTAAATTTTAATATTTAAAATTTAATTTTAAAATTAAAATTATGACATCACCGCCGATGTCATCATCAAATCAAAATTAATTAAATTGCCACCGACGTTGGTAAAGGTAAGGGAAGTTGCACATATATATACGAAGTCTTTCTTTCAAAAGCCTTGGAATCAGAGGAGTGGATATAAGACGAAAGGCGCAAAGAGTTTCGTATGGCAACGTAGTCCAATAGAAAGCGAGGGGAGACAAAGGTTTTTTGACTTGCGAATGATGAAGGTTCGATTCCCATCGGTTGAGTTTTCAGGGCAAGATAAAGGCCCACGTTTTTGTTATTTTGTGTGATCAAAGGAATAAGACAAAAGCGCATTCTGCGCTTCTTGTCCTATGCAAGCGCTTTTCTCGCGTGGTCTTTGGCACCGCGGTTGAGAAGTGTTTGGGCAGAAGACGAGGGTTCGATTCCATCTAAGAGGCAAGTAAGTTTTTATTTAATAAATTAATTTTTGCCTAATGTTGGAGGTATAATGTGATAAGGGTTGAGTTGATTTTTATTTTGGAAGGCAAGATAAATGCACTTTAAGAAAAGAAGATATTTCTGGTATGTTTCTTTTATAGAAGTATATCATATTATATATCGTTGGAAAGCTTATTTCGAGGGCTATTTGACTAACTCATTTAGAAGGAGAAATAAGGTGTATGTAGAGAGATATTTATGTTTTTGTAGAAGGTTTCAAAAGTGAATTTTACCTTGTTATTTTTCAAGAGGACTAATTCTTCCATGAGGTGACAAGGTATGCAATATTGTGATTTATTTTATTTTAAAGGTATAAGTGGTTTTGGGAGTGATAAGGTTATGCAATATTTTGATTTATTTTATTTTATGGTACAAGTGGTTTTAGGAGAGATAAGGAAGTTGTGAAATTAAAATCCTTGGTGATTATTATTTAGAAGCAAAGTAATGTTGATTGTTTTGTGATCTACTAACCCTTGTGAAGATTGGCAAAGGAAAGTTGTGTTTAGTATGGCAGATTTTGTGGAAAAATTCTTGGCATTAAAAAGGTATGGGCACATTATCCTATTGATTGTTTATGATGGTTGATTTCTGAAATATCATTGGAGTGAAAAGGATTGTTTGTGGTTTCCTTTTCAAAAGTGGTTGGTTGAATGCATCAAGGTTTTCTGAATTGAGAGTTGTGTTTAAACCTTGTGTTATAAGCATAGTGGTTGAAGCCCATTGGTTGTGAAATAACTTGAGTTAGAAAATAACATGAGTATCATTGTTATGTGATATTTGTGGTTGAGCATTGTTGGAAATATTTGAGTTGGTTGATATATACTTGGACTAGGTTTGTGTGAGAGAGAGTTGTCCCTTGTGATGATTGGTTGAGTTGAGTTGATTGAGCCTAGTCAAGTGAAGTGTGAAGTGATTGTTCAAGTTCTATGAAACAAACTATTCCATCATTCTATGTTGAGTTGAGATTGAGGTTAGAACATATTGAGTCTCTAACAATTCTCTTTATGGTTCTATAAGACTTGAGTTGAGTTGAGGTTGACTTGAATTGAGTTGAGGTTGATTTGAGTTGAGAGTGAGTTTAGAACATATTGAGTCTCTAACAATTCTCTTTATGCTTCTATGAGTTGAGTTGAGATTGATTTGGGTTGAGAGTGAGATTAGAACATATTGAGTCTCTAACAATTCTCTTTATGCTTCTATGAAGTTTATTTGAGTTGAGATTGCCATTCATTGTTGAGTTCATTTTGAGTACTACTTGAGCATGATTGATTGAGCCTTTGAGAAGGCCTTTGGGACAAAGTTGAGGACAGTGTTGGGATAAACTTGTGGACAATTTTGGGCAAGTTCTTGGTGAGCTTGCTAGAGCAGATTTGGGCAAGTTCTTGGTGAGCTTGCTAGAGCATATTTGGGCAAGTTCTTGGTGAGCTTGCTAGAGCAGATTTGGACAAGTTCTTAGTGAGCTTGTTGGAGCAGATTTGGACAGGTTCTGTGTGAGCTTGTTATTCAACATTGGACAGGTTTTGTGTGAGCTTGTTATTCAGCATTGGACAGGTTTTGTGTGAGCTTGTTATTCAGCATTGGACAGGTTCTATGTGATCTTGTTATTCAACATTGGACAGGTTCTATGTGATCTTGTTATTTAGCATTGGACAGGTTATGTGTGAGCTTGTTATTCAGCATTGGACAGGTTCTGTGTGAGCTTGTTATTCAGCATTGGATAGGTTCTGTGTGAGCTTGTTAAGCAGGTTCTATGTGAGCCTATTGAGCAGGTTCTTAGTGAGCCTATTGATAGAGCTTTGAAGGTGATAGATTACAAAGGACAGAGTCTTAGTGGATAGAGATCCAGCAACCAACACAGTTGAAGATAAATCTGAGTGAGGAGTCTTCAAGTGGAGAGAGGTCCACCAGTAAGTGCAATAGAGAGACAAAGTCTTCTAGAATATCACATAGCCAGAGAAGAAGGGGAAAGAGTTCTCCTTTGGACAGATATCCATAAAATTTGTAATTGGTACTGATTCCCAAAGATATTGATTGAGAAAGTTTTAGTAAAATATTTTCTCCGTGGAGTAGCTCACATTGGGTGAACCACGTAAATTGTTGTGTCTCAATTGTGTTGTGACTTGTGCTCTTGCTTACTATTGCTATATGAGTTATTAATGCACACTGCTATATTTTGTTATTGCAATTAAGGACATTAATTGATATTATTTTGGAAAGAAAGTAAAAAGTGGTCTTATACTGTTCACCCCCCCTCTCAGTATAAGCTTGTGTCTTCAGGTCAAACTCCAATGTTGTTAATATTTACTCTCTTCAATAATGATGGAAATATGGTTCCATCTTGGTGTTAGAGTTCTTATCACTTGCTTCACAACAACTTTATTCTCCATTTTTTCTCCAAAAGTGGTCATTTTATTAACCATATATTTTACTCTAACATAATATTCACTTACACTTTCATATTCTTACATCCTCAAGTTCTTAAAATCTCTCTTCAAGGTCTACAACTTGACCACTTTCACTTGGTCACTACCTTGGTAAGCCTCTTGTAGAGCCTTCCAAGCATCCTTGGTTGATTTTGCATTTACAATCCTTGGAAACAAGCTCTTATCTAGAGTTGATTGAATGTGGTACAATGCCAAAGAATTAATCTTCTTGGCCTTATTTTTTGCTTGTCTGTCATTATATAGGATATAGATCACTCTTCTAGCTCATCATAACCAGCCTCAACAATATCCTAAAGATATTTTCCAATTAACAATGCCCCCATCTTAATGCTCCAGTAGTCATAATCTTGCCCACTAAACTATGAAATAGGAAGGGAGTTATTGTTGGCCATGATCAATGGTTAGAAATATTAGGTACTCAACCTCACTCCAACCCAATACTAGCAATAACTCTAGTACCAAATCTATAATTTTCTCTTTTACACAACACAAAAATAATTAACACAACCATAAATTTTATACAACAGTTTTACATAGTCATTTTACACAGCCAAAATTTTTACACAACTAGAAATTCAAAGCAATAATACTAAGCCAAACATATCACATAATTATTATTTTTTTACATACACTTATGCTAGAGTCATTACAATTTTTCTGGTGAATATGCACAACTACAACTTTTACTTCGCTTTAGTTACAAATTCCACTACCTAACTTACATAAAAGAGAATTTGCATAGCTACGATTACAATCTTGAAGTGAATGACTAAATTGACATTTTTGTATTGAGATTTTTCTCAACATTAGTTAATATGCACAACTCATTTTTTGTCAAGCATCACATTTCAGACAAACAATTTAAGTTTCAACAACATAGCATTAAGAATACCAAAGGATACCCCTAAGGCTTTGAACTAATATACCCATGGAAATGAATTCTTTCCGCCACATAAAACAAATAAACAATAGACCTTATCAATCTTGGAAACAACAAAACAAAGCATGTAAATAAATAAGATCCTTCTATTGCCTCTTCTCCACCATGAAATTCTTGGTAGGTAATACCTTCTTATTTTCCATGTTAGCATCACCACCAGTTGTATGATTATTATCACTCTTCGCATTGTTCCTAGTGAACACCAAATCTACCATTGATCTCATCTATGTCCTTCTTCTCCTTATGATCATCCTTCTTAGCAAGACTATTCTAAGAAGAAGACAACATCAATTGCCTCTTCCCTTATGCATTATTATTTTTGGAATTGGGGTTCCCTTCATCTAGCACTTTGTTCAACGAGAAGGGGTTAATAGAAGGACAATATTAGGAGAAGGAAGAGAAATATGCCTAAGAGCATATTCCTTCTAAAAATAGAGTGGGATGAGCACCCATGAGGGGGTAAATCTCAAGGGGCCAATACAATATAGTGCTCGATCCCATTCTTATTTAAGATCCAAGCCCATAGAAGCTTAGATTGTGTCAATAAATTGAATCTCCTACATGTCAACAAATATAAGAATAGATTTTAACAATAAATAATATAAAATTTCCATCAACTAATCTCTTCCCAATGTCCTAATCTAAGATTTTTTTGTCGTATATTCCTTGGTTATTTTTACCCTTCATACCTCCATATTATAACTTGTTTGTGTGTTGATATAAAAAACTTATAAATATTACAAAGAGCCCCTAAGTAGCTCTAGATAATTCTCACAAATTTATATTTAGTTCTTTTAGCTTTGCTTAAGTCCCTTTTATATAATATTTTTTTATTATGCTCAGGTAAGGTTAACATTTAGAAATTTTAACCAAACTGAGCTAAGTAATGTAGGCACTTCATTGCAAATTTTCCAATTCCCAATATTTTTTTTTTTTGAAGATAACCATTGCATCCTCTTAAAAACACCTACACAAAGGTAGAAGTGGAGCCAAAATAAATCTCTTACCTCACAAATAATAAGAAATTAGTGGGGATGAAAGTGCGATGAATCCAAGCCATGTATTTCAACATGTAGTGGAGGTGACATATATTACATGTCATCATTAAGCATCTTTCCTCTTATACAATGGAAGCCATTCCCACATCCTCCTCTTGGCCATAGTGAAGTTCATATTCTTACATAATAATATTATTGTTTCAAAAAAATAGCTAATAATGTAGCATGAAATGTATCCCTATACCAATAATTTTTAAGGTTAACATATCTATAAAAGGGACATAAATGAATGAAGGAGAATATTGGTTTAATACCACAACATATTGAATATTATTCCATAAAAGTCCATTCATCTATAATGCATTACAAAGTTGGCTAATCAAGGTGGTTATAATTCACCAACCTAAGAGTAACATTAAAATTCAAGTTTATACAAAGGAAATGTGTCACACATTAATTTAAAAACTAACAATTAAAACTTTCAAAAAAATGCATGTGGATATACAATAAAAGAGAGAAACTTTTAATAATACATTAACTTGCACATAAAATTTTTAATTATATCTCAATCTTATGTAATTATTTAAAATTGAAATATTATTTAGCTTTGTGAAGTATGATTATTTACAAAGATTCACTAGCCAACAATATACTAGGTGCAACTTGGTAAGACTCCTAATATAGAAGTTATAAATAATTACACTATTTGTTATAAAAACATTATTCTTTTTTATATCTAGCTTTCTAGGTGCAATATTTTGTTGTACCATATGTAGGTTTGCACCTACCAATATGAAAAGGAACTTGATTTATTATATTAAAAAATTAATTCATATCTTTTCAAATATGAAATCTAAGCATGTCTCTACAAAAATATCATTGCATATAAGGTAATCTTGAAGTGAAAAAGAAACCAATTTATACATACAATATAGTATTATTACTTATGAATCAATATATGTCAAACAAAGTAGTTTTGGTGTGAACAGGTGAAGATATGTTGTTTGTGGGTTTCATTCATGCCAAATTTGGTGAAGGAAATGAGTAGCAGCGAGAGTGTTGGCGGGTTGAACACGGTGGATTTTTCATCTAGAGCGGGAATTGGTGGTGTGGTGGGATCATAGAAGTTGGCATGCCTTGGGAATGTAGACCCTCTTGTCCCCTTTGACCCAAGTGTGCATTCTTGGGCAGACATTGTGAGGAAGGAGCGGTCCAAGAAAGCCATCTCGTGCCTTTTCAACCTCAAGCCAAAGAAGGGTAAGCTCTGTGTTCCCTCGGATCTTCTGAATATGTCCTTGGAAAGGGGGGCATGCAACCTAGTTGGAAAATTTTTGGGTCCCCGACCTGATATGGATTCCATTCGACATTGGGCTTTGATGAAATGGAAACCACAAGGGCATTTGGAAATTGTTGCCATCCCCAAGGGTTTCTTCTTAGCCAAGCTTAGCTATGAAGTGGAGATAAAAAGGATTTTGTGAGGAGGCCCTTGGTTCTATGGCAGAAGAGGCCTCTTCCTGTGCAAATGGGGCCCCAATTTTAATCCTAGCACCCATAGTTTCAATATGGAACCCATTTGGGTTAAGCTCCCAAGACTACCATTTCAGTATTAAAGATATTATGCTCGGTATTTCCAGAGGAATTGGGGAGTTGATCACAATAGACTTTGCTACTAGGAATGAATTGGGGAGTTGATCACAACAGGCTCTGCTACCACGAACCAATCACAAATGATCTATGCAAGAATGTGCATAAATATGAATTTGGAAGCTAAGATTCCAAACTCCATTGAGTTGGTGTCTGATCTTGGGCCTTGGATTCAAGCAATCGAGTATGGAAAAAAACCCCATACTGCTCATCTTGTAAGTGTTTGGGTCATTCTTCTAGGTACTGTCTCAACAAAAAGTTTGGCAATGGAAGTAGGGATCCATCCTCTTTGGATGTGGTTCATTCTGAAACAAAAAAAATGGGTACAAAGCCTGTTGAAAAATCTTGCTCTGAAGTAGAAGTAATCCTAGGCTAGAGTCCTCTCAGACCCCATAAAGCTTCTCAAGATGAGCTTGCAACACTTTTGGATGCAGAGCTGGAATTTGAGGTACAAATACAGCTAGAAGACCATAATACTTTAATTTAGTAAGTGCAAAAATATCTAGCTCCTAACCAAGTGGCTATAGTTTCTTCGACAAAAGATGTGGTGTCAATGCTTAAGGCCTAGATAAATCTCTGCTCTGCTAGTACCTCTTTCGTTTCTCCTCTTAAGAATTCAAAATTTGACTCGTTAGAAGCTCTTAAAGAGCTATCAGCAAATCAGGTGTTTTCTCAAGTTAGGGCAAGTGGTGAGGTTGTCTTAACAGCTAGTCCTGTAGAAAAGGAGGGCTTGAAGACTCTATCCCCATAGGGTCTATTCAAATATTCATGCAATATTTTCAAAAAGGAACTCATGTCTCCTAACACGAGGTCAAAGACAAGAAAATAGAAAAAACAGTAATCTTGATGTGGGGGTGGAGTGTAAGGTGGGAAGACCATCCAATCAGGAAAATAGGAAAAAGGAAACAGAGGAGGAAATTGCAAATGGTGTTCAGACCACCCTGAGGTTAGGCTTTGGAGAAAATATTCAAGAAAACTTAGATGAGATCCCTCTTAGAGACTACCTAAAAAATTCCTTTAGAGGGGGGAAAAATCCCCATCCCAAACTCTGCAAACATTGCCCATCTTCAGGAAATGTTTCCAAAACGGAACTCATGTCTCCCAACATGAGGCCAAAGACAAGAAAATAGAAAAAAATATAATCTTGATGTGGGGATGGAGCGTAAGGTGGGAAGACCATCCAATCATGAATATAGGAAAAAGAAAACGTAGGAAGACCATCCAATCAGGAAAATAGAAAAAAGGAAACAAAGGAGGAAATTGCAAATGGTGTTCAAACCACCCTGAGGTTAGGCTTTGGAGAAAATATTCAAGAAAACTTAGATGAGATCCCTCTTAGAGACTACCTAAAAATTTTCTTTAAAGGTGGAAGAAGCCCCATCCCAAACTTTGCAAATGAAAATTGTTTCATGAAATATAAGAGGTCTTAATGGCCTCTCGAAGTAGAGAGTTTTTATCTTCCATCTGCTAGTTCTTGTTCTTGTTATCAAGTGCAGTGGAAAAAGGTTTGTTCTTGGGAAACCTTTTAATCTGTATTTTTATTTTATTTTTCCAAGGTCCTCCTTTGGAATATACTGGGATGATTGGAAAGAATGATGTTTAATGGGTTTGCGTTGCAACCCTATTTCTCTTGTTGGCTTTTTTAGTTGTCTTCTCTTTTGTTTCTCTTGAGTTCTTCATCCAATATCCCTTTCTAAGGTTGAACTTGGATGGTTCTCAGATTGGCTTTGTTCTGTGCTTCTGTTATCTTTCTTTGTGGTTGTGATGTAAAAGGTTCGGGGACCCTTTCAAAACCTCTTCTTCCAACTTATCAATATATATATATATATATATCAAACAAAATTCAAGTGGCATTAGCTCAATTGATTAGATTCCTCAAACATTTCAAAGAGGAGATTTATGTTCAAATATTGCTAAAATGATAAATGGATAATATCCAAGCTTTGTTGTAATACCACTATGTGGTGATGATGTAACACGGATGGGACCCGTTTCAATCCCATATAACCCAATAAAAAAAATATATGTCGAATAAAATAAAATGAAGACGTTGTTGATTCCCTATATATACATATATATCAAAGCAAGACTATACCGGTTATATTCCTCAACATTTAAGGAGGAGACCAAGGTTCAAATCTTGCCAAGCGATACATAGATAATATCCAAGCTTTTTTGTAATACCACTATGTGGTGATGATGTAATACGGATGGGGCCCATTTCAATCTCATATAACCAATTGAAAAAAAAACAAGGATGGCTACTTCATCAAGGGTTATTGTCATTTTATCATTAAAGACACCCCTTGATCTCTTATATTATAGTAAACCAATCATTTAGGTGGACCAGGTTCTATAGTTATGCCCATTCAAGCAAGTGACATATGACTTAGGATCCACTACAGTCATGCACAACTTCACCTCCACAACCAAAAAAGAAAAACCTCTATGTAGAGATCAAAAAGCCATGTGATATAAACAAATGGATTCAAAACACTTTCATATAGCAAAATTACATATTGCCTTGGAATTCAAAACCTTATCAATAGACCCTATATGCAAAAAATATAAAATTTCAATTTTATCATTTTCCTTCAAATACTCCAAAAGCATCAAACAATTTGAGAGCGACAAGATAAACAGATCTAACCAAGAAACTACTACCACCAATCTATTGGAGTGCATGAAAAGGAATGCAAATGGCTTCCACCTTTCAATTGAAGTGCATGGAGAGGAATACAATTTGGGTTAATTCTTTGGGCAAATTGACATATCTATGTAATTGTGAATTTTGCCTTCAAACAATACCATTCTACCATCTATGCCAAGTTGGCCAACATATCAACAAAGATCCCACAAGTCAACATAAATGCAAAAGTAACAAGGTCACACAAGATCAAATATCACTAGCTCACCCAGTTGTATTCCTCAACTTTCAAGGAGACCCCGGTTCAAATCTTTCCAAGTGATGCATGCATAATTGTCGAAATTGTTGTCATAACATTATGTAGTCACGATGTAATATGGGTGGGGCCTATTTCAATATCATATAACCAATTAAAAAAATAAAGTCACACCAGGGTTAAAATACGATACCCCTTGGGACACAAGATGCTTAGGATAGCTAGGATCCTATGTTGACAGCCACAACGGTCGTTGGCACTCCTTTGTCAAAAAGGGATGATGTCAATAAAGCTAATCGTAATTGGTCAGGCCCAAAAGAGGGCATGGGATTGAACCCATGACCTCCTCAATCTGGATAACCTAGCAAAGGTATCCTAACTAATTTGGTTGTACATACCATTAAGAAAGTGAAAAGGGGTACATCATGAAGAATGGCCTTGACATCTCGAATTCCCTCATGCGTGTGCACATGTGCCAAATAAAAACTCCAATAAACATGAATGGGGACATATAACGGGGATGAATTTTTCTTCTCTTTTTTAAAGTTTGAAAAGGTTAAAATTTTAAAATCAACATGCAAGCCTTCAAATAATGAAATGGACATTGAAGTGGAGAAATACATAAATCATTGAATTGGGACCCCTTACATTTTGATGCATCAAATTCGAAAATGACCCTTTTCTTGAAAAAATCCTAAAGTTGCAAACAAGAAGACCATGTACTAGATAATAGAGTTGTGGCTACCCTATTATAAAGTGATGTGGAAAATTAGAAGTTGTGAAATATTTCACAGTCACACTTTCTTAGATCAAAATCAAGTCATATTTTATGGTGCTAAAGGTTTTGCCCAAAAAATATGTCAATGCACTAAGAATGTGCAAAAGTTTTCAATGCAATACATGATCTCCAAGAAACAATATTCATAAAAAAATCTTGAACAGAAGATCAAAGACTGAATTTTATAACAAAAGTCCTACAAATTTGCATTCACTTCTACTACTTGCACTAGAGCAAGATCTTGGTTGGATCGACTTATAAGTCCTAAAAAAAACTAAGGTTTTTTAAAACCTTAAAAATGTTGATTGATGAGCATAAAAAATGTTCATATTTTTGTATGAGTTTCTAACGGTTTTGTGTGGAAATATTATAACAGTTGTATCTTTTTATGAAATATTCTGTATGTATATTTAATGAAATTTTGTGCATCACCTAATTTGTGTGCAAAGTGTGTTTTGTGTAGATATTTGCTGATTTTATTGTCTTTTTCTTAGTCAAGGTCCTACGTGGACCTGGCATGATTTTACTTCAATGAGCCTAAGGCATATGTGGGAGGGTGCCTTGATCTTCAAGTAGGTGCCTTGACGTCATACGTCAAGGGCGCCTTGATCTTCAAGTAGGCGCATTGATGTCATACATCAAGGGCTATACAAGAAGGCACCTCGATCTTAAGCACCTTGACTTTGCGACTGAAGGAGACCTTGTTGACCGCGGTAGACCTTTGACTCTACGTCACACAGGCTATCTTTAGAGAGCTACCGAACACATGAGCTATCTCAGTCGCATTGGAGAAAATGCACAACCACTTGAAGTAGAACACGGGCTACAAAGGAGCTGGACCAAAAAATCTACTATCCCCAGAAAAAGACAAAAGTCGTTGACTGTTTTTATCACGCATTTGTTACTGTAACTAAACTATCTTAGTTTGGGTTGTAACAAGATCTTCCATTGTAACAACATTGTACAGGAGGTTCTATGTGTGTTATATAAACACACAAGACTTCCCTGAAAGAGTAGTAAGTGGTGTATGTAAGAAATTATCATTGTTTATGTACTGCAATTTTATTAATAAAAAGCTTGCTCGAGAGTTCTTCCATTCGCGTTCAATCTCCGTAAATTAGCCGAATGGAAGCTACTGGAGCCTGGGCCCACTTGAAGCTAGTATTCCTCCCCTTCTTTTTGTTGCTTTCTAGATTAGATCATTTATTTTCATTTTCGCAAGTGTGTTTTTATTGCTTTCCTTGATTTCCAGCACAGTGTGGTGTGATTTATTTTTCTGTAGTTTTATTTATGCAAGATTTAATTGGTGTGGATGAATTAATGATATTTCACAAACACTCTCCCAACGATATGATTAGAGGACTCATCTCGATGGTGTTGTAATTAGTCTTGAATGCGGTACTTCACAAGCTTACGAGTTCCCTGGTTTGACAAATTAAATGAACGGGCTGTGACTGAAATATGACCATATTTAACCAATGTTTTTGCCCCAACATTTTGGCACTATTGCCGGAGAAGTGCCAATGATAGATCCTATTACAATACCTTAAACCTTCCACCTGAATTTGCATGAGTCCATTGAGGAAAAGAGGACCTGATAGTCGTTTCGTAAAGAAGAATCCACAGGAAAATCCTGAGCCAGCTGAGAATTCCGAACCTGAGTTAGAATCTCCTCAATCACCACCAGCAGTGCACTAGAGTGAACATCCAATCTTTGCACAAATCTCTTCCTCATCCTATTAGCCAAGAAAATAATTGATTATGCAAAATCCGTTATTTAGGAGGACATCTTCCGAAGAGGATTTGTTGTGGAAAGCCGTAGAGGATGGAACCATAATGCCAGCTGAATTGTAGGCTCTTGTACAAAAAGTTCAAAACGACCAAAAGGCCATAGAAACTACTTTAGAGACCACATTTCCTAAAAAGATAGCTGAAGCAGAAGAGACTTCGACTGGTTTTAGCTTCCCAATAGGTAGGGGAGATACCAAAATGAAAAACATATCCCCTGCCCATCTTCCTACCTTCAAGGGATACCCAACAGAAGACTCAGATTTATTTTTATTTAAGTTTGATGTCTTATGCAGGTCTGTAGATTACAAATCAAACGCCCAGAAGTTAAAGCTCTTCCCTTCAATATTGGATGACTCAACCCTGCGTTGGTTCATTGGGGAATAAACAGATCATTTCTTGGGAGGACATGAAAAAGCTCTTTCTAGAGCAGTACCAAATTTCAGTAGAGCGTGATATTCCAGGGAGGAGGTTTTGAGCATGACGTAGAGAGAGGACGAATCCTTGGAGGAATACTGGGAAAGATTCAATTTCAATCTGTAGATATCACCCCATACGAAGCTAGAAAAAAAGTCCATCAAGAGTATTTTCTTGAGAGGACTTAACAACGAGTCTCTTGAAGCACTCAATCTAATTTTTGGAGGAGACGTTTACCAGCACCTAATGGAAAACATACAACAACTGTGTCGGAATTACTCACGAAGAAGAGGTAAACAAACCTCCAAGACCATGAAGGCAACCACTTCAATCACAAAGACAAAAATAAGTAATATGTTGGAGGATTTGAAAAGTGGGATGCTCTCCTCTCTAGCATTGCAGATGGACACACTTCTGTTGAAGAAAAAGAAACAAGAAAATGATGCTGCACTAGCCTACTTCTATTCGAAATGTAGAGGAAAACACGCAAGGAATGCGTGTCTAGAAAACAAAGTCAGGGTGTGTTGTTTGTCAGAAAAATCATAAGACCCGACTGTGCCTACAACTGCTAAATATCAAGGAAGATGTTGAAGTTACCGAAGCTTATTTCATGGGTAACCGAAGAAAATGGCAACAACTCCCTATGGGGAATATGCTAGTTGGAATACCGCCCTATGGAGGAGGACCTTACATGCTGCAAGGGCAAATCCAACCACCCAATATGGGATGGTAGGGACCACCACCTTGGATAAACGCCCCTCCAGGAGCTTCATTTTCCAACCAGCACCCATGGATGTCGTACCGGCAATTTGGGCAACAATGGAGAAATCACAGATCATTGAACTCAGATCCACAAAACATAGTACAAGCCCCACCACAACAAATCTTACCAACTCCCCTGCAACGAGACTTGCACAGCTTCCAACACAACCAACGATCAACTCAAATAACAAGGCAAATCAACCCGCTTACCAACTAGAAAGAGAGATGTTTCCAATGTATAATATTAGGAGTTGTAATCCAATTTAGCTTAGATCAGGTAGACAATTAGGAGTAGAGGTTCCTCCTTTGATAGAAGAGGAGGATAACATAGAAGAATCACCTCTAGTAGAATAGGTTGAAGAAGAACCGGTTGTTGAGAAAATAGAAGCTCCTTTTCCCAAGAGGTTACAGGAGTAGAAGAAGCTAATACAACCTGAGTACAACATCCTTTCAAGCTTGAGGAATTTAATAGTTACCATCCCACTCTTGCAAGCTATCAGAGACGTTCCTATTTACACCAAGGCGATTAAAGAGCTATGTCTAAGGAGACCAGGACGTAGGATAGCCCAAACCATAAACGTAATGGGAAAGTTGATCGATTTAATGCTAGGAAATACATGACACCCCAAATACGCAGATCCAGGCAGTCCGGTTTTGATTGTAAAAATAGGTGGTCACTTGTTGGCCAATACTCTGGTTGATTTGGGCCATCAACGTCATGCCGAAAGAAACCATGCAGAAATTGAGGCTCATAGATTTGAAGCCCACCAAGACTGTGTTGCAGCTAGTCAACAGGTCAACTGTAGCACCAGAAGGGATGTTAGAAGACATTATTGTGACGGTGGACGCATGGGAATATACAACGGACTTCTTGGTTTTGCAATCTAAATCAGGATTCGGTGGCTACCCACTCATCCTGGGAGGCCATGGCTAGCAACAACCGACGCTTACATAAGCTATCGAGATGGACAAATGACCATCTCAAACGGTCAAATATCAAAATATTGACTATCTCTCCACCCGCACAGTCCGTAGACACATTGGGAGAGCCCATGTGGGACGACCAAGATGAAGGGACGTTGTCAATGCTACAAGTGGTGATGATACTGAAGGAATTGGATGAAGAAGTTGACGAGGATGGCATTATTACAAGTTTCCTCCATGAAGAGTCCTCTTCTATTATTCCAGAATCACCATTGGTCGGCGCCCAAGATCACCACATCAAACAGATCGAAAGAGAGTCTGGAAGAACATTAAACGTCAGCAATGGGTTGATGCCCACGCAACTGAATGAATTAAAGAAGATATTGACCAGGCATCAGCAAGCTTTCGCCTAGGATTCTTCGGACATGAGAGAAATTTCTTCGAAAATCTGTACTCATCGCATATATCTGGAAGAGCAAGTGAGACCGGATAAAAAGAAAATTGAGGTCATCAAAAATCTACCCAGTCCTAAAACTCAGAGGGATGTCCAAATTTTCCTTAGCTCAGCTAGGTATTACAGACGGTTCATGTCAAAATTTCATAAAATTTATCATGCGTCTGTAATTCATGCGATGGAGTCTAGAATAGGCATGGGGGAGACCCCATCCAATTGAAAACGTTTCAACTTCTCAGCAATACAGTGGACACAGGGTTGCCCACTTAAAACATTTTAGTTTGTTTTTCTTTTTTCTTTTCCCTGTGTGTTGCAGATACAGTGCCTACATGGAAGCTGTAGACATCCTGAGAGCCAGGGCCTACAAGGCACGAATTGCACTAAACTGCATTTTTAGTTTTTCTCGTTTTCTTTTGTAGGAAAAATGGCCCGATTGCACGAAATAGGCATCTTGGGAGACAAGGCCTAACCGGCTCAGCATCCATGAACTTGCATGTTTTTTTTAGGAGATAGAAAGTCGACTCTTTCCATCCGGAGGAGATAGTCCCCATTTGGGCATGGACGTGGGTGTTAATTCTCCGCAAAGGAAAAGATACCCATATCTGTGTTTGGACGAAGTAGACGCTGACGCGGTACGAGAAAGGAAACAATCTTGGAGGACCTAATCAACCCTGCAACAACAAACACGTCAGCAACTGCTGACTTTTCAACACCAAGAGGGCGTCTTGATGTCCAAGAAGGCGCCTTGATGTCGAGCATTCTTGGGCGCCTTGATGTCGAACATTCTTGGGTGCCTTGATGTCCAAGAAGGCGCCTTGATGTCGTGCATTCTTGGGCACCTTGATGTCCAAGAAGGCACCTTGATCTCATGTATTACTAGGCGCCTTAATGCTCATCAATGGAGACGCTCGACTCTAGTTGAAAAGTCCAAAAAAAAAATTAACGAGGCGCCTTGATGCCATATAGAAGAGGCGTTTTGATCATAAAAAAAAAAATGAGTAAGTGGTGAGGTGCCTTGATGCAATACAAAAGAGGCGCCTTGATCATAAAATAAAAAATAAAATGAATAAGTGATAACATAAGAGGCGCCTTGATCATTAAAAAAAATAAAAAATAAGGCACCTTGATGCCTTGGTCAAGGGCACCATGATCCACAAGTAGGCGCCTTGGTCAAGGGCGCATTGATCCACAAGTAGGCGCCTTGATACCATACATCAAGGACGCCTTGATGTCATACATTTTAGAGGCGCCTTGATCTAATCGAAGCACTTGCATAATCTGACGACACAAGGGAGAGGTCGAAGCCACATCATCACTTCATGTGATGAAAATTTGAAATCACCTGAAAATATTGAGCAATCATTTGGAAGGATTTTTGCACGTCCCAAGGCCAACCGGAAAAGGAGATATGCGTCCTATCAGCTAAACCAACCAGATCTCCGCATTTTCAACATGGGAGCTCGAGCAAACAAAGTTGCAGTATCCAAGACAAATTGATCAACCACATGGGGAATACGCCATCACCCTTATCACAAACTACCAAATTAGCATGCTCTAGAATGCATGAACGACCAATAAGGTATGTGCGTAATTTTTGTTAAATACTTGTATAATTGTTCATAATTAAATACTCCTCTAAAAATAATGTCGTCGTAAGAATTCGACTAATCGTTATTTGCCCCCCATGTTTAATACGACGTGCCAAAAATCAATTTGGGTGGCGTATCCAGTCGACCCCAATGCAAATTTAATTCGCCGGATATGTGCCTTGATTTATAAGAAGGTGCCTTCCTGAGAAGGTACGACACAATGTCAAGCCAGTTCAGGGAGAAAGGGAAGGAGCTGAGATAGTCCAGAGAATTCGCAAATGGGAGGCAAATCGAAGAATCATGGGTAGAAGAAGAGTGAACCCTACCATGTCGGAGGGATCAGTGGGGAAGTTTCTCATCGACTCCAGTCAGAGCGATCGGTGAAGAACAGGGGAACTCTGTTTTCCAAACAGAGCCCCCTGTTATTGAAATCCTCTATGACGAGGATAATCGATTGGGCAATAGCCAGTGGCAAGACCCTGAGCCCGACACCAAGGAAGACTCACAGGAGCAACAAGTACCCGCAGCGGAAGGACCAGCAAAGCAGTCACCAAGTGAGCAAGGAATAGAGGAAGCAATTGTGGTTAACTCAATGCCAAAGGGGCAAAGACCTGAGCCCTCTAATGACAAAGGGGAGGCACCTTTCATGGAGGTGGGTGACATCCCCACTCATTCTGTCGCAATAACAATTCCAGTGAGGCCCAAGAGGAAGGCACCTCGGACACCGCAGAAGAGGGCCAAGAGCAAAGCCAAAGTTACATTCGTAGAATCGGCCGACCAATCAGACGAAGAGTGGGCATAAGGCATCAAGAGTTTTTCCAAGCGAAAGAAGCAGTTCAAAAAACTCCGAGAAAAATGTGAGGTGGCAAAGGCAACAAGAAAAGTTGCCAAGAAAGCTGAAAGAGGGCCCAACATTTGCATTGACCCAGCTTTAGAGAAGCAAATTTGGTGGATATACGGGTCAGATCAAGGACAACCCTTGAGAATGGGGAAATTCCTGGAGAGAAACGGAGTATATGAGCCTGAAGCTGAAGTTGTTGCAATCGTTGAGGAGAATGCAGGCCTTACCCGGGAAGTGGCCCGCTTGTTCAAAGCCAGGGTAGTGAAACTGGAGCGGGAGGACTCAGATATCCCATTGGCAGAATTACGACCTCAACATGCTGATCTATGGCAGCAAGCAGAAGCTACATTCCAGAAAGGAGGAACCATCGTGGCTGTGTTGCCCAGCACAGGTGCCGGACCAAGTAGGACAAGGAAGCGCAGCCAATCAACGTCCCTCAGCAAAAACGTAAACCCCAAAGTAAAGGAAAAGCTAAGGCTGCCAATCAAAAGAAAACACAGAAGGGTTGACTAGACCGGAGAGTATCAGTCTCAGGTGCCACGAGGGCGTGGCACATAATAGGCATGGGAGGAATGATGAGCATAAAAAATGCTCATATTTTTGTATGAGTTTCTAACGGTTTTGTGCGGCAAAATTATAAGAGTTGTATCTCTTTATGAAATATTATGTATATATTTAATGAAATTATGTGCATCACCTAATTTGTGTGTGAAGTGTGTTTTGTGTAGATATTTGTTAATTTTGTCATCTTTTGCTTAGTCAAGGTCCTACGTGGACCTGGCATGCTTTTGCTTCAACGAGCCTAAGGCATATGTGGGAGGGTGCCTTGATCTTCAAGTAGGTGCCTTGACGTCATACGTCAAGGGCGCCTTGATCTTCAAGTAGGCGCCTTGACGTCATATATCAAGGGTGCCTTGATCCTCAAGTAGGCGCCTTGGTGTCATACGTCAAGGGCTCCTTGACCTCCAAGTAGGCGCCTTGATGACATACATCAAGGGTGCCTTGATCTGCGAGTAAACGCCTTGATGTACAAGGCACCTCAATCTTAACCGCCTTGACCTTGCGATTGAAGGAGACCCCGTTGACCGCGATAGACCTTTGACTCCACGTCACGCAGGCTATCTTTGGAGAGCTACCGAACGCATGAGCTGTCTCAGCCGCATTGGAGAAAACGCACAACCACTTGATGAAGCAGAACACAGGCTACAAAGGAGCTGGACCAAAAAATCTACTATCCCCAGAAAAAAGATGAAAGTTGTTGACTTTTTATCACGCATCTGTTACTGTAACTAAACTATCTCAGTTTGGGTTGTAACAAGATCTTCTATTGTAACAACATTGTACAAGAGGTTCTGTGTGTGTTATATAAACACATAGACTTCTCTGAAAGAGCAGTAAGTGGTGTATGTAAGAAATTATCACTGTTTATGTACTGCAATTTTATTAATAAAAAGCTTGCTCGAGAGTTCTTCCATTCGCATTCAATCTCCGTAAATTAGCCAGGCAGAAGCTGCTAGAGCTTGGGTCTACTCCAAGCTAGTATTCCTCCCATTCTTTTTGTTGCTTTCTAGATTAGATCATTTATTTTCAATGTGCTGTATTTTCATTTCCGCAAGTGTGTTTTTATTGCTTCCTGGATTTCCAGAACAGTGTGGTGTGATTTATTTTTCTATAATTTTATTTATGCAAGATTTAATTGGTGTGGATGAATTAACGATATTTCACAAACACTCTCCCAATGATAGGCTTAGTGGACTCATCTCAAAATGGTGTTGTAATTAGTCTTGAACGTGGTACTTCACAAGCTTACGAGTTCCCTGGTTTGAAAAATTAAATAAACGGACTGTGACAGAAATAGAACCATATTTAACCAATGTTTATGCCCCACCATTGATCAACATGGAAAAACTGCCATAACCATTCCTTTGGAAGTATGCCTTTTGAATAATTATTGCAAAGAATTAAAAACAAAAAGCAAGATGGTTCACACCCATTGCAATACCATGAAGAAATTCACAATAAGAACAAAATTAACATATTACCCAAATAACTACAATAGAAATAATGAAAGAGAAACATTGACATGAAGAGATAGAAAAGGTGTACTTAGACACCAATTATTTTCTTACCTAATAATGAAAATGATCTCTAGTTGATACCAAGAATTAAAATTATCACGATTATAGTTTGTGCTCTAAGCTTATAAACAAAATTATAAAATGATAGGATAAAGTTAGAAGGTTGTATCCCACAGTAATAAATGCATGACTGACTTAACAATCATGCAAATGATAGGCAAAGTCGTCTTGACCATAACAAATCTTCAAGCTTTCAACTTCTATAATTAGTTAAAAAAACTAATGCAAGATTTGAGCAAACAAGTAAACTTTGTTGAGAAAGCATAAGAAGGTTAAAGCTCTAATATATTTGGAAGAATGATAAGTTTTGTCAGAGATGCAACATTATAAAGAGATGAACGGAGATAGAAGAATCAATATTTTTATCATGAATTAATTAAAATTTTGGATAAAAAGAACAATGTATAAGTGTCACAAAACGCCCAAAAGTGAATTTATCATGCTCTTTAAAAACTTGTAAGAAATTTTTTCCTCTCTGGGAGAGGGCAAGGTTATTCTTGGTTTGCTAAAATTTAATTTCCAGGATTGCTTTGGAATCATCTCTAGTAAAAATTGCCCAAATTCTTCTCAGCCTCCATGGCTACCTTGAGTCATCTATTACAACTAATGGTTCTCTTGAAGGAGGACATCTACATTTTCAATACTGTTTTGAGAATAAAGTGATTTACCAATGCCACTTTACCTCTCCTTGTATGTCATAGATTGGCTGCATGCTTTGCAAATTTTGTTTGAATGGACCAAATTACTTTTACTTTACATACTTCATTTGGTGGTCTTCCATGGGCAAATAAGAACTGGGTGATCTAGTGGAAAAATAAAGAGCAAACCTTCATGTTACTATTATCTCCTCAATTTTAACTGCTGGACTCTCAGGCTTCATTGTTAACCCTACCATTTTGTACAAAATGAAGCTTTATCTATAATTTATCTGAACATTACTACACAAAGATGATGTTATTTGGCTCTACCAATCACTTATATCAGAAGTCTGAAGGACTTGAAGATTGCATTCACATTCGTGCCTACTCATGCTATAACAAATTGGATACACAAAAGGCATAGTCAGATTCAAAGTAAAGACTTTACCAAGCTATAAATCAAGTTGCAAATTTGATTTCAACTGCCACCAAACCAGTACACAAGTACTTCACAGAAGCTAAAACATGGAGAATAGCATAGGCAAGTTAGAAAATTAATGCTCACTTAGCTTATGCATTGTTTTATGGTTTTGGTTGTCATCAATATGGTTCAATGCCCTGCCTACAGTTTCATATCTTTAACTTGGCCTGTCCATCCTCTTCTCAATAATCGATGTAGCCTTTTATATGATAGCAGGGATTTTACAAGACATAGGGACTATCAAGGGGAGGCTAACATTTTCAACACGTATAAAAATGTGTATTTTCCATCATATAAAGTTTAAGGTGGTGCACTGAGAATTACATCAGTTATCAAATAAGGTTGGATATTATTTAGATGCATAGCATGACATGCCAGAGCACGTTTTTAGGCTTCTGCCCTCATTGGCCTTAATCAATCATCTCAATTTTCAAGGATCTCCAGTCTTCATACATCAGCGGTTTGAACAGCTTAAGGCTCATTGTATTATTTAGAATTTACCATGTACCTCTGCCTCTATGGCGCACAGTTTGGACACCAATATCTTAACATTTTGCACTCAAGACAGACATCAGACAGGAGATTCAGCTGCAAATCAAAATATAAAAATTCTCTCATCCAAGTCCTCCAGCAAACTCAACATTATCCTCCAACTTTACTACTAAAGAGTGCATAACACATATATTTGGCTTTTTAGCAGATTCAGTAATCCAGGTTTATAATGGCACACTACTTATCATCTATGGTAGATACATCAGTTATTATCCCAACCATTTGTAGTTTGTTCGACTTTATGTTTGTAGCTTGGATTATATGATGTCGATGTTTGTGGTTTGGACTATATGTCAGTCATGGGTGTCTAGATGCTATGTAATGTTATGAGAACAATCTTCTGGAGCTTGATTACAATGACTCCTTAACCTGGCACTTAAAATTAATTATTTGAAGAATGGTTTTGAATTATGAAGTTTAGGGGTATATGTCTTACTTTGAAGTGGAGCCAGGTGAAGATAAAGACAACTTGAGAATTGGAATTTTGGGCCTTTTCATGTTGCCCCTGTTATTGGTCAATCCACTCTTTTCAAGATGTTGCTTCCTAGAATGAGTTTTTTTGTTAGAAGTTTTGTTGTTATGTAGACTAGCAACCATGCATTTGCTTGGCCTGCAGCTCTATTTTGGGCAGCACAGGATTTCAACCATGTTTTTACATAAGATTACCTGCCTTCAAGTATATATGCAGTGTGAAATTCTATTTCAACAAGGTATTTCCTATCAGAAGGATAAAACGTATTTGTGGGTATAATATCAATTTGACATCTATGAGACTGATGTAGCAGTCAAAGTAAAAAAATTTGTGATCAGCCATTTGTAGCAATCAAACTTAAAAATAACTTTAAATTTGGAAAAAGACATCAAATTTTCTCCAATCCCTGCACATTTTTACCTTCCAAGATTTTCCCCAGATTTTATGATTCTTCTCCCGCTTTTGCCTATTTTTTGTGAGTTTTAATTATTATTTTAATACAAATTGCCAAGGCTGACTAAAGCACAACCTTCTATCAATTTCTGCAAAATTCGCAAGTAGTAACAATATCCTAAATTTTACCAGTATTGTCCTTCCAAACACTAATGAATCCATATTGTTTTTCAAAACAATACACGAAAAAGAAAAAGATCATTATTCTTTGGTTTATAAACTGTAATAAGTTGCCAATGGGGCCTTGGTTCAATGGTTGAGACATATGGGTGATATAGGCCACACCAAGGTTCAAATCCCGGTGGCACCAAAACGGCTATATAGCTCAATGTAACTAGTTGATATAGTGACACCCAATGTGGGAGATATTGTGACTGGTTTGAGGACCCAGTCAAAACCTTATTATGACAAAAGGTGGGGGACCTGAGTACAACCTCTTTGAACCATACCAAAGAAATAAACTGTAATAGGTTAAATCTGAGAATTTACACACAATGCTACAAAAAAAATCAGAGCTGGTCCATTCAAATACTAAGATAATGAGCATTTGACCAAATTATCGTGATAGGCTGCGTTTAAGTCAGTCATATCTCATCATGGCAGAGAAAAATAATTATACCTGCTTGTAAGCATTGCAATCCTCTGTGCAGTTTTTATTGCAAAGCTTGAAAATTAAGATGAACAAAAATATCAGTTCCACTTCATCATCACGGGAAGTGCATTTCTGGACGGAAGATTTTACTAAAATTATATTCTACAGGTTCAATGTCATGAATGCTACAGATGCGTATCATTTTCCTTAACCAGAAATGCCCCTTATGAGCAATGGCTAGAAAGATGATGCAATAATACACAAACAAAAAGCAGCATCTACTTGCAGTCTGCTTACATCTCACATTTGGGAAAAAAATGAAAAAGGAAAACAGAGTACTTGTAATTTTATATTTGTTCATCTATGTTATTTACTCGTGAACCATCTCTTTTCATGGCCATAACTTGAGCATTGCACTTTAAACACTGAAATGATGAGCTGGCGATGCACCTAGTACGAAGACAATAGTAACAATACTTGTGTTCACATGGAATAGCAACGAATGAAATTGTGATTGGATTTGCCCCACAAACTGGACAGGCATCATCGTCTGCAGAACTTCCAACTGATTGAGCTTTTGAGAAGGGAAAGAATAAAATTTTCTTTATTGATGTTGTATTCAGCAAAGGTAATATTAATAATAGTAACTCCTGATCAAAAAGGATGTTGACAAACAATTAGATGAGAGATATGCAAAAAGGAAAAAGGAAAATCCTACAGGCAATTTTAAATGAGATGAAAAGGCCAGAGTAAGAGAAACCCAATACCGAAAACTCGTTCCATACAAGCTGACGATTCATATATTCAAAGCTGATGGTGCGGTTCATATTTGGCCTTCCATAAACAAGCCTAGCCCTTAAAAGCCTTTCAACAATATTCCTGTACCTGCATACAACTAGAATTTTTAGTTTCTTTTTAGAAAAGACAAGCTCCATTTCATTCCCTATGAATTAAAGATAATTACTAGGATTTTTGTTTTCAAATATTGTCTCAAAACATCTCCCCTTAAAAAAATAAATACATAAATACTTGGAAGACATTTTTGCCTAATATTTAACTTCCTTTTGCTATTTTAAACTGACTTTTTTCTTTTCTTTTAATCAGTCGGAATGCTCAAGAATATTGAATGAAAATTACGTATACCTTCCATTGTAGAGAAATATCAGGAGATTCAAAAACAATGCAGCTTTATAGACGGTCTCTGCTCTTTGGAGGAGAAACCATGCTCGACGACCCCATGATCTCTGTGAAGTAAATCACACAAATGAGATTATGCTGCAAGATTCTCTAAATAATTGAACAATTGCAGATCCAAAACTTTTTTGGCAGCATCCAAAACCATAGAAAAATACATGTTCACTGTCCCCCCAGCTTCGAAAAGCAGAAAAGGACTGCAGCCTGGTCCATCCATATTGGCCTCCAATAGTAGCCAAGCAATACCAAAGCTTTTGAGAACGTGTAAGACCAGGACCCTCCAACCCTGTCCTGACTGAAATCAACCTCATAATAACAAAATAGCAACCAGTAAGGACTCTTGATGACTGCTTTAAAAAAGCACCCATATGCAATCAACATGCATTAAAGAAAACCAAAAATACATAGAAAAAGGCTCATAATGAAAATCTATAAAAAAAACTCATTGGAATCATACATTCATCATAAGAATTGCTTGAAGCCTTGAACAAATAAAAAATGCAATATCAGCACAAGAAACAAGCCTTAATACTCTACATTAAAATCACCATCCTGTACTGATTACTGCTTGCCTCAATCCTGTCCTCATACTACAAAACATGCAGCACATGAAGTGTCATATAATACAAACTAACGGCAATACAGCAAACCAAAAATCTAGTAATGAATACTACTGTCTATGACAAATAATAAACCATTTCAATTAGCAAACATGCAAAGCTAAGTTGCATGGAAACGGATACGGTGTTCAATATGGAGACGGTAATAGATACGGATATGATAAATTTTCAAGACCTCCTTATATGGATACAAATAGATACAACACTATAAAAAGCATATATATTTTATCTGTTAAAAGGAAAAACATATAATACATAAATGTTTACACAAATATAAGTTATATATAGTAATAGGATATTTCCATTATTAAGAAGACAATTGTGATTGTATTTTTTTTAAATTGGTTATATGGGATTGAAATGGCCCCACCCATATTACATCAGCAAACCACAGAGATATTACAATAACATTTTTGCAAATATACATGTACCGCTGGCAAGATTCGAACTTGGGTCTCCTTGAAAATTGAGGTATTTAACTGGTTGAGCTCGTGCAATTTGATAATTTGAAATTAAATTATTTTTATTTTTTTAATTGGTTATACAGGATTGAAATGGGCCCACCCATATTACATCATGATCACATAGTGGTATTACAATTGCTTGACAATTATGCATACATCGCTTGGCAAGATTTGAACCTGGGTCTCCTCCTTAATGAATTTAACTGGTTGAACTGATGCCATTTGTTATTTGAAATTTATTTTATAAACAATGTGTTATCTTTTTTTAATCTCATGTTGTGGGTATAACTCTTGATGTGCCTAGGCCATATCCAGATGCATTAGATATGGGATAAATAGGGACATGTATTCAGACATCTTTGGATACGATACCCATGTATTGGATAAGTTTGGATACGATACTCGAGAAGTATCATATTGGTATCCATATCTGATACATGGATATCGGGTATCCAAGTAGGAGGATTGCTGGATATGGTAACTCTGGTAGGAAGTAATGGAATTATTTAATTAATTTTCCTTATGCCATGAGTTAGTCACTTGTATTGTTTTTTTCGAGGAATGTGTTTTATATATTATAGAATCAAATTACTTAATTTTCATAGCTCTCTTATCTTCATGCATGTTACAAAACCCTTCATTCAAACACTATCAAATTTGTGGCTTAAGGTTTCTCTTCTTTTCGTCAACTAACGATGCAGATATACAATCTTCAACTTTTAGGTTTGTTTTTTGTGGGAGACCAACAGTCTTTCAGACATTAGCTGCTGAATATGCTAACTGCTTAATATATAATAACTCCACTCAAGAGTGAAACAAACTTCCATGATTTTAGAAATAGAAATCATTTTGCATTTTTCAATATTCATTGCATCTTTAGTAACAACTCCACATTTTTTTAATCAAAAATCACGTTTAAAATTAGTATTTATATAAAAGTGGTTGATGGTCACTGAAGACTTAATCTGTGCCTGCATGCACAACTATAGCACCAACAAGCACGACTGGGTAATGTTTTAGGCTACAGTGACCCTTGAAGCTATCAACTCCAACTAAATCATGGCATTGAAGGTGTTTGGAAACCCTGACACTTTACAAAAGCTAGGAGGTCATCCATGATCATAAAGAAAAGGAAAGCAAGTGTTTTTAGCATGGTTTTCTAATCAGGAAGTCGTCATAAATAACCGCAAAGCAAGGGAGTTCTACAAGAGGGATTCCAAGAGTCACTGTGAGATCTTATTCACTCAATTTACATACTAAAATAAAGGGAGTTCCCTTTTTAAGGTTTGCCAACATAAATATGGGTGCTGCATTTTTGACCTGGATGTATTGTGCTCTCATTTAATTTATGAATTCTTTCAATTGATGTTGAATAAAAATTTGATCATTAAATATAGGATTGCACACAAGTTAGGACTCATACGCACTACAATAAGACTAAAATCATTTTCCAATGTTGCTGAAGAATTATTTGATGAAATTCTACTAGAATTTCATATCATATTTGATATCAAATAGTTTATGTCAGACTTGTAGGATTATATAACCTTGAGTAGAAAGAGAAAAGAACAGGGTCAAGGAGAATTAATCTAGACAGACCCAGAGATCAAGGAGGAGCTAGAAGAAGGAATCTCCACATACTCCATAGGGGCATGCCTATTCATTACGTATATAATACCTCTATTCAAATGCCTCGATAGTGGAGATTCAGGATAGCATCCCCGGAAACACACACTATTCCCTTTACTATCGTAACCTATTCCACTTGATGTTAATATGCAAGAAACTGAAAGTTGTATCTCATCTATGGATATTATATTACCTCTGCAGCAAGATGATTCAATTTCAGAAACACTGGAGTCATCAAGAATAGTTGAAAGCAAGTTTGAAGAAGAATTTCTTGAAGAACTTGAAAATTACGAGGATATCAACATCTGGCTGCTATGGAGCTAAGACATACTAGGATTAAGCAAAGCATTGATTGGCTCATCAGAGGTCAGGTTGGTTTCATGAACCAAATAGAGGATTTAGTGCAGCCATGAAAAATAAACAGCAAAGGGGCAATAGAACCTCAAGTTGGAGTGGAAAAGAGACTACAAATAGCACCAGATGTAGGCAGATAAGTTCATCCAGTGAATTCATGAGCCATGTTAATGACGAGCCATGCATATGAGTTAGTCATGATTCCATGATAGTTCATCAGCATCGTATATAGTGTTTTTCAATAAATGTATTTTATGTTATGTTTCAATGTTATGTGGTGATTAATAAATAGTATGTAATGTGTTATGGGGTGAATTTTATTGTTTCATGTATACAGGATCAGGTAGTTAGGTTGCCGTTAAGAGGGTATGACAGTTGCCAACCACCTACCATTTCGTGTGATACCTATATGTATGCCACTCTACCTTTGTTGAGATAGATGGATGTGTGGCCTATTTATTGTCTGTATGAGCATATGGAGTCGTTGGTAGTCAAATGATCAAAAGTACATTGATAGTCTTCATGTTGTATGCTTGACTGGACCATGATATACTGAAGATGATTGGAATGTGAAGGACACATGCTGTATGCTGCATATTTACATGTATCCATGAGTTCTTTCCATTGTGTTGACTGTCTTATATAATGGAACTATATTGTATTTGTTAGGAGGTGAAGTCAATATCCAGATCTCCAATGTTCTTCAGCAGCAAGGTGTATGGTGGTGCAGTTACAGTCTCATCCCCACGCGCTGTTTGTATGTGCCGGGCGCGCTGAGGGGGTCGCACTCAATTTTTTTGGCATCCGTACAACCATAATTCTGGGCGTCCGTACATACGTAATGCTTTTGGGCGTCCGTACATCCGTAATGCTTTTGGGTGTCCGTACGTTGTGAGAGGCAGCGAACAGTTTTCAGAAGAGGAAGCAAACAGTTTTTTGGAAGAGGAAGCGAACAGTTTTTTGGAGTTTTCCTTTTTCGGAAAGGAAACGAACAGTTTTTGTTTTTCTATAAAAGGGAATGACCCCTTGCATGTAAAAGTTGATTGAATGTAATTTTGCCGAAATCAATAAAAGATCAAGCTGCCATTGCCCTGTGGTTTTTCCTGCACATTGCAGGTTTTCCACGTAAAATCTGTGTTACTGTATTTTTCTGCATTATTGTGTTTTTCTGCTTGCACATAATTTTGATATTTTCTAACAGTATTGTGTTGCATTGTAAAGATATTTGCATGACCAGAACACTCCTACGTACCACATTTTGGCATTGTTGCCTGTATGACGTTGGATCAAAGTTGATGACATAGAGTTGTGATGAGTATCTCACTCCAAAAGATACACAATGATGATAATTGGAAAATTGGAGCATTGTCGATGTAGTAGTCCAAGCATGCCTTTGGCCCCCAGGATGAAGGAAAATGGAAACCAGAAACTAAAAGTGAAACGGATTTCTTTGTTGATGTCAATGAAGGGCCAAGTGACAAAAGAAAAAATCTGATTTAGCTTAGAGACACTGATACTCTTAAATGCAATTGATGTGGGTTCTGTATTTGACAGTGTGTGAGACGAGAGTCCAGTACGGAAGCAAATGCAGAATGGCACATCTAATGCTGCATGTGATGCAAGTCCAACACAGGAGCAACTACAGGTTGGTGTGCTTGACAGGGTGCAAGACAGCATTCTGACATGGAAGTCAATCAGTTGAGTGTCAAATCAACAGGTCCAAACAACGACTAGAGTTGGGGAGATTCATAGCGATAAAACAAAAGACTTAGTTAGACATTGAAAAAACTGTATCATGATTTGGAAGGCCAATGGACAAATGAATATAGAAGATTGGAGGAATTATTCTCTGTGACACTGCATGGGACTGCGGTAGACTAGTACGCTGAACTGCCATAAGACATACCAGACCTGAGGAGAATTGTAGGCGGCCTCTGAGAAGAACTTCAAGTTGTTGCACAATAAGGATGAGGTCATTGCAGAAATCTATAAAACAGAGCAAAGTGAGACAGAGTCTGTTTGGTCTTACAACCGATGGTTGAAAGTGCTTGTTAATCAACTCAAGGAACTGTCAAACAGACTGAAGAAAAGGTGGTTTGTAGGACTTCTTCTTACATATAGGAAGAAGTTCAAGATGGTTTCCTCAATGTCATATCCTAAGGCCCTTAAGCAGGCCATGAATTAAGAAAGTGAGTCAACGTTATCATCTAGATGTTGGGATGAGGAAGTCAACAATGAAAGAGACTTCAAAGACGAGCGACACTAAGAAGAAAGTGATGAGGTTAAGAAGGAGAGCAATTCAGAGAATAAAAGTGACAGAGAAGGAACATCAATAAGTGCTTTCTTTAGGGATTTGATGTGCATGTTTGATGAATACAAAAATGATCAAGACACAATGTGCAATGACTCCAAAGAAGCAAAACAAATATTTGTATTTGTCATGACAGATCTTCAATGAAGGAATGCCCTTAACACGTGTATGAGGCATAGAGGAAGAATGTTCCAACGATAGGTGCCACTAGTGGACGGTTTCATAATGACTGCAAAGGCAACAGAAGAACTTAAATTGAGTATGATATTGACAACAGACCCATCATATAATATTGTAAACATCATAAGGGGGCACTTCGTGCAAGAATGTTACAATATCTTGAGTAAAGATGAAAAAAATGATATGCAAAAAGCTTGAGAAGCATGAGGATGATTGAAAAGCAATGGGCAATGTGAACGTAGTTAAAGTTGAAGTTGAGGAGGTACAACGAGATGTGTTGAATGAGTGATAAGTGAAAGAAAGAGTTGTGCAGACTCCAATGAAGACATAATTAGAGGTGTCTACGTCCAACTCAGTCAGGGAGATTCCAAGGCACATATTGCAAACCTCAAGAAACTATAACTTTTTGTGGAATCTCTACGTCTACATGTTGAGGACAATCCCAAAGAGAACAAGGATGAAACCAGACACCTGACCAAAGACGAATTAGAGGAAGTATGTAGTCTTGGCTAAGGATATAGGTCACCTGATTGATGAGGAAGAAGGTTTTTCAGATAACTGAGGATGTCATCCATATGAGGAAGCAAGATGTTTGTATGATAAAGGATGTCATCCAGACGAGGGCACATGTGGTCTAGATGATGGAAGATGTCATAATGACCTAGAGGATGAACATAGTCCAAGCAACATTGAATGCAGTCTGTGATGCCACCCAACTGAAGAATGCCATCCAAGAGGCAATCTGGAAGAACGAAGTTCAGTTCATCTGAGAGGTGCCTCATAGGACGGACACAACTCAGGAAGGACAGACCTATTTTGTAAGTGTCCAAAAGCATCCAAAAAACAATTACTATGACTACAACATTGATGTTCACGCCAATTACTCTTGTTGGAAGCTTCATCTGAAGAAGCATGCCAAGAACTAGGAAAGGCAAAAGAAAGGCATGACTGCCACTTTTGATGGGCAAAGAGTGGAATATAGATCTGAAATAAAGGTTAAACTTACGTGTGTAATTCTTCTATGCTAGCTCAATAGGTTTCCAAGGAAGAGGAGGAACCCAAAATGAAATAAATCAATGAACAGCTCTTCTTGCTTCAGGTAAAAGTCAAGAAAGGGAGTTTGTGCTCTCATTGACGCAGGATCACAAATTTTCTGATATTCGAGTATATAGGGAGGAAGCTTGGATTGCAAACATTTGAACATGCACAACTGTACCCTTTGGCATGGTCAAACAAGGATGTGGAGTTGCAAGAGACAAAACAAAACAAAGTAAAATTTGCAATTTCTTCTAAATTCATTGATGAGGTTGTTTGTGATGTGTTCCTTTGGCTGTTTGTGAGATTGTGCTTGGCAGCCCTTATTTATGAGAAAGGAATGTGCTCTTTATGAACAGGGAACAAAAATACTGTTCAACCAAGGAATGAAAACCATCCATCAATTCTGCCTATCTAAGCAAACAGAAGATTGTAATTTTTTCATCCAACCTAGGAAAGAGGTTAATGAATCAATAAAGAAATTTATCTTGATTCTCATTAAAGAAAAGCAAGAGGGCAAAATTGAATTCAAATGCTTCCAAGCAAGTGCTACTACAAAACAAGGCAGCATTTGCAAGCCTTGTTGCAGAATTTCCCCGAAGGATTTGAAGAAACAAAGGGTATGCTTCCGGAAAGAGCATGTGGGACACAAAATTCAAGTGTATCTCAATTCTTTTCTTCATAACATCAGATCATATGGGCAGTCATGTTGGAAAAGGAAGAGGTGATGAAACAAACATGACAAATTTTGTGTTGAAAGGTGAAATGACCAGGCAATTACCCATGTAGCTCACCAATTGTAGCTGTCCCAACTAAAAAGAGCAGATGGTGAATGTACATTGACTAGAGAGCTCTAGTAAAATTATGGTCAATAACTGGTATCCACTTCCTCACATATATGATGTTAACGTCCAAAAATCTGAAACAGGCAAATCCTGATCTGAAATCTGCTGTTTTCCAGATTTGAAACTGATAAAGACACAAATAGGAAGCAAAATCTGATCTGAAAATCTTAAAATCTGTTTCGATTCCATTAGACTTACACTGAATTTTCTAGAAGGGATCTACAGTATTTATTTATTTATTTTTAAGAAGCTCTACAGTATTTATGGTTACCTTCCCTTTATGAGCCTTTTAATTTAATAGTCACTTTCCCTTTATAAGCCTTTTCATTTTATGCATGGGGGTAAGCAACCTATATTTACTTCTGTATTTCTAGCTAACCAAAAGTGCGTTTAACTTTAATCCATTTGACTGACTAATGAAAATAGAAGACTAATAAACTTTTAAGAAGCCCCAACACCAAGGTACAATAATTTTTTATATTGTAACAAATGTTCTATTTGAGTAGATCCAAAAGGTAGAGTAAATAAAAAGTTGGACTGGATATCAGGATACCATCAAATTTGAGTGAAGAAAACATAAAATACTGCACCATTCAATATGAAGGAAGGGTTGTATGAGAGATTAGTGATATAATTTGGACTATGCAATGCATTGTCACACTTTATTAGGGGGAGGAATAATTCACTCCATTGATTATTTTTTAATTGTTTCTCTTGATGACAAAATTTCATTTTTGTTTAGAACATCTTGAGCTTTTGTAACAAGCATTCAATGAGTTAAAGTAAAGACAACTCAAATTGAACCTGAAAAGTACAAATTTACTCAAGGTTCACCCAACCAAGACATGTCACTTTGGCATGGCCAACTTCTACTAGTTTCACAGAAGTAAGCTTTTTCATGAGCCAGTTTATTATTTACACAATTTCATCCTAAATGTTTCCAAACTAACAGCACCATTGAATGTTCTCACCTCTAAGAGCAAATGATTTAATCGGGGTGAGACACAACAATAAGCATTTGAGGAAATGAAACCAAAAAAATTTCAATCTTCCAATATTATATTGCCAAACTTACATCCGTCCATTTAGACTAAAGTTTAACGCTTCATCTCATCCCATGGGAACTATGCTTTTGCAAAGAGGAAGGCTCATGTTATCTTTCAGAATTTTCAACAAGGCAGTCCTTAACTATCCAACATATGACAAGTTGTTTGATCTTGCATAAACAATCAAAAAATTGGAAACACTACTTGTTGGGCAAGGAAGCTATTATGTATAATGATCACTGACTGCTACAATATCCCCAAATACAAAGGAAACTTTGACAAGGAAGACACCTCAAGTGGATGAGATTTCTTCAACAGTTCCATCTTGTCATCAAATACAAGAATGGCATCACAAATAAACTAACTGATTTGTTGTGAGGACATCCATGTATTAGTCAAGACGAAACACTAACATTTTCATTGTAGACAATGCAAAGCCTCATCCTCCCCACATGGGAAAGGGGTGGACTAACCTTATTAGTCTTTGGGAAGAATGTCGTCTAAACAGATGTTTAGAGCACATGCCTGCCCCTGTTGGTCCCTTTTCCCTTTCCCATCTCATATCTTATGTTGATCTTGTCACTCCACCTTGCTTTTGAGGTCATATCTACTCATTAAAGCCAGGACCATAAGTTGCATTGATAAAAATGTAGCGTGTAAAGCACACTCGCCAATCACATAGCGATTTTATCAGCTAATCAACAATTGTGAAATTGTCACTTGAAGGGGTGCATCTATATTGTTAATTCAACTTTGGGTTTTTTGTGACACGTCAGCAAAGCAAGATGTGTAGAGGCACAAATTGTGGAGCAAATGCATCAACAAGGTCAACAATTAGGAAATGGGCATTTTCTGTGCCATTGTTCTTGATATTAGGGTTTATGGATTGGATTCCATAAAATATCAATCCAATCGACACTTCACAAGATCTCAACTCATATTGTATTGTGATCTTTGCTTCTCATCCCTAGCTTTGAAACCAATATCTCTTGTCACCATTACTGTTTCTCTGAATTCTTTGCTTCCTTTCACTTTGAGAGTAATTTGCTTTCTCGTGTCGACATCACAATCTCTCGATCTGCTTCTGCATTATCCGTTGACAAAAGTCGAAGCGCTTCACGTGATCCTCATAGGTAGTCACACGCCCAGCATTGCAGACTATATTAGATGTTTTGCTGGTCTTTGCAAATCTTGGTTAGCCTCTTTTCTCACTGTCTAAATTCCCCTCTGCTTTCAAAAGGGTTTGTGCAAAGTATTCAGATCATTATAGGAAGGATTGCTTTTGTTTGCCTGATAACTGATGGTTGCAAAGCAATTTTATTCCGTAGAGTAGATGGCTAGATCTTGTGGAAAATCATTGAAAATATCTTTATCAATCTGCTTGCATATATGTTGATTGCAGTAGTTTTATTTTTTATTGAAAATCTGTTTACTGTAATATTGCCCTAGTTTCTAATATTGCACGTCTTTTGCTTCAGTAAGCTAGGTTTCTCTGTTTGTGACAAAATTCTTTATTACAATGCATATCACAACATTTCAGCCATGACCACTACCATAAAGCCCCAGCCTTTGGGCATGAAGTGCTTAAGATGCAAAATGAGAACAAGGAATTGAAGGAATTGTGTCAACACTTTCTCGCTTTCAAAATGCAAGCACAAGTCATGTGGGCTGACTTGTAATGAAGAATAGGCTATTCCTCAAGTTGGGTAATTAATGCCTTCAAAAAAGTTCATTTAAAGTGCAACTAAGTAGATAAACTCATAGTTTATTGATCGCTGATCGTTTTGGTGTTACCAAAACCATAGCCAATCTTGAAAGGCATGTCTATTGGTCAAGTCTAAGTTGCCTGGCAACGGATCAATACGGAGACGGTATCGGATATGGATGACAAATTTTTAAGACACCCTAATATGGATACAGTTGGATTATAAAAAGTATATATATTTTTATATATTAAAATGAAATGAAATGAAATATTATTAATGTCCGCAGTGGACCAAAATAAGACCCAAGGGACTATAAGAAGGACAATAATGACTGCCAACTAGCAGGCTAAAAAGCCCAACAAAGAAAAGAACTAAGATAAATACAAGACGAAACCCAACAACCGGGCCAAAGAGAAAGGGAAAAGAAAAGGGAGAGCAAAGGGGGGGAGGGCTGCAGTCGAGAAGAGAGGAGTGCACGCCAAGAAGAACGGAGAGAGAGGAGGGGAGAGGGAGCAGCCCAGGAGGGGCAAGCTCCAAGAATCCCCCAAAAACAATTCCCTCCTAACAGTCAAGGCCGAAGTACTGGAGCTGAAGAAGTCCATGATATGTCTCTGACTAGCGCTAGTTCAGAACCCTATAAAAATGTGGGTGCGTTGTCTAGTGACCCTCTTTCCATTCGAACTGGATGATGTGGGGTGTTTCCGTCCGAAGTCACCTGGTCCATCGGAGCTAGTGAAGTATGTTGTGATGAGCTGATGTTGAGGAGGGTGAGATCCATCTGAAGGAGAACTTTATGTCGTCGAAGTTGAGTTATCTCCCTAAGAAAGAGTGCGAGACACCACTAGTCAAAGAATCTAAAGAAGGTACAAACAGATTGAGAGTTGTCCCTGAAAAGGCAATGGAATCTACCCCGAATCTCATAATAAATGGGACAACAAAAAATAAAGTGATGAAGGGTTTCAACTTCACCCAAGGTGCAATACAAGCAAATCTGCTCCTTTGTCAGAAGATGAAATGAAATATTATTAATGTTCGCGGTGGGCCAAAATAAGACCCAAGGGACTATAATAAGGACAATAATGACTGCCAACTAGTAGGCTAAAAATCCCAACAAAGAAAACTAAGATAAATACAAGATGAAACCCGACAAATGGGCCAAAGAGAAAGGGAAAAGAAAAGAAAAAGGAGAGCAGGGGGGGAGGACTGCAATCCAACAGAGAGGAGTGCACACCAAGAAGAACGGAGAGAGAGGAGGGGGGAGGGAGCAGCCTAGGGGGGCAAGCTCCAAGAACCCTCCCGAAACTAATCTCTCCTAACAGTCGAGGCCGAAGTACCGAAGCTGAAGAAGTCCATGATATGTCTCTACCCATTGCTAGTTCGGAACCCTAACAAAATGTTGGTGCGTTGTCTAGTGACCCTGCTTCAGTCCGAACTGGATGATGTGGGGCGTTTCCAATTGAAGTCACCTGGTCCGTCAAAGTTGAAGTATGTTGTGATGAGCCAATGTTGAGGAGGGTGAGATCCATTTGGAGAACTTTTATGTCGTCAAAGCTGAGTTATCTCCCTAAGAAAGAGTGCGAGACAACGCTGGTCCGAGTATCTGAAGAAGGTAGAAACAGATCAAAATTTGTCCCTGAAGAGGCAATGGAACCTACCTCGGATCTCATAATAAATGGGACAACAACAAAAAAAAGAAGTGATGAAGGGTTTCAACTTCACCCAAGGAGCAAAACAGACAAGTTCGCTCCTCTGTCGGAAGATGGTGATCCGACTCAATCCGAAGTTGGTGAAAACACACCCTAAGTTGCCCAATAGCGATCCGAAGACTATGCATTGTGTGTTGCTGAAGGTATTGTGGAGGAACTATTTTGCCTCCTGAATTTGTAAGAAGTGCTCATGGTAGAAAGACAGCTTGGGGGAAAGAGGGGCAACAAGAGAGATCCATGTGCATTTGGTGTACTGGAGACTAACATCCTTCCGAATCTCGTGGAGCATCTTCTCCTTACTAAGCCGAGAGGGGGGAGAACCCCCAAAGAATAAGGCGGGAGCCTGTCTATCCGTATCTGAATGCTAGCCAGGAGAGCAGAAACCTGAAAGTACCAACTCCTCCGGCCTCCCCGAGAACTCGGAGAGAGTTCCATCGAGGAGCGAAGGGCGAGGTAAGGGTACCGCCTGCAACCCTCAGGGGTATCTCCGAAAGTAGGGATCCTGTGAAGATAACCGATAATCATGAAGATAATCTCAAGTTGGAGAGGAGAAGCCCCAAACTCTGCTAGAATAATAGAGCGGGGGACTGTGCCCTTGCAACGAATGAATCGTCGAAGAAAGTGTGTCTAGACTCGTTCAACCCGTGACCACTCAATCGGGCCAAGGCTAGGACCCCAAACCATTGACCCATATGTAATAGTTGGCTTGACAAGGCATCAAAAGTCCTCATCTTCACAGATATATCCTGAAAATGTGCTTTGAAGCAATTCCTCTCTAGCAAAGACAGAGTTGCATATTCCTTACACACCCGGACCTGGGCGGCAGGTTTCATACTAAAAGTAGGACCGATGAAAAGAACCCCCAAGTACACATAAGAGGTGGTGATCTCGACCTCCCGACCTTGGAAAGAGAAGTGGAGATGAGATAGAGCCTCTTTGGCAGTATTGAATACCATAACCTTGGGCTTAGAAAAATTCACCGTCAGCTGTCTCGAGTCACAAAAAGCGGCAAGCTTGTCCACATGGCGTTGAAGCCCCTCAGGAGAAGAGGCCAAAAGAACAACATCATCAACAAAGAGGAGAATAGAAATCAGCACATAGTGAAGAAGGCAACCATTCTCTGCATGAGCGTTCTCCTTAATAAAAGTCTCAAGCTCGTCGATAAAGATCCCAAAAAGTGTCGGGGAAAGGGGGCACCCCTGTTTCACTCCTATGGTGCTAAGGACACTGTCTGAAAGCCCTTGAGGGGGGCGAAACCGACCTTTCACAGTCTCATATAATCATGTAACCGTTGTCAAAAGTTGCCCAGAGATGCCAACTGACCATAGTCTCTCAAGAATTAAATGTCGAGGCACCGTGTCGAAGGCTTTCTTGAAGTCAACAAAGAAACAATAAACCTTCGAGGACTTAAAACGAGCCTCCTCAATAATAGCTCTGAGGACTAGAATGTGATCTGTGGTCTGGTGATTTTGCCGAAAACCAGCTTGGCCAAGAGCCCTGAAACCCCCCTCCTCCAACCTTCGGGAGAGAAGCAAATCCAATGTTGTTGCATAGAGCTTGGCAAAGATATGCCCAATCATGATAGTCCTGTAGTTATTGGGTTCATGGGGATCACCTGCCTAATGAATGGGGTAAATGATATGTTGAGTCCAAGAATCAGGAAACCCAAAACAAACAAAGAGATTAAAAAGATCAGTGAGGGGCCCAACAAGAGGGTCAATACCATGCTTCAAAAATTCTGCCTGTAACCCATCCAAATCTGCTACTTTGCTCGTACAGAGTTTCCAGATAGCCTGCCTGACAAGACCAGTAGAAAAGAGGTGGCACGAAGAGGTGGGGGAGGGAACAGTAATAGGAGGCTGATTTGGGATGGTATAGAGGGAAGAGGCATGAATGGTCCAAGAGGAAATATCGATCCCATGAGTAATCCGATCACGGGGGAGGATAAGGCGCCAGAAGGATTTAGGAGACTGCTGAAGGGAGTGGATAAGATCAATGATTTGACTCAATCCGGGGTTGGTGAGAACACATCCTGAGTTGCCCAATAGTGATCCGAAGACTATTGGGCCAACATAAGTGGTAAACCAGACCTTAGTGCATCTATTGAGAGGCTACGTCCAACATGCCTATCGCTATGCAATACGCACCTCTACTAATGTGGTACTTTTCAAGGCATGTTATGGTTATTTCCCTCAATCTCTTTTCAGCATGGCAATTGAGTTCACAAGTGAGTTCGAGCAAGCAACCAACAAAGAGGTGTTTCAGATCAACAAATTCCTTAAGAAGAAAAGATTGTTACATCAAAATATCAAGCAACACACAAAACCCACCATGGGAGGCATCATCAAGATCATGCACTCCAAGTAGAAGAAATGGTGTGGTTATATCTTAGCAAGGACAGTATTAAGGAAAGGGTAAAAGGTCGAAGCAAATTACATATGGATCATTACAGATTCTAGAGCATGTTGGAAACAATACCTTCAAGCTAAACCTCCCTCCATACATGCACATGTACTCAATTGTCAATGTTGAAAACCTCAAGTTGTTTTGAGCCATCTATGATTGATAAAAAGACAAAAAAGAATCGTCGTTAGGGAATTGTCTTGCTAATAAGTTGGAAAAATTAGGAGCTGCATTTAATGAGATTAGTTCTAGCCCTTGTCAAGATAATCTCCCTCCCCAGTTATCATTGATGTTGCTAATGAATAGAGGCCCAGCAAATGACATTGGGCAAGGGACAAATAAGGACCCCTCTAGTCATCATAATACAGAGTAGTTTATGCTTTTACATAGAAAGCATGGTTGATGGAACGTGGCCACTCACTGGAATGCATGGTTTTTGTCTTCTTGTGTTTCATATCACATCCACATCTGCTAGGAGGATTATGTGGCTCACTAAAGGAGCAAGCAAATCTTTTATTATTAATTTCCTTCACCATGGGATTCAAATGCACATGTGAGTCTTTTTCAAGCATGTCAAACAATAGGGACTTGGATTTTAATCTCTTTGTTATTATGAACAATATCATGTAGGGAGGTTGCACCTTTATTGTGTTTACGAATAAGCCAATGGATATGTGCCTTACTTTTGTAAAAGGGTGAGCAAGATCTCAATTGCATAACTTTGTTTTCTCTGTGTCAAATTTGCTCTATAGGAAGTTTGATAAGAGGTATGTTAGGGTTTCTTAAAAGCTCCAGTCCTGCTGGGCAAGGTGAGATGGATCCTATGGGCTATCAAGTGTCTTTAGAGAGAATGTCTTTGTTGCAATCACAAGTGTGCTTACATTCATTTATATTGAGGATGACAGGAGACTCTGTAATATAGACTCCTGCTGACAAGGAAATTTGGAAAAAAGATATGGGTTCGAGCATGAAAGTGGCAAATGTCAGTGCCTCTCAGAAAAGCAGTCAAATTCCAAGAGGATGTAGTTGTAGTGGGGGAAGGTGCACAAATCTTGAAGCCTAAGAATGCTAAAAAAGTCCTGCGTAAAAACGTTGACTGATGTTGATTTAAGTTTGGGAAGTTTGCTGAGAAACACCTGCTTGAAATTATCAAAATGTAGGGACACTGTTTTTGGTTGGGCAAAGCCTGAGACACCATGGAAAAGTAAGAGAAGAAGAGCTAATTGCTAAACCATGGAAAATTCAGGGGTTTCTCACACCTGGAACAATATCCACAATGTCATCATGGGCATTTTTTCATTTAATCTAACTTCTTTGTTTATTCTACGTTTTTGTTGCAAAAGAAGATAAATTATGAGTACATCATCATTGAAAAAGAGATAAGATGCCTGAGGAAAATAGAACAAAAACACCACCTTCAGTAGAACAATGTGGCTTGGCTGGTAGCAGTTGGTAAATTCTGGATCCCATGCCCATGGTTGTCTAGTTCAACAAATTTTCTCAAAAATATTCAAATTTTGACGATTTGTTACTCACACAAACAAATTTTGCAAACATTATTGGACATATAGTAGTCAATGACAAATGAGTTAAAATTAAACCTAAAAATAGTCATCCCACTATTTGCACAATACATTCCTACATCTGCTCAACTCTCTTCCACATATACAACTAAATTTTGAGACAAAACAGCTACAAAAAAAGGTAAACCAACCTCAGGGCACGTTACTCACAACGCATTTGAAATTTGACCTCATTCTCATATGAAATGTAAAGTTCTTTAAGCATAATTACTTTTAAATAGTTATGGGATTGAAATGGGCCCCACCCATATTACATATATTTCAACAAACCAGATTTTTGTGGCATTACAACAAACCATATGATCAAGGGCCATCTTATCACAGGAGTGTCCATTACAATGTGGGCATTCAAACTCGGATCACACTTACATGTCGCATCCTATTTACCATTGCTCCACAATGCCTTGGATTTTACATGTAATTTTTCAATCTGGACATTTTAATTAGTTGAAAAACTATTTCTATATAAGGAAATGACTGTTTTGCATAAGGAAAAATTTTAGATGTTGGAGGATGTGAAGAGTGCTGAGCCAATAGAGGAATCAACTAACTTCAGCTCCATTTCAAAGTTGCAAGAAATTGAAATTATTCATCTAGAGAGGACCTGAATAATATTGTGGACAATATGAAAGATCGTTTGGATGTTCTCTGCTAAGATTGGGATGCTGCAGATGCGTTGCTTTGGCCCAGATGAACAAGGGGGAGGGCTAAATCTTCTGGCCCTGTTTTGGGTGCTTTCTGTTCTGAGTCCATTATAGATGCTTTTATATAGCTTTTTTGTCTAGGTCGTTTATTGGAGTAGTAAAAGCAGAGTTAAATGAAGCAATGCTACAGTTTCTAGATGCAGCATTTTAGCTGTATTTTTGTTTTGTTTGTCCCATGAAGCAGTTACGTGTTCATCTTTGTCCAGGAAACTCTGGTTGTAAAATAGGGTTGGGGCCCTTAAAAAAACCCCTTCTTTTCATCCTTTAATCAAAAAAGAAATTATGAGCCTAATGGCCAATTTTATAGCCTATTTTCTCAGTAATGAAATTTTTCAATTTTTATCCACGTCAAACTTGATCATCAACCTAAGCTAGGCAGTTTAGCCTATACCTGCTTGTTTGCTTGTAATTGAGGATGAAAATACTGTTGTTGAGGTTTCAATGGATGGAGAAATGGATATTGTTACCTTGCTAAAGGAAATAGTTATCTTGTCTTAGAATGATAAGAAGATATTATGAACCCTATGATGCTTTCTCCATGGTATCTGCTTGGTTCAATTCAACCCTCACAAGTTTCATGCAAAGTGACTTTTTCAATTTTGTATGGGCAAATTTAGCATGTTTTTGTGGTTGGATGTTATTATCAGCTGGTGAATTAAATGGGTTAAATTAAAATATCTTAAGCATGTATAAGTATTTGCATCTATAGAGTTTGAAGAAATCAGGTTTACACATACATTAAGGGAAGGAAACAAATGTGCAGATAGGCTAGCCAATAGAGGGGTTTTAATTGAGGATGGTGAAGTTAAATTCTCTTTTCCTTGGTTAGAGGAAGTAGTAAGTTTAGCTGAAGCTGACAAGAAAATATTGACTGCCTGAATCAAATAATGATTAAGATTTACTTTAATGTTTTCCATTGGTAATATCTGCTTTATTTTATAACATTAATGTGCTTTCATATAAACTATTTATTACATTTTTTGTGGTTGCACTTGTGTTTTAGGAAGGAAACTAGCAATCCAGATCTGGTAAAGCAGGCTATGATAGTGCGATGTTTTGGAAATATTACTCTAGAAAGGTGAAGTTTTGGTATTGTGAAGGTTGCTGTAGGAAAATGTCAAGAAGGATGTTGAATTCTGGAATATTTGTATTCACACAGAAAATTGAAAAAGTTCCAAAAAATGAAAATCAAGAATTCAGACATTTTATGTAAAATGATATAACAACTCAATTGAGATGAGAATTGAATTTGTTTGTAAACTCTCATGCTCTAAAGAAGAGAGTTGTGATTTGTCAAGGGTGGGGGACCCGAGTACAACCCCTTGTTCTCTAGCAAAAAAAAATGTATAAGTATTTGCATGGTGGAAATATTTTAATATTCCTATTATCTTTGAAATGTTACATCAAAAATCTGTGGATTGTTGCTAGATAGCCACTGATGTATAATACTTTGTATCTGTTGTTAAACATGAGGGAAGGAGACCCCAATAGATCTTGATATTTATCTATCAAACAAAATATAAATACATATAATCATGGTATCAAGACTTGGAATCGGTAAGCCTTCCTTTTTTATGCTGGACTTGGGTTCAAGACAAAACTCGAGAAAAACTCGGCAATAACTCCACAAATAAGAAAAAAAATAAAACATAGGAACTTTACAAAAAGAGACTTGTCCAGAGTCACAAGATTCATTTATTTGCAACTCTATTGAGTGCTCGCAGGACTCATAAGCCTCGTAGCTCTGATTTATATAATATTTTTAAGTTTTCATTTAAGTGGTTTTTTCTTTTTGTTGTGTGTTGGTGGGGGGGACGGGAGGGAGAAGTACAAATAACCTCCAGGTTTTCCCCACCTTAGGGCAATCAACAGTTTCAGCATAAGCAAAAGCCCCCTAGGCTTCAATATCCTTCTTTGTATTTTAGGACTTACAATAAAGTAGCATAACCAAATAAACTCACAAAAAATTTCAAAGTTGCAGTTAAAATTCTTAAAACTAAGACTCAAAATAACCCTCACTTAAAAACCATGGAATTCCATCATCTAGAAACTGAGAACCCATACTCAGAAACAGAACTCAGGCTACCTTCACTTCCGTCAAGCTGGACATTACCACTTCTTGTAATTGTTAGGAGGTGAAGTCAATATCCAGATCTCCAATGTTCTTCAGCAAAGAGGTGTATGGTGGTGCAGTTTATAGTTATTCTTCTCTTTGCGCTGTTTGTATGCGCTGGGCACGCGGAGGGGGGTCGCAGGGGGGAACCAGCCAAGATCCCCCGGGGGGGCTCCGCCCCCGACCCGAAATTTTGGCCGTCCGTACAACCATTTTTTGGGAGAGGAAACGAAGAGTTTTTTTGGAGTCTTCCTTTGGGAAAGGAAACAAACAGTTTTTGGAGTCTTCCTTTGTTTTTCTATAAAAGGGGAATGACCCTTTGCATGTAATAGTTTAGTGAATGCAAAAGTTTGCCGAAATCAATAAAATAACGAAGCTGTCATTGCCCCGTGGTTTTACCTGCACACTGCAGGGTTTCCACGTAAAAATCTGTGTTACTGTTTTGTTTCTGTGTTATTGTTTTGCTTGCTCGTAATATTTGTTTTTTCTAACAGTAATCAAGACCCCGTTGCTGATTGCCCAAAGTATAGCTTATATACTTCCCCTTAGGAAAAGATGGCGTGTTTCTGATTGAAATGATCTATAATTAACTCTTTCAAGAAATTGCCCTTTCCTATTTCTAGGGTACTTGTTATCTAAAGAACATCCGTTCCAAAAGTGAGACCACCCAATTTCAAAGGAGATCAGCCACCTCATTAAGTTTGCAAGAGATATGGATAAGTTTCACCCCTTCAAGTGAAGCCCTATTCCATATTTCTGGGAGCATAACTTTTAGCTTCCAATTGCCCGCCATTTTTTTTCCTACCTTGGATGATATTCTCAATTAGAAGCTTAGAACCTGACTCAATTATCATTCTAGGGATTGCACTTCCGTTAGCCCGCTTGAGGCCCACTAATAGCCAAGGCTTCAGCAACCTTATTTGAGGTAATTCCTAATCCCAACAAAGACCAAAAGAGGCAATTTCCTTGACTATCTCTGCCTGTATCTCCTGTCCAACAGGTCTCAGATTCCCTTTAGTTCCTCCATCTGTGTTGATTTTACACCATCCTGGAAGTGGCTTGCACCAGACATATGGTTTTCCTTTTCTTTCTACCATTCATTGAGAGGAGGAAGAATATGCAAAAATCCCAATCTAGAAAGAAATTGTGTTTCTATTCCTTCATCTCTGGTCTTCTACCCAAAAAGGCTTTCAAAAATTCTTTGATTGAGGAGAAGGCCTTTCTCAAACCTGAAATTGGAATCTTTGGGAGTTTTGGACAATTCTGCGATTTCTTTAAAGCCAGATTTGCCACAAATTATGTGGTGGCCCATTCTCCAAGATTTTTTAAAATCAAGTGTTCTGCATGGGTTTGTCTCGATGCCTTGAACATATCTTCAATCAATGCATAAAGGCCTGTTGTCCTAAATCTTCATCCAACTCTCCTAGATTGTCATTAAAAAGGGACACTGAATCAGACGATAATTCATATCCTCCTCATCTTGCCTGCATAGAAAGCACAAAGACAGCCCTGGAAATCCATTTTACCTACTATTATCATAGGTTAGACAGCTCCCATGATTGCCTAGTCGGTTGAAAGCATTTGCTTTGGGCCGGCCTTTAGGGTTCTAAATTCTACTCCAATGAGATATATTTTCCTATGCTATCCTCAGCCAGTAGATCCTTATACCCTGCATTGATCAAGTATTGTCTTGATCCTTTCCAACCTCATCCCAAGACATCGCTATTTGTTAGGTTGCTACAAGACCTGTTTTGCAGAATCTTGACTAGGTTTTAACTCATTAGCTTGACCCTCCTGTTGGCCAAATGTCTGGTGGTTTCCATTAAGTCCATATCATCCCATTGGCATTCAGGCTATGTTTGTGGTCTGTTACATAAAACCAACCAGCCCCTCTTAAAATTTTCAGCTAGGTTCTGAAGATGTGGGAATTCCACTAATAATGGAAGCCTCTGGTCCCATGATTCATGCCAAAACAGAGCTCTGTTTCCTTTTTTGAACAGTCCAGAATAGGCCTTTTTTAACCATCCCAAATCCCATTTTCAGGCACTTCAAAATGGCAGGCAAACCCTTCAGCTGCCAGATAAAATCATGAAATGTCCCAAGCTGCTGGTCCCCTGAGTTATTTACAAGATAAGATCCTACCCGAAACTTGTCAGGATTCAAACACTGTCACTTAAAGAGTTTAGCTGCTAAAGCTTGAATATTTAAAATAGCTTTTCTACGACCCAATCCACCCTGGCCCTTTGGCTAGCAAATTTGATCCCAACTAATCAGTCTCTATTTCCTCTCTAGGTTTCCAACCCAAAAAGAGTCTGTCTTATAATTTTATCCATCTCCTTCAGAATCGATTTGGGTGTTCCAAGAATAGCAAATTTGTACATAGAGCCTGGAGAACCAACTTGATCATAGTGATTATGCCTGCAAAGGACAAACAGCAAACGGTCCAGCCCAAAATCTTGCTACTGAATTTATCAAGAGTTCTTCCTCATTCTCCCTTCCTCGGGGTTTTTAATTGAAAGAGAAATGAGCAGTTAATCGATAGTATCTTAAGTTTTTCTTTATTTGCTTTCTAATAGAGCATAAAAATTAGAAAGCATAATTATATAAAAAATAATGGTTAAACTTTTAGTGTTTAGTGTTTTTTTTTCAATTGGTTATATAGGATTGAAACGGGTCCCATGTATATTACATCATCACCACATAGTGGTATTACAACAAAGCTTGGATATTATCCATGTATCGCTTGGCAAGATTTGAACCTTGGCCTCCTCTTTAAATATTGAACAATCTAACCGGTTGAGCTAATGCCACTTGATAATGTTTAGTAATTATTGCTTTAGAAGTTAATCACAATCTAAACCTTAATAAAGAATAAAAATATTATACATGTCTATATATTTTAAAAGATAAATAATATTCTTAAATTTTAAATTTTCGTTTTCATTGTTTTTTTTTTATTTAGTATATATAATTTATATAACAATTTATAATTTAAAGCTTTCCTTAACCTATGACGTTGTTGCTCTAGCCTCAAAGAAAATTATAAACCTTTGTCTTAAAAAATATTGTTTTTGATACAATTAGGATTGAGCCTCAAGGGTGCAACTTTTTTTTTTATTATTTTTAGTTTCTTAAACAGATATCACAATTTCCAATTATTATTTTGATATTTTTTAAGTTTCAAAACATAATAAAATTATGCTTTAAAATTATTCGTTTGAAATAAGTTCTTTGATAGTTCTATTGAACATTCTTTATAAGAGTTGAATTTTGATAAAATTTATGATGTGTTTTAATAGATTTTAATTATTTAGAAATTTACTCGTATATGTTTTCTTATATGAGATCTCAAAACATTTAGAAGCATAGTTATATTTTTGTTTTTAATTTTTAAATTTAAAATAATCAAAACAATACCTATTTCTGCCCATGGGATTGAAGTCCAACTGTAAGAATGTTTGGCTCACAAAGACTCCACCAAGGTTCAATTCCCATGATTGCCGTAATAATAAAGTTTTTGGTGATACCATGATAATGTGGTTTGTTTGATATTCCGCTGCCATGCAATGATGATTCAATAAGGTGGACACCGTTTCAATCCCATTTCTATTACTGAAATTTAAGGGCAAATTTTATGGTCCCTTTTTCCAATAGTGTTTTTTTTTTTTACAAATTTCATGCTCATCAAATCCAAACACAAATTTGAAACGAAGAACTTAGCCTAAAGGTATCATCACTAACCAAATCAATTCAGTTAGATCCAATTGGGCAAAAAAAAAAACAGTCAATTGAAAGTGCTAACTGCTAAGGTATCTTTCAGACACTTCACAGAACCTGGAGAGTTATTCACAACCAGAGGGTCATTCACAACCACAGAGCAGACTAAAACAAAGCAAAGTAGGTGTTATGAGCATGCATTTGCAATCAAGAGACCACTGTAAAATCCCCAAAGCATCAGAACTGTATAGTACTTTTGAAGTCACTACGAGCACAACGAGCCTTGTATTCATTCATTTTGCATAGTGAAGAAAGCATTCCTGAGCTTTCCTCCACACAGTTTTTCCCCTTTCAAGGTTTCTCTAAGTAATTTTGGTGTTCTGTTTCTGATGCATATGTATTGTGCTCACATTTGATCTATGATTGTTTCAGTTGATGCGGAGGCATAGATTGGATAGCAACTAAAACATTGAATGCAAGATTGCACATGAAACTGGAGCTAGTAAAGCCTCATTTGCACTACCGACAACATGAATAAGAATGAAATCAAATTCCATTGTTGCTGAAGATCAGTCTGATGAATTCATGTTAAGAATATCAGATCACATGCAAATCAAATTGAAAGAAAATTAAGACTAACATGTTTCATCACCTAACCTTCTTTTCTATCTGCAAATGTAGCTCGCTCATCCCTATACCTTAGGTTCATGAGTCCATTTCCTGGAGTAGGCTTATCAACCCATATTGAGAACCACCAAATAAGGAACTGAAGAAAAGCATCTAGTTCTGCTTCATATCGAAATAACCACCCTGGCTAGACAGAACAAAAATCCAACTTGCATTGCTCAGAAGCAGTTTTTACAAACACCATCCTAGATTGCAAAATCCAAATTGCCTTGTATGACATTAGGCAACATTCTACACCAGCCTTAACCAGACATAAAAATATCAAAAAATACAGGTAACTAACAAAAACTCTGGTATAATATTTTATACAATGTGTGTATGCATACCTTCATAACAGAAAAAACCTTAACCAGTTGTTCTTTCAACATGGCTGAAATTTCCACATCAAGTCTTTCAGCATCAAGCTGGTTAACTCTTGAAATGGGTACTGGAATAATGGGTCTCTGTAAATAGAACCCAAAAAGAATCACCCCTAATATTGTCACCATACAATATAAAATATGTGTAAACACAGAAATTTTGGAACTCTGATGACATTAATAAAACCACATGGTGTTCGAATAATTCAAAACCCAATCCCTTAGAAATATATTTTCCAGTGCAAAATGCTATGAGTTCAAAAGCTAAATTGTCTTATTAGAATTTTTGGAAACTCTTATCAAAATTACTACAATATAATCGTCAGAGTAAATCCACAAACCTGTAATTTCTTCAATTGGTGCCATTCAGGAGCAACCCTCCGATATGCTTGCTGCCATGCATCAGATGGAGGGGCAATGTTCCATAATGATGAAGAAGATGACTGAATGCCCTCCGTTGCTCTTTCCATCTGTATGTAGCCAAAGATTACCTGAAAGAATAAGAAAGAAACCATGAGTTAGGAAATTAAACAATCAAAAGAAATGTAAAATCCTATATATAAGGGTGATATTGCATGCATAATACTATCCTAAATTCTAGAGACTATTGAAGGAACTAATTTGAAATGGCCCTTGAAAAAGCCCCCAGGTAAAGAGTTCATGCTCTAGTTGCCAAGGAAATAGAATCCTAATAAATAAATAAATCCATGGATGTGAAATATTTTGCAGACAAAATCACTTTGAAAAGAGATGAGGAAAGCATACATAAACTCCATGTAACCCAAATGATACAAGAAGGAAATATCTTACAAAAACAATGTTGTCTTCCATATAACCTCAAAAATCATACAAAGAGTAAAGTGAGATTAATGTGCCCATCAAGCTCAAAAAAGTCAACTTAAGAATATAATAAACAATAAGGCAAGGGAGCATAGTTACCAGGTTCACCCAAACCTAGTCCAATCGGAACCAAACCAGTTCAGTTTGGTCCAAACCATAGTTGGAAAAATCGTGACTTAGCAAAAATTCAACGAACCAAATTTTGGAGAGTTCTCGGCAACTTGGCCAAAAAAAAGGAAGAAAATAATTTAATTCAGAAAATTATATATATTTAAAACAAGAATTAGAGATCAAATGGCATTATCTCAACAAGTTCAATTCCTCAACTTTCAAGGAGGAGACCTAGGTTTGAATCCTGTCAGATGATACATACTTACTAGCCAAGTTGTTGTAATAACACTATGTGGGGCCAATTTTGATCCCATATAACCAATTAAACAAAAACAAAAATTAGAGAGCCAAGAAGTCAATTTTCTTTTAGATTCTTATAAATAAAGTACAATTACAATTCTTGATCATCAAAATATGTTTGGACAGGAGGTGGCTGAGGCACCTCAGCCTCAGGCACAGGATCAGCAAAGAAGAGAGAAAACAAAGCAAAAAACTCTTAAAAAACTGATCAGGAGCGCAGAACAGTTCCGCTATGTTTGGACAGGAGGTGGGTGAGGCACCTCAGCCTCAGGCACAGGATCAGCAAAGAAGAGAGAAGACAAAGCAAAATAATCTTAAAAAACTGATCAGGAGCACAGAACAGTTTTGCAGAGTAAATTGGGAGCTGAAATGAGCAAGGAGAAAACCCATGACACAGGAGCTCGAATGCAGTTGTAAGGCTGAACCAGGAGCTGTTAATGAGTAAGGAGCAGTCTGCCCACATTTTGCACATGGGGGTATTGGGAGTTGGGCCTGTCTGCCAACGTTTAGGTGGTTAGGTGGGTAAGGGGGTCTAATGTCTCACATGGTGCATTGTAAATCATGCAGTCAAAGGGGGGCGCACGCAGGTAGCATGGGTACCTAGGATAAAAGGTGGCATATTAAATATTTACGGCCATTTGAGGACAAATGGTGGTGTATTCAATAGTTACAACCCTTGCCACATTTAATTGTCATTGGGTCATGCATGCTCTTGGATGTTGGTTGGGACCTCGCTTATGTAAAGCATCGTGGTCACACTTTGTAAGGTGTTGGATTGGGTAAAGTTTGCATGTTAATAAAATAAAGACTTGCACACTTTGAAACCAAGGATGATATTGTGATGCCCATACTTTCTGTGAAAATGTTGAATGGACGTAAGTAAAAACAAACTAACTGTCATACTTTCTGTGGAAGAACAAAAGGGCAGAAAAGACATCAGAGCAGGGGGAGCAGAGTTGGAGAAGGGAAGATTGCAGTCTAATACCGCAGTAAGGATTGGAATCAATTCATTATTTTCCAATAAAAATTTGCAACAATCTTTGACCATGGTTTTACCCATTTTGGGGTTTCCACGTAAATTTGGTGTTTCTCTTTGAACTGTGTGAATGTTTTTCTAAGATTATTGTTGTTATTTTCCTTTATTGCTGCAATTATCAGATTAATACTAACACACAAAAATCACAAATTCATCAAGCATAAGGATTAAGCAAGATCCATAGATCTATATGTAGAGGTGAATCCACAGTGTGGCACTTTACAGATCAAAAAACCTAAAAAATGAGTAAGAATAAAGAAACCCCACTTCTAAAAATGTGACTTAAGATGTGAAATCTTCAAATACAAGTCTCACATATGATATGCAATAGATAATCCAACTAATAAATCTAGTAGATGCAAGTGTAGATATAACGGTTACCACAATGAACAAAATCATACATAAATGCTACTCACAAACCATTACAAAATGAATATAATGCAATGAGTGCATTAAATATAAAAAACTGCATAAGAATTGCTTTATCGAATTTAATTGTTATTATTTTCCTTTATTGCTGCAATTATCAGACTAATACTAACACACAGAAATCACAAATTCATCAAGCATAAGGATTAAGCAAGATCCATAGATCTGTTTCTAGAGGTGAATCCACAGTGTGGCACTTTACAGATCAAAAACCCTAAAAAGTGAGTAAAAATAAAGAAACCCCACTTCTGAAAATGTGGCTTAAGATGTGAAATCTTCAAATACAAGTCTCACATATGATATGCAATGGATAATCCAACTAATAAATTTAATAGATGCAATTGTAGCTATAACGGTTACCACAATGAACAAAATCATACATAAATGTTACTCACAAACCATTACAAAATGAATTTAATGCAATAAGTGCATTAAATATAAAAAACTGCATAAGAATTGCTTTATCGATCACTCTACAACAAAATTTTAAGTACAAAAACACCTTTAACAAAAGAAAGAATCAATGAATGAGTAAGGTACATAGAATCAAAATATATAAAAAGGTACTACTGCCTTGGAAACATAAAAGTGTATTGTTTTTTTTCTTTCTTGTTTTCTTCTTCTTCTTTTTTTCCTCTTTCATTAGTTTTTTTAATTTTTTCCTCTTTTTCAGCACTATTGGCATGCTTGAGAATTGTGAGTCTAGACTAAGGACTCAGACTCGGCTGGAACTCACAAGACTAACAATTTGACTCATTTGGATTGACTTATCTCGGAGAGATGTTTTGGAGACTCACTCAGTCTTGAGGCTATGGTGTGAACAGAATCGATAATTAATCTATTATGTACCCTATAAATCTTCAATGTTGTTCTCAACTACAAGGCAGAAACATACAAACTACAACAAAATTTTGGCATCTACAATATTTCAATCATTGTTGATTAGAACCACAATAGCTGGATTCTCAACTAAAGATCAGAAGGTCCCTTGGAGGACAGAAATCCACATAACCGGATATTAGAGTGCACTGAAATTAAAAATGCCCACTCAAAAAATTGCCTTAAGGAAGTTGTTCTTGAAGTCATGCTCACCCACAAAGTAAACTTTATCAGATGTCCTTTCAAGAGACTGCCTTAAGGAAGTTGTTCTTGAAGTCGAGTCCGAATCACCCATGGTGATAAGATTTTGAGTAGACTTACTTGCATACCTGACATAGCTTCTTATTTTAATTATCTAGATTGGGAATTTTAGTTGGGAGGACATTGGCAAAAAGGAATAATTTACCAAAGATTCCACCATTTTATGGAATCAAGCATGTGATAACTTTTTGCAATAGGGCATAGATGACACACATCAGATAGTCTAATAAATTGAAGATCGCCCGTTTTGAAAAAATGGCTGCTGACCATCTTAAACAATTGCTTACAAAAAATATTAAAAAAATAAAAATAAAATAAAATCATTGGAGTAGAGAATCAATGTTGCACAAGACACCAAAAAGCAAACCAAACAATGAAGGGAGACCACACTTACCCTATCACATTTAGACAAAGACAAGGGATTGACAAACTGGTTTTGAGTAGCATGGATCCAAAATTAAAATTAAAATTGTGCAACCATACAAGCAAGGCCATGAGACTATAGGAAGAATGCAATTGCTGCTTAGAGGTCACAAGTGAAGCACTGTCAACAAAGATGACAGGGGTATCCCTACATAATTATTCTTGATGATTCTATCTGAGGAGAAAAGCTTTGCAGTCAGACATCAAACATGAAAAGGATGGGTTCAGTTCAAAATGCTCATCTAGGTGAAGGCAAAAACATATTTGACACAAACATAGTAGCAAGATGGAAATCCCAAGTCCGTCTAGGGATAGACAAAGATGCCTACTCTTATATAAAACACTGTCTGTGGGCTGATTGAATGGAATGCATCAGTGCAGAATTTCCCTCCTACATTGCAAAAGGTTGTAAATGATGGATATAAGAAGAAAGAATTAGATTTTGAAATCCCCCCTAATTAAAATATATTTCCATCATTTTCTCTATGGTCTTAAGCAAGCTGCATTTCATGACAGCTATCTATAAACAAGATTTTGGCATTTAATCAGTGTAAGCATGTTGTGTGTTGGACATTCTATGACACTTTTGGTCCAGCTGAATGAAGTTGTATTTGGATGTTTCTTGTGAACATTTCATGGTCGTACTATTCAACTGTGACAGCAGAAACATAGCTGTACTTATGCTTGTTGAAAGGCAACCTGAAATATAAGTATGAAACGACTGATTTTTTAACCTTTAAAATGGAACGTTTATTGCTTGTACATTTTCATTAGAACTAGAAGGACTGCACTGTAAATTTGTGAAGGCAGAATGCAAAATGAGTCTGAACTTGCATGTAGACTTCTGGAAAACCCGATATTGCATTTTCTTTATGGTCTTAAACAGGCTGCATTTCATGACAGCCATCTATAAACAAGATTTTGGCATTTAGTCATTGTGTAAGCCTATTGTGTGTTCGACTTTATGACAGTTTTGGTCCAGCTGATTGAAGTTGTATTTGGATGTTTCTTGTGAACATTTGGTGGCCATACTATTTGACTGTGACAGCAGAACCATAACTGTACTTATGCTTGTTGAAAGGCAACCTGAAATATAGGTATGAAACGTCTGATTTTTGAACCTTTGAAACGTCTGATTTTTGAACCTTTGAAACATCTGATTTTTGAAGTTGTATGTCTTTTTTGGACATAATAACCCTGTCATGTCATTGAAATTAAAGAAGCAGATTTGGCAGTATCATGTCCTTCATTGCATTTGAACATTAGTTGCATTTTTTTCAAAATACATGGTTGTCTGGGAAGTGAAGAAGGGCAGTAGGCCTTGGGATGTCACTCCCAAGCATGGTGTGAACTCTTGTGAAGAACAGGGAAAATGAATAATTGATGGAAGTTTGATACATTGCATTCAATGAGCTTGAGTGAGTGAATTTGGATGAATGAAGAATGCCTCGGGTAGAGTTAGAAATGGAAACTGTACCTGAACTTCATAAAAACCATGAATTATACTTATGCTGGAATTGGGATATCCTTGTCTTTACCTGGTTTGGATGGCTTAGTGATATTGGACCCACATGGTCAAAACTATGTTTCCCACCATAAGGTGCACTTCAGGATTGCGTTGTTTGTACGTTGTGTTGTTTTCTTTTGCAGGTTGGTTTGATGCAAAATCACAAGAAGGAATGCTTGGAACTATTTTTGATACATTGCATTCAATGAGCTTGAGTGAGTGAATTTGGATGAATGAAGAATGCCTCAGGTAAAGTTAGAAATGCAAACTGAACCTGAACTTCATAAAAACCATGAAATGAACTTATGCTGGAATTAGGATATCCTGCCTTTACCTGGTTAGGATGGCTCAGTGATGTTGGATGCACATGGTCAAAACTATGTTTCCCACCATAAGGTGCACTTCCGGATTGTGTTGTTTGTACGTTATGTTGTTTCCTTTTGCAGGTTGGTTGATGCAAAATCACAATAAGGAATGCTTGGAACTATTTTTGTGCTTATGATGTTTATATAAATCCATGTGCATTACTCAAACAAGGTAGCATGGTATTATATACATTTATGGAACATGATAAACTAATGACTATACATGTGGTTGGACATAATATATCTTGAGATCTTATATGTAAATTATTCAGCATAATGTTGATTAGTTGGATTTAAGAAGTTATGTTGATTAGAAGGATTCAATGATGAATCTTGTGTAAATTTTCCAGCCCTAGATAACTGCTGTCCTATGTTATTTTAAAATAAATCAGATCTGAGAATAATTTATTCAAACATGCAACAGTCACACAGATGGCTGGAAAAATAAACAGCGTGAACAGCGGAAGTTAAATATATTTCTGAACCTGAAATATTACAAATAAAAGAGGCTACAGCTACAGCAGAACACTTCTGCTCTCTTGCTGGCTTTCTAGCCAGCAAGCACTGTTCTTCTCCTCCTAAGCTTGTATTTTTCTTTCAACAATCTGTTATCCTCCCATCCTTTTCTGTGTCTTTGTTTGTGTATCTAAAACACTCTTAATCTTCTCCTTTTATCTTTGAAAAAGGTAACCCTAATCTCTCTAACCCTAATATTAGATCTCATCTCATCTTGAGATGTAAAGTTAAAAATAGAAAATCACTTAAGTGAATTTCAAAATAGAATCACTTAAGTGAATTACAAAATAGAATCACTTAAGTGAACTTAAAAATAGAAAATCACTACCCAGGTGTTGTAGGTGAGTTGGAGAGGAGAGGGCAATCCTCCAAGGGAGGTCCCAGGTTCAAATCTCCACCCTACCAAAAAGCTGAATTGGGTATCCAAAATCCAATTGATAATGTTGGTGTGGGCAGGGTCGGGTGCGACCCCCGGGTGACTTTGACGGTGTAGAACCCCCTGTTCGTGGTCTCTCAGACCAAGGCGGCTCCGAAAGGGGTTTTTCGCTTAAAAATATATATATATATATATAAAATCAATTAAGTGAATTTCAAAATAGAATCACTTAGGTGAATTACAAAATAGAATCACTAAGAGAACTTAAAAATAGAAAATCACTTAAGTGAAATTCAAAATAGAATTAGAAATGTCTCAAACCACTTCTAGCACGTTCATATTGAAGCCTGTGCAAGAAGTTCCTGTCCGAGCTACATTTCTCAACACTCCCTCTTAGCGAGGAAGGAATTCTACACCAATCCAAGTTTGTCTCTGAATGCTTCAAACTTCCCTTTCACTAAGGGCTTGGTCAAAATATCAACTACCTGCTGATCTGTGGGAATATACTGGAGCTTTACGGCTCCCTTCTGAATCTGCCATCCCATAGATGAAGCTAAAGACATAACTGCTCTAATGGACGTGTATCTGGCAACTAGAGCAAAAGTCTCCTCATAGTCCACTCCCTCTTCTCGGGAGAACCCTCTCGCCACAAACCTTGCCTTGAACTTCTCGATGTCTGCCATCTGCAAGCATGCTTAATTTTGTAGAGCCACTTGGAACTCACAACCGACTTCCCCTTCGGTCTTGGCACTATGTCCCAAACATCATTCTTCATGATGGAGGTGTACTCCACCATGGCATCCCGCCAAACCTGTTGGTCTGTTGCCTCCTGAAAATTGGTAGGCTCTGAATTTATGATGTTACTCATCAATGCCATGTAGCTTGAAAACTTCCTTGGAGGTCTGCTCTCCCTAATCATGCTGCTAGGAGCCTCAACATACTCCTCAGCATCCCTCAATGTCTGTGTAAGCCATTGAGGCCTCCTGATAGAACTGGAAGGGGATAATGTCTCCACCTCTAACCTGAAGGTTGTTGTTCTGAACTGGAAACCACTGGTGTCTTTGATGACCCTGGCTCAACCTTCTGAGCTTCTTGCTCCTCATTCTCTATCACTGGAATAGGCTCATGGGACTTCTAGGATGCAACGTCCTCCTCAAAATTTACATCCCTACTCACTACTGTCTTCATCTTCTTTGGAATATAAACCCAATAAGCTTTTGAAGTCTCACTGTATCCTACAAATAAACCCTTCCTACTGGAGGGCTCCAACTTGGTCCTCTTCTCTACTAGAACATGGATATAAACTGGACATCCAAAGATGCGGAAATGACTCACCTCTGGTTTCACACCAATGAATGCCTCCTCTCGTGTCTTGTCCTCCAAGATCCTGTGAGGACACCTGTTTTGGATGTAGACTGTTGTGTTGCATGCTTCTCCCCAAAGAAACATTGGCAAGCCCTGGTCATGAATCATGGCCCTAGCAGCCCCTATGATGGATCGATTCTTTCGCTCTGCAACCCCATTCTGAGTCAGCTCCCTCTTGATTCTTGCCTACTTGCAAAAACCATCGAACTCCTTGGAGGTATATTCACCCCCATTGTCTGATCTCAAGACCTTGATCTTCTTCTCTGTCTGGTTCTCAACTAGAGCTTTGAACTCCTGAAACCTGCTAAAGACTTCATCCTTGGTCTTTAAAAAATAGATCCATGTCTTGCGAGAGAAATCATCAATAAAGGAAACATAGTACATGCTACCTGAAATTGATGCTACTGATATCGGTCCACAAACATCCGAATGTACTAGATCTAGTATCTTCTTAGACCTATGCTCATTGTTTGGGAAAACAGCCTTGGCGCGCTTGCCAAGCGTGCACCCTCTCGCATACTCCCTGTTGCTCAATGCTTGAACTCTAGAAGACCCGTGACTATCTCCCTCGGAATAGGCAACACTCTATGATGCGAGTGCCCCATCCTTTTGTGCCACAAATCACACAAGTTATTACTGCTATGAACTAGGGCTCGAACAGGTTCACCCTGCAACCTGTATAAACTGCCTTCTCTAACCCCTATTACTTGTGTTGTTTCTGGGCTAGATTCTTTTGGTCTGATAAGGACATGTTGGTTCTTGAACTCCACTGCATAACCCTTATCCTCCATAACCGAAACTGAAAGCAAGTTCTTCTTGAGACCTGGAACAAACAAAACATCATCAAGTCTAAATATTTCCCTGATTGGAGTCGAAAAGGAATGGTACCAATTCCTACAACTGGATAATTGGTATCATCACCAAGCTCAACCTGAACCCCTGAGTCCTACTCTTGTAGACTGGTAAAACATTGTCGGGCTGATGTCATGTGCCGAGATGCCCCACTATCCACATACCAAGCATTCCTTGGAACCGTGCTAGTAGAAAAGCAAGAGACCAATGAGAAATCCTTCTCGAATTTGGCAACAAACTCACTCATCTGAGTTTTTGCAGAGGCTGCTACCTGCATCTGCTGCCACTTCCCTTTGCCCTTCTTGTCTGGACACTGTGATGCATAATGGTCGTGTTTATGACAAATGAAGCACTTGATCTTGCTCAAGTCCTTCTTCCCTGACTGTGAGGTTGACTCCTCATTCTTTACCTCACCCTTGTTGGGTCCTTTACCTTTGCCCTTCTTGGTTTGCCCAAAAAGAGCTAGGTTATCGTCACCACCTTCTTGTTGGCCTTTGACTCCATCCGAGTCTCCTCCTGGATGAAATCATCCCACAGTTTCTCAAATTTGGGAAGGTTCTCACAAATGCCTTTGACAAATGGTTCCCATGAAGCTGAGAAACCATTAAGTGCCACGTTCACCAACTCTGTGTCTTCAACCTTCTCCCCTACTGCTGCCAATTGATCACAAATCTGTGTGATCTTCATTAGGTAATTGGTAACGGTGTCAGATCTGATCATCTCCATAGATCTGAGTTTGTTCCGCAATATCATCTTCCTGTTTATGTTCTCGCTCTGGTAGAGGCTAACCAGGGCATCGAACATCTCCTTTGCCTTAGTCTTCTCGGATATGTGAGGAATCGGGTGATCCTTCACTGCATCCAAGATCATCCGCTTGGCCTTCACTTCCTTCTTTTTGTGAGCTGCCAATTCCTGCGGATCTATAGGCAAAGTCACATCAGCCTTGACAATATCCCAAAGATCATTCTCTTCCAATAAGAACATTACCCTAGCTTTCCAGGGCAAAAAATTGGAGGCACCTTCCAATCTATCCTCAAATTTGAGGCTAGTCGTTGCCATTTCTGAGATCTGCTGAAATATTAATGACTGAAATAAAAAAAACAGTCCTGCAAATAAGCTTAGTCCTTCAAGCCAAAAAAATATGAAACCCTAACTGCTTTTTTTTTTATTATTTGCTTGAAACCCTAACTGTTTTTTTTTTATTTGCTTGAAACCCTAACTGCTGAAATATTAATGACTCAAAAAAGAACAATCTTGCAAATAAGCTTAGTCCTTCCAACCAAAAAAAAAAATGAAACCCTAACTGCTGTTTTTTTTTCTTAATATCCAGCAGTGATCTACTGCTGTAAACCTGATCTCAATCACAGAACCTAGCTCTGATACCATGTAAATTTTCCAGCCCTAGATAACTGATGTCCTATATTATTTTAAAATAAATCAGATCTGAGAAAAATTTATTCAAACATGCAACAGTCACACAGATGGCTGGAAAAATAAACAGCGTGAACAGCGGAAGTTAAATATATTTCTGAACCTGAAATATTACAAATAAAAGAGGCTACAGCTACAGCAGAACACTTCTGCTCCCTTGCTGCTTTTCTAGCCAGCAAGCACTGTTCTTCTCCTCCTAAGCTTGTATTTTTCTTTCAACAATTTGTTCTCCTCCCATTCTTTTCTGTGTCTTTGTCTGTGTATCTAAAACACTCTTGATCTTCTCCTTTTATCCTTGAAAAAGTAACCCTAATCTCTCTAACCCTAAGATTAGATCTCATCTCATCTTGAGATGTAAGGAAAAAAATTAGAAAATCACTTAAGTGAATTACAAAATAGAATCGCTTAAGTGAACTTAAAAACAGAAAATCACTTAAGTGAATTTCAAAATAGAATCACTTAAGTGAATTACAAAATAGAATCACTTAAGTGAACTTAAAAATAGAAAATCACTTAAGTAAAATTCAAAATAGAATTAGAAATGTCTCGAACCACTTCTAGCTCATTCATACTGAAGCCTGTGCAAGAAGTTCCTGTCCGAGCTACATTTCTCAACATCTTGTTCACTGTGAAGGCAATTGGAACTCGACTTTGAACTATTTACGTAATGGATATACCCCTTGTGAATTTGATTACCTTACTATGAATGGTTGAGATGGTACTTAAGGTTTTGATATGAAAATGTTGGAAACCTTTATTTGTTAATGACATTAGATGTTGATTACAATTCTTAACTACTGATAGATGAGCACATGAGGTGCCTACTTATGACATGGCAACTACAGGAGTTTCAGTTCTCACCTAAGTACAAACACTACAACGGCAGCATGATACAAGATAGAAGTCCTCCCAAGTTTAAAAAGAATGAATGGGAAAAAACTTACAACCCATTTGACTAACAGGTCAGATGGAGTGGTTGTCACACAACAATTCAGCAATTTAATGAGCAAAACTACTTGTATGCATCACCCTCACCTAGTATTACATCAAAAATTCCAACATACTTTAAGAAAAATTGCTCTCTCTAGGTTTCAGAATCAGAAATATATAGCTTGGACAAGGCCACATTTCAAGCTTCACACAACCTTCTTGTGCCCCACTCACATTTCCTTTCTAATACTCTAAGGTTACTAGATACTCTTCTTCTATTACTTTTTTTTTTTTTGCTCTGTTCTACTCACATGCCTTTAATTGTTCCTAGAACAATTCCTAGCTTCCGGCAAAGAGAACACAATTTCCTTCAAAGTTGCATATTCGTTAAGTGTCTATTGGCCTCTTTTTGCATTTCCAAAAAAATTATTCTAATTTTCACAATAGTAAGCATTTATCATGCATTCTACTAGTCTTTGACTTATTGGATGAATCACAGTTGTGCATGAACATCTGATTGTTGCTTATGTATTTCAACTTTTCTCCTTTACAAGAAGAGTTTCTATTATCATATCTGATCTTTAAGGTGGCATCCGGAATACAAAATACGTAGTATAACATGGAAGCATCTTCAAGTTAAACTGCCATGGCCCGGACCCATGAAAGCCTATTTTTTAAAGATTTCAATTTGTTACATAATTTACCACATTTACACCTTCCACCTCTTCAACTACATACTTGTTGCTTCACTGACAATAGCATATTCCATCCCTGGAACCAAACACCTTTTCCAATGTCTTCCACACTTCCTTGGAAGGCTTTAAAAGGTCGACATGGTATAGATGCATATCTGATAAAACCAACCCTAAACAGAGTTAATGTACAGGTATCCTTAGCTTTCAAACTAGGGAAGGCATCTGGAGATGTGGCCCTTTGCTCCTTCCCATCAGCAAACTTTCAAAATAATCCCTTGACCAAATGTAGATACATTTTTACATGAAAGTTGCAGAAATTATCACTGTTGATCAAATGTAGATACAATTTTACATGCTAGGTGCAGAAATTATCACTGCTGAGTTTAGGTGTTGCAAGTTCCAACGCCATATAAAATAACATAGGGTGTTTCAATTCCATATAACCTACGTTGCCGGGACCGCGACGGATCAGCCGCGTCTTTTTTGGCCATGCAATGCCGACATGACGCAATGGCCATGGCCAACAAACTATTCTGACCCTATATTGACCATTCAAACCGTAAGCTTGACTGCACTGAATCAATGATTTTTCCGGGTATTTTTTATATATCCACCAGTTTCCCACATCCGCATTAGAGGCAGTGTAAGATAGAATCCTTCATTGTGAGAAACCCTACGACCAACACAAATCTGTACTTATTTGATGCATATTTGAATTTTTTTTTTTGTATAGTTATATGGTGTACGATTAGCCCGTTTCTTATACACAACCTTCGTTAAGGTGCGTTTCTTTTGACATTGCCGTGGTCGCTGCCGTTGCCGTTATGTTTCACATCTCTTGTTTTTGAGCAACATAGCATGTAACAAAATATAATTTAAGCAAAAAAAAAAATGATCTTTTGATGTTGAGGAAGGGAGGCTTCGGCATTCGAATAGGCAAGGCCAAATTTACTATAAGCCTCAACAGAGAGGGGAAACACAAAGATATACATAATCTGAAACAGTATACATGAAATAAACTCAGAAGTTTCCTTGTTGCCATGGCCATGTCTCAAATGCTAAGAATCCTGCTGGCTAGGCCGGGACCTAAAGAAACACATATACCTTTCTCCTTTACCTTTTATGAAAAGGTTCAGGGATTAAACCCTATTGCAAGTGGAATCAACCCATCCCAATCCTACAAATAGCAAAAGCTCAATAGTCTCATCCCTACATAGCCTTTGATAGGGTTTGTCCTAGCAGATGCACGACGGCTCTTTCTTATCAAAAGATAGAAAGGACCAAAGTTCATGAAAGATTTTGTTTTACCTGGTTTAGTCTGGCCTACTCTGAAATATGTAACTGAGTGTTTATTAAAACACACCCAATGAACTTTAAATTGGGGTTTTCGAGACTTGTAATATGACTGTGATAATAATCAGTGTTCCCAAAAGAAAACATGGTGGTGTTCTGAATGATGTCAGTGTTGCGTATTTGGGATCTGAAATATGATTCGCATAGCCAATGCAATAGAACTTGAATCTAAATTTTCATTAAAAGAAAATAGGGCATGCCTTAACCTTCCTTTAAACCCGAAAACTTCCCTGCAGCGAATTGGTTTCGCAAAAGTTCTGCTCCAGTCGGTTTCACGTTGGCGAAGACATTTCCAAAGAGCACATTATCATATTACTGTCTTAATTCGCTGCAGGTTCTGCTCCAGTCGGTTTCACGTTGGCGAAGACATTTCCAAAGAGCACATTATCATATTACTGTCTTCGTCTTTTAGTTACTAATTGCAGGAATGGATTTTTTTTTTTTCCGTTGTGTTTTCGTGTCAGAGGTATTGTTTAAAAAAAATTGGTTTATGTGCCGGTGGGATAGGGCCAGGGTTTTGGCTTTTTTTTGAGAAGTCAAAATTCAAACTGTGGTTTGGGTGTGTTGATGTGCTTTGTCTGTTCAAAGGAAAAAAAAATCAATTTTTTATTTATTTATTTAAAAATATGTACTAAAGGTATGAGATTGAAATGAGTTCATTTTGTAATCATAGAGTTTGTTATAACAAGTTTTCAATTATCTATGATTCAAATTTCAGTTTTTTCATAAAATTTAAAATTTAGGAATATAATTCATTAAGCTAATATTATTTCATATTTTTAAATTAAAATTTAATTATTAAAAAACGAAAAACAAAATTGTAAAGTGCGGATGATTAGGAATTTTTTTTGAAAAACATCTTATCTTTTAGAAGTTATATCTTCACGAAGAGTTATTCGATTCAGCTGATTCTTAGACTAATTTGTGCATAATTTAAATAGCTTTAAAATAAGTAGTCATATGCAAAAATCTGAGCAAAATTGAAGGAGATATGACCATGTGAAGTTAATCATTCAGAACAAGGGCACTGACGATTTTTTAAATCGCGAAAAATGAAATTGCAAAGTGCGAAGGATTAGGGTTTTTTCTTGAAAAATGTCTCATCTTTTAGGAGTCATATCTTCGCGAAGAGTTATCCGATTCAATTGATTCTTGGACCAACTTGTGCAGAATTTGAATAGCTTTAAAATGAGTGGTCATATGCAAAAATTCGAGTAATATTGAGGGAGATACAATCCTATGAAGTCAACCATTTGGAACAAGGGTAGTGACGATTTTTCAAGTCGTGAAAAATGAAATTGCAAATATTTTCCAACTAGGGTTCGAATGATGGGAAGAGCAATGAAGGGCTAGGACTTCAACGAGGCAAGACATTCTATCTGGACAAATAATTTTTCAACTAAGTTCTTTTTTCCCTTTCTTTATCTTATAAATTGTGCATGAAATTTTATAAAGTTTTTAACAAATATTATATTTATAATAGAACTTTCACATAAATTTCATTAGATTTTGAGTCTTAGTTTCCTTTCCATAGATCAATTTATAGTTAAATCCTTATAATCATCCCTCGTGGTAGAGGTTAGTGAGCGCACCTCTGAGAGATCCTCATTGCTCCAAGATAGGGCGGTTTTTGGTAAATTTAATGGGTATTGGTAAGGGGCTTTAGCCTTGAGAAAATGGATTGATAGGAGTTGGAAGTCTTCAGGAGTGATTCTATCATTTCTTCCCAAAGGTTTCTTCCTAGCCATTATTTGTTCTAGGGAAGAAAGAGAAAGAATCCTAAAAGGGGGCCCTTGGTTTATAGGAAGAGCAGGGCTTTTCCTTACCTGCTGGTATGAAGGTTTTTCACCTAAAAATGTAAATTTATCCTTAGTACCAGTCTGGCTTAAGATCTTTGGATTGCCCATTGAATTTTGGTAAATAGATACCTTCAAGGCAATAGGCAACGCTCTAGGAGAATTCCTTGAGATTTTAGATACAACAAAAGGTGGATTTTTAGCTATTTATGCTCAAATATTGGTTATGATTGATATACATAAAGCTTTACCATAATCAATCATTCTTAAGTATGGAATAAGATGTGGACCCAAACTATAGATTATGAAAATATATCTTTTAGATGTAGAAGATGTCATGAGGTGGGGCATATTGAGAGATCATGCCCTAAGAAGAGCCCATCAGAATCATTTGTAGAAAATCGTAAGAGAAATTTACAAATGGTTATGGATAAAGATGGTTTTCAACTTCCAAAAAATAGATCTAAAAAATTAAAAGAAAATGAATAGTGAATACCGATAAGAAAGGATACTTAAGAAATTCCAATTCTTTTGAGGCTTTAGCCTATGAAGAAAAAGTAGATCAAAACTTAGAGGACACGGGACAACAATTCCAACATATTAGCAAGGAACTATCTATTCAATATTATCCTAATTTAAGTAAGAACATTCTCGATGAACCCAAGGAATGTGTTTCATCAGATTTTGAAGACTCTCTTGAAGTACCGTCCATCATTCCGAAGAAAATAACTGGTAAAGAAAATGTAGTTTTAGAATTTAATACCTTTGCCATTAATAAGGAAAACCCATAAAATGAGCAGGATAAGTCAAAAGCTTCTATAATAAAGCGAGGAGAGGATAAATATGTTGAAAAAAAAATGGTGAAAGAATATTGAGGAATAGAATAATGAGACCTACTTTTGATATAGGCAAGGCAAAAAGAGGAAAACCCTCAAATTATCAAGCAATATCCAGGGAAGCAAGAGCTAACATAGAGAAAGGAACACAAACTAAGTTGGTTGAACTTCTCTTTACCAAACAACAAAATGTTATTGGTTGAACTTCAAGAGGGGCCAACAGCCCCTAATGAGACATGATTATCATCTAATGGAATATAAGGGGTGTTAATGCCCCCTCAAATCATAGGTGTATTAGGGACCTATGTTTAAGTAATAAACCTAATATTCTCTATATCTAGGAAACTAAAATGACAAAAGAAGAAGTTTCAAAAACTATGAAAGTAGTTTGGGCAAGATGTGAATGGGATGCTATTGATTTTGAAGGAGCAGCAGGGGGAATTCTAACTTGTTGGAATCATTTTAGAACCTCTTGTGTAACCATTTATAAAACTAGGCGTTGGATAGCCTCTTTAGTCACTTGCTACTTTGTTGATATTCTCTTCATCCTTATCAATGTGTATGGTCCTACAACTCAGTCGAGTAGATTAGAAGTTTGGAGTGGGATTGAGGTCTTTATGAGAAGTAAAGACCAAGAAACACATTTCATGATCATTGGAGATTTTAATGCCATTACCAAGCTGAATGAAAATTTTGGGGGAGTTAGGAAATTGACCCAAAGTATAAAAGATTTCTCAACTTTTATTCAAAACAACAATCTATGGGAAGTTGAGTTTGAAGAAGACAACTATGCTTGGACCAAAAATAGGAGAGGCCAAAACCTAATAGCAGAAAAACTAGATAGATGCATTCTCTCATATCATTGGCTAGATGAAGGAACTTGTGCTAAAATTAATACCTTAACAAGGATTGGTTCAGATCATTGGCCAATAAGAGTTAAAATGGTGGTTAGTGAATTTAAAAAAGATCATATTTTAAATATGAGCAAATGTGGGAAGACCATCCTCAATTTGTTGATATGATAGCTCAAACATGGAATTATTTAGGTAATGGTGGGTTGTATGCTCTTCCAAACCAAATTAAATCTATGATATCTAGATTAAAAGAATGGAACAAGAACAACTTTGGAAACATTTTTGAGAATAAAGAAGAACTAAAAGATAAACTTTCAAATTTACAAAAAGGTGATGAAAATAATACAAGCTCGGAGGAAAGGGAGTTGCTTAGTGAATATCATAATATTTTGAGTAAGGAAGATAAATTATAGAGATTAAAATCAAGACAAAGTTGGTTAAAATAAGGAGATAAAAATACAAAGTTTTTCATAGGATGGCTATAGTACAGAGATCTTCCTCTAGAATTGGTAGAATTAAATCAATAGAAGGGGATTGGATTGAAGATCATAATGAAATTAGAAAAGAGGGTAAGTCGTTTAATCAAAATATTCTATGTTTAAAGGAGACCGAAGTTCTTATCGATTAACTTATTTAAGATGTTCCTTCAATTATAACAAATGAAGACAATAAGAAACTGATGGAGCCTATTACTCTAGAAGAAGTTCATTTAGCTATTTTCTCTTTTAACAAGGATAAATCCCCTGGTCCAGATGGGCTCTATACAAATTTTTACCAACATAATTAGGATATATTGAAAGATTATTTATTGGTGGCAGTGGAACAGTCTAGGGTAAAACAATACATTCCTTATAAAATAAATGCAACTTATCTTACCTTAATTCCAAAAAAGGAGGATGTTGAATTGTTTGATTCTTTTAGAACCACAAGCCTATCTAATATGGCTTATAAGATTATTTCCAAAGTGATGGTGAATAGATTAAGGCCATTGTTAGATAAAATTATTTCAGAAGAGCAAGGAAGTTTTGTGAAAGGGAGATAAATTTTGGATGGGATCATAGTAGCTCATAAAGTTATACATTTAGCAACTTCAAGAAAAGAGAAAGCTATGATCTTAAAACTTGATATGAGTAAAGCCTATGATAGGGTTAAATGAAATTTTCTTTTTGCAATTTTAGATCAGTTTGGTTTTGGAAAAAAATGAATTAGATGGATTAAAGCTTGTGTATCTATAATTTCTTATTCAGTGTTGGTCAATGGGTTAGTGATAGAATATTTTGAAGCCAAGAGAGGCCTTAGACAAGGAGATCCTCTATCTCCTTATTTGTTCATTATTATGGCAAAAGTTTTGAGTAAGAACTTAAAGAATGCTTACAAATATGGGTTTATAAGTGGACTTAAGGCTAGTAATAACATCAATAACATCACCCATCAACAGTTTGTAGATGATACAAGCCTTTTTGAAAGGGAAAGGATAAATGAGGCCAAAGATTTGAATAATTTTTTAAAAGAGTACGAAAGAGCTTTAGGGCAAAAATTAATAGGACTAAATCCAAAATTTACTTTCTTAACACTCCTTCTAATATCAAAGCAAGCATTTGTAGGTTGCTTCAAATGGAGGAGGCAAATTTACCACCAAATTATCTAGGGTTGTCTTTATTTTAGGGGAGAATGAGGATAGATTTATGGAATCCAGTTATTAGTAAAGTTCAAAATAAACTTCCAACTTGGAAAGGTATATGGTTATCATTAGCAAGAAGAGTGCAGTTAATTAAGTCGGTCTTACAAGAAATTCCAACATATTATATGTATTTATATTCTATGCCAAAATAAGTTGAAAAAAGTTTAATCTTTATTATGCGATCCTTTTTATGGTCAAGTTTACATGATAAAAGGAAATTTTATTTGGTGAAATGGAGCAAGTTGTGTGATGACAAAACTAGGGGAGGTCTTGGTTTAAGAGCTCTTACAGATGCAAACATATCTCTTAGGAAAAAAACTATTTGGATATTGTACAAAGAGAGTCAAAGACAATGGGCAAGAATTCTTCTAAGTATGTTGATCCCAATGACCCAAGTTTAATATTTACTGCATTCTCTCTTCTAAATGGTTATGCTTTTGAAAAAAAAATATATTGATCTTATGATTAAAGGTTTAAGATGTGTGGTGGGAACTGGAGAAAAAATTTATATTTGGATGGATACTTGGTGTGATAAAAAACCACTCAATTTAGATCCAGTTTTGAAACCTTGGATGAGATTGCTTCAAGACAAATACGATGATAGGGTTTCAAACATTTTGTACAAGGATTGAGAAGGAAGATACAAATGGAAAGAAGATTTTTTACAAGTATACAAAACATTGATGCTAGGAGGCAATTGAGTAGAAAGATAACAACTGTAATTATTTTGAGGGGTGCCAAGGATAAATTGATTTTGAAGTTGAATAGCTCAGGAGAATACACAATAAGAAGTGGATATAATGTTCAACACCAACATAATAAAAATATAACTAGAATTTGGAGAGATATTTGGGATAGCCCAAGCAATCCTAAAGTCAAAATGTTTGTTTGGATAGTAGGTCATAGAAGATTTTTATCCTGGGATAACCTTATGAAAAGGGGTTTTCATGGCCCCTCTAAATGTGTTTTTTTGTAATAAGGAGGAGAGTATTGACCATCTCTTAGGATATTGCTAAATAGTCTGGAATCTATGGCAATGGATTCTTAATATGTTTGGTAAATGCATGGTGATAAATAGCAAAATTGAAGATTGGTTAAAGCAATGACAGAGCACTTATAAAAGTGAGGCTTTATAGACAATATGGGATATATAAAAATATGCAATACTTTGGACTATATGGCTAGAAAGGAATAGAATAATTTTTAAAGGAAAAGAAAATAGTTTAGAGGTAATGAAAAAGAAGATATGTTTAGCTATAGAGGAGTCTATACCAACCCTATCAACTCACCCAATCCCTAATTTGGAAGCAGATAGTCTTGATAGATGGAGTCAAGTCATTAAATGGAGTTATGATGTTGGGTACAAGAGAAGCAAAAATAAGGTAAAGAATATAAAGTGGAAACCACCAGATGTGGAGTGGATTATGAATTTTGATGGAGCATCTAAAGAAAACCCAGGACCAACAAGAGGAGGAGGAATAATTAGAAATAATAGAGGAGAGACTTTGTCTCGTTATGCTTTCAATTGTGGATTTAAGACAAATAATGAAGCTGAAGCTTGGGCAAATTTAGAAGGTTTAAAAAATATGTAAACAAATGAAATGGAATAGAGTTTGGATGGAAGGTGATTCTCTCATAGTAATAAATGCAATTTCGAGGAAAGCAAAGACTCCATGGAACATTCAAGAGATAATTGTGGAAATTTAAGATCTTGCTAAAGAGTTTGAAGAAATCGGGTTTACGCATATATTAAGGGAAGAAAACAAATGTGTAAATAAGCTAGCCAAGAGAGGGGTTTTGATTGAGGATCATGAAGTTAACATCTCCTTTTCATGGTTAGAGGAATTAGAAATTTTAGTTGAAGATGACAAAAATTGTTGATTGCCTAAATCAATTAATGATTAAGATTTACTTTAATGTTTTCCATTGGTAATATCTGTTTTATTTTGTAACAATAATGTGTGCTCATTTAGACCATTTATTATAATTTTTGTGGTTGCACTTGTGTTTCGAGAAGGAACTAGAAATCCAAATTTGGTAAAGTGGACTATGTTAGTGTGATGTTTTGGAAATATTATTGTACTAAGATGCAAGGCATAGATAGTAGAGGTGAAATTTTGGCATTGTGAAGGGTGCTATAGGAAAATGTCAAGAAATATGCTAAATTATAGAGTAATTGTATTCATACAAAGATTTGAAAAGATCCAAAAAATGAAAATCAAGAATTTAGACATTTTTTGTAAAATGATGTAGGTTTCTAACTATAGCATCTCAATTGAGATGACAAGTGTATCTATTTCTAAACTCTAAAGCTCTAAAGAAGAGAGATATAATTTGTTAAGGGTGGGGGATCCGAGTACAACCCCTTTTTATCAAGCAAAATAAAAATCAAATTACTAAAATAAATATTCTAAAATGTTCCACAAGGACACATCAATGGCAAAAGTTATTGGGTTAAGATCAAGGTGGCCCCTTATATGCCTTGGCTTTCAACCTCTTCAAAAATTATATATATTCATATTCTAAAATATAGTTATTATCCACTCATGTAGAGGAGTTGGAGAGCAAGTGGGTAGTTAAAAACTCTCCAGTTATCGAGAGGCCCAGGTTCAAATCTCTCCCCTCACATGTTGCGGATATGTTGTATATAAAAGGTTTCTCATAAATATATATATATATATATATATATATAGTTATTATTTTTTATTTTAATATAATAGTAATTATATATATTATAATGTTATAATTTTATAAAATTTTAAATAATTAATGTGAATATATTATTTATAAGAAAGGGTTTTAAAGTATTTTTATTATTATAACTTAAAGAAAATACAGTGAATGAACGATAGGAGATTGGCAAGATTACCAAAACAAAATGGGTAATTAAAGAAATATTGAATAGAATGAAGAAAAAAAACCTAAATGAAATAAAACAACAAATAGATAGACAAATGGAGCATTAAATTTCATAAGATTCCTAACTCCAACAAAAAAATTAAACAATATGTGAGGGAAAAATTCAAACTTGTCATGTGAACTGAAAATTTAAGAAAGAAAAAAACAAGTATACATCAACGAGTTCAACTAAAACTGTGAACACAACGAAAATAAGTACATAGATGCAAAGATCAAATAAAAGACAAAATAATTAAAGCCCACCTAAGATCTAGTTCACACCATCTTAGATGAGAAATTGGAGGATGGACAATTTATTAAGAGGCATGGTCTGAACGAATATGTCTTTTACACAACAAGAGTAGTGGAGACTGAAAAATATTTTGTTATCTAATGTGAAGCCTACAAGGCCATTAGGATTGCATACGAGGACACTGTAAAAGTAAACTCACTAATGAAACTTCTCGAAGAAATGAGAACAGAAAAATTAAGAAAACTTCTTATTAAAATCAATAATAGAAGAAACACACTCTAAAAGATGATAAGAAGATGTTAAGCTTTTTTACTTTGTTGAACAATTTTCTTTCTTGGATGCTGTTAAACTTTGGAACTCTTTATAAGAGGTCCAAGGTTTGAATTCAAAAGGGAGTAGGGTTGTACACCATACTTTATCCTATATTAAACCTCTTGGTCCCATAGACTGTTTTGGTCTCATAGATATAACTAAAATGATTTCATTCATCATATCTTCAAATGAATTTCTTTCAATGGTTAGTATTATTAATATAATATGATTAAAATTCAAAGGAAATTATAGGACTAGAAACTTTCATTCTTGTTTTTAGATTGATCGTTTTTTAAGTACTTATACAAAAATTAAAGGTGCTAATAAAAAGTGAATTCACCCTATAAATTAAGATTATTATCAAATTAATCAAATGGTATTAACTCATTTGGTTATATTCCTTAACTTTTAAGAATACTTTGATTCAAATCTTGGCATGTGATAAATGCATACTTGTTAAGTTGTTATAATACCACTATGAGGTCATGATATGATATGGGTAGGTTCATTTCAATCCCATATAACTCATTAAAGTATTTTTTTAAACGTCTATGAGGTCATGGGCCATATGAGACAACCCTCATGGAGGATGTTATTTATCTAATATATAGTTATCCAACCATACTCTAGTCGTTGAAGCATGTTGTACAACCCTAATCCTCATAGGATTCAAACCTTACATCTTTATTCAAAGTTTCAAAGTTTCCACTGTTAGGTCACTTGGGTTGTAAAGGGTAAGGTAGTTTTTAACATTTGCAAGACCATAACCTATTTAAGATGACCCTCATGGAGGATGTTTTTTACCCAATATATAGTTATATAACCATACTCCGACCGTCAAAGCATGGTGTAAAACCCTAGCCCTTGTAGGATTTGAACCTTAGACCTTTATTCAAAGTTCCAAAGTTTCCATTGCTAGGTCACTCAAGTTGTAAAGGGTAAGGTAATTTTTAACATCCACAATGCCATAGCCCATATGAGATGACCCTCGTGGAGAATGTTCTTTTCCTAATATATAGTTATCCAACCATACTTTGGTTACCAAAACATGGTATACAACCCTACCACCTACATAATTCAAACCTTAGACCTCTATTCAGGGTTTCAAATTCTCCATCATTAGATAATCTCATGTTGTACAAAAATTATATTTATTCATATACTCTATAATTACTATTTAGGAATCCTTTATATATGTGTGCATGTATGTTATCAAACTTATTATAAAATTATTATCAAATTAATGAGATTTAAAAAGGTGAAAGAAGAAAGTAAAAAAAAAATCTTCGATGAAATTATGAATTGGTAGAGCTAGGGCAATATTTTCGAAAAACAACTAATCTTTTAGGATCCATGTCTTTACATAGAGTTTTTCGATTTAGACGATTCTTGTGCCATTTTATGTGGAATTTGAAGAGATTTGAAATGAGTGATAATATGAAATAATCCTAGAAGTATTGAGGGAGATATTACCATATGAAGATAGTCATCCAAAACTAGGGTAGTGCAAAAAAAAATTGAAAAAATGTCTCATCTTTCAAGAGCCATAACTTTGCAAAGGGTTGTATGATTCATATGATTACTGGACCAATTTGAGTGGAATTTGAAGAGATTTAAAATTAATGGTTATATGAAGGAACCTGAGCAATATTGAGGGAGATATGACCCTATAAAGTCAACCATCTGGAATAAGAGCAATGATGATTTTTCAAGTAACTAAAAACAAAATTGCAAAATATGTCAGTCAAGGTTTAGACGATGGGAGGAGCAATGGAGGGCTAGGGAATCGACAAGGCAAGACCTTCTATCTAGGCATAGAATTTTTTAGCTAATTTTTATTTTTCATTTATTATTAGAAGTTTTGCATGTAGACTATCGTAGGTTTATTTTCAAATAATATAATTGCTATAGGTTATACTACGAAATTTTACTAGATATCAAGTTATAGTCTTCCTTCCATGGACCGATTTACAACTAAATACTTAGAATAATTTCTAGTAGTAGAGGTTAGGGAGGATCTCATAGAGCAACGATCCTTGTGTTGGAATATTTTCAACATTGCCTCCTTAGTCTTAAGTATTAAGTCATAGTATTTAGTTTTAGTTTAATATTTTGATTTACATATTTCTAGTTAATTTGATTAGCATACGTTGAGGTTTTGGCTTGGTTGATCAATGTTTGACCATAGTCCAAGATTAGCATGTTGTTAAGATAAGAGTTGTCTTTAAGTTAGTTTGTTGTAATAAGTTTAAGAGGATTTATCTCAACCACCGTGTCTATTTTTAGTTCTTTCAAGAACTATAAAACTATGTAATGCATTGTTGATCAATAGAACAATTTCACCACTGTTTCTCATTTGGTATCAGATCAGGTTTGCTCAAACGGATCAAAACCTATGGAGAGTGGCGTGAAAAGATCTAAAGCACGCACTTTGTCAAAGATGTTAGAATTAATGTAATGTGCATTATGCCTTCATGACACTTGTCATATTCTCTTGACACTTGTCAGTTTATCATATAGGCCTTCTACCTATATATGTAACTCATTTCATGTATAATATCATCTCATCTTGTTCATTCCATTATAGTCCCAACATTTGGTATCAGAGCTCCAGGATTTCTCTAGCCTTGTGAGCTTGAGGGGGGATTTCCACCCTCATCCTTTTCCCCCCATTTTCCCATTTTTTATTTTCCCCCATTTTTTTTCAAAATAGGGAGTATGCTCTTCATCCTTGATGGATGAATCAGAAACCAGATTTTTGAAAATTAATGGCCACCCTGGCTGTTCTTGCATGGAGGAGGACCTGATTGGAAATGTGAGAACAGTTTATGCTTTCATGGGAGAAAAGAAGGCGGTTGATTGCAGTACAAAGGAGTAACCAGAAAGAATGGATTTGGCGTTGTCTGCGCGGTTTTTGGATCGATAGAGCAAAGTCCTTACGACCCATTTTTTACAAGTCCGTTAGCTCGGATGAGAAAAGGGCCTTCTACCATGACATTGAGTGAAACCTGGAGTGAGATTGCATGAAGTGGGAGCATCAAAATGACATGTGGATAATGCTTCATGAAGGCGAATCTCTTCGACAATTTTTTATTTTAATAAAAGGTTGTGATTATGTAGATTGACATTTAATCAATTTAGGTGCTTCTCTAAAATTTGTAGCTCTGTAGTGATCGTCATAGTTTTTCTAGTGCACAGACTGTAGGTTTTGTAGGTTTTGACTACAGGTCTAGATCGTCGCCTGTTATTAATTATTCTACCAGTGCAGTTGGAGAACGGGTTCATGCGGCCCCGATTTGCAGTTGGAGAACAGGTTATTAATGGTAATATTTCATGATCCCAAAGCTACTCGATGATGTCATTGCCATGATATTTTAATGAACGTGTTACCTCCTACAACGTTGCCACCTTATGGATGTGCTTGTGATTGCACCAGATGCTTCTTGCTTTATCAATTTGCATCCTCTTCAATGCCTGTTCTTTTTTCTATGTTCGGTCAAATCAGTTTCTGCCACTGATGTTTGCTTTATTATTTTAAAGCATGGAGCTGGGAGAATCTAATTTTTTAATTAAATTAGTAAATGAAACTTCCTTTTGTGGAGGCTGCCAGGTAGCGGAGATGTTAGTGGAGCAGATCGGCCTGGCGGACCTGGGCGTGATGCGAGTGCCCTTCAACGGTTGCGCAAGGCCAAACTCGGTGCGACATGCCATTAACCTCGGTATCTCCACCTCCGCCAGATCGATATCCAGCCTCCCAAATTCTGCCTGGGACATGTCCTTAACCTTATACTCTCATCCAGCCAATAGTTTTTTTATTCGGCTAGAGTTGAAGGCCACCAATTTTTTGAAGATACATGCAGACGAGAAGTCAATACTACAACTGCTATTTTTCGTAGTAGACGAGCATGACACCAGATCAGTACAAGTAAACACGGGTGAATGATGCTTGGTTTGTGGTATTTTACAATTTATTTTCCAAGATTTAATGTTTTTTTTGCCGCAGTGCAATGCTCAGATAATTGCTATTCTTTTACCTACGGAGAAGATGAACATCCACAATTTCAAATAGACTGTAAATTTTTTGAAGACGGTGCTCGACTGCATGTAGAAATTGATTTTCTAGATCTAAGTTTGTGCCAGCGATGTTGATTCATTGTACATCACCGTTGTACGTTGCTGTTCTGTGGGCGGTGTTCTTGTTGATGATTTGAGGTGCATAGTGTGTTGCTTATCCAACGAAAGACATGTGAAAAAGTTGTCCAACCCTGCATCGTTGTTGTAACTATGGGTGCGCTCCACCTGGTAGTGATGCAGTGTGAGAAAATTTAGCGCGGGACGATGCAGCGTGTTGTTTTATTTTATGATGCTCAAGAGCCCACAGAGAGGGCCGAAGGAGTGGCTAATGGAGTGGAACGACCAATGTTGTTTTACATGTGCACAAACAACCCTTTCGAAGCTTAAGACATGTGATCCAGAGGTGAAGAAGGGGCCTATGACTTTTTAAATTTTAACATTTGTAAGTTAAGGTCTTCTTGTTCTAGTTGACGTCTTCGGCATTGGTTCTGATATTCAAGACCAGAGACTACTATTTTTCCTGCTACTTTTAGACTCCACGGGTCACCAAATATAAATACGTGAAATGCATGCATAATCAATTTTTTTAGTGACCAGTGGTGAAGCAGCTCAAATGTACTATGGTGCAGTTCATAACTTCAGTTGAGGAGATGCAACGATGAAGATGATTTTTTTTTAATGGCCAATTTTGAAGCCGTGTTAAGAATTTTGATAATTATAAGACCGCCAGACAAGGGTTGACTTTATGAGGCCGATATTTGATGATTTCATGTCGTGGGTTCCTCGATTGCGTTGATGATGTGTCAATTTGAGTCTATGCTTGGTGCAATTTATTGGAGAAATCTGGCAGTTTGTTGTAGTGATCCAATTTCCACGATGAAATGTGCGCCGTAGGAGCATGACGAGCACTGGAATTGGTTATCATGCATGGCACTGGATTGAAGCAGAAGGATCAATTATTCATTGCATGATTGCCGTAATATTTGCCGCAATGTTTTCTGAAGCTTGGTTCAAAGTTTTTTAATAAGTGGAGGGGACCACTTATATTGTATGGGCATGTGAAATGTTTGTTTTAAAGCAAGGGGCACTTTATATTATAATTTGAATGGGGAACTTGCCTGTCAAAATGGCCGACATAATTGGCCATTTTTTTATTTTTCCACACAAGAAGTGGAAGAAAAAGGCCCACATGGACCTATTTTTTCTATATAAAGGTGGAAGGCCTAATGACCCATGTAATTCCCCTGCGAGGGTAAATTGATATGTTTATTTATTCTTCTAGAGAGCGATGCCGCCACATTGCGAGGGGTATTTGCTGCTTACTGAGGTTACTATTCATTGGAAAGATTTTTTTGAGATGAACACATTGGTGGTGTCCATTTGTAATTCTGAGGCTGTTTCATTTGAGTTTTTAAGCCTCAAAGTTTTCTACCTTGGAGTGCACTCTCGATTGAACCCGACACTCCCAAGGCACTTGTAAGTGAACCTAGTATCAAGTATTATCCTCTTTCTACTTGGCGGATGCAGCGGCTGGTTACCCATGCATTCCGCTAAGATGAGGTGACTACCATAAGGACACTTATCCTAGGGACTATAGACATAGACACCCTAGACTTTATCCAAGTTTTTTTTTGATCTACTTCTGAAGACTATAGACAAAGACACTTCAGAAGATTCTCTTATTTTCTTGTTCTCCTCTATATTTGGATCTATGGCTCATTTTATTGTATTGAGTGCATTTTTGGTAGAGACCGACACTCTTATATGGCTCATTTTTTTCCTTTGTATTAAGGTGCATTTTCGATAGAGACCGACACCTTCTAGATTGAGTTCACCATAAGGAGGGATTTGATATTTATGGTGGAGCTAGTCAGTGACCTACGAGAGGCAACATCCTCTGAGGATGACCTGTAGAGGCAACATACCTAGAAGTGGCTGACCCTGAGGCACCCATGATGACCCTGAGGCACTTAGATGGCTGACCCAATGGCAACATACCCGTGGAAGTGGCTGACCCTGAGGCAACAGACCGAGATGTATACACAGTTGATCTAGCATTATTCACAGTTGGAGATCCAAGCACAAACAACACGAGCCTAGACCAAATCAGCAATAAAAGAGGATGATAGGTTGTTTTTTAGAGAAGTCAACATTAGGGAGGAATGTTACCAAATGTTGACTTGTTTTCTTCTTTAGTTAGGATAGTGCACATTAAGGGGGAATGTTAGAATTAATGTAATGTGCACTATTCCTTCATGACACTTATCATATTCTCTTAACACTTGTCAGTTTATCATATAGGCCTTCTACCTATATATGTAACTCATTTCATGTATAATATTATCTCATCTTGTTCATTCCATTATAGTCCCAACAAGAGAAACTCAAGTGGCCAACACTCAGCAGATTTGCAAGGAAAAGCTCGAGTAAATCATTAATATCTCATGAATCCTAAAGTATTTTCTTGTGAAATTTTGAGGGTTTTTAGGTAATTGTATCAAGAGGATTTAATCACAATTTCAGGTGATTTGGAGATAATTTGATGATTTTATGAGCATTTTGAGTTTTTAAATAAAATGGTTGTATAAGGTGTAATACAGGGTATTTGCTTCTCAAATTTTGGTAGCAATATTATTTAGATAAAATCATAATTCAAAAAAAAATTCAGGTCATTTGGATCTGTATTTATTGATTTGTGTGAATATTGATTTTTTCTTCAAAAATCCTAGATCCAGAATTGTGATAAAAAGGGAAAAAGTAAATGATCACATATTTTTCACCTTTGCAAATTTTCTTCAAAAATTTAGAGGGTTTTCAAATTATTCTCTCAGGAATACAGAGTTTAATTTTTAGAAAAATTGGAGTTGTATGGATTTATTTATGTGAAGAACATTGAGGTTGTCTAAAAAACACTCTAAGATCTAGAAAGGGCAAAAGTAAATTGATCACATATTTCTCATTTGTGTGAATTTGGATCTAAAATTTAGTGGATTTTCATATAAGTATATCAGAATTCTACAAGAAAAATTTTAGTTTGTTTCAATCAGTATTGGTCGATTTATGATAAATTGGGTTCTTGAGACTTTGGTAAATAAAAGGAAGCCATGTATGCAGACTTGGTTGTACCAAAATTTGATGGAGATAATTATGCTATTTGGAGCATAATGATGAAGACCTTCTTGAAGGCTCAAGAATTATGGGATATAGTTCAAGAAGGCTATGAGGAACCCACTTGGAGCAAGCTACAAGGTTAGGAGAGAAAAGAGAAGAAGGAGCAACAATATGCAAATTGCTTAGCTCTTATGGATCTGAGGAGAGGAATGGAAAATAATATTTTTCCTCTCATAGCCAATTTTAGATCAGCTACAATGGCATGGAAAGTGTTGAAGGATGCTTATGGGTTTGATGAGGACACCCATAAAGCCATGTGTGACAATCATGAATATTTTTTAAGTAAGGAGGAGCCTTGCTTCCTTGAAGAAGTTTTTGAATTAGATCCTTTTGAAGGAGTTTTTGAAGAGTCTTTTCAAGACTCATATGAAGACATACATTCTTATGATGGTGAATTCTTCCTTGAAGAGGAGGACATGTTTGAAGAAAAGAGTGATGATGAAATTCTTGAAGAGAAGAGATACGAAGATGAGGAATCCCTTCATGGAGAAGAGGATGAGAAGGCGAAGAAGCCTTGTATAGCTCTAATTGGAGAGAGTTATTGTGAGACACCCATAGTTGCAGACATGTCTTGTAATGGCATGGAAAATTGTAATAGTCAATTATTTCTTTTAGGAGGAGAAAAATATGAAAAGAAAAATTGTACTAATAATTTTTTTTGCAGGAATGGCATGCTTGTAAAGCATCCACATTGATAGCAAAGAGGATGGATGTCTCAATGGAGAGACAATTGCTCAAGGACCTTGTAGTGAAGACCACTCAAAATTGGAAGAAGGCTTTGAAGATGAAGGAAGATAAACACTCACATTGGAGTGTTCCTTGCTTGAAGACCATCAAAGTAAAATGTATGATGAAGAATGTCTCATGGAGGAGATAAATGAAGAGTGTATTATGGAGAATGCACTTACAATTCTCATGAAGGAGAATAAATACGATGATTATGGAGAAGCAATGTTCATGGATGATCATTGGCCTGAAGACCATTCAATTGGAATGGATGTGTGCTCTCTTGAAAGAACAAATGAAGAGATGTGGGATGTTGATCCAAAAGAAAAGTTTGATGAAGAGAAGATGGAAGCGATATGCTTCTTGTTTGAAGATCACTCATCAAGGGTGAAGGATGTGTTGTATGAAGAAAAGAACACACAAGACTCTCTCATTTGGGATATGGAAAGTGAGAGGGCAAATGGGATAGAAATAGAAAATGGAAATGAGATTGCTGATTTTATTGTCATAATGGCAAAGGAAACATCACTCATGGATGAAGATCACTCACTTGGAGTGACTACATTGCAGAAAGAGGGTTGTCTTGAAAAGGCAACAATGTATGATTGCTTGAATGAATGGTGTTTCAACACACCAACATGTATTTAACAAAGGAGGAGAACTCTTAGTGAAGAGTTGATGGATGATCGTGAAGCAACATACCCTGAAGGAGAACTGCTACAAAATAGCTTTATGGGAAGCACCAAATCTACTCATACTAAAGGTAATGTTTTTACGATTAATGATTTGTTTTTTGTGAGCAGGAATGAAAAGAAAGGTGATTGTCTCATTGAGACAACTTTGATGAAGAATATTTTTGGAGAGAATACAATGATGGAGAACTTAGACCACATGGATCAAAATGATGTGTTCAAAATTCCTTGGGAGAAGGATTCTTGTAAATTCATTGTTGTGAGAGAATATTTGTGTGAGGAGCAACTTTATGTTGCATATGTAGTTGGTCGTTATATGGCCATATTTATTGTGATCTTTTGTGTGGAAATATGTGAAAGAGTTGTATGGTATAATCATCTATGTGAGATGATTAACTGTAAATACTCATGTGGAGTATTATTTAGTGTTGAAGATGTAAAAGAAGATCAAAATGTGAGAGCATGGTTTAAATACCATAATGATAAAGATGTAAGAGAGTGGTTGCTGAAAACCACAAGAGGAGATACTTTTGTTGAAGGGGGAGCTAATCAACAAAAGAAGGCACTCAAGCATTTGCAGGAAATTCCACATGAAGAGTGGAAGGAGTGCCATAATAATTAGTTTGTAAATTCTGATTTCTTGATTCAAGATTGGAGGAAACGTAAGAGAAATATTTTCTTCCAACTCTATGATGCTTAAAGAACTCTTGCATGAGTGGCTTTAGAATCAAGGGGGAGAATTTTGAAATATTTTCAACATTGCCTCCTTAGTCCTAAGTATTAAGTCCTAGTGTTTAGTTTTAGTTTAATGTTTTGATTTACATATTTCTAGTTAATTTGATTAGCATACGTTGAGGTTTTGGATTGGTTGATCAATGTTTGACCATAGTCCAAGATTAGCATGTTGTTATGATAAGAGCTATCTTTAAGTTAGTTTGTTGTAATAAGTTTAAGAGAATTTCTCTCAACCATCGTGTCTATTTTTAGTTCTTTCAAGAACTATAAAACTATGTAATACATTGTTGATCAATAGAACAATTTCACCATTGTTTCTCACCTTGTTCTCAAAAATAAGGCAGCCATTGATAAATTTAATGGGTCCTAGTCAACGGCTTCAACTTTGAGAAAATGAATTGATAGGAGATGAAAGCATGTAGGAGTGATTTTATCTTCTTCCCAATTGTTTCTTCCTAGCCATTTTCTATTCTAGGGAGGAAAGAAATAGAATCTTGAAAGGGTATCCTTGGTTTATGGAAAGAGTAGGACTCTTCCTTACCCGTTGATATGAAGGCTTTGCACTTGAAAATGTAAATCTATCCCTAGTACCAGTCTGGGTCAATATGCATGGGTTCCTCATTGAATTCTTGGAAATAGATACCTTCAAGGTAATAGGTAACACTCTAGGAGAATTCCTTGAGATTTCATAAACATACAAAAGACAGATTCTTAGTTATTTATGCCAAGATATTTGTCATGATTGATATCAATAAACCTTTACTAGAATCAATATCATTTTTAAGTATGGGGGTAAGTTGTGGACCCAAACCATAAATTATAAAGATATATATTTTAGATGTAGAATATATCATGAGGTGGGGCATATTGAGAGATCATGCCCTAAGAAGAGACCAACAAAATCATATGTAGAAAATTGCTAGTGAATCTTACAAATGAATATTGATGAGGATGGTTTTCAATTTCCAAAAAATAGGTGTGGATAAAATAAAGTAAATAAACAATAGAGACACCCATGTGTTTTAGGTGAGTTGGAGAGGGTAGGGCAATCCTCCAAGGGAGGTCCCTGGTTTGAATCTCCACCCTACCAAACGCACATTGGGTACCCAAAATCCAATTGATAATGTTGGTGCGGTTAGGTCCGGGCGCAACTCTCAAGTGATTTTGACGGTGTAGAACCCCTTGGTCATGGTTTCTCAGACCAAGGCGGCTCCAAAAGGGGTTTTTCGCTAAATTCAAAAAATAAAAATAAATAATAAAGACCAATAAGTAATTTGAAATAAGTACAATTCTTTTGAGAATTTAGCGTATGAATAAAAAACAAATAAGAGTTTAGAGGACACGGTACAATAGGATCAAAATATTAACAAGTAAATGTTTACTTAGTATGATATTTATTTAGGGATGAACATTTTTGTTTAACCTAAGGAATGTGCCTCATTAGATTTTGAAAACTCTCTTAAAGTACTATGCACCATTTAGGAGAAGGAAAGTGGTAGAGAGAACACAATTTCAGATGTTAATACCTCTACCAATGACAAGGAAATACCATAAAATGAGTAGGATAAGTCAAAAGTTTCCTTAGTAGAGCCAAGAGAGGATAAATTTGATGAAAAGGAAAGTTGTGAAAGAATATAATAATAAGAATTACTCCCAATATTGGTAAGAAAAAAAAGAGGAAAACATTCAAATTATCAAACGATATCCAAGTAAGCAATAACAAACATAAAGAAAGGAACATAATCTATGTTGGTTGAAATTCTCTTTACCAAATAACAAAATGATATTGGTAATTTATAGACGGGGCCAACAACCCGTAACGAGACATGATTACCATCTCATGGAATATAAGGGGTGCTAATGCACCCTCAAAGTAGAGGTTTATGAGGGACCTCTATTTAAGTAATAAGCTTGATATTATTTGTATCTAAGAAACTAAAATGACAAAGAAAGAAGTTTCCAAAACTATGAAAGTAGTATGGGCAAGATGTAAATGGGATGTTGTGGATTCAAAAGGAGCGATAGGGGGAATTCTTACATGTTGGAATCCAATTAGAACCTCTTACGAAACCATTCATAAAACTAAGCATTGGATATCCTCTTTAGTCACGTGCTACTTTTTGGATATATATTTCATCCTTATCAATGTTTATGGACCTACAACTTAGTTAGGCAGATTAGAAGTATGGAGTGAGATTAAAGCCTTTATGAGAAGTAAATTCCAAGAAACCCGATTCATGATCATAGGATGTTTTAATGCCATAACCAAGTTAGATGAAAATTTTGGGAGAATTAGGAAAATAACCCAAAGTATGAAAGATTTCTTAGCTTTTATTCAAAACAATAATCTATGGGAGGTTGATTTTGAAGAGGAAAACTATACATGGACCAACAACAAGACTGATCATAACCTAATAGTAGAAAATTAGATAGATGCATACTCTCATATAATTGTCTAGATGAAGGGACTTGTGCTAAAACTAATACCTTGATAAGAATTGGTTCAAATCATTGACCAATAAGAGTTAAAATGGTGTTAAGTGAATTAAAAAAATATCATATTTTAAATATGAGCATATGTGGAAAGACCATTCTTAATTTATTGATATGATAACACAAACATGAAATTCTTCAAGAAATGATGGGTTGTATACACTTCTAAAATAAATTAAATCAATGACATCTAGATTAAAAGAATGGAACAAGAACACTTTTAGAAACATCTTTGAGAATAAAGAAGAAGCAGAAGAGAAACTTTCAAAATTCCAAAAAGGTGAGAATAATAATCCAAGCTTGGAGAAAAGGGAGTTGGTTAGTGAATATCATAATATTATGGGTAAGGAAGATAAATTTTGGAGATTAAAATTGATATAGACTTGGTTAAAAGGAGATAAAAACATAGTTTTTTCATAGGATGGCAATAGTACAAAGATGAACATCCATAATTACTAGAATTAAATCAATAGAAGTGGTTTGGATTGAATACGAGAGCAAAATTAGAAAGGAGGCAAGGATTTTTTACCAGAATATTCTAGAATTAGAGGAGATTGAAGTTCTTAATGATAAAATACTACAAGTACCTTAAGTTATAACAAATAAATACAATAATAAACTTATGGAGCCTACTACTTTGAAGGAAGTTCATTTAGCTTTTTTATCTTTTGATAAGGATAAATCCCCAAGTCTAGATGGGATCTCAACAACATTCTATCAACATAACTAGGAAATAGTAAAGGATTATTCATTGGTGGCAATGGAATAGTCTATGGTAAAATAGTACATACCTTATAAAATAAATGCAACATATATTACCCTGATTCCAAAAAGAAGGATGTAGAATTGTTTAATTCATCTAGGTCCATAAGCCTATGTAATATGGCATACAACATAATCTTCAAAGTGATGGTAAATTAGTAAGACCACTTTTAAACAAACTTATTTCAGAAGAGCAAGGATGATTTATAAAAGGGAGACTGATTCAAGATAGGATCATAGTAGCTTATGACGTAATGCACTTAGCAGCTTCAAGAAAAGAGAGAGCAATGATCTTAAAACTTGATATGAATAAAGCATATGATAAGGTTAAATGGAATTTTATTTTTGTAGTATTATTAAAGTTTGGATTTGGGAAGAAATGGGTCATATGGATTAAAGCTTATGTCTCTGTGGTATCATATTCAATTCTAGTCAATTGGTTGGTTATAGAATCATTTAAAGCCAAGAGGGGTCTTACACATGGAGATCCTCTATCACCATATTTATTAATTATTATGGTAGAGGTGTTAGGAAGGAACTTGAAGAAGGCATACAAATATGAGCCAATGAGCAGACTTAAGGCTTGAAATAACATTGACAACATCACCCATCATGATATGACCCTTTTTGGGAGGGCAGGAATAAATGGGGCTAAATATTTGAATAACTTATTAAAGGAATATGAAAGAGCATCAAGGCAAAAAGTTAATAGGACAAAATCCAAAATTTACTTCCTCAACACTCCAACTATAATCAAACTAGGCATATGCAGGTTACTTCAAATGGAGGAGGAAAATTTACGAACAACATATCTAGGGATTCCCTTATTTGAGGGGAGAATTAGGATATAATTATGGAATATAGTTATAAGTAAAGTTCATAATAAAATACTAGCTTGGAAAGGTATATGGTTATAATTAGCAAGATGAGTGTAGCTAATTAAATCAATCTTGCATGTCATTATAATATATTATATGTCCTTATATTGCAAGCTTTCTGCAATGGTAAGGGCTTTGGCCTCTCTTTGAGAGGTCCAAGGTTCAAACCCCACTCAATATGAGGGGACCGAGACCCCTCATAAAAACTTGTGTAAACTCATTGAAAAAAAATATTATATGTCCTTCTATATTATGCCAAAATTGATAGAAAAATTTTAATTTATATCATGCAATCATTTTTGTGGTCAAGATTAAATGATAAAAGGAAATTTCCCTTGGTAAAATGGAGCAAGGTGTGTGACGATAAAACTAGGGGAAGTCTCGGTTTAAGAGTTCTTATGGGTGCAAACATATCTCTAAGGATAAAAGTACATTGAGCGCAATGACCCAAGGTTGATCTTTATTACATGATCACTACCATATGGTTTTGCACTATGGAATGGTTAAAAAAAATCAATTGACTTAGTGATTAAAGGTCTAATATGGGTGGTTGAAACTAAAGAAATTTTTTATATCAAGATGGATACATGGTGTGATAAAAAACCACTCAATCTAGACCCAATTTTGAAACCATGGATAATATTACTTCAAGATAAATATGGTTATAGGGTTTCAAACATTATGTATAAGGATCGATAAGGAAGATACAAATGTAAAGAAGATTTTTTTACAAGTATACTAGACATTGTTGCTAGGATATAGTTGAGCTAAAAGATAACAACAATGATTATTTTGAGGGGATTCATGGATAAGCTGATTTGTGAGTTGAATAACTTAGGAGAATACACAAAAATAAGCATATATAATGTCAAGCACCAATAAAATGGGAATACCACAAGAATATGGAGAGATATTTGGGATAACTCGAGCAATCCTAAAGTCAAAATGTTTGTATGGCTAGTTAGTCATAGGAAAATTTTATCTTAGGATAACCTAAAGAAAAAAGGTTTTCATGGCCTCTTACAATATATTCTATGTAAAAATAAGAAGGAAAATATAGACCATCTCCTGGGACATTGTTCATTAGTATGGGAATTATGACAATGGATTATTAATATAGTAAATGCATGATGATGAATAACATAATTGAATAATGGTTAAAGCAATGACAAAGCATTTTTAAAAATGAGGTATTACAAATAATCTAGGATATATCGAAAGATGCAATACTTTAGATTGTATGGCTAGAAAGAAACAAAAGAAATCTTAAAGAAAAGGAAAATAGTTTAGAGGTAATGAAAAGGAATATTTTTTTAGCCATAGAAAAGTCTAAACCAACCCTATCAACTCACTCGATCCCTAATCTTAAAGCAACGAGCCTTGATAGATGGAATCAAAACATCAAATGGAATTATGATGTTGGGTACAAGAAAAACAAAAGGAAGACAAAGAATATAAAGTGGAAACTATCAAAAGTGGAGTTGATCAAATTGAATTTTGATGGAGCATCTAAAGGAAATCTAGGACCAAGCAGGAAGAGGAATAATTAGAAACAAGGGTGATATTTTACCACATTATACTTTTGATAGTGGATTTGTGACAAATAATAAAGTTGAAACTTGGGAGGCTTTCAAAGGGTTAATATGCAGACAAATGAAATGGAACAAAATATGGATGGAAGGCGATTCACTAATAGTAATAAATACAATTTAAAAGAAAACAAAGGCTCCATGGAACATACAATAAATCATTGTGGAAATACAAGACCTTGCTACAAAGTTTGAAGAAATTAGGTTTACACATACGTTAATGGAAGGGAACAAATGTGCAGATAGGCTAGCCAATAAAGGGGTTTTAATAGAGGATCATGAAGTTAGATTCTCTTTTCCATGGTTAGAGGAAGTAGTAAGCTTAGTTGAAGTTGACAAGAATGTTGATTGCCTAAATCAAATTATGATTAATATTTACTTTAATATTTTCCATTGGTAATATTTTATGTATATTATAACATCGATGTGTTTTCATATAAACTATTTATTATAATTCTTATGGTTGCACTTATGCTTCGAGAAGGAAACCGACAGTCTAGATCTAGTAAAGCGGACTATGATAGTGCAAAGTTTTAAAAACAGTACTCTGCTAAGATGCAATGTGTAGACAATAGAGGTGGATTTTTTGTATTGTGAAGGCTACTATAGGAAAAATTTAAGAAGAAGAATGCTGAATTTTGAAATATTTGTATTTGCAAAGAAAATTAAAGAAGATTCAAAAAATGAAAATTAAGAATTCAAATATTTAATGGAAAAAAATGTAGGTATCTAAAGGAGAGAGTTGTGATTTTTCAAGAGTGGGAGGTTTGAGTACAACCCATTTTTCTCCAGTAAAAACAATAAATTAAAGATATCATAGAAATATTAAATGGCATTAGTTCAATTGGTTATTTTCCTCAACTCTTTCAAGGAGACCAAGACTCAAATCTTGCCAAGCAATGCATGCATAACTACCAAGTTGTAATATCAATATGCGGTCATGATGTTATAGGGGGCCATTTCAATCCCATATAAGCCATTAATAATATATATATAGTCAAAAACTATCAAAGGATTTAAGCCAAACATAATAAATAACTTGGTTCTCAAGGAAGAGACCTAGATTTGGATCTTTTTAAGGGATACATATATAAATGTTGAGTTATTATAATACTATTATGTGGTTATGACATAATATGGGTGGGTTCATTTCAATCCTATATAATTAAATAAAAATATCATAGAAGTTAAAATCCACTTAATAAAAAGGTAAGAGCAAGGATGCTTTACATATTCATTGGGTGGACATTGCTTGTGGCCATGAGCATACGACAATCATAGCCTCTGATGAGTCAGTATTTACTTGGGATTAAAATTCATAGAAGAGCGACACAAAGAAGGACTAGATCCAGTGCACGTCAAATGGTGATGAAGGCACATAGAAGACTAGAGAGAACCAATACCAAAGTCAAATCTTTAGTCATTGTGGAAGAGTAGTGGGTTCATCCCGAGTGCATCAATGCTTCAAAATATTACCACAAACGCTTCAAATATTATTTCCAAAAAATCACTTAAGCAAAGGAACACTGGGAGAAAGAAGAGACACAAAAGCATATAAGGTGAGAGGGAGTGCAATCCAAGAGCGAGTGTGAGGTGGAAGGAAGTGCAATATAGGAGCAATGTGAGCAAGGAGGGAATGTGAGCCAAAAGGGAGAGTGATCCAAGAGTGAGCCCTGCTAGCTAGTACTGAAGGAAAGTCATATTTGAAAGCCTTAATGGGAAGTCAAGATGCCCTAGATAGAAGTATGGAGGCCCAAGTTAGAGATAACTGAAAGAGTGAATACATGGCAAATTCGATCCAAGTAGCAAATATTAAAACTATAAGTGACTATCAAGGATGAGAAAAATGAATAAGATATAATGGTTCTTAAAAGTAGGGAATTAATATATAAGTTCCATAGATCTTGGCTAGGGTTTTTGGATATTCAAAATTGGATCAATTGGAAGTGGGTATTGAATTCCAATTACTTAGTAACTTTTATTCCTAAACATTTTTTCCTCATCATATTTTATAGTTCAAAAACCAAGGATAAATAATGGGTGGTGGCACATAGTTCGGAGGGAGATATGTCCTTTATTTAAGACCATGAAATGATTTTTTTTATTGAGATAAACTATTAAGAAGATTCTGGTGTGGGTTAGGATTTTTGGACTTCTACATTAGCATGTCAATATGGATATTTTAAAGAATAATGGAAATACCCTAGTGGAATTCATCAAGGAAGGACTAATGATTAAGGAGCAAAAGCATGTTATATATACCTGAATATGTGTTGCTTTGGATATTTTAAAACATTTGTTACAATCCATTAAGATTAAATCTAAATCAAGGGATCGACAAGTGGATTATGAAAATATCATGATTTGTTATGAGATTGGACACATGACAAAAGTTTACAAAGTGAAAACTATGAAGAAAGAGACAAAAAAAATTGATCATGAGATAAACTTCAAGATGAAGCAAGGAAATCATATAGTAAGAGAAGTGGATCATATCAAGGATATTCCACTCCAAAAGAAGAGGTAAAGAAAGCCTATCTACAATATCATTTGGTAGAGGCCATCATAGCTCACTTGGATCAATTGTTAGAGGAAATAAAGAAGGATATAAGGGATGCAAAAGTACAATGTGTAAGTTCAAGTTCAAAAGAAATTAAAGGTGTAAAGGAATACATAGAGGAAAATCCTTAAACAAAGATGATAGAAGAGGTCAAGTTTATTCCAAGTAAATCATCTTCATTTTCCTCAAGTAGTATAGAATTATCTCCTGGTAATAAAAGTGAAAGTGGTGTCGAGGTTATCCCTTACATTTTAGGGTTTCAAGAGCAACATAATAAAGAAATGAGAATGGAGGAAATCCATAATAGTTTAAGTTTTTTTAAGATAGAATAAGAAGGTAATTACTATGGAAAAGCATCCTTGCACTTTAGGGTTTCTAGGACAACATAAAGAGGAATGTGCTTTTGAGGTTATTCCTTGCACTTCAGATCCTTTAGAGCAAGATAAACCTAAATATGATAAGTCTTACTATCAACATTGTGATAATATTGAAGAGATTGATGAAAACAAAAGTATTGGTGAGAAAAAAAAAGAATAAGACTCAAAGTAAAAACAAAGAGAAAAAGAAACCAAAGGGTTTTATATATGGGAAAACAAAATCAAATATTGCAAGTGTTAACAAGAAGTGGGGTTAAACCCACAAATAAAAATAAAAAATAATAATGAAAATAATATCTTGGAATATTAGGGGCATGAATAAAAACCCTAAAAAAAGGTATTAAAAAATAGTCAGGATGTTATAGATAAGATATTTATAGATATAGAAATTGGGTAACAAATATTTTAGCCATTCACGATGTTGAATTTCATCTTGACAAAATTTAAATTTCACAAGGCATTTGTATGAGTGAGATTTTATCTCTTAAAAAAATTAATATAAAGGAGTTGATTGTGGAAACTTAGCTGTTTGAGGAAGATGGAGAATATATATTTTTAATAAGTTATGTGTGGCTTCTATTGGGGGCCACTCCCATTACAAAAAATAGAACATTACATTGACCTTTTTATATTTCTAACAAGTTAATTAAAGCATATCCAAATTTACCTTTCTATCAAAGATATTCTCCATCTTCCTCAAACTGCTAAGTTTCCACAATCAACTCCTTTTATATCAAATGCCTTCTAAAATTTAAATTTTATCAAGATAAAATTCAACACCGTGAATGGCTAAAATATTTGTTGCCCAACTTCTATATCTATAAATATATTGTTATTAACAACCTCACAATTTCTTAATACATTTTTTTAGGGTTCTTATCCATTCCTCTAATATTCCAAGATATTATTTTTATTATTAATTTTTGTTTTTATTTGTGGGTTTAGCCCCACTTCTTGTTAGCACTTGTGATATTTGCTTTTGTTTTCCCACATCAATATCCCTTTGAGTTTCTTTTTCTCTTTGTTTGTGCTTCTTGTGTCTTCCTCTCTTTTTACATTCCTAGCAATACTCTCATCTTCATCAATCTCTTCAATCTTCTCACAGTAGTCATAGTAAGACTTATCATCTTTAGGTTTGCCTTGTTTTGAAGGATTTGAAATGCAAGGAATAACCTTAAATGCACATTATTTATGTTTCCCTAGAAATCCTAAAGTGCAAGGATGCTCTTTTGTAGCAGATATCTTCTTATTATGCCCTAAAAAACCTAAATTGTTATGGTTTTCATCCATCCTCATTTTTTATTATGTTGCTCTTGAAACCTTAAATTGCAATGGATAACATATTAACCCCTTTCACTTTTATTATTTGAAGATGATTCTATACTACTTGAGAAAAATGAAGATGATTTACCTGGAATAAACTTGACCTCTTTTGTTGTCTTTGTTTTAGGATTTCTCTCCATCTCTTCTTTTGCACCTTTAATTCCTTCTGAAAGTTCCAAATGATATTGTAGATAGGCTTTCTTTACCTCTTATTTCGGAGTGGAATATCCTTGATATGATATAGATTCTATTACTATATGATTTCCTTGCTTTATCTTGAAGTTTATCTCATGGCTAGAATTTTTTATCTCTTTCTTCATAGTTTTCACTTTGCAAACTCTTGCCATGTGTCCAATCTCATAACAATTGTGGCAATGGAATGCAATATTTTCATAATCTACTTGTTGATTCCATTATATTGATTCATATTTAATCTTACTAGATTGTGGAAAAGGTTTTAAAATATCCATAGCAACACATATTCAAGTATATATAGCATACTTTCACTCCTTAGTAGTTAGTCCTTCCTTTCAAGTATATATTGCATAGTAGGAAGTACTATGCACAAGTTCAAATACAAAAGGAGCTAAAGGTGAAAAGGAAGAAGGGAAGGCATATTTTGAAGTAAAGTAAGATGGGGAGGCAAATTTTAAAGCAAATGAGGTGAAGGAGGTTAAGTTTTTTTTTGGTAATTATAATAATAGATTAATTGTGGGTTTTTATAAAGGATCCCAAAACCTTATGTACAAAATTAGCCTTGCTAAAAGATATTTCATGCCGGATGGCTGGGTAAATAGAGCAGTTCATAAAAAATATAGGGAAATACAAAATGCTTGAGGGCCCCAGAAGACGCGGACAGTCCTGAAAATATTGATCTTGAAATACATTAAAACAAAATAATAGCCGAAGACAATATATCAACAAACTTTGTGAGAAGACCTATGATACAAATTCTTCATTATGAGGGAATATTTGCCTTGGCCAAACTATCCACCTCGGTTGGAAAACGAGAATGCCAAACAACCGGGCACATGGTCATTAGTCCTTTGTTGGCCAAGTGATCCGCCACCCGGTTACCTTCTCTGTAGATGTGCCCCGCCTCCCACCTGGCACGTCGAGAGAGGAGCATCCTAGCCTCGAGGATGATATTTAGGACCTGCCACGATGGGTCTTTGGAGCCACGAAGGTAGTTGATAATGTTTAGAGAATCACCTTCAATAATTAAATGCCTAGGATCATTCGATATGACCTGCAACCCTTTCAACACACCATGGGCTTCGACAAAATGATTGGTCTGAGGGCCGAGATTTTCATAGTAGGCCAAGATCAGCTTCCCATTATGATCCTTGACATGCCCATCAGAACCAGCAGGCCCTGGGTTGCCTTTAGCAGCCCCTTCAAAATTAAGTTTGATCCAACCCAAAGGAGGTTTGGTCCAAGTGACCTCCCTGTGGCCATTCATTGAGTCAACTCTGGAAGAGGAGCCAAGGTCCAGTCTTTTGAAAATAATTGCCTCCCAAGGATTGAGAGGGCGGGAGCTGGGAATAGTTTTTGAATTCTCGACAGCAAAGGATAAGGCCCGCTGGGCTACAGAGGGATCCATTTTAGGGATCTTGCCAAAGACTCTAGCATTACGCTCCAACCAAATTTGCCAGATGGAATGGTGAAATGCAGCCTCACAAAGGAATCAAAGCTTAGAATTCTTAAAGGGCTTGGGCCATTGGAGGAAGGCATCTTTAAGGGAGCGAGGGGAGCACCAGAGTACTTGGAAGGAAGACAACACACAACTTAGGACCGAATGGGAAAATGGGCAATGCAAAAATAAGTGATTGGATGTTTCACAGTCAGTTAAGCAAAGATAGCACCTGTTGGGAATTGCAAGGCCTCTCTTGTGGATATTGTCTATGGTAAGGGATTTCTTATAAAAGGAAATCCAAGCAAAGTAATTTATCTTAGGAATAATCCCTTTCCTCCAAATTGCTTTCCATCGAGGGTCCACAACAGCCTCACATGAAAGAAGATCATAAGCGGACTTAACAGAAAACCGCCCATCTTACGTGTTGCTCCAAATAATTATGTCGTCTCTTATGATCGAAGGAATTAACATCGATTGGAGGACACTGTACAAGAAATTCACCTCATTATCAAACCCATCCACCATCGAAAGTTTCCACCGAGGGGGAAGGGAACTCCGATCAATGCAATCCGAAACCTTGAGATGACTGTTTGGATCAATCTGGGCCCTCAAGCCAGCCAAGTTCTGATTTACAGCGAGAGCTTCATCTGTAGCCCACCTGTCTCTCCAAAAAAGGATCGTGGATCCATCCCCCAAGATCCAAGGAGCACCCCTGTTAAGCATCGAATGGCCCTGAAGCACCATCTTCCAGAAAGCCAAAGCTTCATGAGGAGACTCAGCTTCCAGGAGAGAATTTTCCCCAAGATACTTTCTTTTAACTATATTGACCCATTTCGCCGATGCATTAATAAGAATTCTCCAAGCATGTTTGGCAATTAAGGCAGTGTTCATGAGCCTGGATCTTCTCAATCCCATGCCCCCTTGGTCCTTTCGAAGGCAAACCTTATCCCACGCCACCAGAGGAATTCTGGATTTTTCTTCACTGCCGGACCAGAGAAAATTCCTTTGAATCTGCTCGATTTTGGAATGGATAAACACAGGAAGCATGAAAACAGACATGAAATAGGTGGGAATTCCTTGAAGACAGGCTTTGGTGAGGGTTGCCTTCCTAGCTTGAGATAGCAATTTGCCTTTCCAAGTGTTGAGTTTCTTATGAAGTCGTTCCAAAATCGAATTCCAGATGTTCCCATCGCCTCGCCCATTGCAAACTAGCGGCAACCCCAAATAAGTTGTAGGCAGGGAATCAATAGTGCATTCGAGGATTCTGGCAATGCAAATTTGCCTACGTAGAGGGGTATTAACAAAATAAATTTTGCTCTTCAAATAATTAACTTTTTGGCCAGAAGCCTTCTCATACCGGGATAGAATGCGCTTGATAGATTTGGCCTGAGTGACAGACGCTCCAGTGGATATGAGCGTGTCATCCACAAACTATTGGTGAGTGACAAGATCAACTCTGGAAGTAGGCAGAATGCCAAAAATATTGCTTCGGTGGAGGGCTTCATTCAAAGACCAGCTAAGGACCTTTGCCAAAAGAATGAATAAAATAGGAGACAGGGGATCACCTTGTCTAAGGTTGCGAGCACTCTGGAAGAATCCAGTGGGGGACCCATTGATCAGCATAGAAAAGGACGGAGTGGAAATGCAACTGTTCACAAGGTCAATCTAGTGATGATGGAAGCCCAACTTGCAAAGGACAGCACAGAGGAACCTCCTGTCCACTCTGTCAAAAGCTTTATTCATGTCTAGTTTAAGGAAAAGTGCAGCATTCTTGGAACATTGGGTAGTATGGAGGGTTTTGTGAATAGTAATGACACCGTCAAGGATGTTTCTACCCTTAACGGTGCTCCCCTAAGCTGAACCTACCAAATAGGGGAGGAGGGATCTCAGACGATTGGCAATGGTCTTGGTAAGAATCTTGTAGAAAACATTGCAGAGGCTTATGGGACGATAGTCAATTTTTTTTTTGCAGGCGGGTGACTTAGGAATGAGAGCTAGGAAGGTAGAGTTGAGCTTCGGATGGATGGATCTTGATGCTTGGATTTCAAGTTAGCCTCGCAAACATCAGGCCCCATAACATCACACATAATTTGAAAGAATCGGGGGGGGAACCCATCAGGCCCGGGGGCCTTATCTGGTTGCATGGAAAAAAGAGCATCCTTAATATCAGAATGGGAAAAAGGTTCCAGGAGTTTAATACTTGCCTCATGGGGGACTTTGGTAGGGAAATTAGCAAGCAAGGATTTCTAAACTTGGAGGACGCTATCAGGAGGAGCACCCAGCAAATCCTGGAAGAAATCGACTGCTTCGCTTCGAACTTCCTTAATATTCCTAGTAGTGCACCTATCCTTACACATCACCTGTCTGATATTGTTGGCCCCCCTGTGTCTCATGGTAGACGCATGGAAAAACTTTGAATTTGAATCACCGCTCTTCAGCCAGAGATCCCTGGACTTCTGATGCCAAAACGTTTCCTCACTGGAAAGAATGGAATGATAGTCCACCAGGAGGCTCCGTTCCTCCTCTCTGAGGCCTTTAGAATACCCTTCGACCTCCATATTTTCCTCTAAACTCTTCAAGCACTTAGAGATGGACCTTTTAGACTAAAAAATGTTGCCAAAAACCTCCTTATTCCACGCCTTTAAGTTCTTTTTAATCATCTTAAGTTTTAGGGCCAGTCTTTTGGACGCTGAACCAACCACCGTCACCTGCCACCATTTCGAAACCAACTGTTTGAAATCCTTGTGGGAAATCCACATGGACTCAAATCTGAAAGGGATCTTAAACCTAGGCCCGCCAGTGGCCTCTAATAGAATGGGATTATGGTCCGACTCGATTCTTGGCAAAGCTGAGAGAGTTGCAGCTCCGAGGAAGGGAATAACTTCATGGGAAATGAGGAACCGGTCGAGCTTGACCTGGATGAGATTGCTCCCAATCCTCTTGTTGCTCCAGGTGAAGGATGCCCCCTTAAGTTCGATGTCAAGCAGATTATTGGACGAAACAAAATCTCTAAAATCCTCCATGCTAAGGCTGGCCAGCTCAGCGCCTCTCTTCTTTTCAGAGGGATGAAGGAGGTTAAGCTTAATCCAAGTAAATCATCTTTATTTTCCTCAAGTAGCATAAAACTTCTCCCTTCAATAAAAATAAAAGTAGTATAGAGTGTATTTGTTGCACTTTAGGGTTTCAAGAGAAGTACAATAAAGAAAATTATATGGAGGATATCCAAGGAAATTTATGGTTTCTAGGCCAACATAATAAATTACTAACTATGGAGGACCATTTGTGCACTTTAGGGTTTTCAAGGCGACATAAAGAAGAAATTGCTAATGAGGCTATTCATTGCATTTTTTATTCTTTATAGCAACATATATATTTAGAAGATAAGTCTCATTATGAACAATATGAAAAAATAAAAGAGATTGATGAATATGAGAGTGTTGTTGGGAATGAAAAAAAAAGAGAGAAAGGTCATCAAAGCAAGAACAAAGAGAAAAAGAAACTCAAAAGGATATCAATCTGGGAAGCCAAATAAAAATATCATAGGTGTTAACAAGAAGTGGGGCTAAGCCCACTAATAAAGATAAAAAGTATTGATGATGAAAATGATACCATGGAATATTAGGGGTATGAATAAGACCCCAAAAAAGATAGTTATTAAGGAATTAATAGGTTGTTATAGTCATGAGTTTATTTTAATACAAGAAATAAAATTAGTAGAGAGGAATGTAAGGATGCTTTTAAGAAGATTTGGAAAATGGATGATTGTATAGTAGTTTTTTATATAGGAGCTTTAGGGGGTATTGCAATAATATGGGACAAATGCAAATGGTATAGGCAATTATTAGAAGCAAAAAGTAACTGGCTTGCTAGAATATTTTACAATAAAAAAGGAAACATCAAAGTTTAGGTTATATGTGTATATGCTCAAACTACAGTTACTCCTCATGAAATATGTTAGAAGGACCTTAGCATATTTTTGACAAATATAATGATGATTCATTGTGATCTACGAATTATTGGTGGTGATTTTGACACTACTCTATCTCATTTGGAAAATAAGGGTGGTATAGGATGGTCTAAATCAATGCAAAATTTTACTTCAATTGTCAATTCAAATGACCTTTAGATTTTAAATATACATGGGATAAAAAACACATTGGACAAACTCATATAACATAAAAATCGGATAGATTATTGTTATCTAATAAATGGTTGTAAACAAAGCATACAACCTCTTAAGCTATTTTTATGCAAGAAGGATTAGATCACAAACCCAATATTTTGACTTGTGTTTTACCTAATAATAGTCATCCAAATCCATTTTGCTTCCAGTCTATGTGGATCCAAGACCCTGATTTTTTCCAAATGGTTATGTTATGATGTGATGAATAAAAATTTGAAGGATCATGTATGTGCATGTTTGTTCAAAAGATAAAATATTTAAAGGAGCAAATGAAGATTTGAAATGCCAAATCTTTTGGTAAAATTTTTAAAGAAATTAAAGAAATTGAATCCAAGCTCAAAAATTTACAAGAGATAGCAGAAATTAATGGAATGGATCAGGATTCTTATATGAAAGAAAAAAAAAGTACTTTTTGATTATCATAATGCATTTAAAAATGAGTCATATTGGTTCCACAAATCTAGAGAGAAATGGCTTAAGGAAGGAGATAGAAAAAAAAAATCATGCTACAACGAAAACAAAATTTTATGTTCATCACATCAAAATTAAGTCCAGATGGAATAAATATTGAGGATAAAGAAAATATAAGGAAGGAAACAATTACCTATTTCAAAAATATTTTGTTAGATATTGGGTAAGATAAGGAGGCACAAGATAAGCTTTTACAAAATATTCCATCAATTATCACAAAGGGATAAAATGAAAGTTTGATGAAGAAGATATCTATGGAGGAGCTCCATGAAGTAGTTTTCTCTTTCCATATTAACAAGGCACCTGGCCCAAATGGATTTCCTACAATTTTCTTTCAATTTTTTTGGGATTTATTGAAGAGTGATATGTTAGTTGTAGTTGAAGAGGCCCGAAAAAGGAAGGCTATAATAAGTAAAATCAATGCCACTTTTATTATGTTGGTATCCAAGAAAGGCGAGATAAAATATTTTGATAATTTTCCTCCAATAAGCCTTTATAATATGATTTATAAGATTATTTTAAAAAATAGGTTGAAGGGCTTTCTAGGTTGTGTTATCTCAAAGGAACAAGGTGGTTTTGTTCATGGTAAACAAATTCTTGATGGTATAGTTATTGTACAAGAGACCATACATTCTCTTCATTCCATGAAAATATTAGGTATTCTTTTGAAATTAGATATGAATAAAGCATAAGATAGGGTTTCTTGAAATTTTATATATGATATTCTCATAAAGTTTGGCTTTGATTATAACTAGTGTGAATGGATTAAATGTTGTTATAACACTACAAAATTTTATAATTTGATCAATGGTTCTCCTACTGGTTACTTCACGTCATCTTGTGGGCTTCGTCAAGGTGATTTACTATCTCTTTATCTATTCATTATTCTTGTGGAAGCATTAAGGAGAGCTTTCTCAAAGGTAAAAATGGAAGGAAAAATCAAAGGTATTCAAGTTGAAAAAAATGATCTCTCCAAATCTCATCTCCAATTTGTTGATGATACTTTTGTTTTGGGCCATCCCTTAGTTAGTGAGTCCATGGAATTTAAATTAATATTATCATGCTATGAGAAGGCTACTGGATAGTTGGCTAATACTATAAATTATAGGATTTTTCATTAATACTACCCTAGTTTTACGACAAATTATTGTAAATATTTTAGGGTTTAAAATTGAAAATTTTCCATCAACCTACTTGGGTATTATTTTGTCTCATAAAGGAAATAAAAAAGAGCTTTGTGTCTCTTTTTTGGATAGAATGAAAGCTTGTTTGGCAGGTTGGAAATGTAAGTTCTTAACCATGGTAGGTAGGCTACAACTCATAAGGACTACATTAAAATCCATCCCTATTTATATGATGTCACTTTCAAGATTGCTAGTAGGTATAGCATTAGAAATTGATAAAATTCAAAAAGACTTTCTACAGAAAGGTTATGTGGGATAGGATTTGCAAAGGAAATAATATTGGAGGGTCGAGCTTGCATAATTATAAACTTATGAATTTGGTATTATGGGTAAAGCTTGGGTGGAGATTATTTAGAGATCAAGGAAATATTTAGGCAAACAAATTACTTCAAAAATATATAGGTTCTCTTGATGCAATGAAAATATTTGGAAAAATCCTAACCAAAGAATCACCAACATAGAAATCCATATCTAATAGTTAGCAATTGATGAAGAAATATATTAGATGGCCAATCAATGAGGGAAATTATGCAAATTTTTGGTTTGATGCTTGGTTGAAGTCTTATCCTCTTATCTTTGACTCAAAATGGAAACCATTGGCTCAAGCATGCCCAATATATAAATGTCCAAAGGTCAAATACTATATTAATATTACCAACAACTCCAAGTCAGATTTATTTTAGTAACCTAGTTGAAGGAGAGGAACTCAAACAAATTGTAGATGAACTTCAAAATATGCTTCAAGATTTTTATTTGCCAATACATGAAAGGATGAGTTGGTCTAGAATCTATCAAAGGATGGTGGATACTCAGTCAAGTTAGGATATGAGGATTTAGAGCAATCAAAATTTCCTACCTGAAAGGTTTTCCTCGAAAGAATATTTGGTCATTAGAGGATCTCCCTAAGGCCTCAAAATTCCTTTGGTTAGAAAAAATATAAAGTGGTCCTATGGATATAATATGGATACGATCTATTTTCTAAAAGGTAAAGTAAATATTTTTATTTGCTACTAGGGTTTTCATGCATTATCATCATCATTGCATGCAAAAGCCTCATTAATATGGAATGGCTATGGAATGCAAGGCTTAGGTTTCCAAATATTATTTGGAAAAGTTGTTGGAGATATTAGATTATTTTGTAAATGTTAAAGTACCCCCATGGTACATTTGTATATTTTTAAATATTATATTAGGGATTGTGATTTATATTTCCTCTAAAGTATGTGTCAATGTGTGAGAAGAGTCCAAGTGTCATGTAATAAAGTGTGCAAGTGTGCAAAGTGTGAGAGTGTGCAAAGTGTCATGTAAGTAAGTCAAGAGTCATAGAGTTAGGTGTCAAATATACAAGTGAAGAGTCACATGATATGTGGCAAGATGTAAAGTCAAGAGTCATGAGAGTTTTGTCATATGTGAGGAATAAAAAAGGATGCATCTCCTAGATATGTGAGGAGAGAAATAGTCAAGTATTGAAGAGTCATCTTCTAAGGCTATATTATGGAGATAAAGTTCCATGCATTGTATCACTAAGAATCATGAAGAACCTAAAATATTGTATATTTGATTTATGAATAATATTATGAGTTTTATTATTGAGAAATATTGTTATTCTATGAATGTGATTTATTCATATTGGCCAGATAGTTGTATGCTTTAATATTATGATTAATATTTGATCCTTGATAAAAGGACCTATGAGATAATATGGCTGAATTGCCATAGAAAAACTACAAGTACTTTTTCTTTTTCTTTTTTTTTGTAGAAAACATCCCAGAAGGGATGCCACTTTTGGGTAAGACCCAAGGAGGCAGGGGTATCTCTTCCACCAAAATCGCCCAGGACTCACACCTATCCTACCACCTTTCACATACTCAAGGAGAAAACCTAAAGCAATAAAAAATAAGAACACGCAAGCACAAACACACAAGAATATAAAAAAAACCTGCTCCTTGAGTGTGTCGAAAAGATAAAGCACAACCAAACACACACACAATAAGATAAAAAACAATATGAACCACACACAAAAAAATACAAGAACAACATAAAAAAATAAACATGCCAAAAATGATAGAAATATACAAAGACAACCAACAAAAACATGAAAAATAAAAACAACCAAAACCTTTATAAAATAATTAAAAAAAAAACCAACAATAGACAATAAACAAAAACATAGAAAACACACATACCAAAACAAAAAAACACCAATTAAAACAAACATAGAGAAACATAAGAACAAGAAAAATAAAAACACAAGAACAATAACAAAAAAACACAAAACAATAAAAACACAATAACAACAAAAAACAATACAAAATAAACAAAAACAAAACACACACACACACAGCTCAAAAAACTAAACTACCTTGATCGAACCAAAGAGAAGAAAAAATAAAGCAAGAATAAACTAGGTGCCTCTAGTTTTGGATCCATACAAAGAAATGATAGACAAAAGAGCTTCCCTTATTTGTGAAGCCCACCATCTAGGAGGGTGGCCATAGCAAGTAAGATCACCTCTATCCAAAGCCCAATTAGCTAAAGCATCAACACTCTTGTTTTGATATCTGACCACATGATTGTAATCAACTTTCAAAAATCCCATATGGATTAACTGAATCTTCTCAATAGTTCTTTTTATTATCCAATCAACCTTATGATTCTTAGGAGTCTTCAAAAGATTAATCATGAGTTAAGAGTCAGACTCAACTAGCACCTTTTCGCATCCAAACTTAGTAGCCTCTTGAAGGCCTCTAAGGATGCCTTACCCCTCAACAAGGTTATTGGAAAGAATACCCAAAGTCTCATCAAAAGTAAAAACTAGGGAGTCATCTAAAAGTCTACCAATTCCTCCCACACTAGCTTTTCTAGGGTTCCCTCTAGAGGCTCCATCGGTATTGACTTTTCCAAAATTCTCAGGAGGAGCTTGCCAATTCCTTTTTCTATCCATCTTGCAATTGCTCACATTCCCTTTAAGATGTTTTCCCTTAGAGGAGTTAATATTCAATCTTCGCATCACTTTATCCCATCCTTGGTGGGAGTTTTGGGGGTGATTAAGGAGTTGTTGGACTGATTCAACTAGGTTGGCAATGGTCTTTTGCCAAATCTAGTGAATATCCTTCCTATCTTGATTAAAAATTTGGTTGTTTCTTTCATTCCAGATATCCCAAAGAAGAATGGTAGAACCCATACAAACTAATTGCCTAATAAAATGATCAACACCATTTTTTTTAGGCCAATCCCTCCAAAGCTATTCAAAAGTAAAAAAGTTGGACTATTGTAAGCCAAGTAAAGTGGCCATTCTCCTCCATAGCTCAAAGGCTAAAGTACACTCAATAAAAATATGGTTGAGAGTTTCTACATTCTTTCCACACATTTCACATCTAAAAGGGCCATGAAAACCACACTTCATAATTTGCTCACCAGTAAGCATCCTACGATGCAATAAAAGCTAAATAAAAAACCTCACCTTAGACCAGAGATTTTGAGCCCACAATTGAGAAAAGATGTCAGATGATTGGTTGGGATTATTATGGCATAAGGTCAAATAACCTTGAGCAACTGAATACTCACCCTTAGTAGTGTTGTTCCATCCAAAACAATATTTTTCATGGGACCAAGAGAGATCTCATATGAAGGATGCCTTGGATATCTTATCTTTGCCTTTATGGGATTTGAATAGGCCAATCCTCAATAGGGATCCAATATCTACCAAACTTTGAATTACCAGTATGGTATTGACAGTAATTAGCCATATTTATCTAATTGGCTTGGTGAAGATCCTCCATCCAAGGCCTCCAATCGAGAAATTGAGTTATCAAAGGCTTGTGACCATCCCAAGAATCTGTCCAAAAATTTGCCTGTTGACCATTATGAATGATCCAAAATAAATTTTTCTTTATCAAATCCTCACTAGTCTTAAGAACTACTAAAATGGGAGAAACTTTGGTAGGAAATTGATAGTGAACAAGGTCTTCAGGACTTTTATTCTCAGTATATTTAGCATGGAGATTATTGGCCCAAAGAGCATTTATGCAACATCCTCCAATATAATTTAGTAGCTAAAGCTTTGTTGTTATTAATAGAAGACAAGAATCCTAACCCCCCTTTATTTTTAGGAAGACAAAGTATCCCATTTCACCAAAGCCCACTTGCTTTTCTCCTTAGTATGACTCCAAAGGAACCGATGACTGATTTGATCCAGTTCTCGAAGAACAACCTTTGGGATATTCAACACGGAAGAAACATAAATAGGAATAGCTTGAAGGACTGATTTTACCAAGGTGATTCTACCTCTAGAAGAAATCCACCTGTTGGTCCACTTTCCAATTTTCTTCTTGACTTTATCCAACAACCAATTCCAATCCTTTTTTTTTTTGCCTTTGAATATTGATGGGAATACCTAAATAAGTGATCGAAAGGGAGGTCTTCTTATATATTAATTTATCCAAGACCATGGATTCCTGTTTGGTAGAGCAGTGAAAGAAAATAACTTTAGATTTGTCTTCATTGATCAATTGCCCAGTAGCCTTAGAAAAACAACTAATGATTTTCTCAATATTAGAAACTTCCTTAACTGTAGCTTTACCTAAAAGAGTAGAGTCATCAAAAAATTGAATATGGAAGATAGGTCTAGCTCCATGAGCAATGGTAACTCCCTCAAGGGTTTTGTTTTCTCTCTTTTTGGTTATAGTCCTACCCAAGCATTCAACAAGAATTATGAATAAATAAGGGGATAGCGGGTCACCTTGCCTAATATCTTTGGAAGATGGGAATTACTGGGAAGGCTTGCCATTGATAAGAACTAAGTAGGAAATTGAAGAGATACATTCCATAATACAATCCATCCAATCCTAAGAGAAACCAAATTGCCTCAAAATTATGATAAGGAAGTGCCAATCCACTCTATCATAAGCTTTGGATAAGTCTAACCGAATGAACATGGAAGGAGATTTTTGCATATCCATGGAATGGATGGCTTCCTGAGCAAGAACTATATCATCTACTATTTGATGCCCTTCCACATAACCCCCTTGTTCAGGGAAATAATATTATGCAAAATAGGCTTCAACCTTTCTGCCATGATCTTAGAAATGATTTTGAGAAGAACATTACATAAAGCAATAGGTCTAAAAGCTGAGATATGATCAACCTCTTGAGCTTTTGGAACAAGAGTAATATAAGTTTTATTGATAACTTTCAAATTTTCTTTGGATTTCCTGGCTTCTTCCATCACCTCTAATAAATCAGCATGAAGGATATCCCATAACTCTTGGTAAAACTCAATGGGAAAACCATAAGGACCTAGGGTTTTCTCTTTTTGCATTTTAAAAATCCAAATTGAAGCTCATTGATAGTAATAGGAGCATTCAAAATAGAGTTCTCCTCATAAGTGATAAGAGAAGGGATTGCTTGAAGAAGATTTTATTGAGAAATTGAGTCAAGAGGAGTAGCGGTAAATAGATTGTAAAAGTAATCAACAAAAATAGAGTTCATGCCATCCCAAGTGTAGACAACATCTCTAGAATCTGATTTTAGGGAAGAAATAAAGTTGTGAGATCTTCGAGCTAGAAGATATTTGTGGAAGAAATTTATATTTCGATCTCCTTCTTTGAGCCATTGAATTCTATATTTTTGCTTCCATAAGAGTTATTCTCTTTTTTCCCATTCCTCTAATTGAGTTGTGAGTTTAATTTCATTTGCACTTCTACTCTCTATGAGGCCATCTAAACAATTTTTCTTATTCAAATTTTCAATTTAAGCAATAACTTAATATTTTTTATGAACATCCCCAAACTCCTTCCAGTTCCAAGTCTTGATTTTGGATTTAATGTATTGCAGTATTTTGGCAAAACATAACATCTTAGTCCCATACCTAGGCTTACATTCCTTCCACCATTGTTGCATACAAGGTCTAAAGGAACTATATTTAAGCCACATTAATTGAAAATGAAAATGAGAGAAACTCACATTGGTTTTCCACATTTCCACCATAATTGGCCAGTGATCCAAACCAACATTGTTAAGAGTCTTCACTTTAGGAATGTGACCATGGATTAAGAAATTTTCAGAGAGCAAAAACCTATCCAATATCTCCATTATACAATCTAAGCCTTGCCTTCTATTAGACCAAGTCATAAGGCCATTGTATGGTTGGATGTCCATAAGATGGAGGTTAGCAATATATTCACTCATGAGGTCAGTGCTTCTATACAAATTTCTATTCCCCCCATTTTATCATCCAAAGAGAGGATGGTATTGAAATCTCCTCCAATAAAGATCCAAGCTTTAGGAAAATGAGAGATAATATAAGTTATATCCTTCCTCTGTCTTCTTTTTTCCTCCAAAGCAGTCAGAGCATAAATAGTAATGCAAAGCATTATTTGGTTGGAATGTCTACTTTGAATAACTATATCCAAAAGATCTCAACTACCAACCATATGGTGAATAACTACCTCTTTTGGGTCCCAAAGACAAGATATGCCACCAAAAGTCCCCTGGGAACTAAGGGAAACCAATTTTCCAACTAGCCAAATTTTACTAGCAATCGAGTCCATATCCTTTATTGACATCATTTTTTGAAGGAAAAACAAGTTGTGGATGATTTATCTGAATCATTCTTCTAATTTCATTTTGTTTTGAAAGACTCCCTTTGAGTCCTCTAATATTCCAAGTGATGATATTCATTAATAATAAGGCTAAAAAAGTTGGGAAGGGCATTGATATTACTTTCCTCTACAAGATTTTCACCTTCTTTTACCCTATGATATTGATTGGTCTTGCGACCTACCTTTTGATTATAATCCATCTTCAATTTTTTTCCCTATTTCTTGAATTACTCCAATTGAATTTGAGAGGGTTTCTAATCTTGAAGAATGCTCGTACATAACCAAAGTGTTACTAGAGGGTTCAATAGATTCTATATTAGGACCTGTGTTATTTGAAGTTTTGACATTTAAAAGATTGTTTTTCTTGTGTAAATTTTCTCCCATTTTTTTCAGTTGAAAACCTTTGATTTGTTGGTTTGTCTCTGAGTATTTAAATTATATTTCTAAGATTTCTATTTCCATTATTTCCTCTTCCTCACTTGGGATATCATTCGTGGAAAGGATTTCAAAAATATTAGCAGATGACTTTGATTGATCATTCATAACTAGTTTTTTCTTAGTGTTCTTCTTAGGCATTTGGAAACCTGCTGAGTTTATATCTTCTTTCTTTTGATCAAGAATTTTATTTGGGCAAGCACTAGCCAAATGACCATAATCATGGCAAATTCTACAACGAAAATGAATGTTCTCATAGTCTACTACTTGCTCCCAAGTGTCTTCCCCATGAAGAACACAAGCTTATACTGAGAGGGGGGGTGAACAGTATAAGACCTCTTTTTACTTTTTCCTTTATACCTCAAAACAGTAAAGCAATATACCCAAAGCAATATCAAAGCAATGCACAATATCATCCACAAAGTGACACCAATTTTAACGTGGTTCACCCAAAATGGTTGGGCTACGTCCACAAAACTTTTCTCTAAAAGTTATCTCAAAGTTCTTTGGGAATCCTTCCCAATTACAATGTTTATGAGCCTCGGCCCAAAGGAGATACCTTCCCCTAATCAGAATTTATGAGCCTCTCGCTCAAAGGATATACCTTCCCCTCTACTCTAGAAATGATCCCTCGGAAGATCAACTGCCTCTACCTCTTGCCGGCACGTGGAACTCCTTTCCACTCGAAGACCTCCTGTCCTCAATGCTTAGCCTAAGAGACCTCTCGCCTTCTATGATCACGTCCACAGCAGCTCAACAACTCTGTACCAAACATAGTCGATCGGTCTAGTACAAGTCTTCCTCTATCTGTCGAGATCTGTCCAATGGCTTGAACAAATCAATCCTCTGCACACAAGCCTTCTCAAAGACTTGCCAAATCTGTCCTCAGGTTCTTCTCAAAGAACCGATGCACCTCTGTCCTCAAGTTCTCCGATAGAACTATCAAACTCAGCTCACAAGTCCTCTCGCTAGGACCTGTCCAAATCTGCTCACAAGTCCCCATCGAAACTTGTCCAAGACTCGCTCACAAGTCCCCACTCGAAACTCGTCCAAAACTCAGCAAGCTCACCAAGAAAAAAAAACTTTCTTAGTAGGAAATCACAAGGTGAATTGTTAGAGACCCAATGTGATTTGTCAAACTCATAGAAGCATAAAGAGAATTGTTAGAGACTCAATATGTTCTATACTCAACTCCCAATCTCAAAACTCAACTCAAATCAACTCAGCTCAAACTCAATCTCAAATCTGAAAACTCAACTCAATATCCGAAATGGATAGGATAGAATGCTTTCTTTCAAGAACATGAAACCCCAACAATTGCCAACTATGCAAAGAATCACATAACAATGATACTCATGTTCTTTTCACCATCAATTAGGGCTTCAACAACAATGCTCATCAAACAAGGTTCAATCAACACCATTCAACTCAAAACACAACCTTGAAGCATTTCACAATCAACATTAGAAAAGGAAACAAGTAGAACTCCTTTTCTCTCCAATATTGTTTGAACAAAAAGCATCCACCAACTCAAATCACAATAGCACAAAACAACTTTTCAAATCATCAACAAAGGAGTAAGCCCAACACTTTAACCAAGTAAAGAATAGCTTGATTATTACCAATTTAATGAAAGCAAATGTCAATCTCAAAGCTGCCCACTTAAGGTTTCACAACTTCACACAAGAAGCAATTTTAACCTTAAAACATCATGCTTTCATTTCCATAATCAACCAAAAGCACTCTCAACATTACAAGAAAAATTTATCCCTTATACACCTTATTTCTCCCTTATAGTCTTATCAAAAATAAAATTTATCTCTCATAAGAATGCAATAAGATATTTCAAACAACACCTTCAAAAGAATCTTTTATCAAAAATAAAACAAGCTTTAAACTCCTTATAACTCCTAAGTTGTTTTTCCCTCTAATAAACTTCCTCCATCCGCAAAATACACTTAGCAAAAATTAATTTCGAAAATACCTTGGCCAACATCAAAAATCGTGCTATGGAGAAATTGCGCATGAATTCTAACACCACCCCTTGCGTCCACTTCACGATGAAAAACCCTTTCACGTTATTCGAACGCGGAACCTCCCGTTCGGGTAGCGCGCCAACAACCCTAGCCGCTATCGGTGCGCCAAAGGCACCGGTGAGGTTTAAACCTCATGCTGTTAGCCTTGTTCCTTCTGTGCCAGGGATTAAATAAAACAATAGTGCCTCCCTTTCTTCTGACGCGAACACGAAGATGAAAACCTTACGATGGATTTACGACAAACGACGAGTACAAAAAATGAACAACGGATCACGAAATCATAGCGAGGAAGAAATCGAACAGCAGATCACGAATTCACAGCGAGCAACTCTTTTCAAAATGCGGATGGGATAATTCTTGATTTTCATCGAGGGAGATTTATATGCATTTTTACCATAAGCTCTTGACGTCGACGAGGAGTTTAACACGTCGACGGAGGTCTTGGCTAGCGCCCACAATCTTAAAACATAGCGCCCACATAGTTAAGACATTTGCGCCATGGGTTAGGAGAACCCATTGCAAACAATAATTTAATATTTATTTAAAAATAATTAAAGGGAACCTTAACAAGGTTTTTAATTATTTAAATAAATACTTCCTCCTGGACCCAAATGCATTAAACTAATGCATCCACCGGTAATCTTTAAACCTGCCAACTTGGGGTTTACAAAAGACCTTTGAAACTGCCATGCCGGAACCTTCAAGAAACCTTTTATCAAAGCAAAAATTTTGACATCAAACAAATTCCTTCAAGAGCTTCTTGACATCAATGACAACTTATACACATGATCAAGGGCAATGTACCCAATGTACCCAAAATTGCCAACAATCTCCCCCTTTGTCATTGATGGCAAACCTTTACTGAAAACACTTCTCAAGAGCCAAAACTGAAACCAACTGTGCTAACAACTGACCAACTGTGCCCACAACTGAGAATCTTCCTTTGAAGTTTTGCTCCCCCCTTGCTCTCCTCCACTTTGAAGCTCTCCCCCTTACTCATATCTCTCCCCCTTTGTCATCAATGGCAAAGGGTCACCTTTGGGGCTCGGGACTAAGAATGAGCCTCTTAGCTTAGTCCCTCCCCCACCTCCCGATGAGGTGATTAATTTTGGGGTGGGAGTAAAACTCCCATTAGGCACTGATCATCATCGGTGTCTATAACTTCCTTGCCGGGCCTTCTCTTGAACTCTTTGTCCATATTCCTATTCTTGTCACTGTTCTTGTTCTTGTTCTCATCCCTGTTCTTGTCCATGCCTTGATCCTTGGACCTGATCATGCCATTGTTCCTGTTCCTGTATTCTAGAATTTCAGCTCTACATCGTCCGATTATGTGACCTTCATTGTTGCACTTGAAACACTTGACGATGTTGTTTCTCCGAGGTAAACCCGATCTTTGAATCCACCAGTTCGACCAAACCTGTCTTGACCAAACTTGTTCTGACCAAACCTATTCTTACCAAACCTGTTCGACCAAACCTATTCGACCAAACTTTCGATCAAACCTGTTCGATCAAACTGTTCTTGTTATTTGCCTTGCAATAAACTGCCTTGTGCCCAAACTGTTGACAAGAGTAGCAATACCCTTGAAAGAAACTAGCACTTCTGAAATTGTCATTTACCTTCTTCACTTGAGCCATGCAATGTGAAGCCATGTGACCAAACCTGTGACAAGCAAAACATCTCCCTTGAAACTTTCCTTTATTTGACCTCTTAGGTTCTGAAAACTTCTTCTTCTCATTCTGAATTCTGTTTTCTGTTTCTGTGCATCTATCATTCAAGGACTCCTTTTCTGAAATACTTTCCTCATCAGAACTCTCTTCCTTTTGGAGTCTCTTACTAGACTCTCCAACTTGTTCCTTGTGTGGCTTAACAAAACCAAGGCCTGTTTTATCTCGTTGTCTTTCTTTGACCTTTGATGAGTGACTTAACCTTTTTGGAGCTATCTTGAAACCTGTAAAGCTTATCCTTGTACTCTTTAGTTTCCTCTTTCAAAGAAGCCATTTTCTGTTCTAACTCACTATACTCAAGAACCTTAGACTCTAACTCATCCTTGAGTTCTTGTGTCTTAGCTATAGAGAAGTCAAGACTTTCTATAAGATCATCTCTCTCCATACAACATTCATCTAACTTATCCTTGAGTCTAGCATTCTTCTTTCTTTCCTTTTTCAAAGCACTAAGAGCACTAATAAGTTCACCTTCAAGATCTACTTCACCTTCCTCTATATCTTCCTCTATTTGTTTGCTTTTTGAATCATCAAAGCCTTTTTCAGATTTCTTATCACTAGAGGTGCTACCCTTTTCAAAAACCATACATGCATCTTCCTTATAGTTTTTCGAAGCATCCTCATACATACTAGAAACCAAATCATTATTTGTGCAATCATCCTCAAGGTGACCAAAGTTTCCACATCTAAGACATTTCATGATAATGAATCTATGTTTCGGTTCTTCCTCTTTTTCGATATGAACAACATCTCATTTTCATCATCACTTGAAGAACTTTCACTATCACTACTAGAACACTTACTTGCTTTGTCTAGGTAGAAACTCTTCTTGTGCTTGTGAGAATACCTCTTTCCTTGATTGTTGTGCTCATCTTTGTTCTTCCTGTGATGCTTGTGCTTTTCAGAATCCTTGCTCTTAGAATCCTGTTTATCTTCATCACTTTCATTCTTGGGAACAGTACAATCGGTAGCATAATGACCAAACTTTCCACAATTGAAACATCTTATATTTTTCATACTTTTGTGCTTTCTAGAGAACTTGCCTTTCTTGTCGTAATATGCCTCTTCATCACTAGAAGACTCATCACTATCTTGAAGTCGTTTACCCTTGGATTTCTTGGTAGCCTTGAAAGTCGCCTCTTTCTTGACATCAACCTTCACTTGAGTTCTCAACTCAAATGCTTGCAAGTATACTATGGAGCTCATCCTTTTTCAACTTATCCAAATCTTTAGCTTCCTCAATAGCAGAAATATTTTCACTAAATCTATTAGGAAGAGATCTTAAAATCTTATCACAAACATCATTTTCAGCAAGCTCAAGACCTAAGTCTTTCATGGAGTTAACAACCTCATCCATACGAAGCATGTAGTCACTAATATTTTCATCATCATTCATCTTGAGTTGTTCAAACATACCTTTGAAGTGTCTCAACTTGGCCTTTCAGACATTTGTATCACCTGTATGAACCACCTTCAACTGTTTCCACATTTCACTAGTCGTCTTGCAGTGAATCACTTTGGTGAGATCTCGCTTTCTGTAAGCCTTTCGAGATTGCATTCATTGCTTTTGAATTGTTGTGATGTAGGAGCCTTTCTTCTTTAGTAATAGGACCATGTTCAAGAATAGTGTACTCATCTTCAATCACTTCCCAAACCTCATTCCCAAGTGCCATTAGATGAACCTTCATCCTTGCACTCCAAAGACCAAAATATGACCCATCAAGAATAGGTGCTGCATTGCCACTTGAATGATCCATTGTGTTCTTTACTAGCTTTTCCTTCAAGTTGTTAAACTTTTCGAAGGCACCCGCTCTGATACCAATTGAAGAACACAAGCTTATACTTGAGAGGGGGGTGAACAGTATAAGACCTCTTTTTACTTTTTCCTTTATACCTCAAAATAGTAAAGCAATATACCCAAAGCAATATCAAAGCAATGCACAATATCATCCACAAAGTGACACCAATTTTAACGTGGTTCACCCAAAATGGTTGAGCTACGTCCACAAAACTTTTCTCTAAAAGTTATCTCAAAGTTCTTTGGGAATCCTTCCCAATTACAATATTTATGAGCCTCGGCCCAAAGGAGATACCTTCCCCTAATCAAAATTTATGAGCCTCTGCTCAAAGGAGATACCTTCCCCTCTACTCTAGAAATGATCCCTCAGAAGATCAATCGCCTCTACCTCTTGCCAGCACGTGGAACTCCTTTCCACCGAAGACCTCCTATCCTCAATGCTTAGCCTAAGAGACCTCTGCCTTCTATGATCACGTCCACAGCAGCTCAACAACCTATACCAAACACAGTCAGTCGGTCTAGTACAAGTCTTCCTCTGTCTATCAGATCTGTCCAACTGCTTGAACAAATCAATCCTCTGCACACAAGCCTTCTCAAAGACTTGCCAAATCTGTCCTCAAGTTCTTCTCAAAGAACTAGTGCACCTCTGTCCTCAAGTTCTTTGATAGAACTATCAAACTCAGCTCACAAGTCCTCTACTAGGACCTGTCCAAATCTGCTCACAAGTCCCCATCGAAACTTGTCCAAGATTGCTCACAAGTCCCCATCGAAACCTGTCCAAAACTCAGCAAGCTCACCAAGAAAAAAAACTTTCTTAGTAGGAAATCACAAGGTGAATTGTTAGAGACCCAATGTGATTTGTCAAACTCATAGAAGCATAAAGAGAATTGTTAGAGACTCAATATGTTCTATACTCAACTCCCAATCTCAAAACTCAACTCAAATCAACTCAGCTCAAACTCAATCTCAAATCTGAAAACTCAACTCAATATCTGAAATGGATAGGATAGAATGCTTTCTTTCAAGAACATGAAACCCCAACAATTGCCAACTATGCAAAGAATCACATAACAATGATACTCATGTTCTTTTCACCATCAATTAGGGCTTCAACAACAATGCTCATCAAACAAGGTTCAATCAACACCATTCAACTCAAAACACAACCTTGAAGCATTTCACAATCAACATTAGAAAAGGAAACAAGTAGAACTCCTTTTCTCTCCAATATTGTTTGAACAAAAAGCATCCACCAACTCAAATCACAATAGCACAAAACAACTTTTCAAATCATCAACAAAGGAGTAAGCCCAACACTTTAACCAAGTAAAGAATAGCTTGATTATTACCAATTTAATGAAAGCAAATGTCAATCTCAAAGCTGCCCACTTAAGGTTTCACAACTTCACACAAGAAGCAATTTTAACCTTAAAACATCATGCTTTCATTTCCATAATCAACCAAAAGCACTCTCAACATTACAAGAAAAATTTATCCCTTATACACCTTATTTCTCCCTTATAGTCTTATCAAAAATAAAATTTATCTCTCATAAGAATGCAATAAGATATTTCAAACAACACCTTCAAAAGAATCTTTTATCAAAAATAAAACAAGCTTTAAACTCCTTATAACTCCTAAGCTGTTTTTCCCTCTAATAAACTTCCTCCATCCGCAAAATACACTTAGCAAAAATTAATTTCGAAAATACCTTGGCCAACATCAAAAATCGCGCTATGGAGAAATTGCGCACGAATTCTAACACCACCCGCTGCGTCCACTTCACGATGAAAAACCCTTTCACGTTATTCGAACGCGAAACCTCCCGTTCGGGTAGCGCGCCAACAACCTAGCCGCTACCGGTGCGCCAAAGGCGCCCGGTGAGGTTTAAACCTCATGCTGTTAGCCTTGTTCCTTCTGTGCCAGGGATTAAATAAAACAATAGTGCCTCCCTTTCTTCTGATGCGAACACGAAGACGAAAACCTTACGATGGATTTACGACAAACGACGAGTACAAAAAAAATGAACAGCGGATTCACGAAATCACAACGAGGAAGAAATCGAACAACAGATCACGAATTCACAGCGAGCAACTCTTTTCAAAATGTGGATGGGATAATTCTTGATTTTCATCGAGGGAGATTTATATGCATTTTTACCATAAGCTCTTGACGTCGGCGAGGAGTTTAACACGTCGGCGGAGGTCTTGGCTAGCGCCCACAATCTTAAAACATAGCGCCCACATAGTTAAGACATTTGCGCCATGGGTTAGGAGAACCCATTGCAAACAATAATTTAATATTTATTTAAAAATAATTAAAGGGAACCTTAACAAGGTTTTTAATTATTTAAATAAATACTTCCTCCTGGACCCAAATGCATTAAACTAATGCATCCACCTGTAATCTTTAAACCTGCCAACTTGGGGTTTACAAAAGACCTTTGAAACTGCCATGCCGGAACCTTCAAGAAACCTTTTATCAAAGCAAAAAATTTGACATCAAACAAATTCCTTCAAGAGCTTCTTGACATCAATGACAACTTATACACATGATCAAGGGCAATGTACCCAATGTACCCAAAATTGCCAACACCCCAATTGTAATGTGAAATTTTTAGGTAAGGGTTTGTCAAAATCCATTAAAACACAAATTCGAGCATTAAATAATATGTTCAAAATTTTGAGTACAATCAACAATCATCATAAAAGTTCCTAAAGAGTTTCCAATTGAAGAAAAAATAGTAGGATTCCAAAATTCAATAGGGAGGCCAAAGAGTCTAACCCACACGGAAGTTGTAGAAGGCATCTCTTCTTCGACTTTAAATTTAGTATGTCAGGGCTTCATGAAAAGCCCTGCCCTTCCAAATAACCAGGGACCCCCTTGAAAAGTTTTCTCTCTATCTTCATTATTAGCAAATAAAACAAGAAAATAACCATTTTGATAAATAGATATTTGTAACTCACCTTTAGTTTTCTAGCTTTTTACAGCCCAAAATTTGAAAGCAGATAGGCTCGGACAAAAACCCACAAATAAAAAAAAAATAGTTCTCTTTTTTCTAGATCTTCAATGCTAGTCTAAATGTTACCCATATCAAGCTTAACAATAGGAGTTCCATCAGCCGCTTTAATAAATCTTGACTCCATTTTCCTGGGATCAATCTTAGGAATTCTTAGAGGTTTATGGGATGCCCTAAGATTAATATTAGCATTGGGCTAAGGATGTCCACCATGGAGAGAATCCCTAAAATTCATTTTTGGGGTCGAGTCTTCAAAATTCTTACCCTTGATAGGGGTTTTCATAGTAGATTTATTTTGTGGGTGCACCTTAGCACCAGAATCACTTGACATCTAAGCCATTTTTTGATTAGATGGTTAAAACTTATTTTGTGATCTCTTTAATCCTTGCCCTAGACGTCATGGAAAGGTATGGTTTTCATTTTTATTTTATGCAGTAAATTGGAAGCTGTTGTCACTCAGGTTCACAACATGATCTATTGAAAGACAGATTTCTAACCCATATTAGATCCCCTGCAGCATATCTAGCTAAAATATTGAGTATAAACCATAAAAATATTGGTTTCTAGGTCCCGAAGACCTCGAAAACCAACCTCTGGAGCTGCTTGCACTCAACCCAGATGAAACCCTCGCACAATCGCTTACCAAAAAACTTGTTCACACATAGGGATGCACTAGGATCAGTGTTACTCCAAATGATCCAAGTTCGAATGAGTGAAATATGGTCGAAACAATTTCGATAGTTTGGGCAGTCCTATGAAAAACATTCCTCCTATTATATATGCTTTGGCTTATGCGCTCAACGTTGACTTTATTTTGAATTTAAAAGTTTGAATAAATAAATTATTTTTCTTTTTATTTTTCTTTTGTTTTTATTTTTTAGAGTGAATTAGGATTTTGGATACCTCTATAGCTTTTTCATGGTGATGACGATGGGGGGGAATCCCTCCCCCTAAACCTTCCTTCTATGATATAGTACAATTGAGATGTGGAGGGCACTTAGGTAACGTCACAGTAAAGTTTTCTTGTGGGCCTCTGAGAATGTCGCGCATAGGCCCTAGGAAGAATGCCAATGGATGCAAGAAAGCAGCTAATGACTCCCCAATAGTTTAGTTGAAAAAGGAAAATCTTGAAATAGGCATAGAGGATATGGAAAGAAAATGTCTAATATGTAGATTAATGGGCTTTAGACCCTAACTATCAATCTTTAGGGATTGGGGATCTAGAAATAGATAAACTAAGGGATAATTTCATATCACACTCTATCTAAATGTCTATTTACTAGTACTTTTTGAGTGTGAAGAGGATCTAGAATGAGTTTTCCAATTAGGGCTATGGTTTCTTGGTAAAGAAGGCTTGTTCATACAAAATCTAGCATACGAAGTTCCAGGAAAAAGAGGAAATGCCTTCTATGGGCCCTATATGGGTTAGGTTATTTGGGTTACCAATTGAATATTGGAACCCCATCTCTTTTGCAATCATTGACAACACTCTTGGAACTTTTATGATGGTGGATGATAGTACTTATAGTCTTGTACAAATAATATATGCCAATATATGTGTACTTGTGGACCTTAGTAAACCTCTTATAGAAAATATCACATTACAAACAAAGAATGAAGTATAAGAGTAAAAAGTTGATTATGAAAATATCCCATTTAGATGTCAGATATGCCATGAGTATGGGTATATGGTGACAGACTATCCATTAAAGTTCTTGTAGAAAATGTAGGTAAAGGAAAAGGTCATAGAATTTCAAGAACCAAAAAATAAAGTGCACTCAAGGAAAAAGCAGATGTTGAAAGTAGTGTGACACCAAACAACAAATTTGCTCCTTTAACTGATGAAGATCCAATTACAGGAGAAGATCATAAAATGAATATAGAACTAATGTCGGAGCTAATTCTTCAAGCAATTTTTTAGTACAAATTAGGGAAAAGGCATTACCATAAATATATGACAACTAGATCAACATGTAAATGAACATAGAGTTGAACCACAAAGGTCAACAAAGGTAAAATTAGCGAGGAGCCAAAAAAAAGAAAATTATAATGGAAAAAAACATAGAATCGCTCAATTTGAAGTAGGATATACCTCTACCCCTCTTAATAAGGCCTTGATGGTATACATAGATGATATTGAAGGTCTTGCCCAAGATTCATTTGGTATACAATAGGAAAATCTTAAGAAAATGAAGATTGATACCAATCACAAAGTGGATTGCAAGATCAATCAACACCACCTGGCAAAAGAAGGGGAAACTATTGTATTTGAGGGTAAGGTGACTCCTATCACCAAACTATTAATCCACCCATACTCATGAGGCTCCTTTCATGGAACATAAGGGGGATAAGAGGTAGTCCCCTCAAACACAATGAAATTAGAAGGTTGATTCAGAAAAATAAGCTAAACCTAGTCTTTCTTCAGGAGACTAAGTTATCAATAGAGAAGATGGATATAGTGGCTAAAATATAATGGCTTATGTGTTGGGTAGAATCTGTCAACTCTCAAGGAGTGTTAGATGGTCTCTCTTGTTTATGGTATCCAAAGGAATTTGTGGTGCATGCAATTGTGGGAAGTTGGGACATTCTTGGACTTTAGGAGTAATGGAGGCAAGAGGACCAACAACTTTTATGTATCAACATATATGCAACCTATTCTATAGAGGATAAACGAAGAAAATGAGACTCTATCCAACACCTTAGGTTACAATTCCCCAATGATAAGATTATCCAAGGATGGGATTTTAATACCATTCTCTCCTTAGATGAAAATATGGGAGGGATGAGAAAAATGGAGACTATGACTAAGCTAACACATGAGCACTTGAGGCATCTCCACCTGATTTATGTCAAGCCTGACAATGAACTGATGACATGAATGAATAGATGATAGGGACCCACATGCATCATGGAGCACATGGATAGGTTTGTAATCTCAAATGATCTTCTCTCTCTAGACATAATTGTAAAGTCTCTTATCATAATAATGCAAGATTAGATCACTGACCTATTTTGTTAGATATCTAGCAATATACCAAGAACTAATCGCCCTTTAAATTCTAGATTATGTGGTTTAGAGATACTTATTTTAGTCCATTAGTTATTTAGTGGTGGAGGGAAGGAAATCCAAGATACAACACCCAAATGCTTTTATTCATCAAGAGATTATAGTTCATCAAAACTAGAATTACAGAATGAGACTTGGATAAGTTTGAGGATGTGAGGGCTAAAAAGGTAAGTTTGGCTTTCCAAATCAAGCAAGTGAATGTTCAAATTCACTCCTTAGGACTTTTAGATAATCTTGGAAAAAAAATTCCATGTCTCTTCTAAGTTAGTGGAATAGGAAAGGAGAGATAATCTCTCATGAAAACAAAAATCCAATATCTAATGGTTGAAGGAAGGGAACAAAAACTCTCACTTTTCTATAAATCTCTCTTGGCCAAATAGATTTCAAATTCTATGCATTCCCTAAAGACCAACACAGGTGATCCAGTTTACTCTTGGGATGGATGAAAATTACCATTGACTATTTTAAGGAACTTTTCTCTGTAGTTCCCGTAGACCCTAGGTCTCAAGAGCAAATTTTATAGGTAATGTCTTCCCCTATTAAGGAAGAAGATATTGAGGTATTGATAACATCAAATTATATGGAAAAAGTAAAAAAAGTAGTTTTCAAGATTAAAGAATGAAAAATTCCTAGAATATATGGCTTCCCCATCAAGTTCCACCAAGAATTTTATAACCTTCTCAAGGATGATCTACTTGCAGTGGTAGAGGAAGCACGAGTGGAAAAGTTAGTTTGAAAGATATCAACAAAACCTACATTGCACTTATTCCTAAGTCCTAAGAGGTATATCATATTTTTAGCTTTAGACTAATAGCCCTATGTAATGTTAACATTCTCCTCAAAATCATTATGATGATGATAGCTTAAAGAGTGAAACCCTTTCTCCTTGTGATAATCTCGCCAAAGCAAGGGGGATTTGTGGGAAGGAGATACATTATAAATAAAATAGTGCTTGTCCAAGAGGCCCTTCACTCTATGCAGGCACATATATACCCCTACATGTTTGTCCATTTAGACCTCTCCAAGGCTTATGATAGGTTAGACTGGGATTTTATCCTAAGGGTCTCGAGGAAGTTTAGCTTTTCCTACGATTGGGTGGATCATATTAGGGGTACTATTTCCTCAATCTCTTATGCTATTACGATAAATGATAGTTTATCTCCTTTATTTACTACTTTTAAGGGACTATGCTAGGGGGATCCTCTTTCCCCTATTTGTTCATCATTTTGGCAGAGTACCTAGGCCATCTTATCTCTAAGAAAAGGAATAGCAGATCCATTCAAGGATTTAGATGTGCATCAATAACCCCTTCTTTTTCTCATTTACAGTTTGTAGATGACAATTCCTTGATGAGTCATTCTACTGTATTGGAGGCATGCAAATTCAAAAGTATTGTAAACCTATTTTTTATAGCCAAAGGACAACTTATTAATGACAATAAGTCTAAGATCATATTATTTCATTGTACTACTAGAGTGGAGACCATGATTATAAATATTTTGAATTTCAAGAGAGCATCTCTTTTGACCTCTTATCTAGGAGCCCTATTAAAGGTGGCCAAATAGAAAAGGAGGAATGGGTGTGGTTTATTGAGAAGATCTAGAGTAGGGTGAATAATTAGACCAATCAATGGATTTCTCTTTTAGGTAGGTTCAATTTTGTAAGAACAATTTCATAATCTATTCCCATCTATGTCTCCTTAGTCTTAATTATTCCTAAGGATGTATTGAGAAATTTGGACAAGATTAACCAAAGGTTCTTATGGAGTGAGGCAAAAGTAGAGTGTAAGTGGGTCCTTGTGAAGTGGAATCAACTTTTTCTTGCAAAAAAAGAGAGGTTTGGGTCTTTGATCAATGGTTAAAAACAACTTAGCCTTAGCAAAAAAATTATATTGGTAGTTAATTATTTTGCCTAATGAGTTATATACACATATCCTAAGATCCAAGTATAAAAGTTTTAACTAGATATCATATTCCTTGATGAGAATCTCTAGTTCTTGAGGTTATAAGGATAGGGGAGACAATTATCAAACCACAACTATTTTGGATAGTGGAGAATGGCCATCAAGCAAATTTTTGGATAGACACTTGGGATGATTTACCTCCATTGTCTCAACAATTTCCATAATGGTGAGACATCATGGAACAACTCCATAACTGAGGATGGATATAGACATCACAATATTATAGAAACTATGGGGAAAGAAATTTTGAGGATAGAGTCTAGATTCCAGTAAAGGATTGGTCAATCCTAGTAATAGAGGTTGTCAAGGAGGCTATTCATCAAGTTCTTAGAAGTTGATTGCTATCCTTATCAAAAGATAAAGAAAAGCTGGGATGGGGCTCACATTCTAATAGTGTGTATACTATAACTCTAGGATGATTTTCCTTCATTCATCATAGGAAAAATCCAATTAATGGCGTCTTAAACAAAAATTGATAACTTTCAACTTAGACAAAAGTGAGACTCTTTATTTGGATCCTACTCCACAAGAGGGTTATTACAAGAGACCAATTGATGAAATGTGTTTTTTTGATCCGTTTAGATGTGCATTATGCTATACAAATAACGAGAATTGGGACACCCTTTTTCTTCTATCCCTTGGCTATTAAATTATGGAAATGGTTGGCAACCTTTTTAGATCTAAGATTCCTTAAATTCACCTCCCTCAAGCAGACTTGGAGGACTTGACCAAGGTTGAATGGATTGGACAACTCATTGAAAAAAATGACCTTGGTTAGTCTCTAATGCTCTGGAATCTATGGAAAGAAAGAAATAAAATAATTTTTAAAGTGACTCACCATAATCTCAGTAGTGGCATAGTTTACTCTCTAGGATTCAACTTCCTTTGGGAGAATGGAGGTGTATGAACCCACAGGGTCCTTAGCCTACTATTAAGAGGGGTGGACTATGGCAAGCCCCTCCTAGAGGTATAGGGAAAATCAAAATTAATGTTGCATTAAGAGGTAATCTAGGAAGGGCAAGCATAGAAGGCATTTAAAGACTCTTAGATGGTACTCACACTTTTATTTTTGCAAAGAATCTTGGCATCCTCCCTAAAAATCTATTGGAAGTGTGTACTATCATTTGTGGATTTCAAGAAGTTGTTAAGATTGGTTGGTCTCTAGTACAAGTAGAATTAGACTCACAAGTAGCACCCACCAAGACCTCCTCTCAATATTGGAAATTACAAAGGGTGATTGAAATGATACATGCACTTAAGTATAGATTCTAAATAGTAGAGTTTCTCTATGCTCCTCAAAAAGAAAATAAGATCATTTATGTTATGGAAAATTGGGTTTTAGACTGTGGGGATTTGACTTGTTATAAAAATCCTCCAGGATGGTGGACATAGAAAACCAAGGAATATCCCTATCTTATACTCCATATTGATGTTGGCAACTTTGATTCCTATGTGTAGTGACTTAGAAGGAAGTCACTGATTCATATTTCCTTGTATTAGAAAAATGTGTTGTTTTGTTGTAAAATTTTGGATGAAAGTCTTGTTTGCTTGGAATGGGCCAACAATGTAGCTTTCTTACTTGCTTATAATAATGCAAATAAATTTTTAACAAAAAAAAGCTTTACTTTGGTTAGTAGTTCAAAGTAAGATTCTTACAAAAAAGATTCTATATAGAAGAGGATATTATGGACCTTTTGAATGTGCCTTGTGTGAGAAGGATTTAGAAACATCAAACCATTTACTTTTTCATTATCCCTTTGCTCACACAATTTGGGGTTACTTTTTTTAAAATATGAAAATATATTGGGTAGCTCCATAAACATTGAAAGAGTTGATTAAATGTTGGATTAACTATTTCAAATCTAAAGCATTATGCATTATGTGGAGGACTAGTCCTACCATTATTTGTTGGAATTTATGGCTTGAAAGGAATAATAGAACTTTTATAAATAAATCTCAAAATCATACCCAAGTTTGGAACCATTTGATAGCCTCTCTTTCAGAATATCTACAAATATGGTGCTCATAATGGGAAGTCTCAAGTGTAGAAAACGAGGTGCTAATAACTTGTCTACAATATTTGAACATACATGGAAGATTCATATGCAATAATGGAATTAAAACAAAGGATCTACTTTGATCTAGGGTAAAATGAAAATATCCAAAAATTGGGTTCATTAAAATAATTTTTTATGGCACTTCTAAAGGAAATTTGGGAAAATTTGGTCGAGGTTATGTTTTTAGAAATAGTGAAGGCAAAATTCTCCTCACTTACTTAGAATAATATGGAACTTCAACTAACAACTATGCAAATGCTAAGGCACTTATTACAAGGATTAAAATTACAATAGAAAAAGGATGGAAATATATTTCAATTAAGGGGAATTCATAAATTATAATTAACGTTATTAACAAAAATGGATGTGGAGACTAGATAAAAAATAATATTATTGTCGATGTTAAGGATCAAATCTAGTCCTTGTGCCCTGGGCACCATGACCACCTGCAGGTGCAAATTTTTTTAGGTGTATCTGGTACCCACACCTTGCTTGGGGTGCCAATACTAAGAAGTTTGAGGAGTGCAGGATGCAGTTCCTTCTGATGACATTTGGGATTTTTTACCAAGGTTGACTCCTTGTACGAATGTGGGCTTCAATGCTTTGCTAATTTCCTAAGCTAACCTAATTTGATAGGTCCTTATAGAGGAAAAGAGTTAGGAGGAAAATAGTATATGATTGAAAGCAAACAAAAGGAACTAAATCTAATTAATCCAGATAGCCTAGGCTAAGGGTGGAAATGCACCAAAGGTCTAGAAACTCTCTACACCATGATGGGTTGAGTGAACACATGCATCGTAGCTAACAACACACAAGGAACATGGTTTTACAAAAAATGCATCATACAAAACACCCACATAAGAACCAAGAAAAAAATATTGGAAGTCATAGCTTCTTATATATGTGAATGCCAAGTTACATGCATGTTAAATAAAGAGGCTTGAAAACTAATCAACTAGGATGATACAAGGCTTGATACAAGCAATGATACAAAAGAGAATAAAGAAAAATCCCTTATGAGGCTAGATACTAGACACAAGTATGACTAGCTTTCAATCCTTTACAATGAAAAATGAGGATATTTATAAGAAGTTAGGAAAATTTTCCCCCAAAACTTGCATAGGAATTCAAAATTTCTTGGGCTAATCGACATCAACAATAAATGATATTTGAGGTCTTGGGGATCTACAACCATACATACTATTGGTGAGTTGGTTTGGTTAATTTTTCTATAGAGTCATATTATGCTAGATATATTCATGATTAGATATTTGGGATCCTTTGTCATCAATGTATTGGGTTTGGTGTTGTCCTTAGGGCTACTTGTCGTGTTGCTACTTTAAATGCACCAACTATCAAATGAAGAACCGTGTTAGGTTATGGTGGGTTGCCAAGATTGGAATTGGATCATTGTCCCTTCCATTGCATTCTATCTCTATGGGTTGGTCTGGTGGTTTTTGGGATAACTAGCACTTGGATCTATTTACACCTTTAACAGGTTCCCTAATGAATCCCTTCCTTGGTGCATTCTTCAAAGGTTATGGTTTTCACTTTTTGTATTTCCTACTTTTGCCTCCTGATACTCCTCTTTTGCCATGGATTTTTGGAAGTATTTTGGAGAGTTAGCAAGCTAAAAAGTTTAGGAAATATATTATAGTTGGAGCCCTTTTTATCTACTTTGTTCTTCCCTATTTTTTAGATATCAAGCTCCTCTTAGGGTATGGAAGGATCTTGCATTGTTACCTCCACACTTAGTTGCCTCAGAACTTCCTTCTCCTCATACGAAGAATGGATCTTAGTCCCTAGGATTCATTGTTGGTGCCAGCTCAGAATCACATCGGGGATTGGGGAACATCCTCAAACATGGAAAGGAGCTAGACCGATGACCTTCACTCTCTAGAAAGAAGGAAAGGCCATTGGTGTTGTATGAAGTAGAGCCTTGTTATAGGTGGGTCTCCTTTAGCCATCATCAAAATGGTTTGAGGGTTCCAAGTATTAACATAATCTACTTTAGCTGCCATCGAAAAGGATTTTGAATACTTTCTTGGATCTAATTCAATGGGTTAGCTAAGGTTCCATGGTAGAATTTCCTCTTTGGTTGCACCTTGGATGGTATTCTGGCATCAATTACTTCGTGAGTAGTAGGAGCTTTGGGTCCTTTTATTCTAGCTTTAGGTTAGTGATCTTGATCAAAATTGCATTTAGTGCAAGGTTGTGCATAAGGGATCGGGCCAAAAATGTATTTATAAAAATTAGGTGATTCAGTTTCAAAATTAAGGTGAATAGTGTCCAAAATCATGCAGAAGACATGGCGAATTACAATTTTTTTCTAGCACAAATTATAAAAATGGGTCGAATCAATTGTAAAATCTTATTACCACTTTTTTTTCATATATTATTATTATAAGACAAAAATATTTACCAAGTCCCTCACTTTAGGTTCTCTATAAAAATAACACCTTTGCAACCGATCGTCACTTTTGACAATCGATTGTAAAGATGTTATTTTTGTAGAGAACCTAAAATGAGGTGCAACAAATCGACACTTTTGATAATCAATTATAGAGGTGCAACCGATCGATACTTTTGATGATCAATTGTAGAGAATTTTGAGTGTTTTTATAGGAATTAAACAAGCTCCAAGTGGAGATCTCATCGAGCTAGGTGGTTTAAAAAAAAAGAAAACAGAGTTCTGTATCAAAAGTTATACCTCCTAGAACGTTCTTTGCAAAAAGAGCATCTCTGCAATTGATCGTAAATTTTGACAATCGATTGTAAAGGTGCAATCGATTGACACTTTTGATTATCAGTTACTGATGATTTTAAGGGGTTTTTGAGGATTTTACCAAACTCCAAGTGTAGATCTCATCGAGCTAGGTGGTTTTTAAAAAAATTGAAAATAAAGCTCTTGATCAAAAGTTATGCCTCCTACAAGGTTCTCTGAAAAAAGAGCACCTTTGCAATCGATCATCACTTTTGATGTTTAGTTGCAGAGATGCAATTGAATGATACAATGCAACCGATCATCAAAAGTATCAATCGATTCCACCTCTACAACTGATCATCAAAAGTGACGATCGGTTGCAAAGGTGCTCCTTTTTTAGAGAACCTTGTAGGAGGCATAACTTTTGGTATAGATATCCATTTTCATATTTTTTTAAACCACCTAGCTCGACAAGATCTACACTTGGAGCTTGGTAAAATCCTCAAAAAACCCTCAAAAGCATATGCAACCAATCCTCAAAAGTTCCAGTCGGTTATACCTCTGTAATAGATCATCAAAAGTGATGATCGGTTGCAGATATGCTCTTTTTGCAGATAACCTTCTAGGAGGTATAAATTTGTATCCAAAGATTAATACAGTACTATACAACTAATCAAATTTTTATTGACATTTAATCCTTTGAAAACAACAATGTTTTATTTTTTGTTGCTTTAGGTCATGTTTGTCTACTGCAAGGTTTTCACTACTTTAGGTCTATTTTCGAGGAGTTCAAATATTTTAGATGTATGTTTATCATTTTCGTGTTAGGTATATATATAGGTATAAGAGGTAAATTTGGCAGGATTAATTTTTTTTATTATTTTAAGGTGAAAAGGTCCATGATTTAGGTGGGAGTGTTGGCGATTTAAAATAAAAATGGTGAAATTATTTTCAACGTGGGGCGAGCCAACCCCAAAAAAAGTTTGCTCCCAAAATTTTTGGGTGAATGGGCCAACGTCTAGGGCCCCCATATTCACTAATTTCCAATTTCAAAAATCCTAATATTCATAAATTAACAATTATTCACCGCTATGCATAACACTGCTTTTGTGGTAGGATTTGCTCGGTGTAGTGAATTTTCACAACTTTGGCGACTCATAGGGGAACTCCTACTAGGAGTAAAGGAATCCAAAGAAGAGAAGCCTTATCCATTGGGCATGGAGTCTGAATGGGGGTAAATCTTGAGGTTTTTGTAGTAGTGAAGGATGTTGGTGAAGGATGGTGTCAAAGGCAAATTTGCTCAAGACTTCGTGGGGACCAGAATGGAGTTGTGCCTTATTTATAGGCCTTATCTTTTAGGAATATCCCAAGTTTTGTTCCCCATATTATTATTCTGCTAATGATAGGTGGATATGGAAGGACTCATTCCCTTGTGCTTAGGCAGTGGGGAACACCATCATCTTTCTTGCTTTCTTATGCCTATATATGGTGGTTGTACTCCTTTTGATCAAAAGGTCTTTGATATTGATCCTAAAAGGGCTAGTATACATGCCTTGACCTCAATGACCTTATCCTTTAGGCACATGCAATATTAATTATTCTATTGTAATTTGGTACTCCTTTGTGTCCTACAATGACTAGATACATGCATAATAATAATGATTTTTGTTTTAAATTTATTTAAAAAATCCCTGGGGGTCACTGGGTCATCCTTTGCACTAGATATCTACCCCTTACTAATGTGGTTGAAAGTCCTACTAGGACTAGCCTTCTAGAATTTTGTAAATTATCACTTCCTTTTGCGGGTTAGGTGTGTTTTTCCCTAGAGTTGGACCTTCCTATCTTCCTTTATTAGTTCTTCTATGAGTAGATCCTCTTCGTGTTTAGTGTAGGTTATACTGTATATGATGGTTATGATATCAAATTCTATCTATTGGGCCTTTTGTGTTCATTTGGTACTCTGACATCCTTCTAGATCTAGGTCTAGGCCCCAAAAAATATAGTCTTCCAATGGTACTAGGAGGTCGATCACTATGTTAGCCATCCTATTTATTTTCCAATCATTTGTTAAGTCAATTTGAATGCATCCCCCACTACTATTGGTAAGGCAGATGAGATGAGCATGGGATCAATTAGGCAACTTTGGATTGGTCTACCACCACACATAAGAGTTAGGCAAAAAGGCTCTTCTCTGATTCAAGTGGGTGGCTATACCTCATTCTCCTTTAGGTTAATGTAGTCCTCTTTCAAGTTCTCTATTGATAGAAATTTTGGTTGCGATCGAGGCGCACATTTCTCCTTTATTGACTTATGACCTTCTAAGGAAATCCAAGTGTTAACATCGATGTCTAAAAAATATTTGATGGATGCGGTCTTGGAGTAGTGGCGGTGGTGGATGCTCCTTTTGATATGATCATCCCACTTCCTTAAAAAATCTTGATAGCTTTAAGTATGATTGCCCTTTTGAGGTTCAATTTTCTTTGGTATTTTTTGAGCATTGTACGATTGGTTTAGTTATCTATTACTTACGTTCCACTCTCTTCCCATGTGAACATGACTTATCCCTCAAAAATGATTTCTAGGGTATAAGTGGCCTTGTGGTAGGCTAATTGGTATTAGGCTAGAGCCATGAATATTTCTCTCTTTTGCATCCCCACTAGAGGTCAAAAAATTTAATAGGGTTGATGACTGGGGTAAGCCCCTAGGGTAGGTTGATGGTTCCTGATTGGATACCCCTGAGGGGGGTGTCTTTATGGTTGAAAATAGGAGATACCCAAGCTAAATTTTTGCCTTGAGAAATTCCTTGAAAAGAGCTTATACCTTCCTCCATATTTAATCCATTTCAGCTTGGGTCTAGATGGAGTGGGACAGGAAGAGAAACTATATTTGTAGGAGGTGTGAGGCAAAAAGTGATAACCTACTTGGATGGTGGTGATGGGTACATGTGTTGCAAAAATAAAGGCATTGGGGGTCTTGAAGGCAACCTACTTGTGGGTGAAATTTTACACCTTTCACCCACTCCTTCCTCTTAGAATATGGTGCCTATAAAAATGGCTAAGTTTTGGAGTGAGGCTCTTGTGTCAGTGGTCAAGTGAAGAATGAAGACAACTTCACCGATGGGCAATAACAAGTAGCATATCGATGGAAGATTTAGGGTGGCCAAGTAAGTATAGTTCCATAAGTCTGCCATGAAGTTGAAGACTATTCAAAGTTTGAGCAAAGAATTGGATGGGGCAGAGAATAAGTCAGGTAGAAACTTAGATACCTTTGGGTGGAGGTTTCCTAAAATCTTGCCTGCTGTCTAGGTAGAAACTTCCTCCAGTAATAAGGGTGGAACTATCATAAAATCCAACTAGTAAGGAGGGCAAAACTTCCATAAAATCCTGTCCAAATATGAATAACCCATAGGGCAGAGTGTAGCAAGGAAGATACGCCCTAGGGACCCACCTTGCATCAGAAGCTACCAAGGCATGGGGTTCATGGAAAAGTGAGCCTTCCAACCGGGAGATGAAACTTTGAAACATGGAACCCGATGCAATTGTAGCTCAATTTTCTTCCCCCTTCATAATGATGCGATGGGAGAAAGTTTGGGAAGCTGACGCGTTGAAAGGTCCGCTCGATACCAGAATCACTACCATCATTGGAAACCTCAAGGGTAAGGCATTAACGACCTCAACTACCCAAGTATGGGTTGTTATGGGTATGGAGGTGTTGATTCAAAATGCATGATTCCCAAGGTAATAAATTCTCGTCGTTCATCTGCCTAACCGAGGGACATTCGACTGGTTGAAGAGGTAAAGTATATGAGGATTAAAGAACCTATCAAGAATGTCAGAATCATCAAAGGTCCAAATTCATGCAAAATTACCTATCCCCTTTTGAACGACTATCACTCTTCCAAAAAAGTAAAGTACCTACTGTGTACCCATCCGCTTCAAAATTGTCTTCCCATCTAGCATCATTAATGCATGTAATTTAAATTTATTATAAAAATTATTATAAATATTGGGATGTTAGACATCTTAGGGGTGGCTCTTTGGCCATTATAATTCATATGTAATCCTTCTCATAATTTTATAAATATAAGTATAGTATTGTTTGGTCTTCGATCTCGTCTTTGCATCTTTTTGTTAAGTCTAATGCTTATTTCTATTATGGCTATCTGAGTGATCTCATGCAATTATGTTGTCTGGATTTCATCGTTTTTACTTAGTGGTTTTAGAATTTGCATTAGTAATCGGTTGGGGTTTATTTCTGCCAAAATTGGTCAGGTGGGAGTGCTTTAATTCTACATCATGTATTTCATGCACCCATCCACTAATTTAGGAATTTGATTTTTAACCCACCACGCTAAATGATCAGTGAAGATATTATTGGTTAATTTGTTAGGTAGGATGCTTGTGCTTCTACTTGTTATGTTAAGGGTGCATGTGTCTTGATGCGACCATAACCCATCCTTGCGATTTCTAGCTATGACCCCCTATTACCTCTTTCCTACCCCATTTTCCCATTGCATTCTTGATGAAAGTATCTAGGAATTTTTGTAAGGAACTGACCTTCTTCGAAGATCGACCACCTTGCCTCCTTGGATGTGGTAGTTGTTCGATGTTGGAACAAGTCTACGGGTGCTTCAAGTTTCTCAAACCCCGCCTTCCTATTGGGTGTCAAATCTTTGACTAATAGTTTTTGGCATGCCCGATGGGACTGAAATGTCTCATCCTTGTAGAGTCTAGTGAAACTCTACTTTGCAATATCCATTTAGTCACCTGATGACTCTACTGTATAATGAATTGGGCTCCCTGTGTCTGGTTGTCTTCAAAAAAAATAGTTTTGACGACTCCCTTGAGTAAAAAATCTATATGTTATGACCAGTTGCCTCTTCAATATAATCTAAAAATTCTCAACATCCCATAGGATTCAAGATTTTATGAGTTGTATTGACCTCATTGGTGGAGAGAGTATGCTCATCTAGCGACTCCAACTTGGTGTTAAAATCCAGAAGAGCTGAAGGAATAGTCTGGTGATGGATCAAAAGAGATATCATTTATGGAATGATGCAGGCCCTATGAATATCCAAAAGTATGCATAACATCCCCAAGGTAACATTAAATAATTTTCCAAGTTATGATGGATTAGAAGGTGTTGCACATGAACATTGTCAAGATGTGGCCTCCTTATCCATCATCCATAATATTGCTTCTAAAGACATGATGCTTAGGCTCCTTTCTCTATCCCTTAAAGGAAGGTCGTCACTATGGTTAAGATCTCTGGAGCATGAAAGCATCCACACATAGGCTGACTTGGTAGAAGCTCTCATCAATAGATTTGACGCTTCTGCAAATCCTTTTCTACTACTCACGTAACTCACATTCATCAAACAGACCTATTATGAAACCATGGTTGACTTTAATATCTGCTTTAAAATAACCTAGAGGAGGATACCTCATGAGGCCAGGCCATCACCTGCTCAGGCATACATATATTATGTTTGTGCATTTGAGCCTAACATAAGCCTCCTCATACAATAGTTAGATGAAAGGATGTTTTCACAAGTTTTTAAGGAAGCATCCCATGCTGAAAGAATGTTGGTCCATGCTGGGAAGCTTATTGAAAGGAACCCCCCAAACCTCTTCTAATTATCACATCCTTAATACCAAATTCATTTCTTTTAGATCTTATATCTGTACAACCTCATGCTATACTGGATGCCTCCCCTTTTATCCTTATGAGAATGCACAACAGATGCAACAAGATTTGAGAATGAAAATTTACTGGCTAACTAAAGAAGTCAACAACATGAAAAGGAAGTTCTCATATGAAAAAAGGAAATCTAGAGTGTGGGAGTCTAACGTGCAATAGCCTAGCATGCACCCAAAAGAGAGTGAATGATGGGAAGAAAATTAGGCCTCCAACCCATGCAGAGGAGATAACCATTCATTCTTCATGATGGGAATGTGATTGCCTTTAGCTCTCTATAGGAAAAGAACATTGAGTGACAAGTAGTATCTAATATGAGGGAGCAAGGGAACATTGGCACTACACTACCATCTATGCTTACCTTAAGCATGGATAAGGTAACCCTTGTAGCACCAATTCTCCAACAAGATTCACCTCTCAGCTAGTAAGAGATGGAGTCAGCCCAAGAACTCAGGTATAAATTTGGGTTGAATTCAAATAAGGTGGCAGTAGCTGAAGCACTATAGCATGGGTTGTATCATGAAGATATTTGTTGCAACCCCATTGACAGTCCCAAGATCCCAGAATAACCAAAGCAAAATGGTTGGATCTTGGTTGAGATTGACACCTTCCCTAGAAGGGATTAAGTATGGGTAACAATGCAAGCTAACCCATACTCAATATGATATTGGTTCCCACCTTCGAAAGAGGTACCAACTAGAGCATGGGACAAAATAGTATGGGCAAATTTTGCATGAGTGGCCTATGGAAAAAATAAGGATTTTCTCGAGCCGAGAATTAGACCTACTCGACAATGCCAAATTGAAAACAAGGAGTACCTTAAATTTTGTGTCATTTGGTTTGAACACTGTAGATTCACCAGATAGATTGCAAAAGGATCCCTGGTTTAGGTGTGTGACTCATGCCACAATTTTGTGTAAATAGGTCGACAATTAAATAAAAGTTGTGGCATGCGTAGAGCCATGGAGTGGATTGTAGGGATTTTATCTCCATTGTTATGATAAAAATTGGCTAGATCACCAAAGTTTCTAGAGCCAAGTGTGACAGTTTCCTAGATGACTCCCCTTCCTTTGTGTTAGTGTCTTCTTGTCCCTTGTTCCTTGTTTTTTTTTTATATTTGTTTGCAAATTTGTAGCCCAATGGATAACATACCTAAAATCTTGCAAGCATATAAAGCAAGTACATATTGGCTCATGCATGCATCACTCTAGCTCAGATATGAAGCCATAAAATTAATTTAAGAAACCCGAAGAGCAAGAGCTGATAGTACTAAAAAAGGAATTCACATCAAGCCAAATATTTCAAGGGAAGCACTAGATCCTCGTGGATTAGAGGCATCACTCTATAAAATGCCTTATAAGCAATATTGGTAATTCATCAAGCAATGAGTCAAATAGCATGATTGAAGGTCCCCAAGATGATTTATGATAAGCTAAAGAAATCCTTGCTAGATTGCATGAAGAAGAAATGTTGCATTAGTATAGACAAGTGTCTTTGGAATTCTTTCTAAAGCAGTCCTGGGCCATGACAGAGTATATCAATGGGAATTTGATCGATGGGGGTGTCTCGTGGAGTAGGTAATTTTCCCAGGTTATGCCATGGGATATTCCTGAGGCCACCTTCCCTTTCGTTTCTTTTTTGTATCATTCATTTTTATCTCCTCTGTATACTATGTGTATTGGTTGTTGCTAACTTCCTTGGTTAGTAATATTGGTTTTATTCCTACGGTCGCATATTTCCCTCTTTTCCTCCCTCCTCCTCATTCTTGTTCTTATTTTTTGGATCTTTCTTTTCGTACACTTCTTCTCTTTTTGTGCCCTCTTTTTTCTCCTTTTCCCTAGTGTATTTCACCTTGTTAAAAGTGTTGTGCCCACCTCATAGCTCGTCGCTCTTTGTCATCTGGTATCCTTCCTTGTCTACCATTATTTATAGTTCATTCTTTTTATCCCCATCTCTGTTCTTCCTATTTGTTATTATTTTTCAAACTGAAGGTCCTCTAGGTTTCTGTTCCCATAAAGTGGAAATCCCCTGTGAGTTGCCAGGGGTGTGGGTGAAATTTTACATCTTTCACCCACTCCTTCCTCTTAAAAGATGGTGCCTATAAAAGTGGCTACATTTTGGAGCCAGGATCTTGCATTAGTTGTTGGGAGAATAATGAAGGCAACTTCACCAATGGGTGGCAACAAGTAGTAGATCGGTGGCATATTCAAGGTGGTCGAGTAAGTGTAGTTCCACAAGTCCACTATGAAGTTCAAGACTATTCAAAGGTCGGGCAGAGAATTGAATGGGGTGGAGAATAAGAAGGGAGGACACTCAAATCTTCCTTAGGGTAGAGGTTTCTTAAAACCTCACTTGCTAGCTGGGAAAAAACTTCCTCCAATTAGAAGAACAAAACTATCATAAACCCTCGCTAGTAAGAAGGGTGAAACTTCGAAATTCCAGGAGGATGAAACTTTCTTAAAACCCTACCCAATTATGAATAACCAGATGGGTAGAGTGTAGCAAGGAAGATACACCCTAGGGGCCCACCTTGCATCAGAATCTACCAAGGCATGGGGTTCATGGGAAAGTGATCCTTCCAACCAAGAGATAAAATTTTAAAACACGAAACCCGGTGCAATTGCAGATCAATTTCTCGCCCCCTTTATAATGTTGTGATGGGAAAAATTTTGGGAAGCTAACGAGCTGAAAGGTTTACCCAGTACTAGAATCATTGCCATCATTGGAAATATTAAGGGAAATTCATTAATGACCTCAACTACCCAAGTATGGACTGTTATGGCTGCAGAGGTGTTGATTCGAAATGCATGACTCCTAAGGTGATAAATTATTGTCGTTCGTCTGCCTAATAGAGGGACCTTCAAATTGTTGAAGGGGTAAAGTAGATGAGAATTAAAGAACCTAGTAGAAATGTTAGAATCATCAAAGGTCTAGATTCATGCAAAATTACATACCCCTTCTGGACGGCTGTCACTCTTACAAAAAGTAAAGTACCTACTGTATACCCATCTGCTTCAACACTATCTTCTTGCCTAGCACCATTAATACATGTAATTTGAATCTATTGTAAAAATTATTATAAATAATGGGATGTTAGACATCCTAGGGGTAGCTCTTTGGCCATTACAATTTATATGTAATCCTTCTCATCGTTTTGTAAATATAAGCATATTATTGTTTGGTCTCTAATATCGTCTTTGCATATTTTTTTTAAGTCTAATGATTATTTTTGCCATGGCTATATGAGTGATCTCATGTAATTATGATGTCTGGATTTCATAGTTTTTGCTTAGTGGTTCTAGAATTTCCATTAGTATTGGGTTGGGGTTTATTTCTGCTAAAGCTGGTCGGGTGGGAGTGCTTTAATTTTACATCTTGGATTTCATGCACCCATCCGTCAAATCTAGAATTTGCTTTTCAATCTATCACACTAAATTATAAATGAAGGTGTTATTGGTTGATCTGATAGGTAGGATGTTTGTATTTCTGCTTGTGATATTAAGGGTTCATGTGTCTTGATGTGGCCATAACCTATCATTGTGAATTCTGGCTACAACCCCATGTTATCTCTTTTCCTCCCCATTTTCCCCTTGCACTCTCGATGAAAGTAGATAGGGATTTCCATAAGGAACTAGCCTTCTTTAAATATTTATTACCCTACATCCTTGGGTGTGACGGTCATTCTATGTTGGCGCAAGTACGCAGGTGCTTTAGGTTTCTCAAACCCCGTCTTCCTATTGGGTGCCGAATCTTCGACCAACACTACCTATTTGTATTACATCATTTTATACTTTGATAGTTATCTGATAGGTTGTTAGGAAGAAGTTTCCTCACGATATTTTTATCATCATGGCAATATTTGAATTAAAATACTTGAGATAGAAAATAAGTGCCATGCTTGGGAGAGGTCTAATATTATCTAGAATTCTATGCTAAGTTTTTTAGATCTGGGTATTGAAATCTTCCATTGCCTCCATGGGATCTCTTTTGATATTCATCAATTGTTCTAGTAGTAAAGCTCCATATGTCTTCTCCCTAAACATATCAACTAGTTGGGTGGATAACTAGTCCCAATCACCATTCAAATGTGTGGGAAGAGATATGTACCATTCTCATGCTTTTACTTTGAAAGATGTTGCTAGGAGCCTCAACACCACATTTTGTGCAACCACATTATACATTGCATAAAGGGTCATCATATGATGTTGGTGTTATAATATGGTGATTATATATTCTTCGATGAATTTAGACAAGGACTTTGGATCCATAGCAAGAATTGGGTCCCATGTGTTAGGTGTAATTAGGGATCTAAGGGACCTCGGTTGCTCCACATTGGGATCCCATCGAGATTTAGTTGCATGGCTATATTTCAATTAACATAGGGTCACTAGACAAGTGGTGGTGCTTTACCTTTGCTTCAACATGTTGATAGATAGGTATTTTTGATAGGATCTCTATTGGGAATTATTTTATGGTAAATTCTAGGGTCATTTTATAATAGAGCCATTGGATTTGAATGGTTCACTGGCTAGGGGAGTCATAATATGAATGATTGCCATGCTTCAACAAGTGAATAGCTAAGGCTTTCACTAAAACTCCAACTTACTATTATGACTTGGGCCCATCGAGCATGTTAGTTTGAATTTTTTGAGACCATATCTAATCCTTGCACCTCGGGTGTTGTGACCACCTACAGGTGTAGTTTTCTTCAGGTTTGTCTGATGCCCATGCCTCACTTAGGTTGCCAGTCCTAGGAAGTTTGAGGATCATGGGAAGTGACTCCTCTAGATGAACTATAGGATTTTTTACCAAGGTCAACTATTTATTTGGATGAGATCTTCAATGCTTTGCTAATTTCCTTAGCTAGCCTAATATGATGGGTCCTTGTTGGGAAAAAGGGTTAGGAGGAAAATAGTAAATCATTGAAAGAAATTGAAAGGAATTGGATCTAAATAATCTAGCTAACCTAGGCTAAGGGTGGCGATGTGCCAAAGATCTAGAGACTCTCTGCACCATGGTAGGTTGAGTGAACACATGAATTGTAGATAATAGTGCACAAGAAGCACAATTTCCCAAAACACATATCATATAGAACACCCACACAAGAACTAGGATAGAAATACTCGAATAGTCACAATTTCTTATTTATGTGAATGCTAGATTACATACCTATCAAAGAAAGAGGCTCAAAAAATAATTATCTAAGATGATAAAAGGCTCGAGCTAGACCATGATACAAAAGAGAATGAAGGAAAACCCGATACAAGACTAGATACTAGACATAGGTATGACTAGCTTTTGATGCTTTACAATGAGAAAGAGAGAGATAATCATAAGAAGTGGGAAAAATTTCCCCCCAAAACTTGTGTAGGAATTCAAAATTACCTAGGCTAATCAACATCAACAATAAATGATATTTGAGATCTTGGGGATACACAACCATAAATGTTGTTGGCAGGCTGGTTTGGTTAGCCATTTTATAGAGCCATATTATGCTAGATATCTTTGTGATTAGACCTTTGGGATCCTTTATCATCAATTCCTTGGATTTGGTGTTGCCCCTATGGCTACTTGCTATATCACCACTTTGAATGCACTAGTTATCACATGGAAAACTATGTTAAATTGTGGTGGGTTGCCAAGATTAGAATAAAATCATCATCCCTTCCCTTGCATTCAATTGCTACAGGTTGGTTTGGTGGTTCGAGTGATTACCAACACTTGAATCCATTTACACCTTTAATAGGCCCTCTAGTGAAGCCCTTCTTTGGCGTGTTCTTCAAAGGTTGTGGTCATTGATTTTTACATTTTTATATTTTTGCTTTCTAATACTCCCATGGATGTCAAAGAGGATTTTGACGAGTCAACAATCCTGAAATTTTGAGAAATATATTATAGCCAAATCCCTTTTGAGTTGCTCCATTATTCCTTGTCCTTTAGGTATTAAGCTCCTCTTGGGGGAGGGAAAGAGATTGCCATGCCTCCTCCACACTCGACCACCTCAGACCTTCCTTCCTCTTGTAGGAGGAATGGACCTTAGTCCCTAGGATTTATAATTAGTTCTATCTTAGAATCACACCAAGGATTGAGGAACACCCTTAAATGTGGAAATGAGCCAATCCCATGGTCTTCGCTCTGTGATAAGAAGGAAAGGCCATTAGTGCTGGATGAAGTAGGGCCCTGTTAAAGGTGAGTCCCTTTTAGCCATCATCAAAATGGATTGGAGGTTCCAAGTATTAACAAAAGCTACTTTATATACCACCAAAAGGGCTTTTGAATACTTTCTTAATTTTGGTCGAGTGGGTTAGCTAAGGTTCATTGCATGGGGATTTTCATGTTTAAATTAGTCGATGACGATGTTTCCTATTTGGTTACAACTTGGATGGTCTTCTAGTATTTAATTGCTTCATGAGTAGTAGGAGCTTTGGGCCCCTTCATTCTGGCTTTAAGTTGTCAATCTTGATCAAAATTACCTTTTATGGTAGAATTTGCTTGATGTAGTGAATTTTTATTACAACTGATGTTCATCACCTATTACTAGAGGTAATATATTGGAAGTGTGGGCATATTTATAGAGAAGGAAAATGGGTAGCAAAACATTTAGCCAATTGTGGTGTTGATCTTCATCTTGGTGAAATTCAAATTTTAGAGGGCAACTGGCCAAGTCAGATTTTATCTCTCGATCAAAATGATGTCAAGGAGTTGATTGTGGAAACATAGCACTTCAAGGAAGTTGAATAATGTATATTAAAAATAAAAAAACATTGAATATGGTTTAATTGACATAACAACAAATGTAATCATTTGGTATATTAATGGGAGTGGCCCCAATAAAATCCATGTATAGCTTATTCAAAAAAATCATTTTATTATAAATTAGATTATATGAGAAGTGTTCATCAATACAAAGATTTCCATTCATTTATTGTGATTTCGTAATGGTTTAAACAATGAATTTTAAAATATTAATTATAAATTTACTTTATTGTTCTTAAAAAACATATATTATATTTAGTTTGTTTTTTAAATCAAATACTATTATACATTAATAAAATAAATGATAGTTGGAAGCAAGTGCAAGCTAGAAGCGAGCCTTACCTTTTTTTAAGATCTTTGGGAGAATGTAGGGAGTACAAGTAGGAAGAAATATTCACCTTATTTTTGTTTTGAATCTTTGGGGAAATTCAAAAAATAAAGGACTCTTATAAGGGAAAGCTAAGTAGCATGGTAAGGAAGTCATTTTTGTATGTTCTAATTGGAAGAAAGGATACCCTAGTTGGAAGTATAGGTGTCCTAGTTAGGGATAAAAGGAAGAACAAATCTATAGTAAACCCTATCTAAATTGGATCAAGTAGAAATGGGGATTGAATTTAAATTATTCCTTAAAATTTCTTTGAAAAGTATTTTTCCTTGTCATCTTCTATAGTTCAAAATTTAGGGATAAAGTAATAGGTGGTGGACCATCATTTAGAGGAAAGATGCATTTTATTTTTGTACTTTTGTATTTTTTATTTTTAATAAGCTATGTATGGCTTCTATTGGGGGCCACTCCCATTAAAAAAACAAAACATTACATTGCTCTCATTACATTTCTAACAAATCAATTAAAGCATATCAAATATTACCTTTCTATCAAAGATATTTTTCATTTTCATTTCTATCAAATATATTCTCCATCTTCCTCAAACTACTAAGTTTCCACAATCAACTTCTTTTATATCAGATGTATTGTCAAGATGAAATTAAACACCATGAATGGCTAAAATATTTATTTCCCAACTTCTATATCTATATATATCTTGTCTATAACAACCTTACAATTTCTTAATACCTTTTTTTAGGGTTCTTATTCATTCCCCTAATATTCCAAGATATTATTTTTATTGCTATTTTTTGTTTTTATTTATGGGTTTATTATCACTTGTTAGCACTTGTGATATTTGCTTTTATTTTCCCATAACAATATCCCTCTAGGTTTCTTTTTCTCTTTGTTTTTGCTTCTTGTGTCTTTCTCTCTTTTTTTCATTCTCAAAAATACTTTCATCTTCATCAATCTCTTCAATCTTCTCACACTACTCATAGTAAGACTTATCATATTTAGGTTTACCTTATTCTAAAGGATCTGAAGTGCAAGGAATAACCTCAAAAGCATAATCTTCTTTATGTTACCCTAGAAACCCTAAAGTGCAAGGATGCTCTTTTGTAGCAATTACCTTCTTATTCTATCCTAAAAAACCTAAATTGTTATGGGTTTCCTCCATCCTCATTTCTTTATTATGTTGCTCTTGAAACATTAAAGTGCAAGGGATAACATCTTCACCCCTTTCAATTTTATTACTTGGAGAGGATTTTGTACTGCTTGAGGAAAATAAAGATGATTTACCTAGAGTAAACTTGATCTATTTTTCCATATTTATTTTAGGATTTCTCTCATCTTCTTTTATACAATTAATTCCTTCTGAACTTGCCAAATGATATTGTAGACAGGCTTTCTTTACCTCTTCTTTTGGAGTGGAATACCCTTAATTTGATCTAGCTTCTATTACCGAATGATTTCCTTGCTTCATCTTGAATTTTATCTCATGGCTAGATTTTTTTATCTCTTTCTTCATAGTTTTCACTTTGCAAACTCTTACCATGTGTCCAATATCATAACAATTGTGGCAACAAAATGCGATATCTTCATAATCTACTTGTTGATCCCATTCTCTTGATTCACATTTAATCTTAATAGATTGTAATAAAGGTTTTGAAATATTCATAGCAACACATATTAGAGTATATATAACATGTTTTAAATCCTTAGTAGTTAGTCCTTATTTGATGAATTCCCTTAGGGTATTTCCAATATTCTTCAAAATATCCTTATTTATAAGCTAATATGGAATTCCAAAAAGCCTAACCCATACTGTAAGCTTCTTAATAGTTTCTGTCTCAATAGAAAAATTTTCATTCCAAAATCTCAAATAAAGTGCATCTCTTCCCCTAAACCATGGGCCACCAACCATTATTTTATCCCTAATTTTTGAACTGGAAAAAATGATGAGGATAAAACCTTTAGGAAGAAAAGTCATAGAGTAATTTGAATTTATTCCCCACTTCCACTTGATCCAATTTTGAATCTCCTATGGAACTTCTATATTAACTCTCTACTTCTAAGAACAATTATATCTTGCTCAATCATCTCATCCTTGATACCTACTTTTGGTGTAACATATGCTACCTAGATAAAACTTTCTATGTGTTCACTCTTATGCTTATCTCCAACTTGGGCCTCCATACTTCCAACTAGGGCATCTTGACTTCCCATTAGGGCTTTCAAATATGAATTTCCTTCCATACTAGCTAATGGATCTCACTCTTGGCTTTCACTTGCTCCTAGATAGTAATCTCTCCTACCTCACAATTACTTTCGACTTGCACTCCATCTTGGCTTGTAACAATCCCTATCTCTTTTTTTCTCGATGTTCCTTTGCTTCAACATTTTTTTTGGAAATAATAGTCTATGCATTCATGGTAAGTGTTTGAAGCATTGATGCACTTTGGATGAACCCATCACTCTTTTGCCATGACTGAATATCAGCTCACACTCCCTCTTAGCTCGCACTTCCTCCCGGCTCACACTCCCTCTTGGCTCACACTTCCTCCCGGCTTGCACTTCCAAGAAATGCATTTTATTTAAGACCACGGAGTGAGAATTTTTTGTGGACACATAAACTATTAAAATAATCTGGATATGGGTTAGGTTTTTTAGACTTCCATGTCACCTTATTAAGAAGGAGGTTTTGAAGAATATTGACAATAATACCCTATAGGATTTATCTAGAAGGGTCCAACTACCAAGGAACAAAGGCATGTTGTATATACTAAGATATGTGTTATCATGGATATTTCAAAACCTTTTTCATAATATATTAAGATTAAATATGACTCAAGAAAATGGGACCAATAAGTGGATTATGAAAATATTGCATTTAGATGTTGCAAATATTACAAGACTAGACATATGACATGATATTGCAAAGTAAAAACAATGGATAAAGTGAAAAAAGATTTTGGGCAAGAGAAAAATTCAACATGAAGCAAGGAGACCATTTTATAGTAGAAATTGAATTAGATTAAAGATTTTCAACTTGCAAGAAAGTGATAAAGAAATCCCTTATATGCCATTGCATGGTTAGTTTATGATTATTTTTAGAAAGCATTATGAATTCCAATATGGTACTAAAGCATGTAAGAAGTTGCCTCGCTTGGTCACGTAGAAGTATTATTTGGACCCTCTAGTTCTTCTTCCAAATATTAGGGCTATTAGGTTAAATAATTTTTTTTTTGCATAAAACCAACGATATCTTCCTTTCATCGTTTTATCTTTCCTCTTTTATAGATTACCTGTTATCTTGTCCTTTGTTTTTATCAAAGGCTCTTTTCAAATTCAAATGGTTCACTCTAGCTCTTGATTGTGAGGGTAGATATATATTCAAAGGAAAAAAAGCATGAAATCACATGCTCTTCATATTACTAGTTATTCCTAGATGATCATCCAACTACAATATCAACAATGCTGTGCATCAGGAGACTCATCCAGAGTGGAAAACACAAAGATATTTAGGTTTACTACTTAGAAAAATACAATGTTTGAATCCCAAGGTTCTTTCTATTATTTGATCTTACTTTGTAGGGGTAATTGAGTAGTTCTCTCTTCTACTAGTTTGATGTAAAGGAGTGGCAACCCGATCAATGAGATTTGTGCTTGGGCATAGGGAATAATGGGTAATTAATTTTATGCCTTTCCCTACCCATTTGCATTGGTGTTATTATTGTCAGGATGGATTACGGTCCTCAAGGAGGTGTTTGCATCTTATATGGTTGTGTAGTGGGTGTTATGCTAGTCATCGAAAGCACCTTGGGAGTGGGAGGTTCAAAGATTGAGTCCCACAAGGAAAGTATTTTTGCTTTGTAGATAGCCCATGGGTTGAAAGAAGTGAATGAAGCTTTCTAAGGAAAGGATCAATTATTTAGAAAAAAAAAAGTTGGTGACTTGGTCAGTGCAAAGTTTTTGGTGATTAGCATGCTTAAGTTCAATTCACAACAACGTTATTTTATGAAAGATAAAGTTGATTTTGAGGTCGACGTAGTGGACGATGTGGTACTTATTTATGCCACAAACCAAATTTTTGCTTAAATATGCTCAACCTGTGAAGTAGAGATAATTATCGTAGTTTCCCATGGTTTAGGAGTGTCCAGTTAGAAAAAAATAAGTGGATAATACCAGTGAATTTGATTCACCAAGTGAGAGAAGATGATTAGCTATTTTTAAGGTTTGGAGCTTCAATTTTTAGTTTTTTGGGGTCCATTAGGGTAAAATTTTTAAAGGCCACAAATTTTGCATATGAAGTAAGAACCTATGGTGCATCTTCGAGAACATAAAGTAGTGTTCTTGATGATGAAAATCTCTGTCAAAAAGTAGAAGAGGCTTTAGGTTTATTTTCCTTGCTAATTGAACTAGAGTTGCTTTTTCACATCAAAGAAGATAGGGACACTATCAAGATATGGTCAAAACTATATTAAATTTTTGGAAAGGTCATACTACTGAAGTAAGTTAGTTGGAATTAGAATTTTCATCTCTTAAATTAGCTAAGTTTGATAATGTTGAGGACTATATTACAATATTTAAGGTAGATACTACCAAGTTGAGTATGTCCTCTTCTTAGTGGTACCAAGTTGAGTATGTCCTCTTATCACCTTCACCTAGAAGATCAAATAGATATTATTAATAAATGTTTGGGTACTTACCTTTATTTTTCTACTCAAGATAAGTAGTATTGTTGGGTGCATTGGATCTCATTAGCTAAATGTGTCATAATACTTCTTACCATTCATCCCTCAAGATGTCCACATTTAAAGCATTGTATGGTCAAAATCCTTCATTAGTGCCAGCCTATTTTCTAGGATCCTCCAAGATTGTGTATGTAGAAAATTTGTTATAGCAATAACGACTTCTGCTTTAGCTTCTTAAAGATAATTTTCCCCAAGACCATAACCACATTAAGCAACAATAGGATTCACACCATTCTGAATGAGAATTTATCACAGGAGATATGATTTTTTGCACTACAACTCTACATGAAATTATCCTTGAAGGCCAAGTCTAGTAAGAAGTTGGATTCTTAATTTTATAGGCCCTACAAGGTGGTTTGTCACATTGTTGAAGTGTCATATTAGTTGAAGCTTCCACCATATTTCAACACCATCTTGTATTTCATGTATCTTTTCTCAAATAAGTTATTGGCAAAAAGGTGTTGTCCTATATGGATCTTCTAGTACTCAATGAATAAGGTTGAATCATTCTCTAGCCTAAAGTAGTGTTGTAGTCTAGAGTTCATCATATTTGATCTCTACAAATTCAAGAGTTCCTCATCAAGTGGTAGGACCTTCTAGAAGAAGATGCTACATGGGAGGTTGAGAGCATTTTCCAACATTTTCTAGCTTTGAGGACAAAGCTTCTAGGGGGAAGCCATGTAACGACTCCAAATATAGCCACATGAACTATGTTTACTTTTATTAGCTCAGGATCTAGATTTATATAGTTGGCCCTTGAGAATTAAATTAGGGTTAGTAATTGATTTAATCTATAAATAAGAAGAGGTAGGTGGTATTTGAGATTGTAGACACTAAAATCTGGTCAATCCGAGTATGCTACGATAAGCAACGACTTCATGACATGCCAAGGCCCCTAGGGCAGGCCACTTTTGGGACCTTTTGGACACCCTGGTGCTATTCGTTCCACCTTAGGATGAATACAAAACCTATTCATACCACCCTAGGATGAATAGCAGTATTCGTCCCAGGGTGGGGTGAATAGTAGGTTTGATTGGAAAAAAGTCAAATCTGGACAAATGGTGCCTTGCAACAATTACTTTTCTATTTTCCAATGCCTATAAAGTCAGAGCACATAGCATATTAATGCTATAGCCCATGAGGGAGGGCAAATTAGGAGATTATCCTCCCCTCCAATGCATGTCACCCTAGTGGCCAAGTGGCACCTCGTGCCTCACATGCCCTTGCATGCCTTTTGACCCATGAAGCCTCCTTGGGATATAAAGTGGATGCAATTTACACACAATTGAGGGGATATTTTGAGGACAAAGCAAAAGAGTGCTACCAATATTTCCTTCCACCATTTTGTGCCCATTTTCCCTCGAAATATCTACCTAGCAAAGGAGGTTTACGAGTGAACTAGGAGGCACAATTTATTATAAAACTGAACTATATGAGTGAATTCCCATACCAAATTTAATTAAAATACCCCTTAGAGTGTTTTGGACCATTTCCTAGTGGAATTGGTGGAAAATTTTGGGTAGAAATGGTGGGTGTCCCACCCCGGGTGCCCCCCAATTTGTGACAATCCTATTCGTCCCACCCTATGATGAATAGGAATATGTGTATGATTTTGTCACTATTTTTAATTAGTTATTTTCTACATGCTATTACTATTCTTAAGTTCAAATATAAAGTCTTTCCGAGCTATATTGGTCGAGATATTATATTTTTAGTGTTTTGCAAGGTCTCTTGCAGGTATCCGACGGTCATTTGATATAACGCCAAAACTATGATTGATATTGAAAATATGATCAAATGGGTTTTCTTAGAATAGTATTTTATATATTCGGTCCAATTTTCATATATTTTGGATATACGTAGGGTCAGAAATTGTTTTCTTTGGGTTTTGTAGGTTGCGAACGATCATTCAAATTTTGAAGCCCCATCGGATACAATTTTGGTGTAATTTCTGGTGATATATTCCCAAAACATTCTATTTTACTTACCTCTATAATTTAATGTCATTTGGATTTGATTTGATATGTTTTCTCATTATTAGTCGTTTGACCCCTGTGGGGATTGCATGCTTTCTATCACACACACTAGCTATTTGATGTTTCTAGTTTCCTTGTGTGTAGGTTCAGGTAATTATAGTGCATTAGGAAGGAGCATAAGACATATGTATTAAATACACAAGTGGCGGAAACCTTGGCCCTCCCACATCGATTGTGGGTATGAGGAGAGACATTGGATGTGCACCCGAATTTATTGAAGGATTTCGATCCTTGGGAACTCGAGTTGTAAAAATTTGTATCACCCATTTTGAGGCCTCAAGGGTATGCATTGTAATATAGATTTTATTCATCTGATTAATAAGAAAACTACTTTATTTGCTTTATTTATTGTTATTTGTTATCTTTCCACTCTACTTGCATGCTTCCGTTTGATGCTCATAAGTAATAGGATGTAGATACGCATATTTTTTACTATCATTTAGTGCACCATTTTTTCCTACTTAAGTTGCGATCATGGTGGGACCTAGTCCCTTTTACTTTAGGTGAAGTTTGGATCTCATTTTTCATCTCTTTATGTTGCAGGTGCTATTCGTTATGGACTGAAACGAACTCTGACTTGCTATTCATGCCACCCTGGGACGAATGCAAATTCGTCCCACCCTGGGACAAATATAGACCTGCTATTCGTCCCACCATAGAGCTTTCTGAGCATAATTCTAGAAATAACAAGTTTTGGCAGTGATGAGGTAGGTCCCTGAGTCTTCCATCTCTGTTTTGTACTTATAGAAACTGTTTATATTTTTTGTATTATCTAGTTTTTCTCACATATTTGCTTGTTTAGAAATGTTAGAAGTTAGTTTTCTTTTCTTAAATGCAAAATAAAAAAAACACATAAAAGGAGAAAAATCAAAATAAATTTGAAGTAGGAATGCATCTCTTTGGATTGCTTGCTTGTAGCCTACCCAATGGGTAGGCTAGCATTTAGGGTTTCTGCATTTCTAGATACATTCATGAGTCATTTTTTTATATACTAACCTTTCTGGAATTAAAACACACCTTATGCATGCATTTAGTGAATGATCATTGAATGCTTCTTTTCTTACTTTATTTAAAGTTAAAAGGAACCACACACACCACGATACATTTAAACACTAGTGAGGTGGATTTCATCACCATCCACTAGTAGAGCTTGACAAGGTGGCTTTCATCTCCATCCGTCATCTCAAATCCCACAAACCTTGTTCTTTGCCAAGGCTGGTTCCAAGATCCATCATAGCCCATGGGTTATAGCACGTATCTCTTTGAAGAGGTATATTGTAGACTATGGGTGAACTGGGTGAGGAACCGGTAGGACTTGTGCTCCCTGGCCGTGTGTGGACTTCATTACCACATATTATAGGTGACATTATGTGACTTGGATTCCATCACCAAGTTATCGAGCTACGAGTATGCAGGTGAAAGCCAATTAAACACAAGATTATCATCCAATGAGATTTCAAACACACGACACAAGGTCATTCTTTACAAGCAACACATTTGAAACACACAAAACAGTTTAGGGATTTACATATATAACTTGAAGGAGATAATCATCTATATTATTGAGTGTTTCCTTTCTTGTTTGTTGTTTCATTAAAAATTTGTAAAGAAGATAATCATCCAGGGTTTCATAGAGAGGCACGATGGTATACACCCGCAACCAAGCCCAATCACAGGAGAAAGCTATGGAGAGTGGGTTAGGAGACACAAGTCATACTCAATTTAGCCCTAGGGACTTGGTTATACCTCCTTGGTGAGCCTCCACTCCACCTAGCCCCAAGATGGTAGGGCAGAAGCCACACCTTTGAGGGGACCCTCTATGGGACACCCAGAGGGATGATGGATATTACTTGGGAGAGTGTTCTCGATATGTAGATGCATCACAAGCCTTCCTTGATGAAAGGCAACAACGTACTGAGGCACTAATAGTCATAGTGATGCCACACATCTATGTACCTATCAGGGATGATATGCCTATTCATAGGCAAGAGCATGACTTCACACACTGGGCAGAGCAAGTCGATAGGACTTTGCCTATGCATCACCTTGATAGTATACAACTTAGGAAACCCGACGGGTATGACACTTGATGCTCAGGGTGAGCCAATTCCACCCTACGCTTCCTCGTCCATGAGGGAAGACATGAGGAAATCCCAAATTTTCCTCAGTAGAAGAATTTTGCGCATGCTTGATGTGCCTCTGCATCTGTTGAGTATAATGAGCATATGTTTCAACCCAAACCTCAAGTCAATGCGATGAACCTCAAAAAAGGCAAGCACCCGATAGATATCATTGATTATATTGAACGAGGTTGATATCGAGGTGAGATTTCTAGGCCCCCTAGGCCTCACACAACAGAAAAAATCTAGCAAGTGGTTGTAAAATATGTGGAACGCCAAGCTCAATTCAAGCAGCTTCGATGGGATAAAGAACAACTAGACCGCTTGCATCAACTTGAGAAAGAGAGAATTGAAAGGCAGACCAACAAGCTATTCTAGAAGACTCTATGGGAGAGGGTCCCTACTCCTAAGACCCATAGGTTGGAAGTCCACCTGAGCCAACCCAAAATCATTCGAGATAGGTCTCCTAGACCTTATCTAGTGTTGCCTCCGTGACCTCCTAGGCCAGATCAGGACATCCCTCCTAGGCCAAACATAGGACACCCACAACAGGCGGATACCCCTCTTTACAAACCAGCTTAAGAAATGCCCTACGAGGCCTACAGCAAGTAGGAGCCAAAAGTAGAGTATTTGGAGATGCCTTATCAAGGCAGGGGGCTGACAGGCCACCACCCTATAATAGGTTGAAGGATCCTAGACCTCCACTGAAGGATGTGAGTAAGGATGAGGATGAGGGCAAAATCAACAACATTGTCCCAAGAAGCAGTTCACGCCCCTTACAGAGTCCATGGACTCATTATTTGAATGCCTGCTAGCGGCTAATGTGATTCACCTCCCTGAAAGCCATCCTATTGACCCAAATGCACCAAAACCCAAAGGGTATAGAGAAGACCTATATTGCAAATTTCATAGGCAAAACGAGCATGATGTGCACATATGTTACAAGTTTAAAAACTTGGTACAAGACATAATCGATAGGAAGGCCCTTCAAGTAGACAACCCTCTCACACCAAAAAACCAATAGATGGAGGTATTTAAATATCCCATGCCTACCCATGCGAAGCAAGCCAAGCCAGTGCTTTAGGTGAATGAGGTTCACCATGCCCCTCATTAGTAGGGGTATGTCGGCATGATCAACATTGTTATGAGGAACATGTGGTATCCAAGTCCAGCCACACAACCTACAGCTCAGAGTGATGTCCCTTCGACATCACAACAACCATCACCTCCTCTACTGAGCCTTCCACCTAGGCCCATGCACACCATCAAGAGTAAGCTTGCTCAAAGTTTAAAAACAACATCTTCCCGAATCTCCATCTACGAGCTGATTCAGCAATCGCAACATCACACAGAGGCTTTGATGGAGATCCTTAAGGCCATAGAGCTTCAACCCTAGGAGTCTAACTCCAACAATTTTGTAGGGCATGTAAGACAGTGCACTAAACTGATAATTACCTTCTGAGAGGATGAGCTTAAACCAGTTCCAAATGATAGAGTGGACCCTCCCTTGCACATCGACGCATGTATAAATAGGACACCATACAAGAGAGTGTTGATAGTCATTGAGTCTTCTAGCAATATCATCACCATGACATCTCTCAAGCACTTGAAGCTCCTGATATCCCATATTTTTGCATCTACATACACCCTTCGAGCATTTAATGATGCCATATGCTCAACAGTTCGTACGATTGTCCTACTGATTTAGGTAGGAGAAAAGACCATATCGATGCTATGACATATAATGGAGGGTGATATGGCATACAATATCCTGTTAGATAGACCATGTATTAGGGAAATGAAGTGCATCCCTTCCATTGCTCACCAGTGCCTCAAGTACACTCATGAAGGGCAAGTTCATGTTGCCCTTGTAGACCTAGAGCCCTACAAGTATTGTAACATGATGTAGCAGCTCCTCGAGTCAACCTTACCATCAACACACCCAGATTTACAACCGAATAAATCCAGCTAAAGTTTGACCCCCTCATCATCGCATGACATACCTTCCTCATCATCGGAACCTCCTATGATGCCGACCGGGCTGGTAGATCTTTTGTTGAGGAACCCACGGAAGAAGCCTATTGATGAGGTCCAACCGACCATATCCACCATATCCATAGAGGAGATACCTAGCCTAGATGATGAAGAGCTACCATAGGAGATAGATGATAAATCAGATTAGGTCTCACTCTCATCACTCTTCTATCCAAAACCTCAAGTGGCAGTGCACTTGGCTTCCACCGAATTAGGAGAATACATGGTTAGGAATGTCATAGCTACCCCTACTATAGAGTTAGTGCAAGACATGGGTCGACCTCGTATTCCCATAGGCACCATTGTACCCCTAGGCATCCCCCCTAATAAAATAAATTTTATCTATGAGGGACTTGACTATGATATTGAACCCTACCAACAATAGGAGGAGGATGAGGAGCCCTTCGTAGAAGACATAAATTACTTGTCTAACCCTGAATTCACCCTGAAGTACCTTGACCTTTGCAATTGACATGGTTACGGGTTATGCTTATATGATCAAGGCATGTGGGTTCCATTTCAACCCTAGTACCACATACCATATGATAAATCGTGATTGGGACATAATCATCCCTTGCCCCTGGATGTTCTCACAGATGGTCTGGAGCACCTATGCCTCAACTATAGAGATGAGTTGGCCCGAGATCCCTTTGCCAACCATAATTGCTTCTACTCAATGGGGGACTATTTACCTATGCCCTTGGGAGACGACGAACCACCTTGCAATAGTATACAATCCTATGATAGAGGTGAAGGTTTGCAAAATCTTCCCCATGATAGTGAGGAAGAAGATCCAGGGTCCCCTTATGAGTGGATGTTAGATGATGAGTCAGACTATGGAGTCACACTGATTAAATCTAATAGTTCTGATGGAGAATACACGTAGGTCATCCCTTGGGATGACAATGACAAATACTATCTGTGCATGTTCCCATTACAAGATCCCATTTGGAGACAACTTCTGCCTCACAAAGAGCAAGCTCACCTGCAGCCATATCGACCATTGCCTGTCATTCCACCACCTTCGCGACCACCTCCTTAGGTCGTGCTACCTTCAAAGGTCCATGGTCACCACCAACCACCTAGGGGAAATCATCCATCCATAAATATGATTTCCATAGATCTATTCAAGCCCCTGTGAGATCCAAATAATCCATTAAAGCCAATGCACCTCGACTTGGGGGTGATCAACTTTGATCGAGGAGATTCACCTTCATCACCTTCTGAGTATTGGCCTTGTGACGAGATGCAATAGCCATTTCACTTCTCCCCAGGGCTAGGTCATGATGTCTTCCATGCTGAAGAGAAACTCGAGGTTCCCATTGATGACATCCAGTTTATCCCTACCCCCCACTAGCTGGAGGAGGGGTCACATATGTCAATTGAGCCTACAATTGACAAAGATATCAGCTCAGATTCAGAGAATCCATAGTGTATCATGTTGGGGGAAATTCTATCCCTCGAAGAGTAAGTCGATTACGTAGCCCTTCTCACCAGAAAGAAGGAATATTTTGCATGGTTCTTTATAATAAAGACATGCTCGGACTAGATGCAAATCTAGTCACCCACAATATGACGCTTGATACCAAGGCCAAGCCTATCAAACAAAAGCTAAGAAATATGCATCCAACGGTGGCCTTGATGGTCAAAGACAAGCTACAAAAGCTGTTGGATGCCTAGTTTGTTATTTATGTAGATTATCTGCCATGGCTGTCCGACATGGTTCCTATCAAGAAGCTCGATGAGAGGATTCACATTTGCACTAATTTTAGAGACCTAAACAAAGTGAGTCCTAAGGATGATTTCCCTTTTCCAAGCATATATGCCCTGGTTGATGCCATAGTTGGCCATGAAATGTTATCCCTTATGGATGGTTTCTCTAGGTACAATCATATTCGTATCAATCTAGAGGACCAACTCAAAACAACGTTCACAATGCCTTGGGGGACATTTTCCAACAAGATCATGCCTTTTGGCCTTAAAAATACTAGTGCCACCTACCAACGTGCCATGACATACATCTTCCATGACTACATGCATAAGATTTTGGAAGATTACATGGATGACTTGTTGGCTAAATCCTTATTACACCATGAACATCTTGATGTCTTGAGCAATGTTCTAGATCACCTCATTGAGCACAACGTGAGACTGAACCCCAAGAAGTGCATCTCCAACATCACATATGGAATGCTTTTGGGATTTATTATTTCTAAGCATGGCATTGAAGTGGACCCCAATTAGGTCAAGGCCATCCTCAAGATGCCTCCCCTAACCATGATCAAGCAGCTTCGAAGTCTACAAGGCAAGATCGCATCCATAAAATGCTTTATAGTGCAATTGTCGAACAAGTGTCGCCCCATGAACAAGTTGTTGCACAAGGGGGTCACATTCCATTGGGATGACGAGTGTTAGGAGGCCTTTGATGCAATAAAACAATACTTGGCTTCGTTGCCAGTGTTGGCACCATCTAGACCAGGAGTATCATTCTACTTATACATCTCAACCACTGAGATGGCATTGGGCGCCATGTTAGCCAAGAACAATGAATTTCATAAGGAGCATGCCACTTACTACCTCAGTCACACCCTGGTTAGTTATGATATCAAGTACGCATACGTTGAGAAATTATGCTTAGCGATGGTTTTCACCACCAAGAAGCTATGACATTACATGCTTAGCAACACCACATATGTTGTATCTAAAGAGAATCCATTGCGCTACATGATGAGCTACACTTATCCCAGTAGTCGCACGATGAAATGGATCATGTTGTTGACGGAGTTTGACCTTGAGTTTATTGGACAAAAATCAATTAAGGGTCAGGTCATCACTGATCAACTTGTAGAGGCTCCTCTCTAGAATGATCAACCTCTTAGTATGGAGCTTCCCGATGAGGGGGTCTTCCAAATATCAAAATTGCCAGATTCTGACGAGCCTGAGACACAGGCAGATATGACCCTATTTTTTGATGGCTCCAAATGCAAGAAAGGGGGTGGCACGGGAATCCTATTTTTTACACCACATGGGTCTCCCATACCCCTATCATTTAAACTCGATTTCCCTTGCACCAACAATAATTTTGAGTACGAAGCCTTGCTCATAGGCCTTCAGATGACCGTCACCATGAAAATAACAAAGCTTAACATTTTTGGTGACTCTTTGCTCATCATTAACCAAGTCAAATGGATCTACCAGTGCAAATGCCCAGTTTTGCAACCCTACAAAGATCTTGTGGATAAGTTCCTAGCAAAATTCAAATGGTACAAAATTGAGGCACTCCCTCGATCATCTAGTCATTTTGCAAATACAATGTCCTCCCTAGGGTCCTTGATCTTGTAAGACCCTGCAGATCAGATGACTACCATTCAGGTCAAAATGCTCTCGCAGTCTGCAATTGAGCATGAGAACACTCAAGTCATGCCAAAATTCCACTTGATTCAAATTGAACCTCATCAAGAGAGATTCTCGCACATTCACAAACACTTGAACTAGACCGATTGGGAGACTTTGTTCCCTCAAGCCCCTTTTGATAACAGCGCAATGCTATTCTTACATGTTCTCTCCTAATCAACTGTTGCTCGAGATGAACTTCAAGAGGAACAGGTCCTTCATGCGTTTGAGGCTTCCTCACAACAGGACTGGTCCACACAAATTAGGGAATACCTAAAGCTTGGTAACCTCCCTCCTGGGTTGTCGCACGTCGCTAAAATAACATTCAGACAGAAGGCGATAAACTATGTCTTGCTAGGAGACATTATGTATCATCAAAGCTATGAAGGGATCCTCCTTCATTGCTTAGAGCATCAAGAATCGGCTTGGGCAATAGTCCAAGCACACAATGGTACATGCGGTGGCCATTTTAGTAGCATGGCCATTGCTAAGCGATTCTTTGCATGGGATATTATTACCCAAACTTAGAGCGAGATTATTGCATATACGTGAGGAAGTGTGTGAAGTGTTAGTAACATGCTAATTTGACACACGTACCTTCTCATGCCTTGCAATCGATTCAATCGGTATGGCATTTTTCACAATGGGGATTGGATTTAATCAAGAAAATCTCCCTCGCATCCTTGGGCCACCACGTGTTTATTATAACGACTACTAAATATTTCACTAAATGGGTGGAAGCAATTTCCCTTACCACTACAACGGTACCCCACATAGCGGAGTTCCTATTACATAATATCATTTGTCATTTTGGTATTCCATCCAAGGTCATTTGGGATAATGGGACATTGTTTAAGAACAAATATGTGTGTGCTTTGACAGAAAAGTATAATATCTAACACAATTTTTTGACACCCTACTATCCACAAGCAAATGGGCAAGTAGAGGCTTCCAATAAAACATTGATTGTCATTCTCAAGAAAACTATCAGAGAGAATCACAAAAATTGGCATACACAAATGGCCCTTACTCTATGGGCCTACCACACTAGTATTCGGACACCCACTGTGTTGGCAATTTTGGGTACTTTGGGTACATTGCCTTTGCTCAAATGTATAAGTTGTCATTGATGTCAAAAGGCATTTTTGTGTTGATATCAAAAGAGTGTGATGTCAAGAATATCTTGAGAAGCTTCATTATGTTAAAGGGTTTTTATTAAAACCATGGTGACAAGGTTAAAGGTTTTTCTTAAAACCATTTGGACTCATTAAGGGTTTTTATTAAAACCAAGCTTAACTTAATGCAAAGGTCCATGTTTATTATTAATAATTAAATTAACTCAAACCTTTGTCAAAGGTCCAAGTTTAATTTATTATTAATAAAATAATAATTATTATTATTTTAATTATTATTATAGGGTCTTTCAACCCTTAAGCGACGGAAGTAAAAGAATTCTTTCGCCGATATGATGCCATCGTTGGAGGAGCGCCGACGTCAAACATTATGGAGAAATGGCTATATAAGTGGGGATGTTTTTCCAAAGTGAGCACCACGAATTATTTGACATCTACGATTTACGATTTGCTCTGTATCTTGCGATTTGCGCTTGGCGTCTACGATTTTGCGTTTTCTCTATTCTTTCGAACAGCGCTTTGTGTTTTCGATCTCCGATTGACATCCTTGAAATCGTGCTTGTTCTGTGTTGGAAACCGTGCTTGGCATATTCGGAACTGAGTTTGGGCTGCATCCTTACCTTTATGCTTGACGTCGGTGGATTGGCAATTGCACCTGGACTGTGTTTTTCAGACTATGCTGTGAGATGATAAATGCAAGCATTCTGTGACTTACGTTTTGGACAGCGCTCACCAGTTTGCATGTGGCTTGTGGAAGACGTTTACGTTTTCCAGTTTCGTGGCATCAAAGGAAGATAAAAGAGAGGGCAATGTTGTATTTCTTCGTTGGGCACTTGTGACCCAACGACGGTGGCGTTTAAGCGAAAGCGCTAGATGGCAGAGGTGCCGAGTTCGATTCTCTTCGTTGGGAATTTCTTTTTGGTCGCGGTGTGCAAAGGATAGTGGTTGTGAATGCGCGGGAGGTATAAGGTTAAGGTATCATATTTGTTTTTGACATTGTTTTATTGATGTTTAATGTTTATGTGGAGTAATAAGGTGTAAAGAGGTTTTACTTTGTATGTATATTGTACTTTGGTGTTTTTACTAAGTTGGAGAAATAAGGTGTTATTTTGGATCTTTATTATTGTGTATTATTGTATAGTTGCTAACTCTAATTGGTGGCAAATTGAGAGTTAGTGTTGTGACAGATTTTGAGTTCTCCTTCTTCATCAAAGTAAAGGTATGGGCAACTTCTTCCATGTATGTTGTTGATGGTATATTTTCTGAAATTGAGTTTGGAGTGAAAAGGTTGTCTACTAGGTATTTTTGGTGTAAATCTTATTTTCTGGATATTGAAGATTGTTTATGCATTAAAGTTATTGTTGAATTTTTGGGTGAATGCATAATTCTGGTTGAGGAAGAGGAAGCATTTTTGCAATAGGGTTTATGTTAGTAAGTCTTGCTACTTGCATTGAGATGATGAAACCCTAGTTGTTGGTGAAAAGAATATAAGTATCATTGTTATATGAGATATTGCATAGTTGGCAATTGTTGGGTTGTGTTTCATATTCTTGAGAAAAGCATACTACATCTATCTTATTCTTTTGAGATTGAGATTGAGATTTGAGATTGAGATTGGGAGTTAAGTATAGAACATATTGAGTCTCTAACAATTCTCTTTATGCTTCTATGAGGTTTATGAATCACATTGGGTCTCTAACAATTCTCTTTATGGGTTCATGCTAAGCAAGTTTTTCTTGGTGAGCTTGCTGAGGTTTTGGACAGGTTTCTAGGGGACTTGTGAGCAGGTTTTGGACAGGTTTCGATGGGGACTTGTGAGCAGATTTGGACAGGTCCTAGCAGAGGACTTGTGAGTGAGTTTTTGAGAGTTCTATCAGAGAACTTGAGGACAGAGGTGCATTGGTTCTTTGAGAAGAACCTGAGGATAGATTTGGCAAGTCTTTGAGAAGGCTTGTGTGCAGAGGATTGATTTGTTCATAGAGTTGGACAGATCTGACAGATAGAGGAAGACTTGTACTAGACCGATTGACTGTGTTTGGTACAGGTAGCTGAGCTGCTGTGGACGTGATCATAGAAGGCAGAGGTCTCTTAGGCTAAGCATTGAGGACAGGAGGTCTTCGATGGAAAGGAGTTCCACGTGCTGGCAAGAGGTAGAGGCAGTTGATCTTTTGAGGGATCATTTCCAGAGCAGAGGGGAAGGTATCTCCTTTGAGCAGAGGCTCATAAATTCAGATTGGGGGAAGGTGTCTCCTTTGGGCCGAGGCTCATAAACATTGTAATTGGGAAGGTTTCCCAAAGAACTTTGAGATAACTTTTAGAGAAAAGTTTTGTGGACGTAGCCTATGCCTTCTGGGTGAACCACGTTAAAAATGGGCTTCCAATGTGTGATGCTTTCTGTCTTGATTAATGTTGTGTTGATGCTACTGCTATCTAAAGTTAAAAATATTAAATGGTTAAGTCTTATACTGTTCACCCCCCCTCTCAGTATAAGTCCATGTTCTTCAATTGGTATCAGAGCGGGTCTCTCCAGAAAGAGCCTAACAGCTTGGAGAAGGATCTATCAGAGGATCATACAGATTCAGAAAGAGATGAAGAGGTTGAGTTCGATCTCAAAGGTGAATTCTTCTTGGCTTTAAGAAAGCTTGAGAAATTCAGGGAAGAGAATTCTGTTCTCAAGCATCAATATCAGGAAGAAAAGATAGCAAGATCAGAATTGGTTCAGAGTGTTATAGACTTCAAAATTCTAGCTGAAGAAGGGAAGAAGGTTGAACAGGTTCTGACAGAGGTTCTCAAAGGAAAGGAAGCTGATTGCGAGAAACTAGAAGAAGAAGTTATGTCTCTTAGAGTGAAGTTGGAACAGTTGGCTCTCAGACAGAATACTCCGTGTGAAAAGCAAAAGAAGGATGGTATCACCATTCAAGAAATAGGGTCTTCGAGCAAGATCAATCTTCATCCTGAAGAGCGGTGGATTCCAGTTGGTCACAAGAAGAACAATCATCCAAGGCATCAAAACAGGTTACATAATACTTTCCATGGCTATTGTTTTTCCTGCAAGAAATTTGGTCACAAAGCTATGCATTGCAATAAGTCCGTGAATAAACATAGTAAAGAAAATGGTAACTCTTTTGCACCTCTTATGAATAAAGATGTCATGTGTTACAAGTGCAATAATTTTGGGCATATTGCTAGGATGTGCAGTTTGGATAGATCTAGCCTTGAGTTCACTAAAAAGAAAAATGAGATCAAATCTAAGTCAATGATAGCTCAAACTGCTTTTCATGCTCTAGACAAAGTAGAAAAATGGTATCTTGATAGTGGTTGTTCAAAACATATGACTGGTGAAAAGGAAAAGTTTTTGGTCTTAAAAGAAACAAACAGAGGAACAGTCAGTTTTGGAGATAACAGGTCAGCTAAAATCTATGGTAAAGGGACTCTTAGTTTGGATGGGAAATCCAAAACAGAAAATGTGCTTTATGTAGAAGGCCTAAGACATAATCTTCTAAGTGTGAGTCAACTTTGTGATCAAGGGCACATAGTATCTTTCTTTTCAGATAGATGTGAGATAAGTAAAGAAAAAAATGGAAAACTCATTGCTAGTGCTACAAGGACTCCAAACAATCTTTACATGCTAAGTGAGATAAAAAAGGAAAAGTGTTTTCTAACTCAAGAAGATGAGAGTTGGTTATGGCATAAAATATTGGGGCATTTGAGCTTTGATAATCTTGTCAATATTAGTAACAAGGAAGCGGTTAGAGACTTGCCCAAAATAAAAAGGCCCCATAACATCATTTGCGGTCCTTGTCAACATGGAAAACAGACCAGAACCAGTTTCAAATCAAAAGGGTATACTTCTTCAAAACCATTGGATCTTATTCATACTGATTTATGTGGCCCTACCGAACTCAGAGCATTCAGGGAGAAAGCTACTTCATGCTTTTTATAGATGATTATTCTAGAATGACTTGGGTTACTTTTCTCAAAGAAAAATCTGAAGCTTTTGAAAAATTTAAAGCTTTCAAAGAAATGGTTGAAAATGAGACTCGACAAGAGAATCAAATGTTTAAGATCAGATAGAGGAGGAGAGTTCACTTCAAATGAATTTGTGGAATACTGTGAGCAGCAAGGAATCAAAAGAGAATATTCAACAGCAAGAACTCCTCAACAAAATGGAGTAGTTGAAAGGAAAAATAGAACTATTGAAAATATGGCTAGAGCTATGTTGAATGAGTCAAAAATTTCAGATGGCTTTTGGAAAGAGGCAGTCAAGACAAGTAGTCTACATTATCACCAGGGCCCAACTTAGAGTCAATCATCATAAAACTCCTTATGAGTTGTGGAAAGGAAGACCAACTACAGTAAAATACTTCAAAGTGTTTGGGAGTAAGTGCTTCATCAGAAGGGAAGATCAGAATTTGGGTAAGTTTGATCCTAGATGTGATGAGGGAATCTTTCTTGGGTATTCCAAGCAAAAGCAAGGCCTACAGATGCTTCAACAAAAGAACTCATACAGTTGTAGAGAGCATAAATGTAACTGTTGATGAAAAGACAGGGATAAGAGAACCAATCCAGGAACTCAGTGATGAAATTTGTCAAGAAGAATTCAGAGAGGTTTCGGATGAAGAAGAGGAAAGACAACAACTGCTTCCCAAAACTCCTTCACGATATGTTCAGAAACATCATCCCAAATATTTGATCATTGGTGATCCAAATAGGAGGCAAACAAGAAGAAGAGTCATTCCCTCACATGATTCTACAAATGTTTCATTATTATCTCAAATTGAGCCAAAATATTTCAGTGAAGCATGTGCAGATAAGTTTTGGGTAAAAGCAATGGATGAAGAGCTAAATCAAATAGAGAAAAGTGAAACTTGGGAATTGGTTCCAAGACCTAAGGACAAGAATGTCATTGGCACAAAATGGATATTCAGAAATAAACTCAATGAGGATGGAAAGATTGTCAGAAACAAAGCTAGGTTAGTCTGCAAAGGTTATGCTCAAGTAGAAGGTGTTGATTTCGAAGAGACGTTTGCTCCTGTTGCTCGTCTTGAAGCTATCAGAATGTTTTTGGCCCTTTCAAGCTTCAAATATTTCAAGGTGTATCAAATGGATGTAAAGTCAGCTTTTCTAAATGGGGTGTTGGAAGAAGAAGTCTACATAGAACAACCAGAAGGAGTGTCTCTCTCAGAACAGTCAGACTATGTGTGTAAACTGAAAAAGGCCTTGTATGGGTTAAAGCAAGCACCTAGGGCTTGGTACTCAAGACTTGACAGGTATCTTCATGAGCAAGGCTTCAGGAAAGGTGTGGTAGATAGCAATTTGTATATTAAGGATGAAGGTGATGATATGCTGATTATGGTTGTCTATGTTGATGATATTATTTTTGGGGGAAATAATACTCAGATGTGCAAAGATTTTGCTAACACCATGCAGAAGGAATTTGAGATGTCTATGATTGGAGAGCTGTCATTCTTTTTAGGTCTTCAGATTTCTCAATCAAAATATGGTGTATTTCTCTCTCAAGGAAAGTATATCAAAGAAATGTTGAAGAAATTTGGGATGATAGATAGCAAACCAGTATGTACTCCAATGATTACAGGATGCAAGATGAGTAAAGATGATGAATCTCCAGCAGTAGATCAGAGGTTGTACAGATCAATGATTGGCAGTTTATTATATGTTACAGCTACCAGACCAGATATCATGCAGGCAGTTGGGTTAGTAGCAAGATTTCAGGCAGCTCCTAAAGATTCTCATGTTATGGCAGTTAAGAGGATATTCAGATATCTGAAGGGCACTATGGACTTTGGGCTTTGGTATCCCAAAGGTGATGATTTCACCCTCACAGCTTATACAGATGCAGATTGGGCAGGTGGTATTGATGACAGGAAAAGCACTAGTGGTGGAGCATTCTTTTTGGGAAAGAGTTTGGTTTCTTGGCTAAGTAAGAAACAACCTTCAGTTTCCTTATCTACAGCAGAGGCTGAATACATAGCAGCAGTGGCTGGGTGTACACAGGTTTTATGGATGAAAACCACCCTAGAGGATTTCAAAGTCAAACATGAACAACCCATCTCCATACTTTGTGATAATACAAGTGCCATAAGTATTTCCAAAAATCCGGTAATGCACTCAAGGACAAAGCATATTTCCATCAAGTATCATTTTCTAAGGGAAAAAGTGCAAGAGAAACAGGTCAAGGTAGAGTATGTGTCTACTAAAGAGCAGATTGCAGATATCTTCACCAAACCTCTTCCAAGGGATACGTTTGAGTATCTAAGGGAGAAATTGGGAGTTGTACTCCCACCCCAGAATTAATCACCTCATCAGGGAGGTGGGGGAGGGACTAAGCTAAGAGGCTAATTCTTAGTCCCGAGCCCCAAAGGTGGCCCTTTGCCATTGATGACAAAGGGGGAGAGATATGAGTAAGGGGGAGAGCTTCAAAGTGAAGAGGAAAGCTTCAAGTCAGGGGGAGCAAAACTTCAAAGGAAGATTCTCAGTTGTTAGCACAGTTGGTTTCAGTTGGTTTCAGTTTTGGCTCTTGAGAAGTGTTTTCAGTAAAGGTTTGCCATCAATGACAAAGGGGGAGATTGTTGGCAATTTTGGGTACTTTGGGTACATTGCCTTTGCTCAAATGTATAAGTTGTCATTGATGTCAAAAGGCATTTTTGTGTTGATATCAAAAGAGTGTGATGTCAAGAATATCTTGAGAAGCTTCATTATGTTAAAGGGTTTTTATTAAAACCATGGTGACAAGGTTAAAGGTTTTTCTTAAAACCATTTGGACTCATTAAGGGTTTTTATTAAAACCAAGCTTAACTTAATGCAAAGGTCCATGTTTATTATTAATAATTAAATTAACTCAAACCTTTGTCAAAGGTCCAAGTTTAATTTATTATTAATAAAATAATAATAATTATTATTTTAATTATTATTATAGGGTCTTTCAACCCTTAAGCGACGGAAGTAAAAAAGAATTCTTTCGCCGATATGATGCCATCGTTGGAGGAGCGCCGACGTCAAACTTTAAGGAGAAATGGCTATATAAGTGGGGATGTTTTTCCAAAGTGGGCACCACGAATTATTTGACATCTGCGATTTACGATTTGCTCTGTATCTTTCGAATTGCGCTTGGCGTCTGCGATTTTGCGTTTTCTCTATTCTTTCGAACAACGCTTTGTGTTTTCGATCTCCGATTGACGTCCTTGAAATCGTGCTTGTTCTGTGTTGGAAACCATGCTTGGCATATTCGGAACTGAGTTTGGGCTGCATCCTTACCTTTATGCTTGACGTCGGTGGATTGGCAATTGCACCTGGACTACGTTTTTCAGACTGTGTTGTGAGATGATAAATGCAAGCATTCTGTGACTTACGTTTTGGACAGCGCTCACCAGTTTGCATGTGGCTTGTGGAAGACGTTTACGTTTTCCAGTTTCGTGGCATCAAAAGGAAGATAAAAGAGAGGGCAGTGTTGTATTTCTTCGTTGGGCACTTGTGACCCAACGACGATGGCGTTTAAGCGAAAGCGCTAGACGGCAGAGGTGCCGAGTTCGATTCTCTTCATTGGGAATTTCTTTTTGGTCGCGGTGTGCAAAGGATAGTGGTTGTGAATGCATGGGAGGTATAAGGTTAAGGTATCATATTTGTTTTTGACATTGTTTTATTGATGTTTAATGTTTATGTGGAGTAATAAGGTGTAAAGAGGTTTTACTTTGTATGTATATTGTACTTTGGTGTTTTTACTAAGTTGGAGAAATAAGGTGTTATTTTGGATCTTTATTATTGTGTATTATTGTATAGTTGCTAACTCTAATTAGTGGCAAATTGAGAGTTAGTGTTGTGACAGATTTTGAGTTCTCCTTCTTCATCAAAGTAAAGGTATGGGCAACTTCTTCCATGTATGTTGTTGATGGTATATTTTCTGAAATTGAGTTTGGAGTGAAAAGGTTGTCTACTAGGTATTTTTTGGTGTAAATCTTATTTTCTGGATATTGAAGATTGTTTATGCATTAAAGTTATTGTTGAATTTTTGGGTGAATGCATAATTCTGGTTGAGGAAGAGGAAGCATTTTTGCAATAGGGTTTATGTTAGTAAGTCTTGCTACTTGCATTGAGATGATGAAACCCTAGTTGTTGGTGAAAAGAATATAAGTATCATTGTTATATGAGATATTGCATAGTTGGCAATTGTTGGGTTGTGTTTCATATTCTTGAGAAAAGCATACTACATCTATCTTATTCTTTTGAGATTGAGATTGAGTTGAGATTGAGATTGGGAGTTAAGTATAACATATTTCTCTAACAATTCTCTTTATGTTTCTATGAGATTTGAGATTGAGATTGGGAGTTAAGTATAGAACATATTGAGTCTCTAACAATTCTCTTTATGCTTCTATGAGGTTTATGAATCACATTGGGTCTCTAACAATTCTCTTTATGGGTTCATGCTAAGCAAGTTTTTCTTGGTGAGCTTGTTGAGGTTTTGGACAGGTTCTAGTGGGGACTTGTGAGCAGGTTTTGGACAGGTTTCGGTGGGGACTTGTGAGCAGATTTGGACAGGTCCTAGCAGAGGACTTGTGAGCTGAGTTTTTGAGAGTTCTATCAGAGAACTTGAGGACAGAGGTGCATTGGTTCTTTGAGAAGAACCCGAGGACAGATTTGGCAAGTCTTTGAGAAGGCTTGTGTGCAGAGGATTGATTTGTTCATAGAGTTGGACAGATCTGACAGACAGAGGAAGACTTGTACTAGACCGATTGATTGTGTTTGGTACAGGTAGCTGAGCTACTGTGGACGTGATCATAGAAGGCAGAGGTCTCTTAGGCTAAGCATTGAGGACAGGAGGTCTTCGGTGGAAAGGAGTTCCACGTGCTGGCAAGAGGTAGAGGCAGTTGATCTTCTGAGGGATCATTTCCAGAGCAGAGGGAAGGTATCTCCTTTGAGCAGAGGCTCATAAATTCAGATTGGGGGAAGGTGTCTCCTTTGGGCCGAGGCTCATAAACATTGTAATTGGGAAGGTTTCCCAAAGAACTTTGAGATAACTTTTAGAGAAAAGTTTTGTGGACGTAGCCTAGGCCTTCTGGGTGAACCACGTTAAAAATGGGCTTCCAATGTGTGATGCTTTCTGTCTTGATTAATGTTGTGTTGATGCTACTGCTATCTAAAGTTAAAAATATTAAATGGTTAAGTCTTATACTGTTCACCCCCCCATCTCAGTATAAGTCCATGTTCTTCACACTGGGGCTACTCCTTTTTTGCTAGTGTATGGTGTCGATGTGGTCATGCCTCGAGAGTTCAAGAGTTCATCGATGATAGCACCATGCAATAGGCTCAAATAGATTAGCTTACGTTGCTTGATGAACGTCGTATTAATACTCTCGAGCACCTATGCATTTATCAAGAGTGACTTAAGAGAGCCTACAATATGAAATTCCGCCTTAGGGACTTTCAAGTTGGTGATCTCGTTCTAAAGGAAAACCAACAAAATTCTAATTTGTTACCCCATCTAAGGGACAAGTTCGTGGCAAACTGGTTAGGTCCCTATGTCATTACTAGTCAAATAGGACCCAAAACTTATCACCTAGCCTCCCTTGAAGGTGTCGAGGATCTTGAACCCTTGAACATACTTCATTTGTGGCCATTCCATGCCTAAGGCATGGTGGTCAGCCTAAAATGCTCCTAGGTGGTCTAGGACCGTCTAGGTCACCCCAAAATGCTCCAAGGGTGCCTACATCCCGCTTGGTCAACCTAAAATGCTCCTAGGTGGTCTACAACCGTCTAGGTCACCCCAAAATGCTCCAAGGGTGCCTACATCCCGCTTGGTCAACCTAAAATGCTCCTAGGTGGTCTAGAACCATCTAGGTCACCCCAAAATGCTCCAAGGGTGCCTACATCCCGCTTGGTCAACCTAAAATGCTCCTAGGTGGTCTAGGACCATCTAGGTCACCCCAAAATGCTCCAAGGGTGCCTACATCCCACTTGGTCAACCTAAAATGCTCCTAGGCGGTCTAGAACCGTCTAGGTCACCCCAAAATGCTCCAAGGGTGCCTACATCCCGCTTGGTCAACTTAAAATGCTCCTAGGTGGCCTATGACCGTCTAGGTCACCCAAAAAGCCCCAAAGGCATCCATAAGCCCTTTGGTCACCCCAAATGCCCCAATGGCCCCCAATAAGCCCGTTGGTCACTTGTACATACATATATATCACTCAAAAATACAAAAACATCATCAAAATATCAAAAATACAAAAACATTGCATCGCATTGCATTTCAAAAACATCATCAAAATATCAAAAATACAAAAATATAGCATCGCATCACATTGCATCCCATTGCATTTTATCATCGCTTGCATTTAGGCATACTCATCATTAGCACTTTACATTTTAGAGTTGCTCATACATGTCTAGCACCATGATGGTACACTAGTCATCACTCAAAATCAATGTTGTGAAAGTAATCATAGTTCAATGTTTCACTTATCATTTTCACCCACATTTTCCATATTCCATATTTGTGTCCACTCCCTTCACCTAGTCATTTGTTTTAGAATGTCATTAGGGTTTTTGGTCACTCAACCATCTCTAGTTTTCTTTTCAGATCTTGTAGAAAGCTATCTTGATTTTTAGGAGGTAGAGTCTTGCTTAGATTATGCCTTGTGTACATCAGATCCCAAACACATTTACACATTAATAAATCCAAGTTTTGCACAAGGAAATATGAAAATTATGAAGTGGTCTAGGTTACTTTAAGCGAAAAGGTCATCCTGCTCATCCCCCTATGCGAATGGTTCAAGAATGCTGAGAGTTGGCAAAAGGACAAGCTCTTCCCTACCCAATTCCCCAAAATAAATAGTGGTTTTCACCACTATCAAAAATCCCAATTCCCACAAATCCCAATCCCTCAAAAAAATCAAAGAAATCAAAAGTCAAAAATCAAAATCCCAAAAGTTCAATATCAAAATCCTCAAAAAGCAAAAAGCAAAAGCAAAATAAACAGTGGTTATCACCACTTCCCAAATCCCTTGCTCAAAGAAAACAAAATACAAAATAAATAGTGATTTTCATCACTACATATGAGCAAGTATCCCAATAAAATTGAAGAAAATAAGGGAGTCGAACTTGAATCCCTAGAACTCTCAGCATTTGGAAAACCATCAGGTGATCCTCATTATAGGTTTGGTGGATAGCCTACCTGTCAATGGTGGTAGCCTCTCGCATGACGATATGTCTGTCACATTAGCTTTTGCATGTGTGCAGACCAATGTTTGCATGTGGATGAGCTAGCTTTTGGTAACCTAGATTGCCTAGTGGTCTAATCCTACTAAGTACAGAACCCAAGATTGTGACATTCATAGAGTGATCCTCATTACAGGTTTGGTGGATAGCCTATCTGGCAATGGTGGTATCTTTATGCGTCTCGCAGGAATGAACTCACTTGCACACATAGGGATCTGAAGTACCTTGGTCATCCTAGCAGATTCATACCTCATCAAAAAGTCTTGCATAGTCAGTATACAACCTTTGATCAAGTTAGCTAGAGTGTTTGAGTCTCATAAAAACCTCATCTACATTCTCTAACATCTCATTCCATTGATTCCATTTCTACCACATTGCAATAATACATTTCCACATTTCCATTACACAAAAACAATACAAAAAAAGGAACAAAAAAGAGTGTTAATGTGTTTTGTACAGTCTATAGTGTTCACATAGTATGTCAAATCATTAGCCATAGTCCATTTTTATCAATCAATCAAATATCACATCTCACTGTGCATCCACGCATATAGATAGTTGCAAATCAAATCAAAATCAAAATACACATGCATACATGATATCTACCTATCATCATTCCATTGCATCCATATGCATAACATACTAAGCATTTAACACATAATCATAAATCCATACACACATTGCATTCATACAATAAAGCAATAAACGAAACACATGATGACCACAATAAAATCTCATATATATATGGGGTAAAACATGTACATCAGAGTTTCCAAAATACCCATAGGCTACAATAAAGTGGGTCCTCAGACCTCACAATGCTAAACATCCAAAAAACCCAAAAAGAATCCCATGAGTCTCCATCACCATGATCACGTAGGATCGGTGCTACGACTCACACTGCCACCAGTAGTCTGGGTCCGCTGAGACCCCCCATGCCTACTACCACCAACCCTATCCTCCCTCTGCCTAGTAGAGGATTGCACCATCTCGCTCTACCGAGACCGGTGCGATCTGCTACTCTCCCCATCATCCGACAACCTCCCCCCAAGGCGCACCACCTCCATCTCCAACCGATCCACATATACCTGCCTCCACTATCCCCGTACCTGATAGGTCTCCACCACTGACTACAGCCGTAATACCTCTACCCATAGCTTCTCCATCTCCTCAGTGTTGGATCCCTCCTACCTCGAACCCTGAGCTCTCAGCTACGCCCATAGGGAGGATATCTCAACCTGGTCCTCCCATGTCTATACCCATAGGAGATCTCTCTCCTGCCTAACCCTGGCCAACTCAACCTGTAACTCTGCATACCGGTCACCCTGTGCACCCTATGGTACCTATGCCCTAGGATCCTCTACACCCATGTCATCACCCTGATCTCCCAAATCCAGGAGATCTCCCTACTCACCACCCTCTACCTGGTCCTCCTCTAGAGCATCCGACATCATCTCATCTACCACCCTAGCTGCCTCACCCCTAGGGCCCCTACACCTCACCACTAGCGCATCACCCACCACGAGTCATACTCCTCTATAGTCCCGACATCATCCACATCAAGAACAACTACTACAGGATCCGACTCCTCACCCACCTCCTCCATAGTAGGCCATAACAACGTCCTCTCATCCCCATGGTGTCGATACACCATTGGCTCCCTGAGAAATCCCTACCATAGCCCAAACTACCGCATGACATGACCAAATGGGAAGTACTCCCACTCGGTCCCATGTCATGCAATCAACCATCTACCTCGCCTCACCCATCGAAGCTACTCCCCAACATCTACCCAGACCAGACAATCCATGTATGGTCACCATAACACCTACCCTAGTGCCAAGTGAGAGAAGAGATCAACGTAGTGATCCACATCACCCGCAAACCACCGACTCTACCCTCTCTCCTACATCATCTACCATAGGATGCCATATCCTATCTCCCTATCCGCTAGCTACACTCGGGTCATCCAGGGTAAGCCCTGTGGTCACCCCACAACTATGTGCTGCCACCCCCAACACTACAATAAGAAGCTATAGCCTAAGCCCTTCTGCTTATGGTAGTGGATCTCATACAACTCATCGTAGAGCTATGCCAGCAAGGTAGTCCCCCATGCCATCACTAGTGGCTCCTCCTTGGTGCACCCCACTAGGGTGTACACCAGCTCTAACAGGTTCCAAGGGAACCTGGCTCCTGATGAGTTGGGGAGGAGCATATTGGAGATGAGAGTCATCAAAAGTGCATGCCTCACCTCCAACACCCCCTCCTCATGCCAATACCCCACCAATATACCTCCATTATGGTAGTCCATCTCCGTCACCTTCGCATCTTCCCCAAAGTACCTCGTCAGCACTACACCCCTCTGGTCATGGTGCGATGATCAGATAGGTCACCCCTCTATCAAAATCCTCAAAATATGATAGACGTCCTCCAACATCACCATCATCTCCCCCATCGATAGATGGAAGGTGTTGGTGCGTGGGTCCCATAAACTAATCAAAGCCATTAGATAAGCCCGATCGCCTACCATAGGCTCCAACCGAGTAACTTGCTTGAGCCCTAGGGCATCAAGCCACTCCTAGTCAGCCTCAGTCAAGGCATCCCACGTGGTCCCGAAGAGCTTCGATTTTTGATACCGACTCTTCACCACCTAAAAAAATAACAAAAACAAATAAAAACATCAAAAACACAAACAAAAAAAAATAAATAAATAGGTAGTACACTTTTAATAAATGAGGTCATTTGAGTTAGTATTTACCCTCCTTGCACCGGCCCCTTCGCTGGATGCCTCCTCCTACTGACTCATGATGATAGCAGGATGATTTTGATAGTGCTTCACTATGCAAAATCACTCTCCTCCTCCTCACCTCTCAAACCACAAAAGAAAACATGCAATAATGAGCCCAAAACCTGCATTTGGGGTTTATATAGGCCTACAACAGTCCTATTCATCCCAAGGTGGGATGAACACACTTTTGGCCATTCATCCCACCCTGGGATGAATACCAAATTTGTATTCATTCCACCCTAGGATGAATACAAGATTCATAGGTCAAAACAACTTCAAATGCACCAAACGGGTCCAAAAACCCACAAAAATAGCTCTATTTTTGTCAAAAGTTTTGTCTCAGTCAAGAGGCAAATAATAGCACTCCTGGATGCTCAGAAATAACCTTACTTCAATCCCTAAGAAGGCCACTATGGCCGGACCACCCCGCGGGAACGAGGTTTTTCATTCCTTTCCTCCAGGAAGCACCACAGAAAAGGGTTCAAAACCCACCAAAAACATGTCAAATCTGATGGAATTCACTCAGGGTTAATATGGAACACAAATTTCTCATGGATGCATGGACAAGTTACTACTTTACTCCCTAAGAAGGCCATTGTGGCTGGACTGCCCCACGGGAATGAAGTTTTCAACTCCTTGCTTCCAGGAAACCCCCATAGCATCATTCAAATCCTTTCAAAACTGTGCCATTTTTCAATGAGTACAACTTAGGGCAACCTCACCAAAAGTCATCTGGGTCAAGCGACTCATCACTTTTCTCATGAGTCATTCCCTCATCGACTCATCGCTTGAGGGGGTAGTCATACTCAAGATCACAATCAACAAGCACACACTCAATCAGGCAAATTGCGTTCGTTCAACGAATCATTGGCAGAGACAATCACGCTCCTGCTTGGGGCAGCAAACAAGCACAAAGCACCAAATTAAAATGCTTGGCATTTAGTAAGCATGTGTAACATCAGGAATCCCCACATCATGACTGAACAACATCCAAGATAAAGCAAGTTCCTTAGCTCATCAAAAGCAAGGATTCAAGAACGCATGCTCTTTCTAGGATTGGGGCATCTAAAGTTGGTTAGGGTATTGAGTAACCTTAATCATTGAACATTTTAGTCATCTATTTTTGCTCGGCGTTGTGCTGCACACAATGCATCCCAAAAAGGGGCATCTGTAGACACTAAAATCTGGTCAATCTGATTATGCTACCATAAGCAATGACTTCATGACACACCAAGGCCCCTAGGGCAGCCCTCAGGAGGCATACAATGGTTCTAACCACTTTGTACAAGGTTTTGAAAGGTTCTAGGCCACTTTTGGGACCTTTTGGACACCCTGCTACTATTCGTTCCACCCTGGGATGAATACAGAACCTATTCATCCCACCCTGGGATGAATAGCAGTATTCATCCCAAGGGGGAGCGAATAGCAGGTTTGACTGGCAAAAAGTCAAATCTGGACAAATGGCACCTGGAAACGGTTACTTTTCTATTTTCCAACACCTAGGAAGTCAGAGCATGCAACATCTTAATGCTCCAGCCCATGAGGGAGGCCAAATTGGGAGATTCTCTTCCCCCTCCAATGCATGTCACCCTGGTGGCCAAGTGGCGCCTCGTGCCTCGCATGCCCTTGCATGCCTTTTGACCCATGAAGCCTCCTTGGGCTATAAAGTGGATGCATTTTCCACACAATGGAGAGGAGATTTTGAGGACAAAGCGACGGAGTGCTGCCAAGATTTCCTTCCACCCTTTTGTGCCCATTTTTCCCTCGAAATCTCTACCTAGCGAAGGAGGTTTGCGAGTGAACTAGGAGGCACAATTTGTTACAAAACTGAACCATCTGAGTGAATTCCCACACCAAATTTGATGAAAATACCCCTTAGAGTGTTTTGGACCATTTCCTAGTGGAATTGGTGGTAAAATTTAGGCAAAAACGGTGGGCGTCCCACCCCTGGGTGCCCCCCAATTTGTGACAGTCCTATTCGTCCCACCCTATGATGAATAGAAATATGTGCATGATTTTGTTACTATTTTTAATTAGTTATTTTCTACATGCTATTACTATGCTGCAGTTCAAATTTTAGGTCTTTCTGAGCTATATTGGCCGAGATATTGCATTTTTAGTGTTTTGTAGGGTCTCTTGCAGGTATCCGGTGGTCATTTGAGAGAACACCCAAACTGTGACTGATATTGAAAATATGATCAAATGGGTTTTCTTAGAATAGCATTTTATGTATTCTGTCCAATTTTCATGCATTTTGGATATGCGTAGGGTCAAAAATTGCTTGCTTTGGGTTTTGTAGGTTGCGAACGGTCATTCAGGTTTTGAAGCCCCATCGGATGCAATTTTGGTGTAATTTCTGGTGATATCTTCCCAAAACCTTCTATTTTACATCCCTCTATAATTTCATGTCATTTGGAGTTGATTTGATACGTTTTCTCATTATTAGCCATTTGGCCCCTATGGGGATTGCATGCTTTCTATCACACGCACTCGCTATTTGACGTTTCTGGTTTCCTTGTGTGTAGGTGCAGGTCATTACAATGCATTGGGAAGGAGCATAAGACATCTGGATCAAAGACACAAGCAGTGGTAACCTTGTCCCACCCACCTCGATTGTGGGTACGAGGAAAGACATTGGATGTGCACCCAAATTTCTTGAAGGATTTTGATCCTTGGGCACCCGAGTTGTAAACATTTGTATCACCCATTTTGAGCCCTCAAGGGGATGCATTGTAACCTAGAATTTTATTCATCTAATTAATAAGAAATCTATTTGCTTTGCTTTATTTCTTGTTATTCGTTATCTTTCCACTTTACTTGCATGCTTTCGTTTGATGCTCATAAGCGATAGGGCATAGATACGCATATTGTTTATCTTCATTTGGTGCACCATTTTTCCCTACTTCAGAGATCATATTTCATATTCGAATCTTAGTTGTATTTATTGTTCATATGATACATCACCCTCTCCACATGGCTATGAGACTTTGCCCATCCCCAAGTGGCTAAAAATTTGCATTGATTTAAATCTAGATTTTGATTATTGCATTTTTTATTTTCGAGGAATTGGTTGTAAATTATTATTATCATTTGGGTAATGTTTTTTGCACATTATTTTATTGCTATTGCTATAATTCTTAAATTTGTTTTGTAACAAGTGGAATCAAATATTCACTCTCAACTCCCAATGGGGTGTAAATTTGTAGCAGAAGGGCATACAAAACATTCCAAAACCTCTATCAAACATTATTTTTGCCTATTTCCTAGTAATTATTTCATAGATTTTTTAATCCTTCTTATGGTGTAATTATCTTCTAGAATATTGTGAGTCCATTGTTGTTACTTCCTTTTTTTAAACTATATTTAAAAAAGTATCAAGTGTTGCTAGATCCTTGTGAGAGATCTATAACAAGGGGTATCTACAACAACACATTTTCAAAATATGAGTGTCCTCAGACCCTTGTAGGAGACATATATCTTTGTGATTGTCTCTTCAAGATGATTAAAGTAAGAGGAATTTTCACAACACATTTTCAAGAGTATTTCGAGTATTTTTGGGGTTTTTTAGTTGCCCCTATATGAATGAACTTGTTGCCACTACTGGTTGGGCATGAGTCAATAGTAAAATGTAGTATACTATTCATTCAAAGGATGTATGTATGATAAAAATAATTGTGTATGAGTAGAGAGAAGCACCAACCCAAAAATCCTTGTAAGCATCACAACACTTTCCTAATTATTAATAGTTTTGACTAATGTCTTCTTTCTTCCATAAACACCATGGCTTTACCTCCTCCCAAAAACTCAAGTTCTTCATCTCCTCCTCCCAATAACCCTCTTCTATTTACTCCTCATGTTACCCCTCCAATCGAAAATCCTCTTCCCAATACTATTTTTTAGTAGATGCAAAATAAGTTTTGAAAGGATCCTTGAACCTCTACATATATACAACTAGGACTACCAAAAAATTCCCAATAGAGCCAAACAATAACAACAAGAGAAATAGGGCCAGGCCCTTGAACAACAAAAAGAGGAGCCACATAATAGGGAGACCAAGGGATCCCAAATAGAGTTGAGAAAAAGAGAACTAAATCAACCTAATCCAAACCTTCCTCAGAACTACCATGATTATTCTTGAAGTAATTCATCATCCAATTGATTTCCTCCACATAGATGGTAGACATTTTAACGGACCTACTAAGGGATCTAAGTAAATCATTCATGATATTCAACAAATTCACAAGAGTATTCAAATGGTCCCTATCCCTCAAAGGATCATCTCATTTCCTGGATGAACATCCATCTTCAATCTTAGGCTTCTTTTTGAGGTTAGGACCAGGATCTCCAGAGATATTAGAGTATGATATGGCATGTTGGGGCTTCTCTACTTAAGCCATTTTAAATCTCAAGCATTTCAAATTCCTAAAAACACTATTATTCCCCTTGGGGTTATTCTGACCTTCAATATTTACCACCAGATATTTAGGAGTTTCTTCCTTATTCTCCTCAGGAGAATCATAGCCATCTTCATGCAATTGTTTTGAGGAATTCAAGGATGAAGACATGGGTCCTTTACTTTCAAAATTTTTAGAAGACCCATCCTTGCTAGCCAATTCAAACACAAGCTTCCCAAGACTAATTTTTTTGACCTTATCCCCATACATTGACACATGCTCAAACAACGATTTTAGAAGGCCTTGGTGGAGAGGGTTGGATATTTTATCGTGTTTCACCTGGTCCACTATTTTTTTCAATGGAAGAGAACAAAAATAGAGGTACAATAATTAATTTTCTTCTTTGCATATGATTTAAGAAAGCAAAATGGAAACTATGAATAATGTTAGCTTGACCACTCAGAGTAAAATACTCCATCATCATCACCACCACTCTATTCTAAGAAGCTTTAAGAGATTCTCGAAGATACACAATTTGACAATTGGTCGGGTTCTCTTCCCTACCTTTGAAATACCTTGATTCTCTAGCTAGGGAGTTTTTAGCCCTATTTATGCATTCCTCGTTAATAAGAAGGCTTGATACTTAAAAAATAAGGGAAATGAAAATGGTGAATTCCATCCCTTAGCCTTAACTTTGTCGTCCTCCCAAGTATGAGCATTTTTTTATAGAAAGGTCATAATCATAACCATTAAATTTCTTTACTAGCCTCATCAATCCTCCTTTCTCCAAAATTCTCTAAACTTCATCATCAAACATCAGAGTGGATGGTTCAAATATCTTTAGTTCTTATGCCATGGGTCTTCTATTAAACCAACAAGGGCAACTACAAGTGAACAATATTTGAAAAGGGATTGACTGTAGGAAAATGGGAGTAGCATAAGGCAACTTTTCAGTCCACTTAAAATTAGAACCATCATATCTACCTATAAGCTTCACAATGAAGGAGTGGGTACATGACCAAATCCTTATCTTAGTCCCAAGAAATATTTTCCACATTGAAGAATTATGGCAAGAACTGACAATCATAATGTACTTCCAATGACCAAAATAAACTGCCTTGAGACTAATGCTTGGGGCGAGAGATATGAGAATCAATCATCCAACACATAAAGAGATAGAGTGGAATAGAGAGCACAATCATGACAAGATAGATTGAATCAAAAAATACAAATGTGATAAGGTGCTCACACACAAGGGAGACACTAGGCACCTGGGCATCATGCCACTTCACCACAAGACTACCATAGGCAATACGAAGAGGATAAAAGTTTGGGATAAAGTATAACTCAATGAGGAAAAATCGTAAGACTCTACCAAGTGAATCATGAAAAACATTGGGACTAACTAGTCTAAGAATACGAAACCATATTATGCACCACAAAAAGAGGGGGTTAAAAACAAAAGGGTATACCTCTTAAAAGACCAAATTCCCCTCCCAAAGCCATGTGAAAATGTGCTTACCAACAAAGTCTTCAAGACATGACAGAAGCCACCTAGGTAGGGACCAACGGAGAAAGGGCCAACATTAGCCAATAGGAAAAATGAGTCGCTTCATCCAAAATTTGACCCTGATACTATTGATGGCTTCTTACCAATACTATTGACCCTGATCTATATGCATATATTTTGAATGAACAAATGATTACTTTCATTGTCAAGTCCTTGGATAATCAAGACTAGATGATTAATTCCACAACCAAGTCCTTGGATAAGATCTTAAGAGTCCTAAAAATATATTCTACTATGCCTCCTCTTATTCGAGGGTCACAACAAACTATGGGACAACAACCTTTGATCATTAATTAGGAATCAAATTATAGTATTCTTCCATAATTATCACCTAGTCATAGTCCTCCAAATTCCTATTGAAGTCATTCAACTTTTTATACCACCCAAGGTTCTCCTCCAGTTATAGATGCTTATAACCTGGGCTTTGCTTCTGAATTAGATTCCATTATAGGAGGTACTTATAATTTCCTTTACTGGCCTCATAAAGTTTGTGTTATCTGATCAACATGCCCACCTTTTAAGGTGTCAATCCACAAGGGTTACTGGACAAGATGGATAGCCTTATCTACCTGCACCATGTTCCTAGAGTAGTTCATGATGCATTAGTAGCTTCTAAGGTGGAAATCCAAGCTCATAAACGGTTGTTGTGGCAACTTTGCCAACATGGGGGTTCTATTTTTTTGCTTGACTTCAAAGAATGGTTTCTTCAAAGATTTGACAAAGGATATTTCACATCATATGTGGTCTATCTTATGCAAATAAAGCAAACATAAATAGTGGAATATTGCTTCAAGTTCACTAGTCTTCTCACTTACTTCCACCAATTGAATCTAGTAGAGGTGGTCTTAACCTTTTACCATGGTCTTTAGAATAAAATTTAATAGAAAGTCTACATGCTCGATCCCTATACTCTTGATGATGCTCAATGTATAGATTTAGAGACATAACAAAAGCTCAAATATTCTAGTCTACAACACAAACATGATGTCAAATATCATTGTCCTTATCACAATAATAAGATTTCTAGGGATTCTTCTATTTCAAATTCCAATCTCACCATCCTTAAGAATGAGGCTTGTGAAGAATGTCATAACTTTCGAGTGGAAGGTGAAGGCATAACAATATATGAAGATGAAGAATCATTATAGCAAGAGCAACCAACAAAAGTAGATGAGGTGGAACATGAGGATGACACCATGACTCCCTCTACTCATGCTATTATGGGACTCCAAGCTCACCATACTATCAAGGAACAAGGATTTATTAAATGACAACACATTAATATGTTTATTGATTTAGGTAGCATACATAAATTTATATATAGTAATAGAGTGAAGTCCTTGGGCTTGTATATCAATATTTTATATTAGTATAATTTCAAGTCTTAATTGTAAACTAGGGTACCACTCAATGTGTGTGTCAAATGGCTAAAGTTAACGTTCAAATGGGGGATCACACTTAGTCAAGAAATCTCTTTTCCATGAACCTGGGTAGTTCTGATGTCATCTTGGGAGCACAATGACTATCTCAACTTAGTTATATTACTATTAATCTATAAAAAACATGTCAAGTGGATATATAAGGGAAGAATCATTTATCTCTAAGGAATCCAACTCTCTCCCTCCAAGGTGGCTAGTCCACATAGAAAAGATATTGAAGAGAGGTGGTTGTGGATTTTTTTCCTCAATCAATAATGGCTTTTTAGCTAGATTACATCACAAATCCTTTAATCAAGGATCAAATACCAATCACAATATAATGCTATCAACTATTTGAATAATATCAATGAATATCACATTCATGAAATAACAATAATATGAAACAAAATCACAATATTATTGATGAATCAAATATATAATATCTTTATTACATTTTTTGTTACAATGCATGGAGCTTTGTGATTAGTGTCATTAATTATCTCACTTTAATTTATTTTTTCAACCTAGGGTGGCATCCTAAGTTTCTATATGAAAGAGATCTAGAAATTACAACTTAGATTTTAGGACTCTAGACTATCCTAGGAAAACTAAGAATCACAATTTCTCTGCAATATATATATATATATATATATATATATATATATTGAGTAATACTTCTTATACACATCCACCATGGAGATTGAACCCGGGTCACATCACCGATAATGCAAGTGGCATCCTTGCCAGTAGACCACACTTATGGAGATCTTTACAAAATATTTGAAATAAGGTGAAATTGCACACTTTTCACTAAAATAAATGCTAACTAATTACAAAAATAAAACAATTACAATTGAGAGAATCTATGCTAATTTTGACTAAACTGAAATCTAATTTATGCTAGCAGAAAGAAAAATTAAAGGTTGTAATTAAAACTAATTTAACAAAATGGAAAGTGTAGGAATTAACTGAAACCAACCAACTAAAATAAAATTGCACAAAACATAATTGAAAACAAGGAAAAATAAAATTCTAGAGTAGGGGAGAAATAAAATTTAACTACTAATATTTAATGATAAAAATGGAAGAATGAGGAGGTGTAGACACGTAAAAAGTATCATATTGCCATTGGTTAAATGTTAATATTTAATAAAATTTGTAATTATTTTAATTAATACATTGCAACCTTATAAATATTATCGTTGACTATCCTAGCCCCTTTGACCATCCTGAGCACCTTTCTATACCTAACCCACGGTCATCATGAGACCATCCCTCTATTTTAACCCAGGTCCACCTTACTCTAGTTGGCATTTAATCCCTTCTCTCCTCCATATTCCAAGCTCATTAATGCACATGGGTGAGGATTCCCTCCACCCAAGCACATTTATGAAGCATGTCATTTTTGTGGGTGAGGAATCTCTCCACCCAAGAGCATTAATAAGGCATGTCATAGCACGTCATAGTGTGTCATAGCCCAAATAGAGAATATTGCACACTTGTCCATCTAAGCAACCAAGTGGGAAAACTTAAGATTCCTCCCTTCTCTCACCTAGGCCACTTGTTCATCATCATATCACCCCCTCATAATTTTCCTCATCCTTGGGAAATATTACAAATATGCTCCCATTTCATTCACTCAAGACAAAGCGCACAAAACACTATCGAAACTCTGCCTAGATTTTTGCTGGTCCTCTTTATGGATTTTTGAATTTCTGAATGCAGGTACCTTATTTATAAAGCTTGAGAACATCAATCATGGGGTTTCTTTGGAAAGTGTGTTAATATTTGTTTTGCAGCTACACTCATCTTCAACAACCAAACAACATCGAATTTGTACCAAAAGCCTCAAAACACTTCTAGAAAGGACTAGTTTTGAGTTTAAAGCCCCTACCAATAATGTAGAGCCAACCACCATGGGAAGCTACACAGTATCCATACACCTTGTGCAGTTACATAGAGCCAACTGCCCTGTGCGGTTACACAGAGACAACCAACCTGGGTGGTTGAGTCTCAAAGTTATATAGATACCCATAATCAATAGTAGGTAGCCAAGCAAGGTAAAACAAAGCATTTTATAAGTTTTCCTAACCATTTTACATAGTTTTGTAACTTTTGTAAAAGGTTTTGTAAGCTTTTTGTAACCTTTTTTCATGATCTTGGGCCTTGTCCTGAAATTCCCAATAGATGCTACTAATGCTTTCATTGTGGCCTTGTGTGCAAGTACTAGGATCCACATAGAGGCTCAAGAGATCAAGCAACAAGACTTCAAAACCCTCCCTACAATTTATTGTGTGATCGAGGAGATGATTTGTGGCACCATAGAACTCATTTGTAAAATAAAACCCTCCCTTTTGGGAGGTCTATTGTAATCGAAAGGGCTTATTTGTAACAAAAAAAGTCTAAATTCAAATATCAAAATTCTATTTTGTTTATTTACATGTTATGGTGCATTTTCTTTATCACATAAATGGAGATCATGGGCCTCTCGTCCACCCATGATACCCATGATATATTCCCACCCTCAAGATTCTCACCAGTGGTCAGTGACATAATCACAAAACCCACACCAACATCAACCACCACCTAACCAATACCAATCCACCCTCGATCAATACCAACACCCCTCTCATCAACATCAACAACAACCACCTCCAAACCAACATCAATCTACCCCACAACCATACCAATCACATCCAACCCAACACCCATAACATTTGACCTCCATACAACCCCCCATTCATATCATCCATCATATACTCAACCCCAACCACCCCCTACACATCATCAACATCCAACTCATCAATTGCCACAGAACCCCACACATACATGCAACCAATGTCATCAACCACACCAATACCCACCCTCGGGTTCCCAAGTTCCCCAAGCACCATCCTCTGATCCCAACCAACATCATTACCATCAACTTCATTCACATCAATCATATCCCCCTATTGAGCCATCCCATTTGACTCATCATGGTGCACCCTATTCAGCTCCCCAGGCCACTCTGGATGCATTTCAACTATTGGCTAACAAGGTCAATAGTTTAGAATCACAAGTTACAGGCACTGGGTACCAAAATCCAACACTGAGTCAACTCCAAAATTACCCCATCCACCCTTCAATACCAACACTACCATACCCTCCCTTGTTTGAAATGCCTAAATTTGAAAAATTCAAGGGAAAAGAAGATCCCCAAGATCATGTGAGCACTTTCATCAATGCCTGTTATCTCATCAATGAGATAGACCCTCTCATGCTCCACACTTTTTTGTTATCCCTTGTGGGAGGAGCCTTGGATTGGTATAACCACTTGCCCAGACACAACCTTTACAATTTTGAACAATTGGCCAATCTCTTCCTGGAGCACTTTGCTCTAAATATAAAAAAGAAAACCACATTGACGGATCTTACCAATCTTCACCAATTTGATGATGAATCTATCCTTGATTATGGCAATCGATGGAGAGTTGTATTAACTGAATTACCATTTTCTATCCCCATCACTGAGCTGACTTGAATGTTCACCCAAAGTTGTTCAAAATCGATATCCCTCCTGCTACAACTCCAACAATATCGAACTCTCGAGGAAGCCTTGACCCAAGCCAAAATCATCAAAGACATCAAAATTCAAGAGGGAGAGATCAAGCTTAGAAAGAAAGAATGGCCAAACAAAAATGCTAAGGGCAACAACAATAATCAATCCAAGCCCACCTAGGTCAACCAGGTAGTGTTGAGTAGCCCAACCACTCAACCCCCACAACCTCAACATCCACCACAACAACCTCCATATCCACCGCAACAACCAACATACAACATTGTGCCACCTCCCACTCAACTTCACAATCCCAACCAACCCACTTATCAGTTTAGGCATCCTCAACGACCCCCATGTAACTTCACACCTCTTTTAGAGCCCTTGTCAATCATATTTCAAAAACTTATGGAGGCACAATTGATCTCTTTACCCAAAATAAGGCCTGAAGATCCAAACAAACCCAAAGGAAGAGGGTATAGAGAAGATCATTACTATATTTTTCATTGATAGAAGGGCCATGATATCAATGGTTGCATTCAACTCAAGCACATAGTGCAAGATTTGATCGAAAGGATCTATCAAAGTTGACAATCCTCTTGCCCCACCTAACCAAAACCTTGGTATTTATCAAACTCCCTTACCACAACATGGGGTAACACAACCAAACAATGGGGACTCAACATCTACCCTCAGCCAAATCAAGTCAATCACGTCAACAATGTCCCAAATTACCAAGGTTTTGTTGGTATGATCCATGTTGTCACCAAAAATTGATGGTACCCTGATCAACCAACACTACCAACTGACCCTTCAAATGTGCCATCCTCATCAACTTTGCCACCTCCACTAGTGCAAGCCATGACATCTCAACCTTGACCAGTCCTCCATCTTAAGAGTAGGCTCACTCATAGCCTCAAAATGGCATCGGCCAAGCTCTTGATTTATGAACTAATCCAACAATCGCCTCCCCACCAAGAGGCATTAATGGATATCCTTAAGTCCATAGAGCTACAAACCCATGACCCTAATGCTTTTGCTAATTTTATGGGTAATATTCAAACTTGCACCTCGTTGACCATTACCTTTTATGACAATGAAATCAAAACTATTTTGATGGAAGGACCAGATCCACCCTTGCACATCATGGCTTCTATAGATAACAAAATTTTTAAATATGTTTTGATTGACATGGGCTCTTCAATCAACATCATCACATATACTACCCTCAAACATCTCAACCTTCCATCCACTCATATAGTCGATTCCACTTTCACTCTATGGGCCTTCAATAATACCCTATGCTCAACACTTGGAATAATTGTTCTCCCTATTCAAGTAGGGGTCCAAACCATCCACACCTTGTGTCATGTATTGGATGGAGAAATGCAATATAATGTGCTCCTTGGTAGATCATGGATACGAGATATGTGGTGCATACCCTCAACATTGCATCATTACCTCAAATATACCCATGAGGGTCGCATACACTACATTTCGATAGATGATAAACCTTTCAAATATTATCACATGGTCACCCACCCACACGAGTCTCCCTTACCTTCCACACATATATCCCTCACCCATCTCCCACTCAACTCATCTTACCACTCGACCACATCTCACCCTCCCTCACCTACATCACCTATACCCAATTCACAACCTACCCACTCAATTCCACCCAATCTGATTCCTCCTTCCTCATCCTTGGGCACTAACCATGCTCCTCATATCACCCCAAATCAAACCCATACACCTCCTCCATATTCCTTGCATCTCCCTCCCCAACACTATCCACCTTTCTTCCACCCTTCTCCCAATGCTCAACCATTCCACCCTTCCTCTAGCACTCAAGCCGCTCACTCTCCTCCCCAACCTCTCCATTCTCCACATTCTTCTCATACCCCTTCTTCATCTATAGTTACTAGACATCCATCATCAACCCCTCCCATCTTACCCACACCACTTTCTCCTCCCCCTCTAACCCCTTTTATCCATTACCCCCACCAACTCCATCCAAACCACACCTTTCTACTCCTTCCAACAATCCTAACAACCAACCCATGGCCCCTATATTCACTCTCATCACCTCCATCATTGGATAGGTTACTACCACCATAACTCCTACCACTATCGCTACTCCTACCTCCACCATACCCACACCCACACAATCTTCCCAAACCATATCTCCTTCCATGACACCTGAACCACCCCCACCTCCAAATATGTTCTGATGAGAACCCATCCATCCTTGACACTATTCAAGTGATACACACTCCTTTTTTACCACCCTCATTTGCATCCCTATCCCCTTCCATGGACAACATTGAGCCTTCATCCTCATCCACCTCTCCAATGCCCCCATCTCAAACCGCTAGTATTATTATACATATGACTACTCCTAGCATAGGAGAATATCTTGTACATAGTATCGCATTTATACCTCCAGTTATAGAGTCAGTTAGGGATTTTGGTCACCCTAGCCATACCCCCTTAACCATTGATGTTATTATCCCCATGGGCTCCTCCTCTAATCACATAAATTTTATGTATGGGGGAATTGATTCATCATTAGACAAACCTCTTGATAAAGAGCCCAAAGTATTGTTTTTTGGCAACATCAATTTTTTGGATAACCCCTCATTTACCATGAGGTATTTTCAATGCTTTAATTGGTGAGGATGTGGTCTTGGACACTATGAGAAAGGAACATGCACTATTTTAGAGCCTCATTCTCAGCCCCCTCAAGACAAATCTGGTTTAGGATACGATCAACATTCTTTGATCGACCTCCTCGAAGATGATCTTTGATGCATTACCCTTGGTCTCAAGGAGGATAGTGATGATGAGTACATTGATCCTGAGTATGCTCACCTATCACTAGATGAATTTTTCCAAGTTTCCACTATTCATGCCATTCCATATGACACCTCGAAAGATGAATTTGATGAGCCATTTGAGGCACTTTCGATTGCCTTTGATAGCTTTGAAGAAGAATCATCTCCCATTATCCCCATTACAGATGTAGATAATTTTTACCTATGTTTATTCCCCATTCCACTTCCCATATTTCCTATGCTCCTCCCATTGGAGCACCCCGATGCACCCATGCATCCCCTACCTCCACCATGGCCACCTCCACCTGATCCTCACCCACCCATTCTAAACCAACTTCTTCCTCATGAGCATGTACAAGGGAACCCAAACTCTAATCCATAATCCCCTTCATTCCCCCAAGTCAACATGATCTCCATTGACTTATGCACACCCCTCCATAATCCAAATGATCTTGGACACCCCATCCCCATCAACACTAGTCTCATCGACTTCGAGTGGATCTCATCCCCTCCATCTATCTTTGATTTTCTTCCTTTGATCAATTACTCAGAGAATCAAATGTTTACTTTCCTCCTTCTCCCCCTTCCTCACCTTCTTTCATTTATCATGTCAAAGTTAGTGATACCACACCAACCCTCTCTGATAATGCCATAGATGACATTCACCTCATTCCCACCCCTCATCAGCTTGAGGAGGGTTCCCACATGCTCATTGAGGAAACCATTGATATAAACATCAACACTGACCCTGACAACCCCAAAATCCTTAAACTTAGAAAAATTCTTTCATCTAAAGAGCAACAATGTTTTATCACCCTCTTGATTAAGCACCAAAATATTTTCACATGGTCCTACAAAGACATGCATGGACTTGATCCAAATCTCATTGTCCACAATATCACATTAAATCCTAACATCAAATTTATCAAACAAAAGTTGAGGAAACTTCATCCTACCATTGCCCTCATGGTTAAAGAAGAATTGCAAAAGCTATTAGACGTGGGCTTTATCCAACCAATCGATTATCTAGAATGGATTTCAAACATGGTGCCCATTGGCAAGCCCAATGGGGGGATACACATTTGCACTAATTTTTGTGACCTAAATAAAGCATGTCCCAAGGATGATTTTCCTCTTCCCAACATCGATACGCTCATGGATTCCATCGTTGGCCATGAAATGCTCTCCCTTATGGATGATTTTTTAGGATACAATCAAATTCGAGTCAATCTTGATGACCAAGCACAAGACAACCTTTACAACTCCTTGGGGGACATTTTGTTACAAAGTCATGTCGTTCGGTCTCAAGAATGCAGGAGCTACATACCAACATGCCATGACTTACATCTTCCATGATTACATGCACAAAATCATTGAAGATTATGTGGATGATCTTTTGGCCAAATCTAAAACTCATCATGAGCACATCGATGTTTTGCAAAAAATTTTGATCGATTACTCAAGCATAATGTGAGACTCAATCCTAAAAAGTGCATCTTTGGCATCACTTCAGGGAAAATTTTAGGGTTCATAGTCTCCAAATGAGGTATTGAAGTGGACCCTAATAAAGTCAAGGCCATTGTTGAAATGTCACCCCCTATGACCCTCAAAGAAATTCGCAGCTTGCAAGGAAAAATTCAAGTGATCCATCACTTCATTGCTCAATTATCAGACAAATGCAAGCCATTTAATCATATTTTACAAAAGGGGGTCACATTTCAATGGACCATAGAATGTCAAGAGGCTTTCGATGCCATTAAGTGTTACCTTGCTTCCTCGTTAGTTTTATCACCACCTCGACTAGGAATTCCATTTCATTTGTACATATCTGCTACTAATTTCACTCTAGGGACTATGTTGGCTTAGAAGAATGATGCCAATCAAGAACAAGCCATCTACTACATTAGTCGCACATTGGTAAGTTACAAAACCAAATATGCATATATGGAGAAGCTATGCCTAGCTGTCGTATTCACAACCAAAAAGATTTACCACTACATGCTAAATCATACAACCTATGTCATTGCTAGAGAAAATCCATTGCGTTATATGATGAGTCACACTTACACCAATACTCACACTACCAAATGGATAATGCTCTTAATAGAATTTGATCTTGAATTCATAAGTCAAAAATCCATAAAGGGTTAGGTCATTTTCGACCAACTTGCTGAAGCTCCTCTTCAAGATGATCAACCACTTATCATAGAGCTTCCAGATGATTTTATCTTTAGTATTACCGAGCTTGAAGAGCATGTCGAACCTAAGGATGAAGTCGATATTACCCTTTTCTTTTATGGTTCTAAGTGTGAACAAAGGGGAGGTGTTGAAATTATTTTCTTCATGCCTCAAGGTGTCTATTGAGGATAACTTAGGCTTATCCACTTAAGCCTAAGTTAATTATTATTATTATTTACTATTCCTATTTCATTGCACTTTGTATTCACGTGAGGCATAGTATGCCCATGTTAGAAATAGGTTGTTAGCATGTTGTTAGATGGTTGTTAATTGTTAGAGATCTTGTTTGTCTTCTAGCAGTTAGTGGACATCCATAGTTAGCATTTGGTTAACTAGTAGTTAAGTGGTTGGCCATGTTTGGCAGATTGTTGCAACCACTTAACCTACATAACATCCATTGTAATTCTATATATACTTGCATTATGATGAATAATATAGCTTCATACTATTGTTACTACATCATTGGTATCAGTTAGCCTAAAGAAAAGTTGCAGAAAGGAGAGCAAGTTTGATCCACTTTTTGCTAGGTGTTTAGTTGGAGTTTTCAACTAGTCATCAAGATCCTAGGAAGGTGTTAAGTGGAGCTTGAAGCAATCCACAACACAAGTGAAGTTGAGGGCAGAGGGAGGATATTACCCCTGCACCAATTATCTTTTTGAAAAATAGAAGTTGAGTTAATCTCAACAGTTCAAGTGGAGTTCAAATTGGAGCTTCAAATTTGCATTAAAAAAGGAGTTAAGTTTATCTTGACAAAAGTTTTTTTTTTTTTTGCATGAAAGAGTTTTTCTTATAAAATATTAATATTTTATTAAAAAAAAAAAAGGGCTGCAAAGGCCTTGATCTTGGCCTAGCTGCCACTTGACTGCAGCTTGGGCTCCACTGGCCACCCAAGCAGCTGGTGACCGACTACCAGCCAGCCAGCCACACCGGCAGCCGATCAGCAGAGCCGACGGCCATCGAAGACCCGGCTCGGCAGCCACCACCGGCCACCAATCGGCTAGCGCCGACCCGCGACCATTAGCGCTTAGCAACCTTGCCGACATTGACCACCAATCGGCAGGAGACGGTCGCACATCCAGTAAAGGAGGTGGCTATCCCCCACCCTGGTTTCCATACAGTCTAGGAGCGGCGTGTTACCTGTAATTTGATACAGGCTGAGCCGCCATTGCCGAGCAGCCACAGACCGCAGTCCGACGAACCAGGCCACCACCAATAGAGGCAGAGAAAATAGTTGTTGGCGATCAAAGATCCGTGTAGTCTCCGACGAGTTGCAATGACAAGCGACATTCCAGGAGGTGCAAAGAGTTCTGGCGAACGCTGTGTTTTCGACGAGTGAAGTTGTTTTCTGGCACGCGACTGCATTTTTCAGCGAGGAGACGTGATTTTTGGCATGAAATATTTAAAATTTCAAAGGTTTTAATCAATTGTCGGCCACCGGAAAAACTTGCTGCCAATGATCGATGACGGGGAGATAGAAGACCGTAGTGGGTTTAATCCCACATTTGATGTGTGAGGGACATCGAACTTTTTAATATTACTCCCGCGCGGATAGAAAGTTGATCACCTCTCGATGGTCACCGCGGGCTCATGCTCGCGTGCCTAGGGCGCCAGCTGTGTAGTTTTGACGCTTGACTTCGGTTGGTGGATCCAGGAGGGCTATTGGGCCCACGTGCATTCAGATCCTCACTTATGCCCCTTTCAAAGTTGATCTGCTATTGCCACGTTGCGATAAACTGTGGCGGGACGGTTGTCGGGTCCCTACAAAAAAAAAAAACAATTTTTTTTTTTGCACCCATTTCCAAAACTGGCGGGAAAAGAATATTCGAAAGGAATATTCTAGAATTCAAAAATTTGAAATTCAAATTTTGGCGCCCAAATCAGCAAAGGAGAGCAAACTTCAAGAGGTGATATCTTCCTCATTATTGGTCCGTTTTTGACCAAATTTTTTGCGTTGGGTTCAAAATTTTTAGCAGATTTATATTTTTTGCTCCTAACCAAATTTTGGCATTGTAAAAGGGCTAATTTTTCAGTATTTTAGTGCTATCATTATAATTGCAAAATTGAAATTTTTAATTTTTTAAAAGCACTAAATAGCCCATTTTTGTTGCCACGTTGCGATAAACTGTGTCGGGACGGTTGTCGGGTCCCTGCAAAAAAAAAAACAATTTTATTTTTGCACCCATTTCCAAAATTGGCGGGAAAAGAATATTCGAAAGGAATATTCTAGAATTCAAAAATTTGAAATTCAAAATTTTGGCGCCAAAATCAGAAAAGGAGAGCAAACTTCAAGAGGTGATATCTCCCTCCGTTATTGGTCTGTTTTTGACCAAATTTTTTGCGTTGGGTTCAAAATTTTCAGTAGATTTATATTTTTTGCTCCTAACCAAATTTTGGCATTGTAAAAGGGCTAATTTTTCAGCATTTTTAGTGCTACCATTGTAATTGCAAAATTGAAATTTTTAATTTTGTAAAAGCACTAAATAGCCCATTTTTGTTATTTTGGAGAGCAAATTTGTAAAATCTAGGCAATTTGGCTGCATAGGAAACTGAAATTATTCCTAAGCCTAGATTAGTTCTTGCAAGACCATTTTGTAATCCTCCTAGTCTGGCATATACTAGGCAAAATATGGCTCATGATCTCAGAACAAACATGGAAAACCTCACTGAAGCAGTAGACATTTTGGCAGAAAAAGTGAGAGACATTGTTGTGCAGTTTAATCTTGGTGAAATCAAAATCCACCATAATCATGCAAACAAAGCCAAATGTGAGGTTAAAATGTATGATGGATCTAGGGATCCCGATGTCTTATCTGCATGGATTTTGGATATGCAAACTTGGTTTGCTTATGCTAAAATTCCGGAGGATGAAAAAGCCACATTTGCTACACTAAAACTCACAGGTTTAGCAAAAGTTCTCATTGTAGAAAGACAGAGTCATAATGCCACCATGACTTGGAAAGAATTAACTCAAATTCTGAAAAACACCTTCTTTCCACCAAACTACCAATGTGACCTCACTACCAAGTGGTATAGATTGAGGCAAACCTATGGAATGTCAGTTTCTGATTTCATATTCCAATTTAATAGGTTGAGGGTATTGCTTGGTGTGAAAGATTTAGAAGATGATTTGATTAATAAATTCACTCGTGGCTTGCAAGATCATATTTTTAGGGAGATAAAATTCAATGTCTTCCTCACCTTGGATGTGGCATTCAATCATGCCATTCTTGCGGAGGAGAAAGTTGGTGCATATCAAAAGTCTCGTTCATCACAGGAGGGCTCTTCCAAAGGCGGGAATCAGCATCAACAGAAGGTGAAGAACAATTCTCAATCTTCCCCTCATTCTTCTTCTCCTCCCACTTCTCCTAAAGCACATTCTTCTTCCTTTCATGCTAAAGATTCTTCTTCTTCATTGTATTGTGACTTTTGTAAAAAGCATGGACATGTAAAATCCAAATGCTATACTTTTGAGAAGTTTAAGAAGAAGAAATCCCTAATTGTACAGACCTACACATGAGGAACCACAAGATGGTCCCATTTTGGCTACAGGGACGGAAGAAGAATATCTTGCTTTAAAGGGTAAACTGAACAAAGTTACCCTAATGTCCAATGTATTTGCTCAAGGGGGGCGTGATCATTTGTTTGTCACTAGAGCCCACTTGATGCATGATTTCTATGTTGATTGTATCATTGATAACGGATCGCAAAAGAACCTCATTACGAAGTTCGTTGTGGAGAAGTTGAAACTTCCCATCAAACCACATCACCAACCTTATGCACTTGGGTGGAAAGATGTAGACTCCACATCCAACATCACCCATACTTGCACCTTGAATTTTGCTTTTGGTGACAAGTTTGTGGACAAAGTTAGGTGTGATGTCACTAGATATGGATTGTTGTGGACTCTTGCTAGGTAAACCCTATCAATTTGATAGGAATGCTATTTATCATGCTAAAAAGAACACCTACACATTGGAGTTGCATGGTAAAAACTACTTGATACAAAGCACTACACCTACTTCCAATTTGATGTTAAGTTGTAGGCAAGTAAGGAAGCCATTGAGTCAAGCACTTATTTTAGCTCCTACTAGCATTTGTCCCACACAAAATGAAGAAAAAGCACCACCTAAGGAACATGCAAAGGAAGAAGTTTCACTCCCACATAATGAACAATCACAAGAGCAAGTGGTTAAGGAACCCACCATTCTCACTCATGAGAAAGATACCATTGATTCCATTGGTATAATTTTGGGTACACCTACAACTACTTAACCACTTGTTCCACAGAAGTTACCTTTGGCTTTGCCCACTCCAACCATTGCACACATGGAGGAGCAAGCTAAGGTTACTTCCCTTATTGAGCACCGGCAGAGCCTTCTAGGCAAGATACCACAGGACTTGCAGGAGACTCCACAGGGAGTGGTGCGAAAGCATCACAATCCTCACTCACCATAGGTTGGAGGCAGAGTATGGGTTCCTTTGGATGAGCGCCACTTTCCAGAGACACCATTTTAGGACCCTCTTTTGGTACCTGATCCTGTTTTCAGTCCTACAACAGCAGTGGCACCTGATCGTCAGCTTTCGCTCATTTCAGATAGAGTTTTCGAGATGAAGACTCATCACACGGGACAGGGTTCTTCCACTACTTACCTTGTTGCTCATCGTGGTCACTTTCCACACATGGCTCGCTGGATTCCTCACCATGAGATGGCCCATGACTTTCCACATTTTTTGAGAGCATTGGGGTCCAATGCTTATATGGTTGGGAGGAGTGTTGAGGATAACTTAGGCTTATCCACTTAAGCCTAAGTTAATTATTATTATTATTTACTATTCCTATTTCATTGCACTTTGTATTCACGTGAGGCATAGTATGCCCATGTTAGAAATAGGTTGTTAGCATGTTGTTAGATGTTAGTTAATTGTTAGAGATCTTGTTTGTCTTCTAGCAGTTAGTGGACATCCATAGTTAGCATTTGGTTAACTAGTAGTTAAGTGGTTGGCCATGTTTGGCAGATTGTTGCAACCACTTAACCTACGTGACATCCCTATGTAATTCTATATATACTTGCATTATGATGAATAATATAGCTTCATACTATTGTTACTACATCAGTGTCCCCATCCATTTTCATTTAAGTTTGACTTCCCCTACACTAATAATAATGTAGAATATGAAGCATTGATTCTTAGACTCCAAACCATTATTGCCATGTGCATTAAATGTATCCACATCATAGGTGACTCCATCCTTATTGTTAATCAAGTTAAGGGGGTCTACCAGTGTAAATTCCTGATCTTAAAGTCTTATAAACAAATTATCAACAAATTGCTAACCAAATTCAACTGGTATGGTATTAAAGCTTTGCCAAGGTCATCTAATCATTTTGTAAATACCAAGATCTCTCTCAAGTTCTTTATTATACAAAAACCCATTGATAGCATCACTCAAGTTCAAGTTACCATGCTCTCCCAATCGGTTATCTATCGAGAATCTTCTAATGATGAACAAAATGTCCATCTAGTTTAGGCAGAGCCTTACCATGATGTATTTTCTCAAATCAAGGATTTTCTCAAACTTGGTACCCTTCCCACTGAATTAATATTAGTCACTAAATGTACTGTCAAACAAAAAATGACTCAATACACTCTCTTAGGGGATGTTCTTTATCACCATGACTATGATGGTGTTCTTCGTTATCTCAAAACACAAGAAGCAACTTGGATAAAATCTCAAGCCCATGATGATACATGTGGTGGTCATTTTAGTGGAATGACCATTGCAAAGCACATTCTATGCATGGGTTATTATTAGCCCACCATGGAACATGACTATTGCACATATGTTAAGAAATGTCCTAAATATCAACATCACACCAATTTAACCCATGTTCCATCGCAAGCATTGCAATCCATTCAAGCCCTATGACTATTTTTGCAATGGGGCTTGGATATTGTCAAGAAAATCTTCCCTCCATCCTTGGGACATCATACATTCATCATCATATCCACATAGTACTTTACTAAGTGGTTCAAAGCTATTCCTCTCACTAGTATGACAGGACCTCACATTGTAGAGTTTATACTACAACACATCATTTATTGTTTTGGTATCCCTTCGAAGCTCATATTTGATAATGTTATCCCATTTAAAGATAAAATTTTGAGTGCTATGCAACAAGTATTATATCCAATAAATATTCTCGACACCCTATTACCCACAAAGCAATGGATAAACTAAATCTACCAACAAGACTATATGTGTCATTCTTAAAAAAATATATACAAGAAAATCATAAATGTTGGCACCTCTAACTCCCTTTGGTGCTCTAGGCTTATCGCACAAGCATTCATATGTCAACAGGAGCAACTCCACTTTCACTAGTCTATGGTGTCGAAGCCATCATGCGTCTCGAGCTTGAGATCTTGACCCTGCGCATATCCTTGCAGGAATTCATGGATGAGGACACAACCCAACACGTAAGGCTTGATCAAATTACTCTCGTTGATGAATTTTGAATCAATGCTCTTGAGAACATTAGTGTTTATCAAGATTGAATCAAAAGAGCCTATGTTCACAAAATCAATCCATGAGAATTCCAAGTTGGTGACCTCATTCTCAAAGAAAATCAACAAAAATAAAATCTTCCACCTCATTTACATGATAAGTTTGCTGCATACTGGTTTGATCCGTTCATTGTCACACAAACATTTGGATCTAGGGCCTATAAATTTTCCACTCTTGAGGAAATTGAGAAACTCAAGCCTATCAATATCCTTCATTTGCACACATTTTATGCCTAACTCATATTCAACGTTGTCTTCTTGTACATAATCAATTCCAAAAAAAAAATATACAAAATCAAACAGTAGCAAGCTCATGTCACAAGCACTTTTCACTTTCCATCCAGTTCACCTCCACTCCATGTTCTCCTTCTTATTAGTATTTTTCTCAAATTCCTCACACATCACTCATAGTTGTACAGTCATGCTTTGAGAAACTACGTACCATGGATCAGTGTGTTCCTCTCTTTTTTCTTTTTCCTCCTCCTCTCTCCTCTTTTATATTTTTTCTTATTTTTCCTTCTATTTCTTCTTCATTTTCTATCATATTTCAATCCATTACTACCTAATTACTTCTTCCATGCTTTTTTTTGTGCTCTCATTTTGTTTTAATCTAATGCTACCTTAGTCATCATTCAGTTAAGTTTGACACATGTTGTTATGAAGGATTTTGTTGTATTAATCAAGGGCATCTTCATAGTTGTAGTTTTCTAACCTCTTTACATGCACTTTTCTATAATATCTATTATTCTCATATTCATAGCTCACCATGCTTTGTCTCTTTCCGTATTAGGTTTGGAGAATATTTGGGTTCTTTTAATCGTTCATCCATACTTAGTGTTTCAATCAACCTTCTTTGAAATTCATTTATCACTTAAGTGTTATAGGTCTTCTTGGTTACCTCAGGTTTTCTCTTGGACCATGCACACATCGCATATATTAATCATATTTTGAGTCTAGAAACGATGAAACCAAGCATATCTCTCACCATAAAATGAATGGTTTCCCCTGCTCATCCTATCATGCTCATAATACGAGCCCAAGGATACACATAACATACATGTCAAAAATATTATCAATCAAAATCAATATATAAAAAAAATGATGATATTTTATCATGGATCCTTAGTCATATTAGATGTCTCCACCGAGGCTATAGACACTTGGCTGGTAGTGGAGCAACATCAAAGGATTATGGGGCTATCTCCATTGGGGCTCTAGATGCTTGACTCGTAGTGGAGTATACCCTCTTTGTGCTAGCATGTCTATCATATTAGCGACCTTCTTTTGTACAAACCTATGTATGCTCATAGATGAGCTAGCTTATAATGGATTGAGCCATAATTGATCATTCCTACCTCATTCAAAATAATAAATGAACATCACTACACACACTTTGGTCTTTGAGAAACTTGACTTCCTTGGTTGCTCGTAGTATCTTCAAGTGTTTATCTGATTAGTAGATGAATTTGATCGATGTGACTAGGGTGTTTGAGCTTCCTAAAAGCACTTGTCGATTATTCCTTCCTAGAATAGGTATAATGATAGGTCATGCCACATTTGCTCTTGCAGTTTAATCATATCTTGTATCCATAGTATCACATTCACTTCATTCCATTCTATAGTTTTGTCAATACCATTGTGTTGACACCCTTGATTAATCAATCAATTCATGAGTAGCAATGCGTCATTAGGTCTTTTTGAACAATAATCATACATGCATATATATCTCCATATTATTGCATTCATTTCCTCATAACTATTACATCATGCCTTTACCATATTATCATTTCCTAATATAAATTATATACTATGAACAACATCATTATTATTTATCCATACATACATAATCATAAGACATCACATATCATATTATTCCACACAATGCACATCATTTTCCACAAAATGTATATGTATATCATGTCACAAAAATATTATACATCATAATAATGTTTGGCTCATAGGCTACATCATCATGGTCTATAGGCCTACAAAACTATAGTTAAATCATCACTAAATCGGTCCTCACTACTACCCATCACTAGTCTTGTCACTCCCCTCTTGCCTTGATCCTTGAGCCCATCTATTACCACTCCGCTATCCCTACCACTCGTCTCCTTGAGAGGATCCAATACCTAAGGCTCACGATATGGATGACTCTCTAACCCATGGTCTCACAATGATGGCTAAGGATCCACTTGTTAGGCTTCATTGTGACCTGGATAGGATTGATTGAGGAAGGACCTTTAGTCCCTCCCTAATTAAAATATCCTCCATATCGATCACCCCCTCTACCTGCATTTGTTGTTGTGCCATGGCTCTCGCCACTTTGTCCAAGGTCATTACTACCTCGATTTTTTCTCCAACCAACTCTATCCATAGTACCTCTATGATAGCTACCTCGCTGGTCCCTCCTAGTTGCCTCCATAGCTGCTTCATCTCAGTCACCACTCAATACCTCTATGCCTTTAATGCATCCACCTACTAATACATAACCTCTCTCTACGATTACTGCATCTAGATGGTGATGTAGAGCCTCCCTCTTATCCACAACCATATTTATCTATCGATGTAGACCATTCTACTCTATTGCTACCACTAATATATCTATGTGTGGCTATGCTAGTATTCACACTAGCCTCTTCCTCTCTCTCATCACCTCCTCTATCTCTCATAATGACTCCTCCCTCCCAACCATCAACATAGCCCATTATTGGTCCACCTTCGCAAGTCTCATCACCATCCTATCTTGATCCTCTTGTAGGCTATCCCACTCTACCTGAAGCACTGCTACCTCCTCCTCCTCCTCTACCTATGATAATCCCTCTTCCATTAATCTCTATGAACCTACCCCCCTATCCACTCATCGGTAGAGTCATTATAGTGGTTTCTTCGACTCCTCTACCTCCTTCGTCACATCATTCCCCCATAACCCCTTATTGCATCCTTACATGCCAACTCCTTTGATGCCCTTCTAGGCTCTCTAATGAGCACCAAAAATGCTCATTTTATATACATTCTCAAGGGGCATTGTGTGTTGGAAATTTGAGGTATTTTATGTTGTCATTGATGTCACATGGATCACATTGAGTTTTGGTGGCCAAAGTATTTCATAAATAAGCATTTATGATATTTTGGAAAGCATGAATATATACAAGGTTTTTGTGAAAACCAAGGTAGGCAAAATAAAAGGTTTTATTTAAAACCATGGATGGCAGATTTGAAATGGGTTTTTCTTAAAACCTAGGTTGGATTTTTGTTTCATCGAAAAAGGTGCCCCGGTGATGGAGATATTTAATTTTAAATATTTAAGTTTAAATTTTAATTATTTAAAATTAAAATTAAAATTTAAAATTAAAAGTTAATTTATAGCACCGACGTCAAAAGAAAGGAGGAGGCACATAATATTAAAGTTTAATTTATAGCACCAACGTCAAAAGAAAGGAGGAAGGCATATATAAATATGCCACCAAATATTTTGATTAATCCCCCATGTCCTCGATGATGGTGATGCGTTCGAATTGCTAAGGGAGCGAAAGGTGCCAGCGTGTTAAAGAGTGTGCAAAGGGTGTTCGTTCGAAGAGGGAGCAAAGGCATCGCAGCTCGTTCGAATCCAGCGGAGAAAGGAGGCAATAAAAGTAAGGGAGGTCCCTTACCAAGCACCATAGGCGCTTGTGGCCTAGCGGCAAGAGGAAGGCGCGTAAGGTGTTGAAGCACCAGCAGATCCAAAGTTTGAATCCCACCGGCGCTGGTTTTGCAAAGTGAAAGGGAGGACTCTTTTGGCGCACGTGGTGTTTGAGGACACGCTCGGAGCAAACAAATAGAAGGTTTGCGCTCATTGTTCTATGTGAGCGGTTGGCTCACGTGGTTGTTGGCACCGTGGTTAGAGTGGTGCAGGGGCAGCGATTGAGGATTGAATCCCACTGAGGACAAAGGCAAGTTAATAATTTTTCCTAATATTTTATTTTTCTAAGGTTGCCCTAGGAGAGATAAGGGTTGTGATGCATGTTGAGAAAAAGAGAGATTTTTGGTGATTTTCCTTTTAGAAGTATATCATATTATATATCATTGGAAAGATTATTTCGAGGGCTATTTGATTAACTTTCTTAGAGGGAGAAATAAGGTGTATGTAAAGAGATATTTCTATTTTTGTAAAGGGGTTCAAAAGTGAAGGTTGTTTTGTTCTTTTTCAAAAGTGATTAATTCTTTCATAAGGGGACATGATGCATTTTGTTGAGTAGGAGTGATAAGGTGTTATTTGGATATTGTTGTTGTGATATTAATCATGATCTCTAACCCTTGTTGAAAGTTGAAAAAGAAGTTTGTTGAGTGTGGTAGATTTCCAAAGAGGTTTCTTCATCTTCATAAAAGGTATGGGCACATTCTCCTATTGATTGATTATGGTGGTTGATTTCTAAAATATCATTGGAGAGAAAAGGATTGATTGTGGTTTCCTTTTCAAAAGTGGTTGGTTGAATGCTTCAAGGTTTTCTGGTTTGAGAGTTGTGTTTAAACCTTGTTTTATAAGCATAGTTGTTGAAGCCCATTGGTTATGCAAAGAACTTGAAAAGAACATGAGTATCATTGTTATGTGAGATTTGTGGTTGAGCATTGTTGGAAACATTTGAGTTGGTTGATACATGCTTGGACTAGGGTTTTGTGAGAAAGAGTTGTCCCTTGTGATGATTGGTTGAGTTGAGTTGATTGAGCCTAGTCAAGTGATGTGTGAAGTGATTGTTCAAGTTCCATGAAACAAACTATTCTATAAATCTGATTTGAGTTGAGATTGAGCTTAGAACATATTGAGTCTCTAACAATTCTCTTTATGCTTCTATGAGTTGACTTGAGTTGAGTTGAGATTGATTTGAGTTGAGATCATTGTGGATCATTGTTGTCATCCATTGTAGAGTGCATTGCCATTCATTGTTGAGTTCATCATTGAGCCTTGCCTTTGTAGATTTGTGGATGAGATTTGAGTGCTACTTGAGCATGATTGATTGAGCCTTTGAGAAGGCCTTTGGGATAGATTTCTGGACATATTTGTGGCAGTTTTTGTGTATGATTGATTGAGCCTTGAGAAGGCTTTTGGGAATAGTTTGTGGATAGTTTTTGGATAGATTTTGAGCAAGTTCTTAGTGAGCTTGTTGAGCAGATTTGGACAAGTTCTTAGTGAGCTTGTTGAGCAGATTTGGACAAGTTCTGTGTGAGCTTGTTGAGCAGATTTGGACGTGCCTAGCTGAGCAGATCAATGGATTACCTATATGAGTAGATCAGTGTGTTGCCTAGTTGAGCAGATCAGTGGATTGCCTACCTGAGTAGATCAGTGTGTTGCCTAGCTGAGTAGATCAGTGGATTGCCTACCTGAGCAGATCAGTGTGTTGCCTAGCTAAGTAGATCAATGGATTGCCTACCTGAGCAGATCAATGTGTTGCCTAGCTGAGAAGATCAATGGATTGCCTACTTGAGCAGATTAGTGTATTGCCTAGCTTTGAGAAGATCAAAGTAATCATTGTATTGGATAAGGATCCTTATTTATGTATGAAATATTATAAGGAGATTATCTTGTGGAGTACCCCACATTGGGGGAACCACGTTAAATCTTGTGTCTCAATTGTGTGTGGTGACTTGTGCTCTTGCTTACTATTGCTATCTGAGTTATTAATGCACACTGCTATATTTGGTTATTGCAATTAAGGACATTAATTGATATTGGTTTGGAAAGAAAGTAAAAAGTGGGCGCTATACTGTTCACCCCCCTCTCAGTATAAGCTTGTGTTCTTCAATTGGTATCAGAGCGGGTTCCTTCGGAAAGGCTAACAACTTGAGGGCATATTCTACAAGAACACAGATGGCTTCATAGAATGGATCATCTACAAATAAGGCTCCACTTGTTTGATGATAACAATTATGCTTTCTAGAGCATGAGAATGAAGAACTACTTGATATCACAAGGATATGAGGTATGGCGAGATGGTTGAAAAAGAGTATAAGGTTGAAGGTGATCCCGAGGCAGATAAGACTATCAAGAAATTGGTTGAGATCAATGCAAGGGCAATAAATTATATTTTGAGTGGGCTACATGAGATAGATTTTGCAAAGGTCATGGTATGTAATTCAGCTAATGAAATGTGGACCAAGTTGCGGAATACTTATGAAGGAGATTCCAAGGTAAAATTGTCAAAACTACAAACTCATAGAAAAATATTTGAGGAATTGAAAATGGAAGATTCTGAAGATATTGCAAAGTTTTTACTTTGAGTTGATGAGATTACTAACACCATGAGAGGCCTAGGATTTGAGATGAAAGAATCAAAAGTTACTCAAAAGGTTTTGAGATCACTTCCCATGAAGTATGATGCAAAGGTTTTAGAAATAGAAGAAACAATGGATATCAACAAGCTAACAATGGAAGAACTACAAGGAACTCTCACAACTTATGAGATGAGGGTGAGTAAGCATCAAGTTCCAATAAAAGAGATTGCATTCAAGGCTTCAGAGAAAGAGAAAGGGAAGGTTCCAGAGATAGATAGAGATCCAAATAATGATGAGGAAGCTAACTTCATCAAAAGGAATAAGGACTCAAGGAATTTTAGGGATATGAGGAAAGTCAAATGCTACAAGTGTGGTGATCTTGGTCACTATGCACACAAGTGTCCACATGAAGAAAATAGTGATGATGAAAAATAGGGTCACAAAAGAAAAGAATATGGAAAGCATAAGCATGACAAAGATGACAGATACAAGCAAAACAGGTATGAGAAGAAGAAAAATTTTCGTAAGGCAAAGAAATCTTACTACATTGTAGAAGCAAGTGATAGCTCAGATCACAATGATAGAGACAAGTCAGATGATGAAAAGGAAGAACATCTATTCCTTGGAATAGAAGGTGAAAGAGAACAATGCTTTGTGTGTGGTCAAAGAGATCACAGATCAGGATATTGCAATGGCTTCAGTGATAGTGAAGATGAGATGACACATCAAGGAAACAGGCATGGTCAAAGAAATCATGAGAGTTTGTTTGCTATAGAAGATGATAATGATCTCAGTGACAGTGAAGATGAAGAAGGGTTTTTCTATGGGATAAAATAAGTAGAAGAAGAACTTCCACTCCAAACAGAACACCTATTCCTAGGTATTGAAGTTAAAGAAGAGGATATATCTATCGAAGAATGACATGAAGAGCTTGCTATAGCCATTGAGCAAGAAAACAGGTACAAGAAGGGTCTAAGAATACTAAAATGCTTCATATGCAGAGACTTTGGGCATTTAGATGATGATTGCACGTACTACAACAATTGCAACAAGAAAAGTTTATTTGTGGAAAAAGAAAGCAACAGTTCTAGTAATAGTTCTAGCAGCAGTTCTAGTGACAATTCCAGCAGCAGTGATGTTGAAGAAGAGGAAGATTCAGATAAAGAAAAGGAGGAAGCCACTCTTAAGGAACTTGTTGAATTGAAAAGAGAAAATTCAGAATTGAAGGATCAAATACAAGAAGATGAGAAATGTAAGACAAAGCTTCTACAGGATATATCTGACTTAAGAGATAAGGTTGAAAAGGCAAGAAGAGTTGAAAAAGGTATGGTTGAACATTCAAAGGTAAAAGAGATAGAATGTGAAAGGCTTATGGTTACTCTTGAAGAATTAAAAAGGGAGAACTCAGGATTAAGGGTTCAAGCTCAAGAAGATGAAAAAGCAAAAGCAAGGTTTTTACAGGAACTCACCAACTTCAAAATCAAAGTTGAAGAGACAAGGAAAATTGAAGAAGGTATGGCCAAAAAATTAAAGACAAAATATCTAGAGTGTGAAATATTAGAGCATGAGATAGTTTCACTAAGGATGGAAGTAAAAGGTTCTAAGGACAAGCTACACAAGTTTGAGGAAAATTCAAGGACCTTGGAAAGGACTATCAATGCACAAAGGTCATCAGTCATCATAACAGGACTTAGTTCTAAAGAAGAACAAGGGAAACAAGAAGCAGAAAAAGGAGAGTCAAGCTCAAACACCAGAAAAGAAGAAGAGTCAAAAGAAGTAAGTGAAAGAGAGAGTGAGACTTCTAAGGATAATTTGGATAATAGAAAGTTCAACAAGGAAAGGAACAATGCACAAGTAAGAAACAGATGGAACAAGAAATAGGGAGAAGAGACTAAGAGACCAATGGGGTCTAGGCAAGGTTTCTTCAATGGAAGATGTTTTTCATGTCACAGGTTTGGGCACATGGCTTCACAGTGCAGGTCATATGAAAGACAAGAATATGGGAAAGGATAACTTTTCCATGGGTATTGCTACTCATGCAATGAGTATGGTCACAAGGCAATGAATTGTAGGATTCATGACAGAAGAGGATATGGCTTCACCAGAAGATATCCTAAGATATTTGCACCTCCAAGGAATAATAACATTAAGTGTTTTAATTGCAATAACTTTGGACATATTGCAAAATGGTGTAGGACTCAATTCCAAACAGGTTCAAGGCAAGAAGGTCAAGTAGTCTCAAGGCAAGAAGGTCAAAGAGGTTCAAGACAAGAAGATCAAGTAATTCATCAAGAGAAGGATATCAAAAAAATATGGAAGGAAGTTGATAGAGGAAAGAAACAATGTAATATGGGAGTAAAAGTACTCCCACCCCAAAATTAATCACCTCAAGAGAGAAGGTGGTGAGGGGGCTAAGCTTAAGAGTCATATCTTTTAGCCCCATAGGTGTCCCTTTTTGCCATTGATGTCAAAGGGGGAGAGATTTGAGTAAGGGGAGAGATTTGAGTTAGGGGGAGCAACCTCCAAAGAGAGCATTGAGTTAGGGGGAGCAGCCTCCAAAGAGAGTATTGAGTCAGGGGGAGCAGCTTTGATTCTCAGAAATGGTTTTTGCAATGATTGTGGTGATTTGCATTAGAGGTGTTGCCATCAATGACAAAGGGGGAGATTGTTGGAAATTTGAGGTATTTTATGTTGTCATTGATGTCACATGGATCATTGATGTCACATGGATCACATTGAGTTTTTGTGGCCAAAGTATTTCATAAATAAGCATTTATGATATTTTGGAAAGCATGGATATATATAGGGTTTTTGTGAAAACCAAGGCAGGAAAAATAAAAGGTTTTATTTAAAACCATGGATGGCAGATTTGAAATGGGTTTTTCTTAAAACCCAGGTTGGCTTTTCGTTTCGTCGAAAAAGGTGCCCCGGTGATGGAGATATTTAATTTTAAATATTTAAGTTTAAATTTTAATTATTTAAAATTAAAATTTAATTTATAGCGCCGACGTCAAAAGAAAGGAGGAGGCACATAATATTAAAGTTTAATTTATAGCGCCGACGTCAAAAGAAAGGAGGAAGGCATATATAAATATGCCACCAAATATTTTGATTAATCCCCCATGTCCTCGATGATGGTGATGCATTCAAATTGCTAAGGAAGTGAAAGGTGCCAACGTGTTAAAGAGTGTGCAAAGGGTGTTCGTTCGAAGAGGGAGCAAAGGCGTCACAGCTCATTCGAATCCAGTGGAGAAAGGAGGCAATAAAAGTAAGGGAGGTCCCTTACCAAGCACCGTAGGTGCTTGTGGCCTAGCGGCAAGAGGAAGGCACGTAAGGTGTTGAAGCACCAGCAGATCCAAAGTTCGAATCCCACTAGAGCTGGTTTTGCAAAGTGAAAGGGAGGACTCTTTTGGCGCACGTGGTGTTTGAGGACACGCTCGGAGCAAACAAATAGAAGGTTTGCGCTCACTGTTCTATGTGAGCGGTTGGATCATGTGGTTGTTGGCATCATGGTTAGAGTGGTGCAGGGGCAATGACCAGGGATCGAATCCCGCTGAGGACAAAGGCAAGTTAATAATTTTTCCTAATATTTTATTTTTCTAAGGTTGCCCTAGGAGAGATAAGGGTTGTGATGCATGTTGAGAAAAAGAGAGATTTCTGGTGATTTTCCTTTTAGAAGTATATCATATTATATATCGTTGGAAAGATTATTTCGAGGGCTATTTGATTAAATTTCTTAGAGGGAGAAATAAGGTGTATGTAAAGAGATATTTCTATTTTTATAAAGGGGTTCAAAAGTGAAGGTTGTTTTGTTCTTTTTCAAAAGTGATTAATTCTTTCATGAGGGGACATGATGCATTTTGTTGAGTAGGAGTGATAAGGTGTTATTTGGATATTATTGTTGTGATATTAATCATGATCTCTAACCCTTGTTGAAAGTTGAAAAAGAAGTTTGTTGAGTGTGGCAGATTTCCAAAGAGGTTTCTTCATCTTCATAAAAGGTATGGGCACATTCTCCTATTGATTGATTATGGTGGTTGATTTCTGAAATATCATTGGAGAGAAAAGGATTGATTGTGGTTTCCTTTTCGAAAGTGGTTGGTTGAATGCTTCAAGGTTTTCTGGTTTGAGAGTTGTGTTTAAACCTTGTTTTATAAGCATAGTTGTTGAAGCCCATTGGTTATGCAAAGAACTTGAAAAGAACATGAGTATCATTGTTATGTGAGATTTGTGGTTGAGCATTGTTGGAAACATTTGAGTTGGTTGATACATGCTTGGACTAGGGTTTTGTGAGAAAGAGTTGTCCCTTGTGGTGATTGGTTGAGTTGAGTTGATTGAGCCTAGTCAAGTGATGTGTGAAGTGATTGTTCAAGTTCCATGAAACAAACTATTCTATAAATCTGATTTGAGTTGAGATTGAGCTTAGAACATATTGAGTCTCTAACAATTCTCTTTATGCTTCTATAAATTAGTTGTTGAGTTGACTTGAGTTGAGTTGAGATTGATTTGAGTTGAGATCATTGTGGATCATTGTTGTCATTCATTGTAGAGTGCTTTGCCATTCATTGTTGAGTTCATCATTGAGCCTTGCCTTTGTAGATTTGTGGATGAGATTTGAGTGCTACTTGAGCATGATTGGTTGAGCCTTTGAGAAGGCCTTTGGGATAGATTTCTGGACAGATTTGTGGTAGTTTTTGTGTATGATTGATTGAGCCTTTGAGAAGGCTTTTGGGATAGATTTATGGACAGTTTTTGGATAGATTTTGAGCAAGTTCTTAGTGAGCTTGTTGAGCAAATTTTGAGCAAGTTCTTAGTGAGATTGTTGAGCATATTTGGACAAGTTCTGTGTGAGCTTGTTGGAGCATATTAGTGGAGTGCCTAGCTAAGCAAATAAATGGATTGCATGGCTGAAAAGATCGATGTGTTGCCTAGATGAGCATATCAGTGGATTGCCTACTTGAGAAGATCAGTGTGTTGCCTAGTTGAGTAGATTAGTGGATTGCCTAGCTGAGTAGATCAATGGGTTGCCTAGCTGAGCAGATCGATGGATTGCCTACCTGAGCAGATCAGTGTGTTGCCTAGCTGAGCAGATCAGTGGATTGCCTACCTAATCAGATTAGTGTATTGCCTAGCTTTGAGTAGATCAAAGTAATCATTGTATTGGATAAGGATCCTTATTTCTGTGTGAAATATTATAAGGATATTATCTTGTGGAGTACCCCACATTGGGGGAACCACGTTAAATCTTGTGTCTCAATTGTGTGTGGTGACTTGTGCTCTTGCTTACTATTGCTATCTGAGTTATTAATGCACACTGCTATATTTGGTTATTGCAATTAAGGACATTAATTGATATTGGTTTGGAAAGAAAGTAAAAAGTGGGCGCTATACTGTTCACCCCCCTCTCAGTATAAGCTTGTGTTCTTCATGATTGGTTTAATTAGCATTAGAGATGTATTTTTATATAACTTATGCATATAGTTGATAGAAAATCCAGTATTATGTTTGACTGGTGTTTCTAGTGGAAACTGTGTATAAATGCATGTTTTGCTAATAATATGATGTTTTCCAGTCTACATCCCAATTGGACTTGGCATGCTTCTTATTCAATGAGTCTAAGGCATATTTGGAAGGTGCCTTACTCCATAAGCAGGCGTCTTACTCCATAAGCATGTGCCTTACTCTACAGGAAGATGCCTTACTCTATAGGAATGCATCGTACTCTTTATGCAAGCACCTTACTGGTGCCTTACTACCATACATTGGAGGCGCCTTACTCTGACCTAGTCAACAGGAAGGTGCCTTACTCTGACCCAATCAACAGGTAGGCACCTTGATGAGGAAGTAGGTGCCTTATTGCCATATATTGGAGGCACCTTACTCTGACCCAGTCAACAGGTAGATGTCGTGATGAGGAAGTAGGTGCCTTACTGCCATACATTGGAGGTGACTTACTTCCATACATTGGAGACACTTAATATGACCAAGTTAACATTGACTGGTTGACCAATGGGCTAAAGAGGTTGTTGCACGTGAAGATAAAGGAGAAATATTCTAATCATGCATTATTATTAAAATAGAATAAAACACTTATTATAAACCGATTGGTCGATTAACCTTGTAAAGCTCTTAAAGCATTATTTTTAGGATGCATTGATTTAGGATTTGTTTGTTACGTACACCTAAGGATTATTATATTTATCCTTTTGATGAATGATCATGCTGTTAATAGGAGAATAAAATCTGTGTATAAACCAATTGTAACTAATCACATCATGTGATTAAAAATATATCAATCTGTTATTGTAACGAGATCTGGCTACACTTTATATAAAGACGCAATCCAAATGGATGAAAAGAAAGAGAATCAATTACAAAAAAAGTTATTGCATTTTATTTTCTGTATATTTTATTAAGAGTGCAATTCCTCTTATTTTCTTAAAGCAAGCTCCATGTAGTTAGTCAGGCATACTATCTATGGGAGCTTGGACCCACTCCTTGCAGTAGTCCTCCCTTATTTTATTTATGTATTTGTTTTCTGTAGATTAGATTTATTATTTTATTTCCTGCTTTCTTTTAATTTAGATATGCATTTTATTTTCCTGCATTTTAATTTCCCACACTTTTATTTTTAGTACTTTAATTTTAGTTTGTAATTTATTTATTTAATTTTTGCACTTAATTTTATTTGGTTTGGTTGAAATAAAAATGCACAAACATTCCCCACCAAACTAAATAATGTACAGAAATATTCATTCCCCTACACTACAGACATACACTATGCGTGACACTTGTAAGTTTACGAACTTATCGGATTGATAATTTATGGAAGATAAATGATTGTTTTCTAAACATAATTTCTACTCACCATTTTGGGCCCTAATCTCATGTATTCCTTGGTGCATTGATGCTCATCGATAGAGATGCTTAACTTCTGTGAGAAGTTATTAAAAAAATTATTGTGGAAAATTTGATGGCTGGGAAAGAAAAGAGTGCTAAAAAGAAATTGTAGCTCTTCTTTGAGAAGAGAGCGGTAGATCCAATTTATACACAGTAGTTCTCAACTTCTTCTCCCTATATTGGAGGTGCTTATTGTTTAGTGTGGGACCTGATGTTCAAAGGGTTGCATACCTGTTGCATAGAGGGACCTATTTTTGGTGACGAGGGCATCACCAACTTAAGTGGAAATTGTGTATAAAGGCAGTTTTTGCTACTAATATGGTGTTTTCCAGTCTATATCCCAATTGGACCTAGCATGATTATACTTCAATGAGTCTAAGGCATATTGGAAAGGTGCCTTACTCTACAAGAAGGTGCCTTACTCTACAAGAATGTGCCTTACTCTTTAGGCTGGCGCCTTATTGGCACCAAACTACCATACATTGGAGGTGCCTTACTAGCGTAAAACTGCCATACATTGGAGGCACCTTACTCTAGCACAATCAACAGGAAGGTGCCTTACTTTGACCTAGTCAACAGGTATGCACCTTGATGAGAAGTAGGCACCTTATTGCTATACATTGGAGGTGCCTTACTGCAATACATTGGAGGTGCCTTAATCTAACCCAGTCAATAGGTAGACGTCCTGATGAGGAAGTAGGTGCCTTACAACCATACATTGGAGGCGCCTTACTGCCATACATTGGAGACGCTTAATATGACCAAGTCAACATTGATCGGTTGACCAATGGGCTAAGGAGGTTGTTGCACGTGAAGACAAAGGAGAAATATTCTAATCATGCATTATTATTAAAATAGAATAAAACACTTATTATAAACCGATTGGTCGGTTAACCTTGTAAAGCTCTTAAAGTATTATTTTAGGATGCATTGATTTAGGATTTGTTTGTTACGTACACCTAAGGATTATTATATTTATCCTTTCGGTGAACAGTCATGATGTTAATAGGAGAATAAAATATGTGTATAAACCAATTGTAACTAATCACATCATGTGATTAAAAATATATCAATTTATTATTGTAACAAGATCTAGTTGTGCTTTATATAAATACGTAAGCCAAATGAATGAAAAGGAAGAGAATCAATTACATAGAAAGTTATTTCATTTAATTTTTTGTATATTTTATTAAGAGTGCAATTCCTCTTATTTGCTTAAAGCAAACTCCATGTAATTAGTCGATCGGACTATCTTCGGGAGCTTGGGCCCACTCCCTGAAGTAGTTTTCCCCTATTTTATTTCTACATTTGTTTTGTGTATATTAGATTTATTGTTTTATTTCTTGCTTTATTTTAATTTAGCTATGTGTTTTATTTTCTTGCATTTTAATTTCCCACACTTTTATTTTCAGCACTTTAATTTTAGTTTGTAATTTATTTATTTAATTTTCCGCACTTAGTTTTATTTGGTTTGGCTGAAATAAAAATGCACAAACATCCCTAACCAAACTAAATAAGGTACAGAAAGATTCATTTTCCTACACTACATACATACACTGTGCGTAACACTCATAAGTTTTCAAACTTACCGGATTGATAATTTATAGAAGATAAATGATTATTTTCTAAACATAATTTCTGCTCACCACTATTATTGTTGTGTCACCCACTATACTTCAAACTTAGGGGTTATCCTATAATTATCCACATCCACCACCTCAATGTCCTCATCTCGCTCATCCCTCACTAGCCTCACTTGTAGCCACACTAAGGTGGTCTCATTCCCTCACCTATTGTAAATGATAGGTGGGTTAGGTACCCCCTGTTTCAATCCAAATTATTGTAGTACCTGATAGAACTAGAAGAACTCATGCTCTATCCCATGTATATTGGTCATCTACCTAGACTACCGCACTCAACCCAAGTGCATACCCTCATCTTCCCATATCAGCCCTACCTTCTAGGACCTCTATATCATTGCCTCAAGCCTCAAATATACCCATAATCACCAATAGTAGTCCCTACACTTATTCTATGATTGACCTCATGGTGCTTCCCTATTGTGTCACCATATCAACACATAGGGCCACTTTGCTATGATATTTGCACCCATATTGCATAGTAGTCCCATTGGTCAACATATTTTGAAGTGCTCCCACCCCAAATATGCAACAATACACTATAACCTAAACCAAATTTCCTCTATTATCGCACCTTGTACAACTCCATCTACATGTATCAGTAATGTAGGTGCCTAGGCATGTACGACCAACATCTCAATCAAGTCTGCAACCAATCCTAATAGGAAAAAAAATAAACAAAATAAAGTGTTGCATGGTACTCACCAACTTTACACACCCTCCAATTCTCGCTATCATGCTCTCTCTTACCATCTCATCCGCTAACCACTTATTGTTTATCCTTCTCTACCACTTGTTGTAGTTGCAAAATGTGCCCCATAATGCTATATTTATAGCTTTTCCCTGTTAACCACCCCAACAGGTTACAAATCACCCTAAAAATTTACCAATATGTAAGGAAACCACCCTAGGTGGTCACATGCACTAGGCATCCATCGTGGGTGATCACCAAGGTGCCAAAAAACTACTCTAGGTGGTTGGCAAGGTCATTTCAACAAACCATCACTCCAAATTTTGACAACAAACTCCAAATTAAACCTTTTACAAATTCATTTCATCCTTGATACCCTTTTCATCCATATTTTGTCAATCACGTCATGGTTGTCATCCATTTTTTCCACCCACTCGTCACTTGAGGGGGTAGACAATATCTACAAAATGGTGTCTCAAATCAGATCAACACCTTAAACACTCAATTTTGGAGTTGCTTAAGTCCAAGAATAATTTCTCAAGGCTATCATTAACCCCCCATATGCTAGGGAAAATAGTATAACTCATCTTCTTCTCTTAAAATTCTAATCAAAACTGTGTTTAAAGACTCAAAAATCTAATCATAATGATATCTTCAATCTGTTAAAGGTAAATATTCAAGGGCATTTGTCTATTCCATGATTGAGGCATCCTACATTGTTCTTGATTTGAGATAATTCTATGCCACTTCCCTCAAGAAAAATATTATTCTCTATCATTCACCAATCATTGTCACTCTCCATCACGAAGCTAGCAACTAGTATCATATGTTTTTGCATCATATTATGTTTGCATACAACATGTTACAAAAAGAGGCATTTGTAGACACCTAAAAAGTGTTGTATTGGTATTGGTTAAATGTTAATATTTAACAAAAAATCAACCCTATACATATTAACGTTGACTATCCTAGCCCCTTTGACCATCCTAAGCACCTTCCTACACCTAACCCATGGTCATCATGAGACCATACCTCTATTTTAACCCAAGTCCACCTCACTCTAGATGTGGGAAGACCATCCTCAATTTGTTGATATGATAGATCAAACGTGGAATTCTTTGGGTAATGGTGGGTTGTATGCTCTTCCAAATTAAATTAAATCTATGACATCTAGATTAAAATAATGGAACAAGAACACTTTTGGAAACATTTTTTAAAAGAAAGAAGAACTAAAAAATAAACTTTAAAATTTTCAAAAAGGTGATCATAATAATCCAAGATTAAAGAAAAGGGAGTTGGTTAGTGAATATCATAATATTTTGAGTAAGGAAGATAAATTCTGGAGATTAAAATCAAGATAGACTTGGTTAAAAGAAGATAAAAATATAAAGTTTTTCAAGGATGGCTATAGTACAAAGATCAACATCCAGCATTAGTAGAATTAGAAAAATAGAAGGGGTTTGGATTGAATATAAAAGTGAAATTAGAAAAGAGGCATAATATTTTTATTAGAATATTCTACGATCAGAGGAGACTGAAGTTCTTAATGATAAACTTCTTCAAGATGTTCCTTCACTTATAATGAATGAAGATAATAGGAAACTAGTGGAGCTTATTACTCTAGAGGAAGTTCATTTAGTTCTTTTCTCTTTTAATAAGGATAAATCCCTAGGTCTATATGGGCTCTCTATATATTTTTACCAATATTATTGGGATATAGTGAAGGATTCTTTATTGGTGGCACGAAACAGTCTAGGGTAAAGCAATACATAACCTTATAAAATAAATGCAATGTATCTTACCCTAATCCCAAAAAGGATGTTGAATTGTTTATTTATTTTAGACCCATAAGCCTATGTAATATGACATATAATATTATGTACAAAGTGATGATGAATCGATTAAGACCATTTTTAGATAAATTTATTTCAGAAGAGCAAGGAGGATTTGTGAAAGGGAGACAAATTTTGGACAGGATCATAGTAGCTCATGAAGTTATTCATTCAACAACTTCAAGAAAAGAGAAGCAATGATCTTAAAACTTGATATGAATAAATTCTAAGATAGGGTTAAATGGGATTTACTTTTTGTAGTTTTAGAAAAATTTGGATTCATGAAGAAATGGGTTAGATCGATTAAATTTTGTGTCTCTACAGTTTCTTATTCAGTGTTGGTCAATGGGTTAGTAACAGAATCTTTTAAAGCCAAGAGAGGTCTTAGAAAAGGATATCCTCTATCTCTTTATTTGTTCATTATTATGGTAGATTTTTTGAGTAGGAACTTAAATAAGGCTTACAAATATGGGCTTATAAGTGGACTTAAGGTTAGTAATAACATCGACAACATCACCCATCAACAATTTGTATATGATACAACCCTTTTTGGAAGGTAAAGGATAAATGAGGCTAGAGATTTGAATAACTTTTTAAAGGAATAAAAAAGAGCATCAGGGTAAAAAGTTAATAGAACAAAAATCCAAAATTTACTTCCTTAACACTCCATATAATATCAAAGCAAGAATTTACAGGTTACTTCAAATTGACGAGGCAGATTTACCAGTAAATTATCTAGGGATGCCTTTATTTGAGGGGAGAATGAGGATAGATTTATGGAATCTAGTTTTTATTAAATTTTAGAATATACTTCCAACTTGGAAAGGTAGATGGTTATCATTAGCAGGAAGAGTATAGTTAATTAAATTAGTCTTACGGGTCTTTGCAACATATTATATATCATTGTATTCTATGCCAAAATTAGTTGAAAAAAGTTTAATATATATTATGTGATCCTTTTCTAGTTAGGTTTACATGATAGAAAGAAATTTTCTTTGGTGAAATGGAGCAAGGTGTGTGATGATAAATCTAGGGGAGGTCTTAGTTTAAGAGTTCTTACAAATGTAAACTTAGTAATTAAGAATGTGGAGTAATAATTTTGCCCAGTTGCAAAACTACAGTCACAATTAGTATTTCATTGCTAAAACCTTCTCTTGCAAAGATAGGTTAATTTCTCCAAGGTTTTGTGTTACAATGTGCTTAAAAAGTATAAAAATATTGAAGTATAAAATTATGTTGAAACTACTTCAAGGTGCACATAACCATTCACAAGGTGCCTAGAATGTAGATATTTGATTTATAGGATTCAACATGGTGTTCAAAATATTTGTTCTCCGAATGTGAGGTTAATAATTAAATCTTGCTCAAAATCAACTTTATGAAGTGCAAAATAATTAATTATAACCTTAACAAATAATTTTAATTAAACTATGTTCAAATACTTTAGGTTAACAATTTCATAAAAATTATTTGAACATTTAATTAAAATAATAATGTTTATTTCCAAATATAAAGTTACATGAAATTAAAATATGAAATAAACATTCCCTAATGATAAATTTTTGAACTTTAGATTATACATTAGGGTTTTGATTCTCGTGAAATTAAAATTTATATAGAAATAAAAAGTTTAGGGTAAGAAAAATAAAATAAAAATGAAATTGAAATGCAGGTTACAGAACAGAAACAAAAAACTCTTGGAATTAAACCTAACCTAGATCAACCAGCATTAACCCAATCCAATCTAGACTAAGTGCTATATTTAAGGGAAAATAATGGAAATATATCAAATTATTAAACACATGAAACACCATCAACATGCATGTCTCAATATAATAAAATTAATATATTTAATCAAAATTGAAATGTATTAAATCATTAAACTTATGAAACACCATCAGCATTCATGTTTCAATATAATGAAAATAAATACATTTATTAAAACCTTACAATACACTTTTCCAAAAATATTTGTGTTCAACAGTGAAGCTTTCTGTGTAACCTAGGAGGATCCTTTGGCTATTATTTCGCTTCTTCCAATATTTCTCTTCCAAATCATCCGACCAACCTTTTTATATTCAAATGCATATTTATAATTCTATAGGTTTTCCATTCGTTCTGTTTTATTTGGTTGTTGTATTGGTTTCACAACGAATTTTGTAACCATTTTAATACTTGAATTATAGGTACATTGATAAATTTGCTTTAATATTTTCACCATAAGCTTCTTTTTTTATATGTGCTAATATGATGAATCATTTCTTATATATATAACGTTGGTGCCTCCATTTATAAACATTTTGTTACTACTAGCAAATAATGCATTGAACACTCAAGTAATCTGGTTTGTCAAGTACACAAACTTCTCCTCATATTTGTGTTTTTCAAACAATACCAGCACATATTAAATTTATACCAAAAACCATATACCCTTTCACTCCTTTGAATTGTTTCAATACGCCTTAATGAGAGCATTAAATTCCTGCATAAATACCCCACTGTTTGTGTTCTCATGTGACATGATAAAATATAAGAATATCAGATTTCACCAAGCTTTTATAAAATTGTTCATTTGCACCATTTTTATTAATTTCATATGCCTTCTCTTGTAGACCATTACTTAATGAACAAATCCTGGAGAAAGAAAGAAGAAAGGTTTAAAATTGACGTGTGTAAAACCACCAAACAATGATCCACTGGGTTCTAAAACTGCCACTACCTTTTGTATATTTTTTTAAAATGTGATGTACGTAAAATTATTTTCTAGACTCCTTTCCAATAATCTTTCCTTATTTGAATCACGTGTGACAATAATTTGATTTCAAAAATTTTGTGTATCCTCAAATATGTCTCTATTCCTGTGTTTTGTTGTCACTTATTTGAAGTGTTTCCATTTTTCTATATTGACAACAATTCTATGAAGCTATTCCTTATTTTACGATTTCAAAATTGCATATCAATTACCTCTGATAATGAGGCTTTTGTTAAATGAATGCGTAAACCAAAATGATGCTAGGTTACTCACTTTGTTTATCTTGCATACCAAAATAGTGAAATCCAGGCTTTCCCTCGACAGTTTTGACATCGTAAATTTCAAAGCTCATGATCACACCATAATGTATTCCATTGTTTATAAAACCTGTAGATAAGATTCAAAAACATAGCCAACCAAAACCAGATTACTACTATATACCATCACTATTGAAGAAGAGTGAACCAACCGTACAGGCTTTGGAACTTCCCTTGGGTAAAAAAAATACCTATATCATTTGATAATGAGTTAATTTCTACCAGAATATCCTTCAAGTAATATTTTAAATTGTCCTTGTACTCAAAAATTCCTATACTACCATTGTTATATGAAAACAGCCACTGTCATGACAGTAGCACTAAACCAAAAAAACAATCTCACTATCTAATTTGAGATATTAAATCTCCCCATAGTCACCCACTATATCACTATTCATAGAAACAACAAGTTAAACTGGAAGCATAATGACCATGAATCCATCCCCGTCATTGATAGTATGGTCCACTTCATCACCGATTAGTTCTCGGTATACGTCCACATCACCTAACAAAAACTTTCACCATGTGCAATATGAAATGCAATTGACGAAATACACTCTTAAATAATCTTCCAATAGTTTCAATACTTCATTAAATTTTTTTTTTACATTTTATTCAACACCATGAGACATCCATCGTGAACAATTTTGTGCAAAAGAGTGGCATCATCCTCTATCTTCATATCTATATTTTAAGGTAAACATATTTGTTTTGTACCACATGTGTCCCACAACATTTTATAAGTGCTTTATCAATGTGAAGTTACAATATGTTACATGACGATTTGTTTACTTGTAAACACACCTCTCAATCAAGTTATATTGAAACTCAAAAATCATGCCAAATAGTGTTGACCACGTTGCCCTTGACGAACCTACAAAATCGAAAACAAATATCTTTCTTATTAAACTTTTCATTTTAAATGTTATATATATATATATATATATATATATATATATATATATATATATATATATATATATATATATATATAGACAAACATAACTTTCATACCACAATGTTATACCCTATTTCACAAAACAAATTTTCTAAAGACAACAAAACTACAAAAATTCCCAATTTTCAAGTGGGTCCCCAATTTTGGGGTAAGTTGTGCAATGGCGACTCTACTAGGAAATGCTCCTAAGCATTTTGGATTAAGAACCCAATTTGAAACCAATAAAACCCAAAAATTAGAAAAATAAGCATTAATAATATCCAAAGAATGTGGGGTAGACAATTTCAAAATGAAATAGATGAACCATTTACACTTGCTTAGTGTGTGTCCTGTGATTCATTTTGTATTCCTTAAAAAAATCAAATTCTATTATTAGTTTTGTAGTTAGGCTATATAATTTTCACTCTTTATAATGTACGTCTACATTGTTCCACTGCCAACCGAGCGTTCATAGCTCTGGTGGAGGTAACCTTGCTCTCTTTGAGATCTTTCTCTACTACCAGCCAAACGTTTATTGCCCCAATAAAGATTGTATGAATCACCCCAACATTAGGTAAATTTTGCTTTGCTTCTTCTCTTTTATTTCTATTTGGATATATCTCCACTACCAGTTAGGCATCTATAGCCTCAATGAATATTGTCTAGACTATTGTGACTTATTTGAATTTACTTTCCATTGTATTTACATTTGTTTTTTTTTTTGTATCAAGCTTTATGTTGCTTTGCAAAATTCACCTACCACCTGGGTTAGAGATCAAGTAAGGCTAAAGATAGAGTATATTGAATTTTTGCCTTATTATGCAAAATTGAATAACTTCATCCTTCAAAATTTCAAGGAATATTCCTTTTAATGTGATGCAATATCTGTGGAGCTTTTGCAAGATGGTTTCATTGTTCCAAATTTACTATCATAATCCATATTCATAAGGATAACTAGTAAATAATCTCACTTTCTTTTCTTCAAGTTTTGTTTATTTTTAAAACATACAATTTATCCTAAATGACATAGGAACAAGTACCAATAAATCCATCAGGAGTTTATTGCAATTTACAAAAAATTATCTCAAACAAAGGAACAAAAACAAAACTTCTACAAAATTTTAAGCAATAAAATGATAACATTAACTAAAATCCAAAATTTGGCATAAGCTAATTTTATTGCAAACAAAAAAATGGAAATTCATCAACATTACAAAATTCATAACATAAACAAACAAGTGATAACTAACAAGATCACAAAACAAGTTATATACAAGGAAAAATCTGCAAAACAAAAACACTATGTACAAAAATATACAATATATGTACAAGATGATACCAAAATTTAGGCTATCATTTTTGTAGATCCCAAACACAATGAGCACACTTTAAAAGACATAGATCTTGACATGCATGCCAAGCTTTACAAAAATCCAACCAAAGTAAGATTAGGCCACACAATACAAAAACTCTCACTTTGCTTCTCTCACCCCACCAATTCAATTTAGTGATATTAGTCATTCCCTGCTGATAATTTGATTCATTAAACTTGTAAGTGAATACATGATTTGCAACTATATTTTGCTTATTTAATGAGGTGTAAATTTCAAAACCTGATTCATCACTCTAAATTAAGTTCTCATTTTCACAAGCATATAAGATTTATATCCAATAGGAGGCCATTTCTAAAAATTTAAAAACAAGTCATCATTTATATCTCTAGGCCAATCATACTCATGCAACAATTTGCAAGAATCTAGGATATCTACTAAATGAGGATCATTATAAGTTTGTATCCTAAATTCATTTGTTAATTGTTGGTGAACTTGATTCAAAAATTCAAGCACATCTACTTCTATTTCATTTAGAAAAGCAATCTTATTTGTGGTGTGAGTAGGAATCCACTCTAGTTATTTATCAACCTCCAATGGCATTTCATCATAAATAACATCCGAATCTATTAAATAATTATGCAAAATTTTACTTGATTCTTGGATGTTTGGATATAAAGTATGATATTCTACCTTTTGTACACTTTCATTTACCACTACTTGGTGAGCCATTGTAATATTTTCTTTTTCTTCATGGTCTCTATCACCATCATCATCTTGTAGCCCTTTACCTTCATCAATGTCCTATTTTTCAAACACACCAAAATTAGGCACCCAATAAAAAATATGTTCATCCTTTTCAAACCATAGATCTTGTTGATCAAAAAAAGCAATATTTTCTTTAGGATGAATAGAAAATTCTAATTCCTTGTTAGCCACACATGGAGTTTCTTCATTTGAATCTTCAAGATAATCATGAGAATTTGTACCCAAATTTTCAGTATTCCAAAATGAAAGAGAATATTTTACCTCTTCTTCATATAAAACAGGTGAATCATAAGAAACATTAACCATTTCTTTCCTTTATATTGCAGCAAGGTGTTCCACAAACTCATATTCAAACTTTGGAACCTTTCCTATTTTTACAAATGGCATGCCATTTTCAAGTTGAATAGGCATTGCAAGATCCTCATATGAGATAACGGTTTCAACATCCTACATATCAAGTGAAATAGAAATTTCATCAGTAGGAGTGTGAGAAAATAATGATTCACCATACATACCCCAACCATTATAATAATAATCTTCTATAGTAAAGGGTGAAATTCAATCAAGTCTTCATTATCTATTGATTCCTCTTTAAACTCACTTTCAACCACTCTTGGAGACTTTGGTGTTTCCAAAATTGGATCAACTCCTGCATTTAATTTTCTATGATTATCCCAATCCTCACTTGTAAATAATGACTCTAAACCTTTCATTTCTAACGGGTCATTATTTGAAACACATTGGCTTTCTTGATCATCTGTTGTAATCATTTCACTCAACTCTATGGAAGGTTTTGATCTATCACATGTTTCAAAGCTAGTTAAATCTAGGACTTCTCCAATTTCTGAAGACTCGTGCATTTCTATATTTTTATGGGCTTGATTACCACAATACTCATTGGTATATATTGGCTTTAAAATTTGTACTTTATCTTGGACAATATCTAATATGGTTGTAACATTTGAATATTCAACTTCATCCTATTGATTGCTAACATTAGACATTGTTAGATTTAAAGGTGCTAAATTAGATGGTTGGCATGGGTTGGAATCCATAACTTATGAAGAACCATTCATCATGAAATAAAATTATGCATCAACCCAATTCATGGGTGATATTTGATTTTAAGCCTTAGGGTTAAGTAATGATAATTGACCCACATCAACCCCTTTTGAAATCCACCATTGTTCTACAATTATTGCCTCACTGTAGGCTCTAGACAATCTTAGTAATGTAGAAGTAAATGGGTCTAAGGCTTCCAAGTATATTTGGATGACTTCTTCTTCTGAAATGATGTAATGTATCTCTATTTTGGTATACAACCTATGGAACCTATCATTAAATTGACTCATGGATTCATTAGGTTCTTTACAAATAGAGGTAAACTAATTTGATATCATATCTATGTCAACCACATTTCCAAAATGACTAAGAAATGTTGCTTCTAATTGATCCCAAGAAGTGATAGATCCTATAGGTAAATTAATATACCAATCATAAGAAAACTCATCTAATGTGAATGGAAACAATCTACATACAACATCTTCATGTATAATTTGTAAATGAACCATAGTGTTTTCATATGCCTGAATATGTTCCTCAACAGTATTCATTCCATCATGCCTATACATGGGTAAAAATTCCTCTATATCTTCAAGGATTTTATGGATATTTTTAGGGGACTACAATAACCACCTATCCAGTTTTCAATTCCTGCCATTGAACTAGTTTCAAAATGAAAAACTATGCATGAAAAATTTACAACAATTGAATCATAACCATATTTTCAGATTTATAGCAAAACAACATTAGGGCAACATAAATCAGATTTTTTTTAATGATAAATTTGAACATCTTCAAATGCTAAAAATCAAATATATTACCTTTCATGCCCTCCTTCTAGCACCAATTTTGTTGAGTTATAATTTTGCCTAGTTGCAAAACTACACTCATAGTTAGGATTTCATTGCTAAAACCCTCTCTTGCAAAGAAACGGTTAATTTATCCAAGGTTATGTGTTACAATGTGCTTAAAAAGTATAAAAATATTGAAGTATAAAATGATGTTGAAACTACTTCAAGGTACACATAACCATTAACAAGGGGCCTGGAATGTAGATATTTGATTTATAGGATTCAGCATGGTGTTCAAAATATTTTTTCTCTGAATGTGAGGTTAATAATTAAATCTTGCTCAAAAGCAACTTTATGAAGTGCAAAATAATTAATTATAACCTTAAAAAATAATTTTAATTAAACTATGTTCAAATACTTTAGGTTAACCATTTCATAAAAATTATTTGAACATTTAATTAAAATAAAAATGTTTATTTCCAAATATAAAGTTACGTGAAATTAAAATATGAAATAAACATTCCCTAATGATAAAGTTTTTAACTTTAGATTATACATTAGGGTTTTGATTCCCGTGAAATTAAAATTTAAATAAAGATAAAAATTTTAGGGTAAGAAAAATAAAATAAAAATGAAATTGAAATGCAGGTTACAAAACAGAAACAAAAAACTCCTAGAATTAAACCTAACCTAGATCAACTAGTATTAACCCAATCCAATCTAGACTAAGTGTTATCTTCTGAGGGAAAATAATGGAAATATATCAAATTATTAAACACATGAAACACCATCAACATGCATGTCTCAATATAATAAAAATGAATATATTTAATCAAAATTGAAATGTATTAAATCATTAAACTTATGAAACACCATCAACATGCATGTTTCAATATAATGAAAATAAATACATTTATTAAAACCTTACAATACGCTTTTTCAAAAATATTTGTGTTCAATAGTGAAGCTTTCTATGTAACTTGGGAGGATCCTTTGGCTATTCTTTTAGTTCTTCCAATATTTTTCTTCCAAATCATCCGACTAAGCATTTGATTTTCAAATGCATATTTATAATGCTATAGTTTTTCCATTCGTTCCATTTGTGTTTCCCAAACAATATCGACACATTAAATTTATAACAAAAACCATATACCCTTTCTAACCTTTGAAATGTTTCAATACATCTTAGTGAGAGCATTAAATTCCTGCATGAATGTCCCATTATTTGTGTTCTAATGTAAAATGATGAAATATAATAATATTGGATTCCGCCAAGCTTTTATAAAATTGTTCATTCGCACCATTTTTATTAATTTCATATGTCTTCTCTTGTATATCATTACTTAATGATCAAATCCTAGAATAAAGGAAGAAAAAATGCTTGAAATCGATAGCGTGTGTAAAACCACCAAACAACGATCCACTGGGTTCTAAAATTGCCACTACCTTTTGTGGATTTTTTTAAATGTGTTGTACGTAAAATCATTTTCTAGACTCCCTGCCAGAAATCTTCCCTTATATGAATCACATGTGACAATAGTTTGATTTCAAAATTTGTGTATCCTCCAAAATATCCCTGTTCCTGCATTTTGTTGTGACTTATTTGAAGTCTTTCCATTTGTTCTATACTAACAACAATTCTATGAAGCTACTCCTTATTTTACAATTTCAAAATGGCATATCAATTACCTTTGAGATTGAGAAATTTGTTAAATGAATGCGTAAACCAAAATGATGCCAGGTTACTCACTTTGTTTATCTTGCATACCAAAATAATGAAATCCAGGCTTTCCCTCGATAGTTTTGACATCGTAAATTTCAAAGCTCATGATCACACCATTATGTATATTTTTTTTTATAAAACCTACATATAAGCTTCAAAAATATAGCCAACCAAAACTAGATTTCTGCTATATACCATCACAATTGAAGAAGAGTGAACCAATCGTACAGGGTTCGAAACTTCCCTTGGGTCAAAAAAATACCTGTATCATTTGATAATGAGTTAATTTATGCCAAAATACCCTTCAAGTAATATTTTAAATTGTCCTTGTACTCAAAAATTCCCATACTGTCATTGTTAGATGAAAACAACCACTGTCATGACAGTAGAATTAAACCAAAATAGAAATCTCACTATCTAATTTGAGATATTAAATCTCCCCCACAATCACCCACTGCATCATTGTTCATGAAAACAAGTTAAACTGGAAGCATAATGACTGTGAATCCATCCCTACCACTGATAATATGGTCTACTTCATCATCGGTTAGTTCATAGTATGCGTCCACATTACCTAACAGATACTTTCATCGCGTGCAATATGAAATACAATTGATGAAATACACTCTGAAATAATCATCCAATAGTTTCAATACTTCATTAAAACAAATTTTTACATTTTATTCAATACCGTGAGACATCCGTCGTGAACAATGTTGTGCAAAAGAGTGACATCACCCTCTATCTTCATATCTGTATTTAAGGTAAACATATTTATTTTGTCCCACGTGTCCCACAACATTTGATAAGTGCTTTATCAATGCGAAGTCACAATATGTTACATGATGAGTTGTTTACTTGTAAACATGCCTCTCAATCAAGCTATATTAAAACCTCAAAAATTATGTCAGGTAGTGTTGATTGTGTTAACCTTGACGAACCTACAAAACCGAAAACAAATACTTTTTTATTAAACTTTTCATTTTAAATGTTTTAAATATATATTTTTTAAACAATCTTTTCTTTCAAAATATTCAAACTAAATGTAATTTTGAAAAGATTAAAAATAAAATACAATAAACATTTTAAATTTAATCTTTCAAATTATTATAACAAATTTAAAACAAACTACTTTAATGAAACAAAAACCAGTAAACAAAAGAGACAAACATAACTTTCATACCACAATGTTATACCATATTTCATAAAATAAATTTTCTAAAGACAACAAAACTACAAAAATTCCCAATTTTCAAATGGATCCCCAATTTTGGGGTAAGTTGTGCAATGGCAATGACAAGGGGTAAAGTAATATGGAGATTGTGCAAAGAAAGTCAAAGACAATGGGCTAAAATTCTTCTAAGTATGCTGATACCAATGACCTAAGTTTAATATTTATTGTATTCTCTCTACCAAATGGTTCTGCTCTTTGGAATGATTTAAAAAATCTATTGATATAATTATTAAAGGTTTAATATGGATGGTGGGAACTGGAGAACAAATTTCTATCTATATGGATACTTGGTGTGATAAAAAACCACTCAATTTAGATCCAATTTTGAAACCTTGGATGAGATTGCTTCAAGACAAATATGCTGAGAGGGTTTCAAATATTTTGTACAAGGATCATGAAGGAAGATACAATTGGAAAGAAAATATTTTAACAAGTATACAAGATATTAATGCTAGGAGTCAATTGAGCAGAAGTATAACAACTGTGATTATTCTAAGGGGAGCCAAGGATAAATTGATTTGGGAGTTGAATAACTCAAGAGAATACACAACAAGAAGTGGATATAATGTACAAAACCAACAAAATAGTAATATCATTAGAATATGGAGAGATATTTGGGATAGCCTAAGCATTCCTAAAGTTAAAATGTTTGTTTGGATAGTAGGCCATAGAAGAATTTTATCCTGGGATAACCTTATGAAAATGAGTTTTCATGGTCCCTCTCAATGTGTTCTTTGTAAAAAGAAGGAAAGTATAGATCATCTCTTAAAAAATTGATCAATAGTTTGGAAGCTATGGCAACAGATTCTTAATATGTTTGGTAAATGCATGATGATGAATAGAAAAATTGAATATTGGTTAAAACAACGACATAGCACTTATAAAAGTGAGGCTTTATAGACAATATGGGATATATCAAAAGATCCAATACTTTGGATTATATGGTTAGAAATGAATAGAAGAATATTTAAAGGAAAGAAAAGCATTTTAGAGGTAATTAAAAGGAAGATATGTTTAGCCATAGAGGAGTCTATACCAACCCTATCAACTCACCCAGTCCCTAATCTGGAAGTAGAGAGCCTTGATAGATGGATTCAATTCACTAAATGGAATTATGATGTTAAGTAAAAGAGAAGCAAAAAGAAGGCAAAGAATATAAAGTGGAAACCACTAGACGTGGAGTGGGTTAAATTGAATTTTGATGGAGCATCTAAAGGAAATCCAGGATAATTAGGAGGTCTAATTACGCTTTCAATGGTGGATTTAAGACAAATAATGAAGTTGAAGCTTGGGTGGCTTTATAAGGGTTAAAATTATGCAAAAAAATAAAATGGAATAGAGTATGGATGGAAGGTGATTCTCTCATAGTAATAAATACAATTTTAAGAAAAACAAAGGCTCCATGGAACATATAAGAGATAATTATGGAAATTCAAGATCTTGCTAAAGAGTTTGAAGAAATTAGGTTTACACGTACTTGGAAGGAAACAAATGTGCAAGTAGGCTAGCCAATAGAGGGGTTTTGATTGAGGATCGTGAAGTTAAATACTCCTTTCCATGGTTAGAGAAAGTGGTAAGTTTAGTTGAAGCTAGAAAGAAAATTTTGATTACCTGAATCAAATAATGATTAAGATTTACTTTAATGTTGTCCATTGGTAATTTATGCTTTATTTTGTAACAATAATGTATTTTAATATAAACTATTTATTATAATTTTTGTTGTTGAACTTGTGTTTCAAGAAGGAAACTAATAATACAAATTTCATAAAGTGGACTATGATAGTGCGTTGTCTTGGAAATATTAATCTACTAAGTGCAATGCATAGATAATCGATGTAAAGTTTTGGTATTGTGAAGGTTGCTATAGAAAAATTTCAAGAAGGATGCTGAATTTTGGAATATTTGTATTCATACAAAAAATTAAAAAGATCTAGAAAATGAAAATAAAAAATTCAAACATTTTATGTAAAATGATGTAGGTTTTTAGCTATAACATCTTAATTGATATGAGAAGTGTATCTATTTGTAAAATTTCAAGCCTTAAATAAGAGAGTTGTAATTTTTCAAGGGTGGGGGACATGAGTATAACCCCTTGTTATTCAACCAAAAAAATGATTAATCATGCTATTATTGATAAAATTCCAAACCCTCCTGTTGGTCATCAAATCTGCCTAGGAAAGGATCTGGGTAAGTGTATGCGCCCTAGACCTGGACCAACATTGAAAGGCCGAAGGGAAGAGATGCCCCTCGTGCCAATCTCCGGAGAAATGCCAGCTCCTATGCTAATCTACTTTGGTGTTTTGAGATAAGGGATGTAGGAAAGAGATAAAGGAGTTAGGGTTAGAGAAAGAAATAAAAAAGGGGTAAGGGAAGAGAGATCGGTGATTTAAGGTGGGAGAGAACAGGAAGCATGATCACTAACTAAAAAATTGAATAGCGGCAAGGAACACCAAGAATAAACAAAATAAATGCTACATTAACCTTCTTATGTATCCTCTGGGCGAGCTCACAGGGATTCTCCTTCTCCCTTTCATCAAAATTCAGGGTTTAGAGTAAAGACGATTAGGACAAGTGAATGTAACATAAACCACAACCCACCAGGCAGCATAAAAGAAAACCAATATAGCATTTTTTCTCTCCTATGTATCCTTCAGGTGAGTTTCAGGGTACAGTCCCCAATCGCACACCGGATTCAAGATTCAGAGTCTTAGTATGCAAATGAAGAAAGACAAAAGAATCAAACACAGAAGGTAGCATAAAAGAGAGAAATTGAGCCCAAAGCTCTTTAGTATTAATTGTAGGACATCAAGTTACAACAACTTTCTAGCAGATAGTTCCCCCCCAAAATTCTTACATTACAATTCCTAGGTTTTTATAGAGGAACCGACCCTCCGAGTCATCATTACATAGAATGGCGAAGTATACTCTTGAGATCTAAGAAATCACCTCCTCGCGGCCCTCGTTACTGAGCTTTCAAATCCATTACCAAAACTAGAAACTATGACCAAGTCAACTGTGGAAATATGCATTTATGAGTCGTCTGAGTGTCCTTGGCTTTGGGTGCAATGCTTGTGGCCGCCATGCTTGCCGGGCTCTCCTTCAAGGACTGATACTTCGCTTCCAATTGCCAAAAATGAGCAACGGGCTTATCGGGCAAGTAAAAATGTATTTATGAGGCACTTGATCATCTCGAGAAAATACCAAACTTGGAGTGTGTGCCCCTCGTGAAAAAGCAACATGTCACGATATCATGACATTTCTATGCCTTCAGCTTGGTTCTTCTTCTTGCATCACGAAAATATGACATGTCATGAAATCGTGACATTTCTATGTCTTTGTCTTCTTTTGTTGCTTTGAGCCGTGAAAATGCAACATGTCGCGATATCGTGACACTTTTCCCTTCTTGTGCTTTCTCCTTGCTTTCGGTCACAAAAATGTGACATGTCGCGATATCGCGACGCTTTCTCTTTCTTGCGCTTTCTCCTTGCTGTCGATCGTGAAAATGCGACATGTCGTGATATCACGACACTTTTTTCTTCTTGCGCTTCCTCCTTGCTGTCGGCCATGAAAATGCGACATGTCGCGATATCACGATGCTTTCTCTTTCTTGCGCTTTCTCCTCACTGTCGGCCACAAAAATGCGACATGTCACGATATCGCGACACTTTTCTTTCTTGCTCCCTCTTGTCGCTTTGAGCTACGAAAATGCAACATATCGCGATATCGCAACACTTTTTCCTTCTGCTCTTCCTTGTCGCTCTAAGCCATGAAAATGCAACATGTTGCGACATCGCGACACTTTTCTTCTTTTGGTCTTTCTTCTTACTGTCGGTCGCGAAAATGCAACATGTCATGATATCATGACACTTTTTTGTTCTGCTCTTTCTTGTCGCTCTGAGCCGTAAAAATGTAACATGTCGCGATATCGCGACACTCTTCTTATTTTGGTCTTTCTTCTTGTTGTCGGCCATGAAAATGCAACATGTCGTGATATCGTGACACTTTTTCGTTCTGCTCTTTCTTGTCGCTCTGAGCCGCGAAAATGTAACATGTCACGATATCGCGACACTTTTCTTTCTTGCTCCCTCTTGTCGCTCTAAGCCACGAAAATGCAACATGTCGCGATATCGCAACACTTTTTCTTTCTTGTGGCGAAGCTATCTTCTTTGGCCCGTTTGGCAGTGAAGCTTTTCCTTCTTCATCTTGTGTACAAGGGGGTGGCATTGAAAGCCAAAATTGTTGCAACACTTACAAATACTTTCGAAGCAACAAAAAGAAATACTTTTGCAAAAGGAAAGACTATACAAAATTTTGATTTTATTTTTATTTTTTCTACCCCTTGTGCAATGTGACAAAATTGTTAACATTCTTGGTGGCTCGCAGGGCATTTAGCTTGTCTGAATGCAGATATCCCAGGCCTTTATCCATTGGGCCACAGTCATTCCCATCGTCCTCTTCTCTGACTATCCATTGATAGCATTTTTTTTTTGTGTCTAAGCTCCTAAGCATCACTTAGCACCCTAGGCACTTATTTACTAGCTGGGCTATTTACAGTATTTACACAAAATTTTGTGGCTTGATTGGCATGCCGCCACCACAAACCCAGCTTTGGGTGCCTATCCAGTGAACCTGCAATGTTCGGACCAGATCTGATTGAACTTTAGTTGATCTTTGAAGTCCGGCTGGCCTCTTCCCGAAGTTGTCCACGTTGCAAACAGAGAGAAACGCGATAGGTTGTCACTCCTACCAGTACCTATACTGGTGATGAATGATGTGTCGAAGAAGTTCGCCGCATGGGGGTCTTTTGTGGGTACCGATTGTGGTGATTCCTGGAACCAATACCACCATTTTAGAGAGTCCACCAACTGTGGACTCTTGAATATGAGCTCCTCCAACTTCTTGTTGCGATAATAGGGCTTTTCCCATGATAAGTCTGCTTCCAGGATCTCCTTGGGCTCAGCCTCCCGATGAGGCATGCTTAATGGGCTTTGGCTGAATACTTGTGTGCCATCCACTGGGATACAAAAAGGGTGCAAAAATGTGCCATATTTGTTCTTAGGTTTCACCACTTGAGTCTGCTTCTCTCCTTGGCCCATCTCCTGATGGAGACTGTAAGCAACCATATTTTTCATTGCTGGGGCAAAGCTTGCATATTCCCATCGTTGGCCTTGGATGAAATTTGCCTCTTGAGCTCCAAACGACTGCATCTTAGGTCTCTACTCAGTATGAGGAATCTTCCATGGTGAATACTATGCAGGATAGACAGGAGCAACAATTATTGGAGATAGTGATGGAGTTTCCCCCCACTGCCACTTTCCAGATAGGAGCATGAGCTGCTCTGCTCGTACTACTTCCTCAAATATTTGAGAAAATCTTCGTTCACCTGATTGCAGTAAGAGGAGGCTGATGTCCGGGTGAAAGGCCCGAACATAGAAGAGGTGGGCTTGGGCGGGCATCGATTGGATCTCTCCTGGAATTCTCTTCCAACTTCTACAAAATCGGACATTGAAGTCCGTGATGCTCTCCAGATGTGTTCTTGTGATGGTGGAGAGGTACATCAAAAGCTGGAAGGGGTCCTGAGAGCCATCAAATGTTCTGACTAGCACTCTCGCTAATTCATCCCATGAGTAGATGCTTTTACGCCTGAGCAGTCTGTACCACTGTTGCGCCCTTCCTTCCAAAGATTGAACCAGAAGTCTGATCATGACATCTTCATGGATTATGTCATGGAGGGCTTCTAAAGCAACAACATATTCAAGGTGCTCTTGGACCGTTCCCTTAGTGCCATTGTATTTCGTCAATGTCTTCAAGGCAATTTTGGGAATTTCATGATAACTTCAAAGATTCAGAGGGCCACGATCATCCCAGCTGGGATAGCATACCCTCTCCATCATAGCAATGGCCTACAGAGATCACGGTTATTGCCACTAAGTCAAAATTGCTAGGTGAACATTCTTTTCTCTGCTTGTGAGGTCAAGGCTGCTCACCAAACCTTGATTTCTTCGGGGTGTCTTATTTCAGCTTTAAAAGGTGCCTGCGATCAAGAAATCTAGATCTTCAGCGCAGTCAGAGTCGCCAGGTGATTTTTCTAGATGGAGGCAAGCCAAAGATTCACCAAACTTGGGCTTCCTTAAAAAATGGGACCAGTGTCCCAACGTGCATGCCAAAAACTATTGGTCATCAAATCTGCCTAGGAAAGGATCTGGGTAAGTGTATGTGCCCTAGACCTGGACCAACATTGAAAATTCGAAGGGAAGAGATGCCCCTCGTGCCAATTTCCAGAGAAAGGCTAGCTGCTATGCCTAGCTACTTTGGTGTTTTGAGATAAGGGATTCGAGAAAGAGATAAAGGAGTTAGGGTTAGAGAAAGAAATAAAAAGGGGTAAGGGAAGAGAGATCGGTGATTTAAGGTGGAAGAGAACAGGAAGCACAATCATTAACTAACAACTTGAATAGCAGCAAGGAACACCAAGAATAAACGAAAGAAACGCTACATTAACCTTCCTATGTATCCTCTGGGCAAGATCACAGGGATTCTCCTTCTCCCTTTCATCAAAATTTAGGGTTCAGAGCAAAGATGATTAGGACAAGTGAATGTAACAAAAACCACAACCCACCAGGCAGCATAAAAGAAAACCAATATAGCGTTTTTCCTCTCCTATGTATCCTTTAGGCGAGTTTTAGGGTATAGTCCCCAATCGCACATCGGATTCAGGATTCAGAGTCTTAGTATGCGAATGAAGAAAGACAAAAGAATCAAACACAAAAGGCAGCATAAAAGAGAGAAATTGAGGCCAAAGCTCTTTAGTATTAATCATATTACAGCAGCTTTCTAGCAAATAGTTCCCCCCAAAAATTCTTACATTACAATGCCTGGGTTTTTATAGAGGACCCGACCCTCTGAGTCATCATTACACAGAATGGCAAAGTATACTCTTGAGATCTGATAAGTCGGCTCCTCGTGGCCCTCGTGACTGAGCTTTCAAATCCATTATCAAAACTAGTAACTATGACCAAGTCAACCGCATAAATATGCATTGATGAGCCTTCTGAGTGTCCTTGGCTTCTGGGTGCAATGCTTGAGTGGCCACCATGCTTGCTGGGCTCTCCTTTAGGGACTGATACTTCACTTCCAATTGCCAAAAATGAGCAGTGAGCTTACCGGGCAAGTAAAAATGCATTTATGAGGCACTTGATCATCTCGGGAAAATACCCGGCTTGGAGTGTGTGCCCCTCATGAAAAAGCAACATGTCGCGATATCGCGACATTTCTATGCCTTCAGCTTGGTTCTTATTGCATCACAAAAATATGACATGTCGCGAAATCGTGACATTTCTATGTCTTTGTCTTCTTTTGTTGCTTTGAGCCACAAAAATGCAACATGTCGCGATATCGCGACACTTTTCCCTTCTTGCGCTTTCTCCTTGCTTTCGGTCGTAAAAATGCGACATGTCGCGATATCGCGATGCTTTCTCTTTCTTGCGCTTTCTCCTCACTGTCGACCACGAAAATGTGACATGTCATGATATCGTGATACTTTTTCCTTATTACGCTTCCTCCTTGTTGTCGACCGCGAAAATGCGACATGTCGCGATATCGCAACGCTTTCTCTTTCTTGTGCTTTCTCCTCGCTGTCGACCACGAAAATGTGACATGTCGTGATATCGTGACACTTTTATTTCTTGCTCCCTCTTGTCGCTTTGAGCCACAAAAACGCAACATGTCGTGATATCGTGACACTTTTTCCTTCTGCTCTTCCTTGTCACTCTGAGCCGCAAAAATGCAACATTTCGCGATATCATGACACTTTTCTTCTTTTGGTCTTTCTTCTTGCTGTCGGTCACAAAAATGCAACATGTCGCGATATCACAACACTTTTTCGTTCTGCTCTTTCTTGTCGCTCTGAGCCGCAAAAATGTAACATGTCGCGATATCGCGACACTTTTCTTCTTTTGGTCTTTCTTCTTGCTGTCGGCCGTGAAAATGCAACATGTCGTGATATTGCGACACTTTTTCATTTTACTCTTTCTTATCGCTCTGAGCCATGAAAATGTAACATGTCGCGATATCGCGACACTTTTCTTTCTTGCTCCCTCTTGTCGCTTTGAGCCATGAAAATGCAACATGTCACGATATCGTGACACTTTTTCTTTCTTGCGACGAAGCTATCTTCTTTGGCCCGTTTGGCAGTGAAGCTTTTCCTTCTTCATCTTGTGTACAAGGGGGTGGCATTGAAAGCCAAAATTGCTACAACACTTACAAATACTTTCGAAGCAAAAAAAAGAAATACTTTTGCAAAAGGAAAGACTATACAAAATTTTGATTTTTTTTATATTTTTTTCTACCCCTTGTGCAATGTGACAAAATTGTCAACACCTCCCTTAGTCATTTAGGAACCTATTACAAACATAAAAAATCTAAGAAGACTTCAACCTATTCCATGGAACCTATCATGTCAAAAAATAGTGAATGACCATGATTGTTGCTTAAAGCAACAATCTCCAGGTCCATAGCAAATACACAATAGGACGCAACTTAGCCCAAATAATCAATGTTGAAAGCAATCGTGAGTAAAACAAAAGCATGGGATGCTATTGAAGAGTTGTATATAAGTCCTTGCATGGTACCATACTTAGAACTCTTCAGGACATCTCCCTATCAAAGATAAATGTTAAGAGACTAGATGAGATGGATATACATAGAACAAAAATTTCTAATATTATGCCTACGATTCCAAGGTTTTATGAAGTGCAATATATCCAATAACGTAGAGAAATTTTTTGTATCGATGCATATACTAGTATTGGTTTGGTTATCATTTTTCCTTTAAAAAACATGATTGATACTAATAATATAGCAAGGGCTAATGATCCACCATTAATGATAATAGTTGTTTATAATAATTTGGTGATATGTAGGGCTTTGGTTGATGAAGGAAGTGGTATATGTGTCATTTCATTGTCCTCAATAGATAAACTGAAGATACCTAGAGAAAATATCCTTTCTACTAGAAGTTGTTTCTATGCTTATAATGGTAAACCTCGAGATCTTGTGGGATACATTTGGTTAAAAATTTCAGCTAGGCCTAAGGAAGTTAGAGTGAAATTTATGGTGTTTGACTTTAAGACCTACTATAACATGCTATTAGGTAGACCTTGGACTAGTAAGATGAAAGCCATAACTTCCTCTACTTGTCAAGTGATCAAGTATGCTTATGATAATAATTTTTTTACCTTTGAGGGAGATTTTGATCCTTGGGGTCCTCATACCCCAAGCCATAGTAATTGTTTAATTCCTTCTATGGATGAAATAAAAAAAAGTTCCCATTTATGAAATGAGCCTTAATGGACTTCTAGAAGGAAGTTATACAAGGGGAATCTTGAATTTTGCTTAAAATTTCCTCAAGAAAAGTATGAATCTAAGGATGATCAACTTGACATGAATATCATTATTTCCCTTCCTCAAGAGGTAGATGATAAATTGCCACCATTTTGGAAACCTACACAGAGAGAAGATCCTATATTTTTTACCAATGGTTGGCCAAAATTGCATAAATCCTATGTAGATAATGACAACATGGAGGAGAAAACTAATAGTGATACACATAATAATTTTAATCAAGATTTTACCATTGAAAATGAGAATTCTCATTCTACTACCCCTATTTTTGGGGTAGATGTGGGGAATTACCAAGTAGGTTCAATGGAAGTTATTGTTTTAGATAATAATGATGATCAACTTGATATAAATTTTTGTATAATTGATAGCAAAAATTTACTTACCTATTGTATGCTAAAGAATTTTGAATGTAATCAATACAAAGATAGGCTAGATAGGCATATAACAAATAATGATTATGTTATCTCTACATCAAAACTACTGCATATGTTAGGCAAAATAAAAATTATTCCCTTGCCTAAGCATTTAACAAAGGTTGAAATTGATTAGTTTCAAAACTGTCATGTTAATTATTCTTTGTATGGAAATTTTAATAACAATATTGTTTAAAACTATCCTAAACTGTTGGCTCACTATATGTTAAATTTTTATTTTTCAATAGTTCCAAGAATACCTCTAAAAGCAGTGATCCTATTCAATTCTAATTGTGTTGTTATTTTTGGGCCTTTTCTTACTAATTTATCAGTCCCTAATGAATGTTTAACCTATATAATCCCTGTTATGCCCAAATTGTTTAATATTTTTTAGGATAGTTCTTAGCAACTATGACCACACCAAAATGTGGTGATCTCTATTGTTGTAAATTTTAGTGAAATAGTTAATGTTTAGGTATTCATTGCCATCCCTACTAGACTAGTTCTAGCTATGGAAAATGTTTTCTTATTCAAATAAATTATCTGACAAGTGGATTGATGATTTGATTGATCTTACACCCTCTTTTCTAGCAAGACGTCTAATAAAAGTTGACTTATCTATTAAGCTAAAAACCATGTTGTTTTAAAGTATTTAATGAAGGTTTACAAGTGATTAAGACCATACCTTGGTAAGAAAATACCTATATTTCTTAATACTCAATCTCATGCTCACATCCTTTATAGGCTTTGGGGCAAGGGGCATGTAGAAGACCAACAATGCAAATTCCTAACAATATCCTCTTTATTTCATCATTACCTAATGATGAAGCTATTCTAGAATTATTATATACAAGAGAAGAAAGACTTCCTTGAAAATAACATAATAAAGGGTTCCTTCAAGAACTAAATCATAAATAGGGAAGGCATATATGGTCTAACTATGTTTGACAGGTAGATATTAATTTTAAATTAGAGAATATTTGTCTTACTTTAGATCATTTTGAAGGTAATATAATGAATGTGAAGCCTATAATAGATGTCAACATAGGAACCCCCGAGAAGCCACGAATAATAAAAATTGGGGTAGGCTTATCTAATGAAGATCAATCCACGTTTATTGCTTTAATATAAGAATATATTTGTCTAGGAATATTCTGACATGCCTAAAAGGGATGAAGATTTAGCTATCCATAACATTGTTACTTATGAGGGCATCACTCCTATTCAATAGAAGTAAAGAAGATTCTTTCCCCTTGTTTAATGTCTATGCAAGATTAAAATTCAAAAGTTGTTAATTTTAATAGACCTGTTGATTATTTAAGGTGGGTATTTAACATTGGGCTTGTGAAATAGAAAGAAAACATTTTTATCTAGATTTGTTATGATTTAAAAATATCAATCTAGCTTGTCCCAAGGATAACGTTTTAACCCTCTATTGATGCTATCATATATTCCACCATAGGGCATAAAATGTTGTCCCTTATGGATGTCTATTTGAGGTATAACCAAATTTGGATTACACTTAAGGATCAAACTAAAATAAACTTTAATACACCTTGGGGGATGTTCTATTGTGTTGTCATGTCTTTTGGGTTAAGAATGTTGGTGCTACTTATCAATGAGAGATGATAATGGTCATTCATGGCTTGATAGGAAAGATAGTGGAATTATATATGGATGATCTCTTAGATAAGTCTAAGAAGTAGGCTAACCACTTGGATGACCTTCATACCATATTTGAATTATTATGTCACTAAAAGGTTAAGCTTAATCCTAAGAAGTGTGTATTTGATGTTACTAGTAGCAAGCTATTAGGCTTTATGGTGTTCTCTAGGGGCATGGATGTTGATAAATACAAGATCAAATCCATTGACGCTATGCCTCCCCCAAAAACAATTAAAGATATCAAATATTTCTTGGGGAAGATTAGAACTATTAGGCATTTTATCTTCAAGTTCACTTTTAAGGCTTATCTATTGAATCACTTGCTTAAGAAGGTTGTTGAATTCAAGCGAGATGAAAATTGTAAGAAGGCATTTCTAGAATTCAAAAAATTTATTTTGTAGTCTCCAACTCTTTGGCCATCCAACTTGGATAAGCCACTTGTATTGTACACCTCAGCTACTCAATTTTCCTTGGGAGTGATCTTTACTCAATACAATAATAACAATAAGGAGTATGTCATGTGCTATATTAGTTGAACAATACTTTCGGTAAAACTTGGTACACTACCATGGAAAATAATTGCCTAGCTATTTATTTTACATGTGAGAAGTTATGATATGGGAGCAGTTACAACAGACAAAATAAGATGTGAAGACAATCCAAAACTAATTTTCCATTGACAACAAAAGCCTATAAATAGGCATTACAAACACATGCAATGGATAAGGTTACATTAAATGATTACGGTGCACCTTATCCCAAATAACAACTAACAATTAAAAATAAATAGCCATCAATGGTTAATGGCTTATTACATTTATTAAACCACACCTAATCCCTATCATTCCTCCCCACCATAGAAGCATTGGCCTCCAATGCGTACAAAAGGGAAGGAAGGTGGTGTGAATCCTAGAGGTTGTGGGGATGCTCCATAGTGAGGCTCCATGTAGATGCAATGTGGACTGCCAATATGAATAGGATGAATGTGTATGAATGGCAGTTTTTGATATACTACCGAATGCTGAAAGTCCTGCAATGTGAATGATGTAGGATGTGAAATGGTGGGAACCAAATGAAGAACTGGAGGAGGAGCAAAAACAGAAGTAGGTGTTGATGCCATAAGAACAACTGTACAACTGCTAGAACAACAGGAACAATTGTAGGTAGAACAAGAGCAAAAAATGGTATAACAACAACAATGGTTGGTACAACATGAGCAGGAGCCCAATGTATGTGTAGTGGAGTGGATAAAAGTACTCATGGTTGAAAATCCTGTTGTTGTGGTGTTCTGAAAATTAAAGTAATGGATCGTGCTTGATACAAATTGGTGCAAGCCCGATGTGTAGTGGATGGAACACTACATATAAAAAATATTTGTTGTCATGCTACAAAGTGTATGTATTATGATATGCATCATAAGTGGTATGTTTATCATACTGTTATGGCTTACCCAATAATAACCCACAACAATCCATGGGTGTCACATCACAAGTGACCCTATATGTGAACTTCGGGTCAAAAGAAAATGCAACTGAGCATGTGTGTGTGATTTGGGAAGTGTTGTTATCATCCTTCCACCTAAGAGTGTATGGATGAGGATGAGGTTTTTTGGGAATTTTAATCCTATCAACAATGGACTATGCAATCAAATTCTTCTGTAAGCCATTGTCAATTATATAGTCTACAACAAAATTATGTAGTAAATGAGTACGCATGATGAACAAATTATCCCTATAAAGTTATGCCATTTTATGTTGTACCTGACAACCTACATGGTCATTAAAATTGATCCCATGAGACACCTACTATAAAATCCTTATGTCCCTAGTGACACCCAATATGGAAAATGGATCACCATGATGCAAGATTTTGATCTTTGTATTGTTACACAAAAGGCTACTAAAGCTTAGGTAATTGTTAATAAACTGGTAGTAGCTCTTGATCTAGTTCAACCATCCTTAAAAGAGATATTGTGTGCTGAGAATATAATGGTTATATCTTGTACCTCTCATGATTGTCATATTTTCTTCCTCCATTACCTCTAGTCTTATTTAGGAAGTTGGTCCTTATGAGCTTAATGAGAAGGAAAAAATCCTTTTGGACTCTCATAAGAATGTCAATATGCATCATAAAACAAAATATAAATACAAGTTCGACATCCTTTCCTCTTCTCAAGAATCTAATAAAAACCTCCACCCTGATGCTTGGATCCTTCACTTTAATGAGGCAAAGAATGAGTTTGGGGTAAGAACTAGTATCTTTCTCAAGTCTTCAAATAGTCTAGTTGTTCCTATGGACTTCCACTTAAACTTTTGTAACATTAGTAATAATGTTACAGAGTCAAAGGTTTTGATCTTAGGACTCTTGAATTCCCAACGTATGAATGTTAAATACATCAAAGTATTAGGTGATTCTCAAATTGTGGTTCATTAGGTCATTGGTGAATATGATATTAAAGCTCCCCATTTGATCCCTTAACACCAAGTGGCTACTAATTTGATCAATGATTTTGAGTCTTTTACCATTAGGTATTCCATCAAGGAGAAAAATGCTAAGGTCAACTCATTGGCCACCTTGACTAACAAATTTGTACCACTTGAAAACATCTTTTAAACTAAATTTATGGTCAAAGTTCATGATGAACCTATTATTTTTATCATTTATGGCTCGGTGGATGTACATATAATCAAGGTCAATGCTACCAATTTCCAAATCTCTCTTAATGATCCTTGGTATGTCAATATTTTACACTTCCTCAATGAGCAATCCTATCCACCCATGGATAATGCTAAGCAATGGGTTGTATTTGTAAGAGAGAATTCAATTATATTACTCTCGTTTGAGTCTTATACTACCATAATCCTAATGGCTCTCTCTTATGATACCTTACAAAAGCTAAGGTAACTAAAGCACTTTTTGATGTTTATAGTGGTAACTATATAGGGCACTTAAATGGTCATTCCATAGCTTATAAATTATTAAAATAGGTTATTTTCAATCAATAATGGAAATTGATGCAAATAACTATGTTAAATATTATGATAAGTGTTAGTTCCACAAATATTAAATTCATGCCTTTGCCTAGGTTTTACATACAATAGAGTCTCCTTAGTAATTCTACAATTAGGGTCTTGGTCTTGTTAGACCTATTTCTCCCATGTCCTCAAATGGGCACAACTTTCTTGTCATAGCCATAGAATATTTTACAAATGAGTGGAAGTTATACCACTGACAAATTAGACAACTCTCACCATATCCAAATTCATTTTTAATCATATTGTGTGTCACTTTGGTGATAATGATATTCCTTTTAAAAATAAAGAAATGCAAGAGTTGACTTCTCAATTAGGGATTCAACACCATTTTTCTACACCTTACTAGCCCCAAGAGAATGGTCAAGCTAAGTCTACCAATACAATTTTGTTAACTATTTAGAAAAATTAGTTAAAGAATAAAATAAATATTGGTACTTAAAGTTATATCCCACATCGTGGGTATACTGCACTAATATTCAAACATACATAGGGTCAACCACTTTTCTTTGGTTTATGGTGCAATAGTTGTTTTACCACTTGAAATTAAATTACCTTTTTTGTGTGTTTATTTAAAAAAATTGTTGAGTCATGGTGAGTACCATCAAGAGTATAGGGAATCTTATCTTGTTTAACTAACCACTCTTAATAAGAGGTATCTATGTGCACTTGAGCATGATATAGCTTATAAGAATCATGTTTCCAAACAATATTATAAGAAAACTTGTCATTGTAACTCCAAATTCAAGGACCTTATTTTCCATATTGATAACGTGCATCAAAGGTATAAGGGAAATTTTATTCAAAAATGGCTTAGGCCATATATTGCCAAAGAGTTGTTTGGATCTAGATAAATGAAATTGTAAATAAAGGATGGAGTTGAGTTGGGTGAAACCACCAATTTCATGCATATCAAATGCTTTTATGCATAGTCTCTTTCAACCCATCTATATAGTCTTAGAGTTTTCTTGGTTTACCTCTTGGCTTAGTACCTTGTTTTTTGCTTTGACTACTTTGACTATCTGATTGTGTGTGTGTCGGTCTATACATTCTTCAGTTGGTACACCTCTATGCGTTTAATTTTATTTCTTCTTGTTGTGACTATGACCACCCCCTAAGTTATGATCTTGGTTGTTGAGTTTTTAATGTCTTATGGTGATATTGACCTTGTTGTTTTACCTTTTTTGAGGTCTCCTTAGTGTGCAACCACCCCTTAAAGTAACGTTATAAGTTACTATGAATGGTTATTTCTATTTTGTAGTACTGATTTGTTGCTTGGTGTTTTTTGTCCATTTTTACTATCATTTACTATTTTAGACTTTGTTTGTGCTTTTTTTACCTCTCTTTATCATTTTGTCGATCTTGCCAGTAAGGGAAACAATGATATCTTCAAATTCTTCCTTGTGTTAGTACCTTGATTTAAGTTCCATAAAATAAACTACCTTAGTTCAACCCATGCCATCTCCCATATGGTGTATGGTTAGAACACTAAGGCAACAATTCTTTAAATTTTTATGCAATAAAAATACAAATAATCAATCTTTCCAATCAATAATTGGTGTCCCATTGTAGTGGCAAGTGTGCCTTGCCGAACAATACATTTGACTAGATATTGTAGTGGTAAACCTCATTATAGTATGGGTATAGTGATTTCTCTTCTATGGGATATCCATCCTCTAGGGTGGGTTAGAGCATGTATCTAGACCATCTTTGATCACTTTTATTATTTTGGTGTCTCATTTTACTAGCAAGTGTGCCTTGTTTAACAATGCACTTGACTAAATACTGTAGTGGTGAACCCCATTGTAGTAGGGGTATAGTGAATTTCCCTTCCATGAGATCTCCATATCCTAGGGAAAATTTGAATGTGTACATAGCTCATCCATCCCTTTCTCTTTGTATCTCATGGTGGGATGCCTTATTGAGCAACACATCCATTGTTAGTGATAAGGCATGAGCTGGATTTGGGAACATATACTTACCTATCAATAATGGTATAAGTTGGCATCCCATGGGACCCTCACTACAATGGGTGGACATGATTAATTACCATAGTATCCATCTATGTATATCTTATGGTTTATGTTAGGATTAGGGTCAAATACCTGGATTTGTACATGTCATAAATTAGTTTCTTCGGATCCACCACCCTTAAGTGACAAGTGTGTTTGTTGGTACTTTGCACTTATTGCATACTACATGCAGTTTGCCTACTTCAATGGCATGTATGAGAGAAATACCACCTGATGCATATCCATTCCTAGAGGGAGGTGGTATTGTTTAAGCATGTCAATGAATGCTACTCAAATCCTACATAGAAATCAATAACATGTCTCCACGTGATATACAAACCTTAAGTAAGTGTTATGAAAAATATAATTGACATGTCACTGTGAGACACCCAAATCATATGCATATACCATTGATGCATTAAAATGAATGCAATACATAGGATTACATAATATAAAGTCATCCCATAAAGAGACAAAAGAGATGCTATGAATGAAAATAAATATCATATATATATATATATATATATATATATATATATATATTAGAAATATATAGTACATGAGGATATAATATGATACAATAGGACTAAGTTCCATCATCCTAAGCTAACCCATGTCCCAAGTATATAGTCCCATCACTCAAAGAATATTATTTACATTCTATGAGTGCCATAGTGGCTATAAAATTAAAGCTTATCTCGTATAAAATGCAAGGGTTGTGCTGTAAAACAATCCCTACATTCATTTGACTATGTATCAATCACCTATGCCATGGTATGTGAGGTGTGATTTTGGGAGTGTTACGATACTAACATCTAGAATTTTCTACCTCCCCTGGGCCCATGTCAAATCTAGCTAAGCTTGCATGAATTGTTATAGTGCTTGCTCTCTTTTGGTTACTTCCAACTATAGCAACAACTATAAATATCAATTATGGATCTGGTAGGTTTTATGGTCTCCCCTTGGTGCTTGTGACAAAATAGCACTAAGCAATATTGATCTAATATATAGATCGACTAGCCTCTCTAATGGTTCAGCCCATGATGGTGAATGTGGAGGTAGGCTATTAAAATAAAAAACCCTATCTAGTGTGATGTGCTACAATATGTCAATAACATCTTGCCACTCTTGTGATGTCTCTACAATAACAAACAAGAAACGAATGATTTTGATTCATCATCATGATAAATTTAAAATATAGATATTACTAAACTATAAGTACTATAAAATAAAGGAGCAAAGATATTTTACTTGGGTCATCTGATTGTTGGGTAGGATCACCCTCCTTAAGGGGTGAGAAATAGAGGGTTGTGATGTCGAATCTAATATTACACACATATAAATCCTCCACCTTCATTACCTCTTTTGATACCTCTCTCTCAATGGTCTCCTTAGCTTCTACCTCCTTGACAACTTCCCCACTCGTTATCTCCTCATGTTCCATATCCTCTGATGCCATCTCTAGTGTGGTCTACTCCATTGGTGCCTTCCTACCTGGTGAATCCTCCCTCTTGTCAATAATATCCATAAGAATCATTTTTATTGGAGCACTCTAAGATTAGCTCTATAGTGATAGCCTTACTAGGGACTCTCTACCTTTATATTGTAGGACCTCCCTGTGGATCTATCTAGTGGCAATGATCATCTAATGATGGTGGTGGCTAGTTCACCTTATTTGTTGCTTTTCCCCTCCAGTATCTCTATTGGAGCTCGATAAGTGAGAAATCTGTCACTGGGTAAGGGTCTCCAAACTATCTTGGGACCCTTTTTGCTCAGTGTATCTCTCCAATCTTTGACCAATGATCTCGTACTATGATCACCTATCGCACCCCTACTAGCTATCATATATCCTAGTATCTTTTCTATCATAGGTGGTGATACAAGGTTTAGATAATCTATCCCTAGGAAATGTGTGTTAGTGGTGGAATGTATGGTCATGAAATCCCTAAAATATATCCCCACCACCTAGCTCAAATCTCCCTAGGTGCTATATCGTGGGATAGGACTAGGGGTCTGTACATCATAAATGCTCATATTTCCATGCATGTAGTAAGAATAATGGGCCAATAGTATGTGCCATGGTTCGCAAGGTGTGATTTTGAGAGTGTTGCGATACTGACATATAGAATATTGCTAGATCCTCCTAGTCCCATGCCAAATATAGCTAAACTTGCATGACATGTTGCTATAATGCTTGCTCCCTCTTGGTTACCTCTAACTTTAGCAACAACTCTAAATATTGCTCATAATGATGGTATGTTGCATAGTCTCTCCTTGGTGCCTATGAAAACATAACACTAAGTTATCTTGATATAATTTATAGATCAAAGGACCTCTATAATAGGTTGGCCCATGATGGTGAAGGTGGAGGCAGACTATAAAAATCAACAACTCTATCTAGTATGGCGTGTTTAATCTATCAATAACATCCTACCACTCATATGATGTTTGTACAATAATAAACAAGGAATTAATGAGTTATATGCATTATCATGATTAAAAGAAGTATTTAAAATCTAGATATTGCTAAACTAAATGTACTATAAAATAAAGGAGTAAGAGATTTTAATTGGGTCATCTGGTTGTTGGGTAGGATCACCCTCCTCAAGGGGTTAGAACTAGAGTTTTATGGTGTTGACTCTAATATCACATAAATATAACTCCTCCACCTCTATATCCTCCTTTAATCCCTCTCCCTCACTAGTCTCCTTGCTTCCTACCTTCTTGATAGCCTCCCCACTAGTTGCCTCCTCATGTTCCATCTCCTCTGGTGCTATCTTAAGGATGGTCTACTCCATTTGGTCTCCTTCCCTGGTGACTCCTCACTCATATCAATAATATCATAAGAATTGTACTTATTGGAGCTCTCTAGATTAGATCTACAATGGTAGCCTCAATTGGGTCTCTATTCCTTTATGTTGTAGACACTCCCTTTAGCTCTCTCTAGTGGTAACAATGACCTAATGATGGTGGTGGCATGCTCACCCTATTTGTTGCTTCCTCCCTCCAATATCTCTATTGGAGCTCAAGGAGTGAGAAATCTATCACTTGGCGAAGATTCCCAAACTATCCTAGGGCCCTTTTTTCTCAATGTAGCTCTACAAAATTTGACCAATGATCTCCTACTATGATCACCTATTGCACCCCTACTAGCTATTGTATATCCTAGTATTTTCTCCATCATAGGTGGTGATACAAGGTATAGATAATCTGTCCCTATATAATATATGTTAGTGGTGGGACATATTGATGCAGGAGCATCCGGTGACAGTGTGGGCAATCTCGCATCCTTCAAAATTTTCTTCAAGTACTTGTATTTTGAATTACATTAATTCATTCTCGGGAGGGGAAGTTGTGCGAAGCAGAAGGGGGAAGTTTGTAAAGTTTGTGCGTAAATTGAGTTGCGATCACGAAATCGTGACCTCAAAAGGCTTGGCGGGGCTTGAGCCAGTTGCGGTCACGAAATCGTGACCTCAAAGGGAGAGAGCGTAAGTCGTCGCGATATCGCGACGTCGCGATATCGCGACCGATTTTAAGACGCAGTGGAGAGGGTCTTCAAACGTCACGATATCAACGTGACGGTATTACAAAGAAAGGGAGGAGGAGCTCTAGACGTCGCGATATCGCGACGTCGCGTTATCGCGACGGTCTTCGAAGGCAAAGCGGAGGAAGGAGTCTTGTCGCGATATCACGGCCAGTGTGAAGTCGACACATGGCAAGCGAAAGGCATGGCAAGGTATCATTAAAGTGAAGGCACAGAAAAGAAAGGAGGGGGAGAAGTATGAAGCAGTGGAGTTGGAGTTCGGTCGCGATATCGCGGCCAGTAAAGGGGCGACACGTGGTGGGCGCAAAGGACAGAGTTGACACGTGGACGGCCGCGTGTAACTTAACATTTGAGAAGGGCGCGTGTTTCAAATTTTTACGTCAAAGAGAAGGCGTGGCCAGTTCTACAAAAAAAATAGTTGCGTGTGTTGAAACCAGAAAAGGGCCACGACAACGTATATTTTATTGTTGGTAGAGTGACAGGTACGAACATTGAACCAGACACAGGCGATGGCCATTATGGAGGAGCTGACAGTACAAGGACGGTCAGAATGATGCGGCCAGTGTAGGAAGACCATTAATGCCGGTACCTTGGTAGATCGGGCAGATGGCCGTTTAAGACTGATATTTCAAAAATCTCGGAGGAGGGAAATTTGAATTGGAAATTATATTTGGTGGAGGCATTGATTGCCTGGAGGGAGGGGACCTCATTAAAGAGACAAAATTTTTGTTTTCAGAGGGAGGGGCGACGGACCGGAGAACAGAGGAGTGGTACCGAGGTAGTACCAGAGCCGAACTCGGCCATTGTAAGCCTGCGGGCTGTTCCATTCAAGCTTGTAATTATTTTTTTTCAAACTTTAATGAAAAGGCAAGTTTGTTGAAGTGTGGTCGTTTTTGCCGGTGCCCCGTCAGTGGTATCAGAGTCCGTAACTCCTGAGCGTACAACATACCGCCGAAAGAGAGAGGCAGTTGTACCAGGACGTGTGGGAGGGCTTGAGTTCAGAGAAGATGCCTCCGAGAAGAAACCCGGTGGGTGGCAGAGGCATGGCAACGGAAGATTTTTGGGCTTTGCAACGGCAAGTCCAGGCCCTGCAAGAAGAGCTACGCAGAGGACGTGAGCCGAGAAGGGATGCAGACAGTGAGGATGAAGTGGAAGAGGAGAATGAGTTTGAAGAAGAGGAGGAAGATGTAGACCCGACACATGCCCGACTATATAAGGCCATATCCCAGATCGGGAAGAGGCCGAAGTTAGAGGTTCCCACGTATTTCGGGAACTTGAACCCAGAGGAATTGATAGACTGGGTGAATGAATTAGAAGAATACTTCGAATACGAAGAAGTTGAAGACCCTAACCGGGTCAGATTTGCTAAGACCCGACTGAAGGGTCATGCTAGCATTTGGTGGAAGGGGGTACAACTGGAGAGAAACCGAAGAGGAAAAGAACGGATTACCAGGTGGGACAGAATGGTGGAGAAATTAAAAAGATAGTTCATCCCTGTTGACTATGAGCTGGATCTGTTACGTAAAATGCAAAGCTTGAGGCAGATGAACAGAACAGTTCAAGAATATACAGAGGATTTTTATAAAATTTCCATCAGAACCGGACACTTAGAAGCCAGCAAAGAAAAGGTGGCCCATTACATTAATGGGTTGAGACCGAGTGTGCAGGAGGAGTTGAGCTTGGTTCGGGTAAGCACCATCGAAGATGCTTACCAATTTGCTTTGAAAGTGGAAGAAAAGCTGAACCAAAAGTTTGACAGCAAGCAAAAAGTGAAAGAACCGGGAGGAAAGAACGGTGGAAAGAAAGAAGGAAAGGAAGAGAAGAAGGAAGAGGAGAGCAGCATCCGGGATCAAAGAGAAGAGGAAGACCCAAAACCGCAAGTTCAGAATGATAACTACCCGAGAGGAAGGGGTAGATCTGGACGCGGGAATGAAAGGGGAGTATTTCGTGGAACATGTTTCCACTGTGGTGAAGAAGGGCATCGTGCATTCGAGTGTCCACAACACCGGGAAAAGACGAACAAGAAGCAGGTGGGTCCCGCCAGAGCAGTTGTGGCAGTTGAGGATGCTGATTCAAAGCATTCTGAAGAAGCTAAAAAGGGAGAAGCCATGATTGTGAGAAGGACCATGCTGGTGGAAGAAGACAAATCTGAATAGAGGAGAAGCCTGTTCCGCACCCGATGCAAAAGTGCAGGCAAAGTTTGCAATGTGATCATCGACAATGGAAGTACAAACAACTTAGTTTTCGAGGAGATGGTTACTAAGTTGCAGCTGGAGAGAAGGAGACACCCGCACCCATACCGAATTGCGTGGTTGCGAAAGGACCACAGAGCTTGGGTCCGGGAACAGTGTTTAGTCACGTTCCAGATTGGGAGATACCAGGATGAAGTCCTGTGTGATGTATTCCCTATGGATGCATGCCATTTGCTATTGGGCAGGCCATGGCAGTTTGATCGGAGTGCAGTGCATGATGGCCGTGCAAATACTTATTCCTTGGTGAAAGATGGAATGCGGCACAAGTTGAAGCCATTGCAGATCGAAGATGAGAAGGTGTGTAGTAATGCCAGAATTTGTCTGGTAGAAGGCATAAAATTTTGCCAAGAAGCAGGATTTGAACAGGTTGAAAGGATAGAGGAGTGTTCGGAAACATTGCAAAGGACGCAGACCGAACAGCTTAGAAGTGAAGGTCACTTCTCTTGTTACCCCGGGAATCTGATGCAGGAGCATCCGGTGACAGTGTGGGCAATCTCGCATCCTTCAAAATTTTCTTCAAGTACTTGTATTTTGAATTACATTAATTCATTCCCGGGAGGGGAAGTTGTGCGAAGCAGAAGGGGGAAGTTTGTAAAGTTTGTGCGTAAATTGAGTTGGGGTCACGAAATCGTGACCTCAAAAGGCTTGGCGAGGCTTGAGCCAGTTTTGTCGCGATATCGCGACGTCGCGATATCGCGACCGGTTTTAAGATGCAGAGGAGAGGGTCTTCAAATGTCGCGATATCACGACGGTATTACAAAGAAAGGGAGGAGGATCTCTAGACGTCGCGATATCGTGACGTCGCGATATTGTGACGTCGTGTTATCGCGACGGTCTTCGAAGGCAAAGCGGAGGAAGGAGTCCTGTCGCGATATCGCGACAGGTCGCGATATTGCGACCTGTCGCGATATCGCGGCCAGTGTGAAGCCGACACGTGGCAAGCGAAAGGCATGGCAAGGTATCATTAAAGTGAAGGCACAAAAAAGAAAGGAGGGGGAGAAGTATGAAGCAGTGGAGTTGGAGTTCGATCGTGATATCGCGGCCAGTAAAGGGGCGACACGTGGCGGTCGTGAAGGGGGACACGTGGCGGTCGCAAAGGACAGAGTTGACACGTGGACGGCCGCGTGTAACTTAACATTTGAGAAGGGCGCGTGTTTCAAATTTTTACGTCAAAGAGAAGGCGTGGCCAGTTCTACAAAAAAAAATAGTTGCGTGTGTTGAAACCAGAAAAGGGCCACGGCCACGTATATTTTATTGTTGGTAGAGTGACAGGTACGGACATTGAACCAGAAACAGGCGATGGCCATTATGGAGGAGCTGATAGTACAAGGACGGTCAGAACGACGTGACCAGTGCAGGAAGACCATTAATGCTGGTACCTTGGTAGATCGGGCAGATGGCCGTTTAAGACTGATATTTCAAAAATCCCGGAGGAGGGAAATTTGAATTTGAAATTATATTTGGTGGAGGCATTGATTGCCTGGAGGGAGGGGACCTCGTTAAAGAGACGGAATTTTTGTTTTCAGAGGGAGGGGACGGCGGACCGGAGAACAGAGGAGTGGTACCGAGGTAGTACCAGAGCCGAACTCGGCCATTGTAAGCCTGCGGGCTATTCCATTCAAGCTTGTAATTATTTTTTTTCAAACTTTAATGAAAAGGCAAGTTTGTTGAAGTGTGGTCATTTTTTCCGGTGCCCCGTCACATATGGTCATGAAGTCCCTACAATATGTCCCCACCATGTAGCTTGGATCTCCCCTAGTGTTATATCATGGGTAGGACTAGGGGCCTATACATCTTAAAATGCTCATATATCCATGCCTATAGTAAGAATATTGGATCGATAGTATATGTCTGATAGTCCTAGATATGATAAAGGTCATGATATAAGAGCACCAATGATGCTCTCCCTTAGGAAAATCCCTTCTCTGATCCTATGTGGCACTCCTCCATGGCCATGTACAATGGATAAATTAGTGATGCCAAGATCTTGTTCATACCCTTTTGATAGAACACATAGGTGAATAGGAGGAAGATGTCTATGCATCATGCAAATTGAATGGTCATGTCTAATCAAATGTGCTTAAGAATAATGGTCCTATACTAATCCAGTCACCTCTCAATGGACCACTCTGCCATTTGAAGTCATATCTCCTTTGTTGTTCCAATTCGAGGAGCCTATCCTAATATCAAAATTTTGATGATGAAATAATGTCCTCAAGAGTGATTATCATATTGATCATCACATATAGGGTTGATCTCCACAAGAACATGTTGGTTTTGTGCTCCAAATTATAATGAAATTGTAGCACAATGCTTGATAGGGCCATATATAGAGCATCCCTACAACATGATCTAAACCAACCTCATACAACTCTATACCTAGGGAGTCATCCCCTATACCTTCCACTCCTACATCTAGGAAGTCTCATGATTTCCCCATAGTCTACCATTATCCCATATCTTAACTTTGATTGTGTTGTTGGTACTTGCCTCAGTATCATGATGCCCTTGGCCTCGGCCCCAGCCTCCATCCCAGTGGGAAATATCATTTGTCAATAAATATTTTTTGAAAAATTAGAGTTTGACCTCGATTGTCGACTTTGACCATGGTCATCAGTTTGGTTCATGATCACCCTTGGCTTGTGAGGCTTGCAATTTTCCCCTTTTGGTGCATGCCCTAATTGTTAACTTTTTTAGTGACCATTGTTTTATCCATGGTCATCCAATTTTCTAGTGTGATGACCATGATCTCAATCGTTGCTTTTTGTTTTGATCGTTGTTTTCATAGTTTTCCTAAACCACCCAGTTTGACCATTGTCAATTTTCTAAAGGTGATAATTACAAATTTTCTCAAGTTTTGATATTTATATGGAATTTGAATGGTCATCTTGGCTGCCCCATGTGGGCCCCACCACTTGAGTAATGTGCCCTCATGTTTGTGCTTTTTATGATATCCTATCTACTTCTTAGCTAGTCTAACTATGTGATAGTTTATTTTTCCATTTTTTTAAAGAAAAATCACAAAGGATGAAAACTTACCTCTCCTACACCACCACCACATCCACTAGCCATTTTTGTCTCTGTGCTCCAGTTGGATGTCATATGAACACGTAGTATTCAAAAGTGGGCTTGAAGTGCATGTGAAAAAGGAAGTTTTTACCCTTTATATTTTAAAATATTTTATTGAATAAATTTTAAATTTTTGATAAGTTTTTTACGGATAACAAAAGGATAGTGGTTATAGGGTTCTAACATACTCTGGACTCATCTACACACTCCATTTTTGCTCATTTTATACCCAACTAGTATTTTTTAGTGCTTTGGGTGTTTTCATAGGTAAATTCATTTCATGTTGCTTAGGGTAGGTAAAAACTCAATTTCTTTTGGAAATGTTTTTAGGGGCATGTAAAGGTAAGTATCAAGTATGCTTTCTTGTAATATCATATTTTTGGCTAAAATTTTGCATAGTTTTTTTTTTTTTTAAATTACATTTTTGTGTGGACAATAAAATAAAAAATTATAAAATAATTATTTTTGTTTTTTTTAACATAGAATTTTTATTTTTGTTGCTTCAACTATTGCATGTTGCTATTTTTATTTTCTTGTGTTCCATAAGGACTCACGAGTGGCTATCCCTTATGGTGTCACCCATGGTCCTTAGGGAGGGATAATATGTATTTGACAAAAGAACACTTATAATTGAATTTACAGGTGGTGGATAGTCTCATCCTTATATTTATAGGATAAGGGTGGATTAACTATGTTAGCGAGCCATGTCGTTTAGTGATTTTAGTTCCCACTTTTTTGCCATCTTTTATGATATTTTTGCCTTCTAACTTTCCCAAAACCTAAAAGTAAGGATAGAGGCAAGATTAAAGGATGTCATGACATGTATCCCCAAAAGCGTGCTTCCTAAAAATTAATAGTTTCATAATAATTGCTTTAAGTGATGATCATAGGTGTTAGTTGAATTTTAGGGTTTTTTATGCACAATTGTGATGCTAGCATGTTTTTACAACTAGGGTTTGAAAAACACATCGTTTGGATTAACAATTATTATTTTATGATCCTAAAAAATGAGAAAATTAGTCATTGGATCTAAAGAGAAGGTTATTTAATTTCATATACTATAAATTCCCCTTTCACCCTTCAATTTTCTTACCATGAATTCACAAAATATTTTTATGCTAACATTGCTCTCAAAATTTTGCCTATATTTCTATCACATTACACATCCTCTCTATCTCTCTCTTATCCTTACAGGTACAACCAAAGCCATCAACCACTAGTTTCTTGCCTTCCACAGAGGAGGATGAAATGCTCTACTAATATTTGCAACCAAAGGTAATTGATTGTTATTTGAGGACTAGATTCCAAGGCAGGTCAAACCCTCTACAAATATTTCAATTGTGATCTCCTCTTACTATTGTGGTGATGTTGCAAGTAGGATAGGGTAGGAATGAGTTGTTTATTTTGTTCATGTTTTGAATGATATGGTTTTTGATGCCCTAGGTATCATGTAATTATTCTCACTGCATTAGAATTATCCCTAGCTCACTATTATTTTGTGGATAATTTTAGTGCATTTATTATTGAATGCTTTAAACTTATTTATGTTTAGATTAGGATAGCTTTCAACATTTGTTGTTAATTTATTACTTTGCTATCTTAGTTCTAGCATTTTGGTTTATCTGGTATTAATTTGAATAATTATATTAGATATCCATTTTTATTGCAAACAAGGTCTAAGAGCATTTCATTGTATAATGTATTAATTATTCATAATATTTTATTATAAAATCCCTATGGGTTGTGGTTAACCTTATTATGGTTAAACCCTCTTTATAACTTGTAATTAGCCTAAATATCTCTTAGTTTAAATTTTATTATGTAATTGGATTTTGATATTGGTATAAGTATCCCCTCCATGTTGTGTAATATTTGAAGAACACAAGCTTATACTGAGAGGGGGGTGAACAGTATAAGACCACTTTTTACTTTTCTTTCCCAAACAATATTATGCAATATATCAATGGCAATATCAACAATAGTAATCAAAGCAATGCACAAATCACCACACACAATAGAGACACCAATTTAACGTGGTTCACCCAATGTGGGCTACTCCACGGAGAAAATATTTCACTAAAATTTTCTCAACAAATCTCTTGGGAATCCTTTCCCTATTACAATGTTTATGGACCTCTATCCAAAGGAGACACCAATACCCTAATCAAGTTCATGGATCTCTATCCACAAGAGACACCAATCCCCTCAGCTGGTTCGTGGATCTCTATCCATAGGAGAACTCCTCCTCTCCTCTGGTTGGTGATCCTCTAGAAGACTACTGCCTCCACTACACTGGCTTGTGGATCTCTCTCCACTGAAGACTCCTATCCTCACTCAGAAGATATTTGTCCTCACTACCCTGGCTAATGGATCTCTATCCACTAGAGACTATTGTCCTCTACTCTATCACCTCCAAAGCTTGCTCTCAACTCTATCTCAAATCTGTACTAAACACAGTCCTTCGATCTAGCACAAATCTACTCAATATCTATCTTTGATCTGCACTAAACATAGTCCTTCGATCTAGCACAAATCTACTCAATATCTATCTCTAATCTGGTACAAACCTATCCTCAAATATACACCAAAATTTATCCTCAAATATATCCTCAAGCCTTAACACAAAGCTTGAATCAATCACAAATCAACTCTACTAGATCTACCCCAAACCTTAACTCAAGGTTTGAACAAATCAATCAATCAACTCTGCTCACAAGTCTTCTCAAAGACTTACCTCAAATATATCCACAAGTCCTCTCTAGAACTTGTCCAATATACTCAACAAGTCTTCACCAAGACTTACCTCAAATCTGCTCAACAAGTCCTCACTAGAACTTGTCCAATATACTCAACAAGTCTTCACCAAGACTTACCTCAAATCTACTCAACAAGTCCTCACTAGAACTTTTCCAATCTACTCAACAAGTCTTCACCAAGACTTACCTCAAATCTGCATTGTAAGCTTCCACAAAAGCTTACTCAACTCAACTCAATATTATCACATAAAACTTCTTCAATCACTCAAACAAGCTTCACACAAAATCTTGTTTAATCTCATAGAAACATATAGAGAATTGTTAGAGACTCAATATGCTTCACACTCACAACAATATTCTCAAAAATAAAATTAATCAATCTCAATCTCTTTTTTTACACATAGAAACATATAGAGAATTGTTAGAGACTCAATATGTTTCCACTCACAACAATGCTTAATCACTTTCAATCTTTCCTTCAACTCAATCTAAAAATAAAGAACAATTTGTTTCACAGAACTTGAACTATCACTCCAACACTTCCAATCAATTATGCTCAATCAACTCCTCTCAACCAATCACTCAATGAAAGCTTATTCAACAATGCTTATCAAACAAACCTCACATAACAATGATACTCATGATATTTCACAAACCCTAATCATGCACATGAAGGCTCACTCAATATTTCCAACAATGCTTATCAAACAAGGTTTCTATCATCAACCTTTATTCCAGAAAAACCTTCATCAATCAATATTGGATATCTCAAAACCAAACTCAACAATGCTTATCAAACAATCCTTTTCACTCCAACTTAGCATTCACAACATCCAATCCAACAATATTTTACTCACAAGGAAGATGTACCCATACCTTTTATTTTTATGGAGATATGTCTTCAAAACCTGTCTTAACCACAATCAAATTTTCTTTGCCAACACTAGGGTTAGGTTACCACAACCTATCTCAAGATCTCCACAAAATAATTTTCTCAAAAATTATTTTTCATACAAAATATCAAATCCTTTTGTACACCTTATAATCTCCAAACTCACAATATTTAACTCAATAATTTCACCATAACAAAACACTTAACAATTTCCCTTGCACACCTTATAATCTCCACACTTTATAAAACAAGTTTCAATCACCAAAAATAAAAATAAAATATTTTAATTTTTCTTTACCTTATAACTCCCCTAAGCACTTAGCACTCACGACAATCTCAAAGCACTTTTAATTTTCAACACCTTGGAGAATAAAATTGAATGGCATACCTTTAATTTATTCTGCCCACAAAAATTATCTTCAAAAGATTCGACCACGTGACCTTGCACTCCCAACACCCTAGCTCCAAGCTAGGCCACCAAGTGGGTTGCGTGCCCACATGAGACACACGGTGCACGCTGTCCCAAAAATACTACCTCACAAAAACCATCGAGCAAGTCAAATGAAGGCCTCTTCCTCATGCAAAACGTCGATCGCGTGGATCGAACCATGATCTCCTCCATGCAAGCCTTAACACTCTCCCAACTGCCGCCTACGCTACCACTATCGGTGGGATGTCAAATCACTACGTGGCCTTTATTGCCTCATTTCCCTCCAAGCTCTTTGAAATGCAAATTATCTTCTTCTTAGATGCAATGCTCGATATTCTCTTTTCTCGCATTCGAAGGTGTGTTATATCAACTTTAGGAAATGGAAATCATTTCCTATATAAATGCACATTATCTTTTGACTTCTCATGTCGGCCCATTTTTGAATTTAAAAATTTGAATTTAGTTTTTAAATATTAAATTTAAAAACCTTTGCCTCCATTATTAATTTAAATTAAAATTTTAATCAAAGATTAAAATATTTTAATTTAAATTAAACCTTTTGAAAATTGCTCATGGGTCTTTTCAATTTGAACTTCATTTTTCTTCACCTTGTTATTTGGCCCGAAATATTATAATAATAGAATATTATTATTTAATTTAAACTTGCTTCTCCTTCCTCGGGTCTTCATCCTTTGGGCCCTTTTTAGGCATATAATATTAAAAATAAATATTATATCCTATTCCTTTCCAAGACCTTCTTGCTTTTGGAAAAACCACTTGATGTCCTTAATGACGATGAAATTAAACCAATATTCTTTTGACATCAATGACAACAAAACTACTCAAAATTTCCAACAATCTCCCCCTTTGTCATTGATGGCAACCCCTTTATTTTTACCATTCCTTTTTCTTTTTCAAAAGCTACTTTCCTGAGAAATTGCTCCCCTGATTGAATGCTCTCCCCCTAACTCAAATCTCTCCCCCTTTGTCATCAATGGCAAAGGGTCACCTTTGGGGCTTGGGGCTAAGAATGAGACTCTTAGCTTAGCCCCTCCCCCACCTCCTCTTGAGGTGATTAATTTTGGGGTGGGAGTATTTCTACTCCCAACATACACTGATCTTTACCTTTGTCCACTTTCTTCCTCAACTGATTCTTCTGATTCCTCTAACTATTCATATTCCTGCTTGTCTCTGGGATTTCTGCTCTACACCACTTTGTTGTATGCCCATCATTATTGCACTTATAACACTTAATGTTGTTATTCCTTAAAGGTGCAAATATCTTGGGGTTTCTCCTGGTGAAGCCATATCCATTCCTATCATGAACCCTACAATTTACTACCTTGTGACCAAACTGATTACAAGAGTAGCAATACCCTTGAAAAAGTTATATATTTTTAAAACTTCCATATTCTTGTCTTTCATGTGTCCTGCACTGTGTAGCCTTGTGCCCAAACCTATGACATGAGAAGCATCATCCATTGAAACTACCTTGCCTTGACCCCATTGGTCTCCTAGTTTCTTTTACCCTATGTTGGTTCATGTTCCATATGTTCCTCATTTGTGCATTGTTCCTTTCCTTATTGAAATTTCTATTGTCCAACTCATCCTCAGAGGTCTCACTCTCTCTTACACTCTCTTATTCTAAAGCTTCTTCTTCTTCGAAGCTTGAGATTGAATCCTCTCCTTATTTTCTTTGTACCTATTCAAAACCAAGACCTATCTTGTTTGATGTAGGTTTTTGTGTCTTGATAATCTTATCCAATTTCTTTGAGCTTCTCCCAAACCTGTGTAACTTGTCCTTAGACTCTTTTACTTCCTTCCTTAGTGAAGCTACCTCATGCTCTAACTTTTCACATTCTAAAACCTTTGCTTCTAACTTCTCTTTGAATCTCCTTGTCTTAGCTATTGAGTTAGTTAGATCCTCTATAAGCTTTCCTTTCTCTTCATCACATTCTTGAAATTTAAGCTTGAGTTTTGAGTTTTGCTTTCTTACCTCCCTTAATGCATCAAGGGCATGAATAAGCTCACCCTCAAGATCAACTTCTCCTTTCTATGATTCTTCCTCTATTTGTTTGCCTTTGGGATCATCTTCATTCCTTTCTGATTTATCTTCAATAGGATCACCTCCTTCTTCTTCTATTGCCAAAAGTAAATTTTCTTCTAGTCCTTCAAGTGTATCTTCATATTCATCATCACTAAAACTGAATCCATTCCTTGTACAACTATCTTCAAGATGACCAAAGTTACCACATCTAAAACACTTGAGAATCATTGGTGCCCTTTTTCTAACATCATATTTTTCTTTTGCTAGAAATAGTACTTCATATTTATCATTATCTGAGGAACTTTCATCACTATCACTTGAGCTCTTACTTGCCTTGTCTGCATAGAAACTCTTCTTATGCCTTTGGAAAAACTTCTTTCCTTGCTTGCCTTGTCCATCCCTACTTTTCTTTTGGTACCTGTGTTTTCCTATTTCCCTGTTCTTATGATCCTATTTTTCTTCATCATTGCTATTTCTAGCCTCTGGACAATCAGATGCATAGTGACCATATTTTCCATAATTGAAACATCTAACTGATTTCGTACCTTTATATTTTCTTGAGTCCTTGTTCCTTCTACCATAGTTTGCTTCTTCATCACTGGATGACTCATTGCTTGAATCTGACTTCTTACCCTTTGTCTTCTTAGTAACTTTGAAGGTTGCTTCCTTCTGGGGAATAGGTTCCTCTTTTATCCTCATCTCAAAAGTCTGTGAGAATACCATGTAATTCATCCCTTGTCAAAAGTTCAATATCTTTTACCTCTTCTATAGCTGAAATATTTTCACTAAACCTTTTTGGAAGTGACCTTAGAATCTTATCACAAACATCTATTTCCTCAACCTTAAGCCCAAGTCCTTGCATGGAGTTAACAACCTCATCCACACGAAGTAGATATGCCACAATGTTTTCCTCATCCTTCATATTTAGGTCTTCAAATGCTCTCTTGAAATTTTGCAACTTTACCCTTTTGACCTTTTTATCTCCTTCATATATGCCTTGCAACTTATCCCAAATTTCCTTTGTTGATGTGCAATGCATAACCTTTATAAACTCTGTTTCATGCAAACCTCTCAAAATTCCATTCATTGCTCTTGAATTGTGATGATGTAGAAGCTTACCATATTTATCTATAGGTGGAGTTGCTGGTGGTGTGTATCCATTTTCAACTGCTTCCCATATTTCATTTCCAAGTGCCATTAGATGAAACTTCATCCTTGTGCTCCATAGTGCATAATTGTTCCCATCAAACAATGGTGTTGAATTCCCTAAAGATCCAGTCTGAGAATCCATCTATGTTCTTGTAAGCTTTTCCTTCAAGTTATTAAACTCTTCCGAAGGAACCCACTCTGATACCAATTGAAGAACACAAGCTTATACTGAGAGGGGGTGAACAGTATAAGACCACTTTTTACTTTTCTTTCCCAAAAAATATTATGCAATATATCAATGGCAATATCAATAGTAGTAATCAAAGCAATGCACAAATCACCACACACAATAGAGACACCAATTTAACGTGGTTCACCCAATGTGGGCTACTCCACGAAGAAAATATTTCACTAAAATTTTCTCAACAAATCTCTTGGGAATCCTTTCCCTATTACAATGTTTATGGACCTCTATCCAAAGGAGACACCAATCCCCTAATCAAGTTCATGGATCTCTATCCATAGGAGACACCAATCCCCTCAACTAGTTCGTGGATCTCTATCCATAGGAGAACTCCTTCTCCTCTGCTCTGGCTGGTGATCCTCTAGAAGACTACTGCCTCCACTACACTAGCTTGTGGATCTCTCTCCACTGAAGACTCTATCCTCACTCAGAATATCTTTATCCTCACTACCCTAGCTAATGGATCTCTATCCACTAGAGACTATTATCCTCTACTCTATCACCTCCAAAGCTTACTCTTAGCTCTATCTCAAATATACACTAAACATAGTCCTTTGATCTAGCACAAATATGCTCAATATCTATCTTTGATCTACACTAAACATAATCCTTCGATCTAGCACAAATCTACTCAATATCTATCTTTGATCTAGCACAAACATATCCTCAAATCTACACCAAACTCTATCCTCAAATCTATCCTCAAGCCTTAACACAAAGCTTGACTCAATCACAAATCAACTCTACTAGATCTACCCCAAACCTTAACTCAAGGTTTGAACAAATCAATCAATCAAATCTACTCACAAGTCTTCTCAAAGACTTACCTCAAATATATCCACAAGTCCTCTCTAGAACTTGTTCAATCTGCTCAACAAGTCTTCACCAAGACTTACCTCAAATCTCTCAACAAGTCCTCACTAGAACTTGTCCAATCTGCTCAACAAGTCTTCACCAAGACTTACCTCAAATTTTCTCAACAAGTCCTCACTAGAACTTGTCCAATTCTCAACAAGTCTTCACCAAGACTTACCTCAAATTATTGTAAGCTTCCACAAAAGCTTACTCAACTCAACTCATATCTCTATCACGAAAACTTCTTCAATCACTCAAACAAGCTTCACACAGAATCTTGTTTAATCTCATAGAAACATATAGAGAATTGTTAGAGACTCAATATGCTTCACACTCACAACAATCTCAATCACTTTAAATCTCAATCACTTTCAATCTCTCTTTTTTTACCACAGAAACATATAGATAATTGTTAGAGACTCAATATGTTTCACTCACAACAATGCTTAATCACTTTCAATCTTTCCTTCAACTCAATCCAGAAATAAAGAACAATTTGTTTCACAGAACTTGAACTATCACTCCAACACTTCCAATCAATTAAGCTCAATCAACTCCTCTCAACCAAACACTCAATGAAAGCTTATTCAACAATGCTTATCAAACAAACCTCACATAACAATGATACTCATGATCTTTCACAAACCCTAATCATGCACATGAAGGCTCACTCAATATTTCCAACAATGCTTATCAAACAAGGTTTCTATCATCAACCTTTATTCCAGAAAAACCTTCATCAATCAATATTGGATATCTCAAAACCAAACTCAACAATGCTCATCAAACAATCCTTTTCACTCCAACTTAGCATTCACAACATCCAATCCAACAATATTTTACTCACAAGGAAGATGTACCCATACCTTTTATTTTGATGGAGATATATCTTCAAAACCTGTCTTAACCACAATCAAATTTTCTTTGCCAACACTAGGGTTAGGTTACCACAACCTATCTCAAGATCTCCACAAAATAATTTTCTCAAAAATTATTTTTCATACAAAATATCAAATCCTTTTGTACACCTTATAATCTCCAAACTCACAATATTTAACTCAATAATTTCACCATAACAAAACACTTAACAATTTCCCTTGCACACCTTATAATCTCCACACTTTATAAAACAAGTTTCAATCACCAAAAATCAAAATAAAATATTTTAATTTTTCTTTACCTTATAACTCCCCTAAGCACTTAGCACTCACGACAATCTCAAAGCACTTTTAATTTTCAACACCTTGGAGAATAAAATTGAATGGCATACCTTTAATTTGTTCTACCCACAAAAACTGTCTTTGATGGATTCGACCATGTGACCTTGCACTCCCAACACCCTAGCTCCAAGCTAGGCCACCAAGTGGGCTGCATGCCCACATGAGACAAACGGTGCACGCTGTCCCAAAAATATTGCCTCACAAAAACTGTCGAGCAAGTCAAACGAAGGCCTCTTCCTCATGCAAAATGTCGATCGCGTGGATCGAACCATGATCTCCTCCATGCAAGCCTTAACACTCTCCCAACTTCCGCCTATGCTACCACCATCGGTGGGATGTCAAATCACTTCGTGGCCTTTGTTGCCTCGTTTCCCTCCAAGCTCTTTGAAATGCAAATTATCTTCTTCTTAGATGCAGCGCTCGATATTCTCTTTTCTCGCATTCGAAGGTGTGTTGATTAACTTTAGGAAATGGAAATCATTTCCTATATAAATGCACATTATCTTTTGACTTCTCACGTCGGCCCATTTTTGAATTTAAAAATTTGAATTTAGTTTTTAAATATTAAATTTAAAAACCTTTGCCTCCATTATTAATTTAAATTAAAATTTTAATCAAAGATTAAAATATTTTAATTTAAATTAAACCTTTTGAAAATTGCTCATGGGTCTTTTCAATTTGAACTTCATTTTTCTTCACCTTGTTATTTGGCCCGAAATATTATAATAATAGAATATTATTATTTAATTTAAACTTGCTTCTCCTTCCTCGGGTCTTCATCCTTTGGGCCCTTTTTAGGCATATAATATTAAAAATAAATATTATATCCTATTCCTTTCCAAGACCTTCTTGCTTTTGGAAAAACCACTTGATGTCCTTAATGACGATGAAATTAAACCAATATTCTTTTGACATCAATGACAACAAAACTACTCAAAATTTCCAACAATATTATATATGCATATAGTTATTGTTTTGTTGCCTACATGTGCTCACCAAATTTATGTGTCTCTATTTTATTTTTCATCATTTTTACTTTTTTGTATAATATTTGAGTGCATGGTTAGTTTTTGTTTATTTCTGTAAATCATTGTGAATTCTAACAAATACAACCTTTATGGTTGTAGTCTTCCATCCATGGTGAAGAGCTTCCATTGCGACCTTTAGAACACAATTTTATTATATCCAAAATTAAGTCCTAAGCTCCTTCACTTTTTTTTTATTAGACAAAGGAACACATATATTTTAATGATTTTTTTTTAACTTTAAACCCTATAATATTTGAAATATTATTTTGTAAATCAATGACAACGTTGATAAATTATATCCTAGATTTTATTGTTTTAACCAACTATCCAATAGGCTTATTATAACATCATATTATTGATTTAAATCCCATCATCTTATTGACCGATTGACAACCTAAAAGAAAATATCACCAACAACTTGTAGATGATATTTGAAGGGACCATTTTTTACAACATGAATATCTTTGATTTATCCTTCCATTTTTACCCTCCATGGATCTCTTTCTAACGCCTCGATAAATGCAATAAAGAGATAAGGAAATAGTAGGTCATTTTGGTAGATTCAAAATATGATTCAAAGTATCCAATAGGGAATCTATGAAGCAAAATATAATATTTTGGATTACTATAATAACGTCTAATCCATTCACATCAACCTTGATCAAAACCAAAGTTTCTAAGAATATCATACAAGAAGTTATAACAAGACCTAGTATATGTTTTATTCATATCCATTTTATAAGTAGATCTAATATTTTCATATTGAAGAGAATATAGAGCCTTTTGTATAATTTTTGTTTTCAATTGGTTATATGGAACTACAACGAGCCCCACTCGTATTACATCATCACCATGTAGTGGTATTACAACTTGGATATTATCCATGTATCACTTGGCAAGATTCAAACCCGAGTCTCCTCATTTAATGTTGATGAATCTTATTGGTTGAGCTCATGTCATTTGATAACCTTTTTAATAATAGTTATAACATTGAGGATTTGCTTATGATGATGAAAATCATCTCATTTCTTGGAGATAACATAATCTAAATGGTTTTTAATCTATTTACAATGATTTTAAAAAATATCTTATAAATCACATTATAAAATCTTATTGGACAGAATAATAAAAATGTTTTGTCTTACTCTTTGTAGGAAGTAATGCAATAAAGGTATTGTTGATCTCACTTATAGTCTTCCTTTTCCTAGTCTCTTCAACTACAACCAACATATCACCTTCAATATATCCTACATTTTTGAAAGAAAATTGTAGTAAATCCATCAAGGCCAATGCCTTATGGTGGAAAGAGAATATCTCATCTATCAAGATATTCTTCATCAAGCTTCCATTCTATCCTTGTGTGCTAGTTAATGAGATATTTTGTGAAATGCCACCTTTATATTCTTTATATTGTTCAATTATAATAGAATATCTTTGAAATAATTGATTGTTTTTTTTCCTAATATTTCATTATTCCTTAATAATTTTTCTATCTAGAATTGAGATATTTTTTATTTGGAAAAAATAATCTATTTTAGTAGTAAAATAAAATTTTAGCATTTTTATCACCTTTCTTAAGCCCTCTTTGCCTTGTTTTTGGTTCTAAATACGAATCTTTCTTTTGTAATATGCTATGGTAATAAAAATGTAACTGTTTTTCTTGCACATATACATGTTATTCCATTTCATTTATTTTTGATGGAGAACAAGGGGTTGTACTCGGGTCCCCCACCCTTGACAAATCATATTATATGGGATTGAAACATGCCCCACCCATATTACATCATCACCACATAGTGGTATTACAAAAAGCTTGGATATTATCCATGTATTGTTTGGCAAGATTCGAACCTAGATCTCCTCCTTGAAATGTTGAAGAATATAACCGGTTGAGCTAATGCCACTTGATGTTAGTCCATTACATTGATATCCACTCTCTTGTAAATAATTGAGTATAGATTTAATTTACCAAATAAATTGATGTTCCAAATTTTTATTTGTCCCATTTGACATTTTATATTTTGAACAACTTTGTACAATTATGATTCTTTAAACAACATACTGATTTGGAATAAATTAAGGTCTTGAAGCTACATAGACTAAAAATAAAATGACTTTCATTGACTATTATTTGTAGGTCTCATCACAAGAGAATAGACTTGTGATTTGACCTTGTTTGGAACAAATATGTAAAGAGATTCTAAGATTTGTTTGTAATTGACTATTAGATAACTAAATTTTATCCAATATTTTTACCCTACAAGATTGCCCAACGTGCTTATTATTCCATGTATATTGTAATATAATCCTAAAGGCCATTTAAATTGACTAAGGAATTGAAATCCTCCATTGATCTAGAATAACTAAAAATATGACCCTTTTTCACAAAGGATATAAAATTGTGTTGAAGTCATCCCAAAGAATCTAAAGATTGTAATTCTAAATCATCATTGAATTTATAACATAAATAAACTAAAGTCCTTTTAATATCTAACTCTAATAAGAACAAGCATATAGTTCTATGATTCCAATATTTATATTTTTCTCTTTCCTATAAAAAGACAAGCAACTTAATTAATTATTGCTTTTAATGGTCTATCCCATTTATGATCATCCAATACCATTGAATACCTCCTAAAGATCACCCAACACACATAAACACATGGGGACCTAATACCATGAGGGTTGAACCCTTGACCTTGTTATAAGGAGCACCCCCTACTCACCACTTTGCCAAGACCTCATGGTTTATTCCAAATATTTTAGATGCATCTTTACATTTCTCATTATATCTTTTTTTCCTATATTAAAATATATTCAAGACCATAATAACATAGTAATTCCTTGATTTAATTATATTTTAAATCTATTTCATACTCCTAAATATTCTAAGATACTATCTTCGTCAACTTTTTGTTCTTATTCATGGGTATAACTCCCCTTTTTGTTTACACTTACAAGACTTGTTTTTATATTTTCAAATCAAATGTCCCCCTATGTTTTCTTTTCTTTTTATTCATTTTTTTAATTGGATATATGAATTGAAATGAGCCCCACCCATATTACATCATGACCACATAATGGTATTACAATAGTTTGACAATTATGCATGCATTGCTTGACAAGATTCAAACTTGGGTATCCTTTCTTAAAATTGAGGAACATAAATGGTTGAGCTAATGCCATTTGATATTTTCTTTTTATTCTTGCCTTGAGGATCTTTATTTTTTCATTTTCACTAATGCTTTTATCATAATTAATCTGTTTTATTTTTCCAAACTGTTTATACTTTAACAAGTTCACCGTGTAGAGGTTTATACTACCTCGGGGACCTAAAGTGCAAATAATAACCTAAAAAATGCTTTCTTTTATGTTTTCTTAGAAACTCTAGAATGGATGGACCGACCTCTTATTTTCTTATGCTACCCTAGAAACTCTAAATTGTAGTGGTTGGCCTCCATATGGCTTGGAAACCCTAAAGGGCAAGGGACAAACTCTATTTTGCTTTTATTTTTATTACAAGGAGATGGTTTTCTATAATTTGAGAAAGATTGAGATAATTTACCTAAATTAAACTTAATCTCTTCCATCTCATCTACTTTGAAAATTGACTCCACATATTCCTTCACAACCTTAATTAATTTTAAATTTGAACTTATGCATTGTAATTTCTCGTATCATGAATCCTTCTCAATTTATTTTAATGCTTGCTCCAACTGAAATGTGATGACCTTCATCATTTGAGGATGTAGATGAGCTTTGTTTACCACTTTTTAAGAGTAGAAAATCCTTGACTTGAACCGTCCTCTACTACTATAGGATCCCCTTGCACCAACTTTATGTTTTTTGTCATGATCATTACTATTCATCTCTTTCTTGATAGTTTTTACTTTGAAATCTTCTGGCATGTGTCTAGTCTCATGGAATTTTATGGCTTTGAAAGTTAATGTTTTCATCGTTGAGTTGTTAAACATATTCTCTTGATTCGAATTTAGTCATAATGAATTTTGGCAAAGGTTTTAAACTATCCATGGCAACAAATATCCACGTGTACATAGCCTACTTTCACTCCTTAAAAGTCAGTGCCTCCTAAATAAACTCTCGTAGAGTATTAAAAAATTTCTTCATATCTTTATTAATAAGTTGATATACAGGTCTAAAAATCCTAATCCACAATGAAAGCTTTCCAAGAGTTTTTGTCTCCACAAACAAATTTTTTCAAGAGTTTTTGTCTCCACAAACAAATTGTCCACTCCATGGTCTTAAATACATGATAATTCTCCCCATAAACCATGGGATGCCATCTATTACTTTATCCCAACCTTTGAACTTAAATGTAATGATGAGAAAAACTCTTTTCAAAGGAAATTTATTAAATAATGTTAACTCAATATCCACTTCCATTTAATAAGAGTGAGATTTTGTCATATAATGCTTTCAATAGTGAATTTAAGACATAATAAAGTTGAAGCTTAGGCAACTTTTGAAGGTTTAAAAATGTGTAGACAAATAAAATGGAACAAAGTATGGATGGAAGGCGATTTACCAATAGTAATAAATATGATTTAAAGGAAAGCAAAGACTCCTTGGAACATACAAGAGATCATTGTGAAAATACAAGACCTTGCAATAGAGTTTGAAGAATTTAGGTTTACACGTACATTAAGGGAAGGAAACAAATGCACAAATAGACTAGCCAATAGAGAGATTTTAATAAATTCTCTCTTCCATGGTTAGAGAAAGTAGTAAATTGAGCTTAAGTTGACAAGAAAATGTTGATTGAATCAAATAATGATTAAAATTTACTTTATGTTTTCCATTAGTAATATTTTCTATATTTTATAATATTAATATGTTTTCATATAAACTATTTATTACAATTTTTGTGGTTGCACTTATGCTTTAGGAAGGAAACTAGGAGTCCAGGATTGGTAAAGCAAACTATGATATTGCAAAGTTTTAAAAATATTACTCTCCTAAGATGCAGGGCATAAACAACAAAGGTGAGGTTTTGGTTTTGTGAAAGCTACACAGGAGAAATTTATCGAGAAGAAGGATGATGAATTTTAGAATATTTGTATTTGCAAAAACAATTGAAGAAGATTCAAAAAATAAAAATCAAGAGTTCAAATCTTTTATGAAAAAGATGTAGGTATCTGGGTATACCAAAGATGAAAATTAAATTTATCTTTACACTCAGTAAGTTCTAAAAAAAAGAGAGTTGTAATTTGTCAAGGGTGATGGATTTGAGTACAACCTTTTTTTCTCCAACAAAAAAAATCCACTCCCGTTTAATACTCTTATAAATCTTAATTTTTCTTTTGCCATTGTCCATTGAACTTAAATATTAATCCTCTACTCTTGAAAACTATTATATTATGTCTGACCATTCTCATCATTGATAATCACTTATATTTGTTGTTTAAATATAAATTTTTATAAATTTATTTTTTATTTCTTAGATATGAATTAGCTAAATTAATTTAAAAAATAACATTTATATGAACCGTTGTGATGTCTATATATATTTATAGAAGAAGAGGAGGTATTAAAGTGGAACGAAATTCCAACATAGAAATATGCTACTGTTTGTATGGAAAGAACATCCCATGAACCGGTTAGAAAGAGAGATAGAGAGGTCATGGTAGTGTGAGAAACCCCGACGACCCATGCTTAGGTCTAAGCTTATCAATAAGGGCTAAATACACAACCTTACATACCCACCCCTCACATACTTATCCACGCCTCTATTTGAACCTTAAAGCTTCTAATATCCCTGAACATATCCATTAAATATATTACTATATTTAAATATAATTATTTAAAAAAATAAAATGAAAAAACCCTTACACATTTTTTTATACGCAAATAAAAACCCTTACACATTTCTTTATACGCAAATAAAAACCCTTACACATTTCTTTCTTTATATTGTTGACGTCCGTAGGAAGCAGGTTGCCACTTGCAACTTCCTTGATCGTCTCCAACATAAAGTATATTAAAAACAAAACATTTAGCATCTACGAAACAAGATAACGAGAATATGCGTCTTGCGTCATTTCATCAAAAGGGACCAATCATTATCATTTTTTAGAATCAATCCCAAGATATTATTTGAAACTTAATTATTTTTTAAGTGAAAGTATTAAGCCCCCTCAATTACCTAAGTGCTTCCACTTGTCACATGCTGGCATAATTCTGGTTTAAACTTAAAAGTTCTAATATAAATTTTAGTTTGTTGAATAAAGACAAAATCAATGGGACCTGACGTTAAGGAAATTGGATTGGAACACTTCACCTACAAACATTCAACAGCTACCAACAAGCACTCAATCGTTACCAATGGACCTATCCTTTTCTAGCCTCAATCTATTGAATAAAGACAAAATCGATGGACCCCAATCGTAAACAAAAAAAATTGGATTGGAAGTCGCTACTAGGTAAAAAAAAATTTTGGTTGCATAGGAGAGTTGGTCACAACCACATTATTTTTGGTAACTGACAAACGTAGGGTTAAAACCACAGCACTGCTTCCACCACACTTTTTCGTGCTTCCACCACACTTTTCGTGCTGTCATCGTTGGTATAGTGTACACCCATAGGATTTAGATTAGACTACTACCTTTGCAAATACGCTGCCCATGAAAGTTTAAACTGAATGTTTTTTTTGATAAGTGTGGTACCCATTCATAAGATTCATATCAGAGTACTTAATAATCGGAAAAAAAAATTGTTGGGACCAACAAATATCACGCGGGGAAAGGCTGTTTTCCATGAAGATATTTATGTTGCATCATTTAAGCATGGAAGCTTTCATCCGAAGTAATTCCGAGAACCTAAAATGGGGATGCCTGCCTAATGGCGGTCAATTACAAAGCACAAGATGATGGCAATCTTGTCATGGAATAATGACTAGAGTTTGGTATTAATTCATTTAATATTAAATTCGAAAAAAGGCATGTGTATATATCCACAAATACTTTATAAAATAATATCTGATATCGATTGCAAAGCATTTTATAAATAGAAAAAAAGTAATCCGATGACGATGAGCTGGCTCCAATGCCGACTCGTGACCACATTCGACGAATTGGTTGATGATGACGTGGCACAATGACGTCAAAAAAACAAAACTGTAAACCTTTTACCTGGGGTGAGTTAACAAACCTGTTCTCGTCTAGAGAGACAACCCTAATTTTATATACAGTTTTTTACTTGAAAATCCTATCCGCCTAATTTTATCGTTTGACCTTTTACGATCCAACACATCGGTTATCAGCTCTGGAATGTTCACAAAAGCTGGGACATTCCACAAAGTGACTTCATTGGAAACCTAATGATAATCCCCAGTTCCAAATTTGGAAGGCCACTAGCTACCCACAACATAATTAGGTATATTATTCTAGAAGGTTTCAACCTTGAATAAGATAGGTATGTTGTCGAATTTTCATTTAAAATATTAATTTTGTGGAACGGTCTTGGTTCATCCTCTAAGCTATCAAAAAGTTACGCTTATTATTCTAGAAGGTTTAAAGGTTAAATAAGATAGGTATGTTGTCGATTCACATTTAAAATATTAAAGTTTAAATTATTTTTTTTGAATTTAGTGGAAATTTTTGTTTGTGGAGCCGTATTGGTCAATCTTGGTTTTACATTATTAAAATCATATGGAAGTTTTTTTTAAATTCAGCAAAAAAACTTTTTGTGAGCTATTTTAGGAGTTGCTGCCACTAGCACCAGCATAATCAACTAAATTTTGGGTATCTAATGTGTTGGTAAGATTGGTAGGATATTACATGTGCAAAGTTTAAATTATAAGAAGAGGTTTTCGCCTTATTTTCAACAAGTTTCTAAGAAAGGTGGGCCCAGTTATATTTCAGTTTTCAATCTTTTAATAAATAAATATTTAATTACATCGTCCCATTTGACTTATGACAGGTGTTCAACATGAAAGAAAATATCAATGATTGTGGCTACAACTCAATGTGTACCAAACATGAGTTGCCTAAGGCAACATCATCAAAAATGCCAAGTCCCACAATTATTGGAGATGGAAAGAAACTGACAAGGTTGTCAGAATGAAGGAATCCCAAGGCCAAAAATTGGAAGAATAGAAAAAGGATTAGGGGGAAAAGAAAGGAAGAAGCTTTAGGTTTTCTACAGGCGCTGGGAACAAAGGGGGACTTTATTTTGTGTGTCTAATGGGGGAAGGCTCAAAAAGTTTTCGGTTGACTCCACATCTCTATATAAATTGGAATGGGAAATTGGTGGCGTAATTTGAAATCATTATTGCGAGAAGTTGGAATGCGGTTGAAGTCCGGTGGATTCTGAGAATTTTGCGCTTAATGAAGGAGGAAATGGTGGGGGAAGGGTTTGAAAGCGGAGCTGCGGTGGATTTTGGTGTCGGGAAGTTTACGGTTCTGAGGCCTGATTCGTGTTTGTTGCCGTCCAAATAGTGGGGTTCGAGTTTTTTTTTTTCCGGCCGATTTCGTGGGAGACAGCATTTCGACAACTTTGCCGCTATATCTGAAAGCTGGTTAGGTTGGATTTGTTGCGATAGGGCTTAAAGTGTAAATTTTGTGGTCGTTCATGGGGATTTAGAGGAGAATTTGTAGTTTGCTGGATAGTATAAGGAGACAGGTTGCAGATCGCAAATTAAGGCTCGAAATCGAGGAATTCGTAAGCCTCGGGGTTGTATCGAGGAGATCGATGGAGGATTTTGACTTAAGCTCGTGCTGCAGTAAATTTTTTTTTTTTTGAAGCTGCAGGCAATTTCCTGTAAAATGAGGGAGAAATTGCCGAGTTCTGTGCTGTTTTCATATTGAATTTGATTTGTGGATTTGCCAGGGGTTGCCGTGTTGTGCGTTTATTTGTTGTAAAGATTCCTAAGTTGAATTTCGGTGGAGGACCGGGAGAGAGGCTTGGTTGCAATTTTACGGCTGTTGAAGTGTTCTTTTGCGACCTGTGAGGTCGAGAATTTCGAATTGGCGGTGGAATTATTGCATTTTTTAAAGTTTGGTGGGAGAATTTCCAAAATTTGAGTAACAGTTGGGGTAAATTCTAGTGAATAGCTGAAAACTAAGGCCGTGAGAAGTTTCAAATTACAAGATCTATAGATCGTTGTTGGCATGGCTTCGATTGATTCTAGTTCGAGTCAGGTCTCAGAGAGTAAAAAATCTACGGGATGGAGATTGTGTTCGCCGTGGTTGCCGAAGAGGCCCGTGGAACGGCGGCCGACTAGATCGAGGAGTCGTAGTGCTTCTCGCCCCCAGAATCAGCAATCTTTAGTGTCCATTGCAAAAGTCTGCTTGCTAACTCGGCGTCGCCTTCGGCTTGAACCTGATAAGAAGCTTTACTTTCTCTGTAAGATTAGCCTCTATGAGCCTTACGTTAATATTTATGTTTTGTGCAAAGTATTTTCCTAAGTGACGATGACAGTTTTTAACGTTGTAGAGTACAGACCTAAGTACGTTTGTATGGTTAGAAGATTCTTTTTCCCCCCTACTGAGGGTCGGTTTTATTTTTCCATTGCCTGAAGATTTCATGCACTAGTTTGAGTAAATGTATTTATAATTGAGCCTATGTCAGCAGACAGGTTAAAAGGAAACATTTCACCTTCTATTTCCTTCTAAGGACACAACGATTTTCATGATGGATGTATTCCATGAGTTTGTTTAAATTTGAAACTTCAATTTCTTTGTTCCTTGTTTTTAGCTTAATTACGGTTGAAGATTCATGTGCTCTTTTCAAATATAGAGTCGAATTAGGCGACACTTTGAAAAGGTTTACCAATCTGCACAGGGCAAACTAAAGTTATCTGAGTGGCAGATTCGGTTAAAGTTTGGCAAATATTAGCTGTTGTCTTTGTTGTTATTGGGAAAATTACTGCAGTTTCTCCTCTTGGTATGAAAGTTTGGGCCTTTTTGCTCTTCTACAGATGAACCTGGAAAGCAAGTTTCCAGTGCTGTGAGGATAAAGAATGTCAGTCGTTCGTTTGTTGCCTTCAAAGTAAGTATGAATCTTGTAAGAAGTAGCAAAGATAGTGATGGGGGATTTCAGGATTTGTTCCGAGACCCTTTTAGAAGCAATAATGTTTTGTCGAAACATTTTACTGAATCCGTTTGGTTATACTTTCAGTTCCAGACGAATGCGCCCAAGAGCTGTTTTATGCGGCCTCCCAATGGCATTCTTGCACCAAACGAGACAATAATAACAAGTGGTAAGTAAAAGGCTTAATTTATGGGTGGCATAATTTTGTTTTTTTTTTATGTTTACTTTGAAAATTGTTTTATTTTATTGGGGTATTAACTACAGGGAATTGATGTGAACATTGCGTGTTTTGTTTTGATATTTGTAATTGTTGCGTAGAGATTCTCTAGCATTCCTAAATGGCCAGGTCTTCTGACAGGAAAGATTTCATGCAGTTGTAAAATTTGTGGAGCAGCCAGAAAACTCTCAGGACGGGAAGATGAAGCAGCCAGAAAACTCCAAGGAAAGGAAGACTAAGGATAAGTTCAAGATTGTGAGCCTGAAAGTGAAGGAGGGTGCTGAATATACTCCAGAACTGGTATGGTGACATATCATCATAAAGCCCTAAGAATTTTTGATTGAATTTTTGATTGAAACGCAATTGGTTGGCTTGGCAGTAATCTTGTGTTCTTCCTTTATGTTAGAAAAAGTTACTTCCTTTAAGTTAGAACTCGCTGCAGTAATTGAGATTCTTAATGACAACCATAAATTTTTAAGTGTTCATTGCATGGTGCTTTCCTCAAATAATTACCGTTAAGGATGGTATATTTAACTTAAGTTCAAACTTCATTTGTATGCATTCTACTTCTGTTGATCTTACAAGAAGAGGAGGGAATAAGGTTGACAAGGTCGTAGCATTTGGTTTTAGGCTTCTGCCTACTGTAAATATGGATTGCTATTTGATCGTATATGGTTGTCAATATTTAGTGCTTTCATGAAGCACATATTAACTGTCAATGTTGAGGGGTTGAAAGAAATATGAATGCTTAGTTTTATGTTTAGAATATGATTCATGATTCTCTGTTTGATGAATGCTACATATTCAAGTTTGAAGAGAATAAGGAGTTGATAGCAGTGGAGAAAGTGTTGCGTGTAGTGTTTCTCGATCCACAACGGCCTTGCAAGGTATATATGCTTTATACAAACTTGTTTGTTTTCTATACATTCCATTTGTATTATATTTCTGTGTGTTCACAACTTCTTGGCAGAAGGACGAAAAATGTTAAAAGAATTGGAAAGTAAACCTCAATTTCCGAGTTGTTTCTGATTTGATTATTTTCATCCCTGCAATTCTGAAGGCATTGGATAAATTGAAAAAGCGTCTAACAGAAGCAGAAGCTAGTAACCAAGCACGTAAGAAGCCCCAGGACGACAAAGCTCCAAAGCCCCCTGCTGCAGCAGAAGGTGTTATAGATGAGTGGGTAGGTCTTTTGGGCTTTCCTCCAGCAGTGCTAAAACAAACTGTTTGCTTTTATAGCCTTTGTGATATATTTTGATTGTCAATGTTTTTAAAGAAAATTTACTCGGGTTTTCATGCATCAAAACTTCAATATCTTCTTGAGACTCTTATTTTATTTAGAGTCTCAAGTTCTTTTTTGAAGTGTAAAACTTTAATTAACTCTTGCTGTGATGCAGAAGGAGCGCAGAGAAAAATATCTTGCTAAACAACAAGGGGAATGTGTGGATTCTGGGTGAACACACCCCAGCTTTTCGAGGCAAATGTGTAGTTCTTTTGGTAAGGAACCAATGCTTATTTTATTTGGATGTCCAATAGCAAATAGAGAAATAAAATCTAGACATCACAGAATGGAAGCTGGTACTGCATCCTTCTGCAATCTGTTATCAAAGGCAGTGCTCTCTGGGGAGAACCTTTTATGTACATAAAGTTTGCCATTGCAAACTGAGATTGCTATTTATTGTAAGTACTAATTCAACAATGCCACATATTGGATCATTATGTTTTTTTTTTTTTTTTTGAACCTAGACTCTGATTCCCCTGTCTAGAGTACTCATGAACTGTGTATACATTCTAATTGAGTTTTGCTGGAAGAATTTCATATTTAAATTGTCTTGGTATCTATTGTTATATTTTTTTTAGAGCGTCTAGCCCAGGCTTATTTGTTATTATCTTGTGGGTAGGTCAGTTCTTGATTATTAGGCCAATTTGTACTTTGTCATCGTTCACTCATTTCTTATTGCATTAAAACAAGGTTATTATAGAGATACCAACTTTCTTGTCCAAAATTTGAAGCTCTAAATTCTCAGACAAATAGATTTCCCCACATAACCGAGGTTTATGAGCTAGAATTTGCTTTTTCTTTAATTTGTCTTGTTGTTAGTTACAATATTTTATGAATTTTTGAATTTCACAATTACCAAGTTATTGACATTTTTATATGTCACTCTATTATGGATGATTACCCATAACATTTAAATCCTTATTATTTTGCCTATGCAGAGGTGTTGAGTATCAGGACATAGGGTTTTGATTGATCGATTCTTTTTACTAGTCTACAATCTATGGCAGTTGAACTTTTTATGTACACATCTTTATTTATATATTTCATATTCTTGAATAGTGTGTTCTTTCACCACCCAATTGAATAGTTGGATTCTGGAAAGCCACTTTCATTCGAGGCAATATCAAAAAATTAAATGATGTGTGGTTATTTCTAATTGAAAATGGTAGATTCCGTAAGTTTGCCTTGATTTCTATTAATTGATATTTTCTATCAGCTATGAGTTGGATGTTTATCAATTTTGAAACCTGGAAATCATTTGGTTGGTATTCTTATGAACATAGAGGACTTTGGATCCAATGGGTCCTGCAGAAAACACTGAGACAATACAATGCCGTGTTTAAAAATCATATTTTTTCAACATGGAGGAAAATCAACTACAGGTGAAGGTGGTATATGAATGAGGAGAACATGGAGGTTTAAGCAACTGCCTTTTTCTTTGGATGGTTGCCTCCTGTTCTCAGTTCCCCTTTGGTTAATTTTTTACAGGACTGGCAGAAGAGACTTCCTAATCAGAAGATTTGGAGATTTTGAGAAGGCTGCTTGACTTGGACAATCGTCCCTCTATAGTGGTAATCCCAATGGTGACAGACAAAGCTGTATATCTAAACACACCTACCATTTTTCTAGGATTTTGGTTTGCACAGCCACTAACACACCTGGAAACATGGAGAGCTGTTAAGGGGGGGTGGAAGGTTAGGGTATAGTTGATAGTGTGGAAAAGGATGCTTGATAGTGGTCTTCACTGGATTTGAAGACCAGAGGAATTAGTAGAATGATCTCTACTTTTTTAACAATGGCATTTGTATACATGCTAATCAAGTATAGGGTCCAACTATAAGGCAAAAATCCAAACGAAAGTGCCAATATGGATATTGTCTTCTTTTAATTTTCCGATATAATTGGCCTCTCGTTAGTTTGTCAATATTAAAGTAATCAAAACAAGAAGGCTTTACACGCATACAAAGGACCCAATACAATTAGCTGTTGCAAAATCTTGAAGATTTATTTTGAAACACAATTTTCTTTTCATTGGATTAAGTACTAAATTTAAAATAAAATGCATCTATTACCACTTTTGCAGCGAATATAAATTTTCCTTAAATTTAGATAATTTTGGTTGAGGTGAAACAGACATCCAAAAACAAAGTCAAATTTGAGGTTTAAATTTCATCAAACAAAAGCATTCTTGAAAATATCCCCCACAATAAACAGACATCCAAAAACAAAGTCAAATTTGAGGGGTTCAATTTCATCAACCAAAAACATTCTTGAAAATATTCCCCTACAATTTTTTTGAGATCAAACAATGCATATTAGGTGTGGTCACATGATGCTTCAACAACTTTAAATGTCTTCCATCGATAAACAGGGAATGTTTCTATCTGCGGAAGGTGCCACCTCAATGCTTGTAGGTAACTTATACCTATCATGAACTATATGTTTTGTGAGATTTTTTTTTTTGTTTTGTTTTGCTTTGTTCAAGAGATATAAACAAGCTTAGTAACGGACATATTTATTTTTATACCATTTTCTCAAAACTGCCTCAGCTTGAGAGGGAAGTTTGAGAGGGAAAGGCATACACCGGCACTTACCAACTAAAATGGACAAGTAAATAATATGTTTATATTAGGCTAGATAAAGATTCTAAATAAGTAATTAGAGAATAATTGTATATTCAACTCGATTTAGTCAATTAAAGAGCTATGTTATTTTTTTACTGGAATTAAGATGCGCAATTATGCTTAAGCGTTTCTTTTTTGTACAAATCACAATTCCACTACTTTTCACCTTCAACAAAATTTTGAAGATTGTAATTCTTGTGCGTTTATTAACAAAATGTTTGTAAATGTTAAAAGTTTTAAAGCCGGAAGCAAGCAACCAACCATAAACAAATTGCTCCCTATCCTACAAATTGTTTTTCAGATTAATATGGCCCCACTCTTCAATCACTGTTAAAAGTTTTATTGCATCCATAAATGATTCATATGTTTATTTATTTATAATGTATCGTTAATGAATACCTGTAATTCAATCTAGATAACCTTGGTGACGGGATTATTTGATGTGCAAGAGCAATATGAAGAGAAGGATATCATGGGTAAGGTTTATGTTGAATGGTTCACATTCAAGAATACATGTAGTTCAATCTAAGGTTTATGTCGTATGGTTCACATTCAAGAATAAATACATGTAGTTCATTCCAAATAGGGTTTATGTTGTATGATTCAAATTCTAGAATAAATACATAAGATTGTTTACATGTGTTTGCTTGATGTCCAAGAGCAATATAAACACGAGGATATCATAGACAAGGTTAATGTTGCTTGGTTCAAATCCGAGTTTGAATGTATATGACCAAATGAAGGATATTATAGATAGGGTTTATGTTGCATGGTTCAAAGTGGAGTTTGAATATATTAATCATAAACAAAATGAATATTCTATAAATATTCGAAAGACTAGGCTTGAAGTATTAGAATTATAAAAAAATGTTTAAAATCAATAAAATTACTAAAAATGACTCTTAAAAGGACTTTAACAATCTATAATAGTTTTTGTATCAATGTAATTTGATTAGTATTACATTGCTGTTAAGAAATAACCATTAAAACTATATATCCTATGGATTAGAGAGCTAGCCAAGGAAGAGAAAATCTATTAAGAACGAGTGTGAGCAAATATTGGTATCAACTATATGTCAAAGCTTTTTTTATAAACTTAGCTTTGCAATGGATCTAGGGTTTTGGCAAAGGTTTGGGCTATCTTGGCGGTGGTCTCTACCATTGCAAGGGTGCCTTTGTTGACATGTTTTCTCTTGCTGGAAAGGGTTACTATTCTCCTTTCCTCCTTTTGATGTGCTTGAGGAGGTACCTATTTGGGTAAGATTGCCCTTTCTCCCTTTCCATTTTTAGAATAAACCTTCTCTAGAGCTGATTGGAAATAAGATTGGCAAGTTTGTTGACTGGATTTCTCCCAAAAATTTGAATGCTTCTTTTGCTTGTTATGTTAAGTTAATCTAAATTATGGCTTATCTGAAGGTATTGGGATTAAGGTTCTGGATTAAATCCACATATAGGTTTTAGATATTAAGCTTTTACCTTTCAAATACCAATCTTGCCATGAGTGTGGCTATTTTTCTAAATTGCCTTCTTAATCAAAAACCACAAAATAAAAAGGATTCGGTTGACAATGAAGGCTTTCAACAAGCCCAAACCAAGAAGAGGAATAGGTCCAGAAGCCAAAAACCAAAAGCCTAGACTTGCCAATTCGAAACCCCTTGAAAATTCTAACAGGTATGATGCTCTAAACTTAGATCAAGCAAAAGATATCTAGGCTCACTCTGAACACAGAGAAGAAAGCCATGAGCAAGCCTCTCTTGATGCAAAATTGGTAGATCAGGCTCTACATGAAAGGATCAATGAAGAATCTATTGAGGAAGTCACCAAAAAAAGTCAAATTGAACTAGGGGAAGACATCATACTCCATGGCTCCTGCGTTGAGCCTATTATAACACGATCCTCTTCTAAGCCGGGCAAGAAATCTAACCAGGAAATAAGAACTAAAGAAGTAAAGAAAAATATTGCAGCTAAGACTCAAGCTACACTAGAGGGTCTCTCCAAAGGAAAGAAACCCACTAAAAAATGATAAAATGTTGACTTTGAAATCTTTCCTACATTGAAGAAAGTAAGCCAAACAATTTGATCATAGTTGGAGATTTAATTTGGTGCTCTTCTCCTCTAAAAAAAGAGGTGGCTCCACTATCAAAGATCCTTGTAGGGAGTATGTGGAAGATATCATTTCTCTTGCTGGTCTTCAAGACATCAAGCCTTCTAAAGGTCTCTATACTTGGACTAATTGAAGAGCAGGAAATCGTTCATTGCCAAAATAATTGACAGGTTCTTGGTCCAAGAAGAGGTTCTTACATGCTTGCCTTCAATAACCAACAAAATCATCTAGAGCATGATCTCCAATCATAAGCCTATCCTTTTGAATAGTGGCAATGACAAAATTTAGAGTTTCATTCCCTTCAAATATAACCCAACTTAGGTTAATTTGAATGGATTTTTAGAGGAAGTTGAGAATAGTTGGAAAGCTTGGTGCTCCTCCTGCAATGCTCAAGATGGTTGAAAGATCAGACTCTACACTAAAAGCTGATATTAGAAGTTGGATCAACTTGCATCATAATATCAACAAATCTAAGCAACTCCTCTTTCTTAAGTTGGGAGAAATAGAAGAGCTTTCAAAGCTAGCACCTTCCAATGAATCACTAAAATCTGAGAGAGATTCCATTCCTAGCTTCATGTGAAAGCTAGGCTAGAAGAACAATATTGGAGACTCAAATCCTGCGTGACTTGGCTACAAGAAGGAGACTTCAACAATAGGTTCTTTCATCTCAAGGCTCATTAGAGATATCAAAGAAATATGATTCATGAAATTCAACTTGAAATGGTAACAAGGTCTCCAATTTTTCGAATATAAAAAAAGTTGCGTTTAACCACTATGAATCCCTTTATCAAAAATCAAATGGAAATCATGTTGCTCAGGTTGCGTTGCTACAAAATAAGGCAATAATTGAGGAAATATGAATCTCTTTCATAGGTAGTTACTTTAGAAGAACTTAAGGATAAAACTCCTAGTTCGGATGGATTCATTAATACCTTCTACCATCAATTCTTTGATCTAGTAGCTATGGATTTTCTTCAAATGATTGAAGACACTTGTAAAAAAGGTAAGCCAATTGGTGCTATAAAGTCTTAACTTTTTAGCTTTGATCCCAAAGGGAAGAATGCCTCAACATTCAGTAGATCCAAACCTATTTGTTTGTGTAGATTAAAAAGCATTTGGATAAACTCATCTCTAATGAGCAAGGATGTTTCATCCATGGAAAACAACTATATGACAACATTGTGATTGTCCATGATGCCTCACATATCAACTATAAAGAATAAAAAAAAGGATTGTGGTTAAACTTGACATGGCCAATGCCTTTGCTAGAGTGGACTTGGATTTTATGGTTCAGGTGCTTAGTCCTTTTGGATTTCTTGTCTCTTTCTAAGTGGATTTTTGGTTGCATCAAAGACCCTTGGGTTGCTCCTATCATCAATGGTTCTCTAACAAGATTCTTTAGATCTTCTAGAGGTTTGTGCTAAGACTACCCCCTATTTCCTTATCTTTATATTATTTTAATTGAAGCTTTGAGTAGATCTATCTTTGCTGAAAGAAGGGTTAACAAAATAACTGGAATTAAGATTGTTGTTGGGGTCCAAGAGATCACTTAAGCCTAATTTATTGATGATACTTAATGATGAGGGAATCCTCCAAGATGAATGTTAGAAAGAGGTCTAGAAGTGTTGGCTATCTAGACCTCTTTCTTAATGTTGTTGAAGCTGCTATTAATGCCAACAAGTGCACGTTTTACACTATCAACACTTCTCCAACTACAAGTAGGAGCTTTGTTCAAATACTTCAATTTGCTTATGGTGGAATTGACCCCTCTAAATATCTAGGGGTGCTTATGAGTTTCAAGCTAAAGAGTTCTAATTGCTGGTCTAATTTGATGGTAAATATTGACAAGAGAATATTAACTTACAATAATGGGTGGCTTAGTCTTGTTGGCAAATTGTTTTGATTAAATGTCATTTCAAGCTTGTCTATCTACCAACTTATGATTTACCATGCTCTTGGATCAATCCTCCAAAAACTTGACAAAAAATGAGGAACTTTCTTTGGAATGGAAGAAGGCAATCTCACAAGAAGAAATTTCATCTTGTCAACTAGAGTCAAGTGATAAAATAAAAATGTCAAGGGGGGCTTGGGTATCTAATCTATTTTTATTATGATCAATGCTCTTGGGGTCAAACTTGTTTAGAATTTAATAAACCCTCTAATTAATTTTTAGAAACAACTTCTTACTCACAAGTATGGTGAAGGCAATCATGGCACATTGTCACTCAAAGGTATCCATAAAAATTAGGCATTTCTAAAATTTGGGCATTGACTGTTAAACCAATCTAGATTATTAAGGATAACATTTCTTAATGCCCAAAAATGATAATGGTATTAGATGTTGGGATGAGCATATTTTGGAAAACAAGCCCTTAATATCTTTAATTTCTAAGGAGTTTCTTCAATTTATGCTTCAATTTGGGGTCAAAGACCTTGCCCATCTCATCACTTGGAAAGGCAATTAACCAAAATAGATTCAACTTCATGGGTTGGACATGGAACAACAAAGGGAGTGGTCTCAGGTCTAGAAGCAATTTATTGTCATTCTTCCCATAGATTCGGACAGTGAAGACTATTTTATTTGGGACAAAATCAACTCTTCGAGCAACTATTTAGTCAAGGTTGGTGCTTATCTCTAGAGAAGAGAGCCTTTGGATAGAATTTTGAATTGTATTTGGAGCCAAAATATCACCCCAAAAATACAAAATTTTCAATAGTTGGTTCAACAAAACAAAATTCTAACTAGGGAAAACCTCTCTAAAAGAGGTATTTTGGGCCCCCATATTTGTTCTAGATGCTTTAAAGATTGTGAAACTCAAGCCCATCTATTTTTCAAATGTGAGGAAGCTGCTATGATCTAGATCTCTCTTGCTTTCAGCTTTGGAGTCTACATTAGAAGTAGATTAAATCTTGATTCTTGCACTAAAATTTGGAATAAAAATTGCAACTACTCCTTTCAAGGTAAGCCTCTCATAAATATTTTGTGGTCTTTATTCCTTATCTTGCATGTGGTATATATGGGTGGATAAGAAATATCAAATATTAGGAGATAAATCAAGTCAAAGGGTTATTTCGTTATGCAATATTAATCATGCTATCATGATAAATGCCAAAACTCATTTTAAAGCTAAGCAATATTAGATTGCTCTTCTAGATCTGAGTTATATAATCTCAAAATTTAGAATCTTCAAGATCTAATTAGCACTGCTATTGCTAGTACCCCAATACCTTAACTATGTTTCAATTTTTTGACTTTATTCTTTGATGGGTCTTGGAAGTCTAACCCTAGAATAGTTGCTATTGGAGGAGTTTTATGGCAAGCACCACACTCTAGGATTCTTGATTTTTGCTTGAATTTAGTAAAGACCACCAATAATGCAATTGAGTTGATGGCTTGCAAATTTGATCTCACTCTTGTGTTAAGAGAAAACATCAAAACCCTTTCAATTTATGGGGACTCTAAGCTGATCATATAGTTTCTTTCTGGTATAGAAGAGATGTAACAAACCTCAAAATCCAACCATTCCTAGAGAGAATTTTGTTTGTAACTCATAAAGATAATTTTATAATCAAGGGGTCACATAAGGATGAATTTTCCATGTAAGTTCCAAGGTTGCTCTTCACAAGATTCAACGTGGTCAATATCTCTCTTGTGGATAGGAGTGGCCAACCTCCTATGTTTTTAAGACCTTACGAGTTTACCTTCATACCTCCACGGTATATGGACACCTTCATGTGGCCACCCTCTCTTTCTTTCATTCTCCCTGAATGTAGAAAGTCTTGACCACTGCATTTGGGGATTATCCCATCTTAGTCCACCCAAGAATAGGAACGCCATTTTCCCCTACTAGCTTAAGTCCACCTCAAGCTAGTTTCAACTTAAGTCTATCCATACCAAATTTTAGGCATATGCCTTGAAGATAAGATATTCTACCTCTAGGATAGAATACCAATCATTTGCAGCGCTTAGATATCCTCATCTCCACGATGGGTAGCTAAGGTGGTCATCACATCCACGTGATAGACTCACATAGACACCCCAATGTCTATCACTAAACTTGTATAATTCACTCCTAACCTCCACGGTAGGAGATAATATCCAAGCTCCCCACTTGATCTTTCCTAAAATTTTCCCTCTTTAGGTTACACTAGAGATCCCTTCTCATAGTACATATTTATGTGTTATTCCAAGGTGTATCCTTTTTTTTTTTTAAGCGAAAAACCCCTTGCGGGGCTGCCTTGGTCTGAGAGACCACGAACAAGGGGTTCTACACTGTCAAAGTCACCCGGGAGTCGCACCCGACCCTGCCCGCACCAACATTATAAATTGGATTTTGGATACCCAATTCAGATTTTTGGTAGGGTGGAGATTTGGACCTGGGACCTCCCTTGAAGGATTGCCCTCTCCTCTCCAACTCACCTACAACACCTGGGTTTCCAAGGTGTATCCTTTTGAATTCACTAGTTTACCCTTGATTATTTCTTTCTCTCTCTTTTATAATTAAGGTTGTCTTTAAGTTTATCAATCAACTTTAATATCTAATAATCATCTTTAGATAACAACTAAAGATATGAACCCTATCTATTCCATAACAATAATTAGTATATGACAAGTTGCTTAGCATCATAAATCATAGTATAACTTTACATCATTTCAATATTTGATCATAATTGGAAATTACATCATTTACATATCCTCTAGAATGCTAAACATAATATATCATGTTCCAATTTACAAATTGATTCTCAAATTAGAGATTTCTTTATAATAAAGAACCTTTCATTAGAAAGGCCTTAATATAACATATCATTATCAATAATAACTGCACAACACAAATCTTCTCTCGATCCATCTTGTATCTCCATTGCTTGGTTGATGGTAGTAAGGGATCAGGAAAACTCATAACATGTATATGATTATGCATTCTATTCATACAACAATATGCAATTTTCCATTTGAATGCACCCATGCAATATACATTCACCATAATGTAACTATGCATTTACACATTCAAACTATCAAAGGAAGGAAACCCCATAATTTCCAAAGAATGAATCCCACACCCATTCCTATTCCATATCCTTTTTCCACAAAAGATATTATTTTGATCAATTAATTCTATATGCAAATACTTCTAGTCCAAGTAAGAGAGAACCTCGTAATTCCCCCCAAAGAATAGGTCCGCAACCCATTCTTTCTTTTTCATAACATAAAATATATAACATTCCAATTTTCCACAAAATTATACTATAGTTTCCTACAAATTTTCCACAAATTTGTACTATAGTTCTTTAATAATTTTTCCACAAAATTATACTATAGTTTCCTACAAATTTTCCACAAATTTGTACTATAATTCCTTAGTAATTTTTCTACAAGATTACACTATAGTTTCTTACAAATTTTCCACAAATTTGTACTATAGTTCTTCAATAATCTTTCCATAATATTACACTATAGTTCTTACAATTTTTTCACAAATTTGTACTATAATCTTTCCACAAGATTACACTATAGTTCCTGAAAAGTTTCTACAAATTGTACTATAATTCTTCCACAAGATTACATTTTAGTTCTCTACAAATTTTCTACAAATTTGCACTATGATCTTTCCACAATATTACACTATAGTTCTCTAAAAATTTTCCATAAATTTGCACTATAGTTCCTTAATAATCTTTCCACAAGATCACACTATAGTTTCCTACAAATTTTCCATAAATTTGCACTATAGTTCCTTAATAATATTTCCACAAGATCACACTATAGTTTTCTATAAATTTTTCACAAATTTGTACTATAATATTTTCACAATATTACATTATAGTTCTCTATAAATTTTTCATAAATTTGTAATAATCTTTCCACAATATTACACTATATGTTGCAAAACTTTATTATCATTAACATAAATCATTCACCAATATGCAGAAATATCAAATCATTCATCCACAAATAATTATCCACAATAACAATCCATAAATGAGAGAGAGATAGATAATACCCTTAAGGTAGGGAAACACCAATAATAATCCTTAAGGAAGGAATAACTCCACAAGATCTCCCAAGATGAGAGAGCCACTTAAGGAGGGCAAAGTCCCATAAGCCACTTTGTGGGCAAAGATGATTACATAAGATTATTCTCCATGATGATTACAATGAAAAATATCTCTTATTTATATATCCATATTCTTATTCTACTTTGGGGAGCCTACTACTAATATAATATAATATTATAATACAATCAACCTTGGGTTATGTGTGGCCCATGCCAACCCTTATACAATATAATAATATATCCCCAAATATCTATTCCTAGGTACCCTAACATGCCACCCTCCTTACAAATGTTTCATCCTCGAAACATGTGAAGAAACAAGATAATATGATTTGCTAAGCAATGTTAGCAACTGGTACCAATATCGATCATCCATCCATCCAAGTGAAACACGTTGATGTTGGTATGCCATTTTGTTACTTGAGTATCCAAATCTACTTCTTTGGCTCCATGCTTCTGCTATTGTATTTTGATAACTTGAATGATGGGTCCACTTGTTCCTTGATGTTGATGAACCACTTTGAAAACTAGGATCACTATGCTTTCTCTGCAAAACATTGCCATAGTTGGTGCCCTTCTGATTCCATGTAGAACCATAATATTGCTACCTTGAACCATACCTCCAAGATTTTTGCCTCTCATGGTGGTGTGGATGGCGATATGGTGCAACCTTAACTTGATGTTCTACCTTCTTTGACTTCTCAACATTTGGCTCCATTGTTTTAAATTCTTCTACACATTGTTCTTTCATGTTCTCATTGTTTGGTGTGTCCTTGTGCTCTTCTATCAAAGCTTCCTTGGACTCTATTACTATTATTTCCACGGACTCAATTGTTGCTACTTCTTCCATGGACTCTGTTGCTACTACTGCCTTCTTGGATTCTGTTTTAGGTTCTTCAATTTGTTTCTCTACAACCACTTCTTGATTTTCCTTGGATCCTTGCTCCTTAAGCTGAGAAATATCCTGCAATGTTATCTTCTTTTTCCTGTACCATAACTTCATAAAATTCTTTTGCACATTAATGTTAACAGTACCCAAAGAATCTAACCAAGGATAACCAAGAACAATATCCTCATCATCCATCTCAATAGCCTGAAAATCTGAATGTAAAACATATTTATCCATGGTGATATTTAAATCTTCAAAAATCTGAAAATTCTCACCCTCCAACTGTATGTCTTTAATTTTTGTTGCTTGAACCTACAACCTCTTAGCCAAAGCAATATTAATAAAATTATATCTACTACTAGGGTCAATGGAAATAATAACATGTTCCTTTTGAATGCTTCCATGAACCTGCAAAATAGAACTTTTAGATGAATTTAAACCCTTTTGATCCTTCTCTTGCTTTTGAAAATCCAAATATGTGGCTTCATTCTTCTCACTATCTTCCTTAACATTTTCCTCTTTCTCCTTCTTGAGTAATTTTATTTATTTTTCATAGTCTTCATTTTGTTTCTTGAAAACTTCCCATTCTCCTTTTATTTCATTCCGCTCATTTTGAATTCCCTGTAGTTTCTTTTCAAGGTCTTTGATGACATCTAATAGGCTATCTATATTTTTATCCCTTCCCTCAAGATATTTTTCTAGTTCTTCTTGAAGCATGTTTATTGCATCTTCATCATCCTTGAGGATGACCTTCAAACTAGCTATCTTTTTATATGGGTCCCATTTACTCAAGAATGCATGCTCCATTTCATCCCAAGTGATGACACTATTAAAACTATAAAACCAAGAGAGAGCTTCTCCTCCAAGATAGCGAGGAAGCACAATTTTCCAAAGACAATGATGATGATACAACGATTTAAAAATTTTCCACCAATCCCTAACATCAATATCATCTTCTCTAGAAATTTTTTGTAGCTCCATAGTTGATACCCTAATGCAAACTAGGGTTTTTGACAATATATATCATGCCCTAATGCAAACTAGGGTTTTATGAAAATAAACATCTTCCCACTGATTTGAAGCTAAAATTCCATAGAGACAACTAGATCTACAATTTTTCTTCCAAACAAAATAAATTGCAACTGATTTGCTTACCCGAACTAAACAAATTTTATCTTTCAAAAAAATTTACGAATTGAAAATTCATCATTGCCCTTGTTCCAGATGGCTGACTTCACAAGGTCATATCTCCCTTAATACTACTCATATTCCTTCATATGACCACTCATTTTAAAGCTCTTCAAATTCTGCACAAACTAATCCAAGAATTGTCTAAATCGGATAAAATTTCGCAGAGATATGGCTCCTGAAAGATGAGACATTTTTCTAGAAAAAATCTGCAAAATTCGTCACTATCCTTGTTCCATATGACTAACTTCAAAAGGTCATATCTCCCTCAATACTACTCAGATTTCTTTATATGACCACTCATTTTAAAACTCTTCAAATTCTGCACAAACTGATCCAAGAATCGTCTAAATCGGATAAACTTTCACAAAGATATGGCTCCTGAAAGATGAGACATTTTTCCAAAAAAAATCTACAAAATTCATCACTATCCTTGTTCCAGATGACTAACTTCAAAAGGTCATATATCCCTCAATAATACTTGGATTCCTTCATATGACCACTCATTTTAAAGCTCTTCAAATTCTGCACAAACTAATCCAAGAATCACCTGAATCGGATAAACTTTCGCAGAGATATGGCTCCTAAAAGATGAGACATTTTTCCAAAAAAAAATACCCTAATTCTGCAATTTCACACAAAAATCCCCACTTTGCCAAAATCGTTGCTCTGATACCACTTGTTGCAAAAATTTATTATTATTAACATAAATCATTCACCATTATGCAAAAATATCAAATCATTCATCCACAAATAATTATCCACAATAACAATCCACAAATGAGAGAGAGATAGATAATACCCTTAAGGTAGGGAAACACCAATAATAATCCTTAAGGAAGGAATAACTCCACAAGATCTCCCAAGATGAGAGAGCCACTTAAGGAGGGCAAAGTCCCATAAGCCACTTCGTGGGCAAAGACGATTACATATGATTCTTCTCCATGATGATTACAATGATAAATATCTCTTCTTTATATATCCATCTTCTTATTCTACTTTGGGGAGCCTACTACTAATATAATATCATATTATAATATAATATATTATTATAATACAATCAACCTTGGGTTATGTGTGGCCCATGCCAACCCTTATACAATATAATAATATATCCCCAAATATCTATTCCTAGGTACCCTAACACTATAGTTCCTACATTTTTTCCACAAATTTGTACTATAATATTTCCATAAGATTACACTATAGTTCTTACAAAATTTTCACAAATTTGTACTATAATATTTCCACAAGATTACTTTATAGTTATCTACAAATTTTCCACAAATTTGTACTATAATTTTCAAACTATAAGGTTTGATTTAAAACATCACCTAATTTAATAAATCCTTAGTTTTATTTCCTTTTGATAGAATGGTGCTTTAATTTTAATAAAACCCATACTATATAACTCCTAAGTCAAGGGTTAACTTGGCAAAATAAATGGATTTTTTTAAAGCAAACAACTTTTCCAAAAATAAAAGGGTTAATTAATCAAAAGGAGGTGGTGCAATGTTCAAGATCAACCATTCAAATCGAACTTAATTATTCGGTAACCACCAGTGCCCTAACCTCCATGGTTAGGTTGGCTAATATTCGTGATTAACCTGATAACCACTTGTGGTCACTTCCATAGAGGTGTCTTCCCCTCTATATACCACACTAGGCTATCCACATGTGTGATGTGAGATATTTCAATTACATCAAATAATAAAAAGGTATCAACCACACCCTTACAAGCTCAGACCAACCACATGCATACACGTGGCAATTTTGAGTTCTCAACCTAGGCACGAAAACTGCCACTCAAAGTTTCCTGGTGAACCCCACCATCCATCGAAAATTCACCCTTATACCCCTCCCCCAAGATGCGCGACCTTCAAAGGGCCTCTCCGTCCGAGGTATTGTCCCATCCTTCTCGCATCCCCCTTCCAGGGCACGGATCCTTTAGCCCGAAGGTAAAGGTGCAAAAAATTTGGGCGATACATTTTGGTGAACCCGACGTGAATAACATAGGCATCTTTCTGATTCAAAAATATAAAAAAACAAATATATATATATATATATATATATATATATATATATATATATATATATATATATATATATATATATATATATATAAGAAAAGAAAAACAACAAAATCATCATTTCAAGTTTGTATGTTTTAGATTCAATTCTAAATAGTAGATACTAAATATTACTTTTAGAAGTACTAAAGAAACCATGAGTTTTTACTGAAATCAATATGAGCCCATTAGTAATGTTGGAAGAATTCAGCCAAATATATTAGTTGATTATGACCAACCTCATCCCTATTCAACATCACCTCCATCACACTTTTCTCATTTTTTATCCTTACCCCAACAGGACAATCCCTTTTCCAATCCTCTTCATAACGATATTATCTATTATCCCATATATCCATATTATGTCTATCAATCCACATACAATCCTCCTCCACCCTTTCAATATTCTTCTTTCAATACAACACATCCATTTCAACAAGAAAACACTTATTCTTCCAATCCTACCATGCACTCACATCATACTTCACAATCTTCTTATCATCATTCTACCCATAATAAAGAAAAAGGAGGTAAGAAACCATTAGGTCCTTTTATGACTGAATTCCTAAGGCAATTATCAAAAACCTCTCGAAAACCTTCATCACGTAAATTTACTAAGCTCAATCAACCAATGGATATAATTCTCAAGCATTTACTTGATATAAATAGGATTGAACTCCCTTCCATAAGACAACTTGATACCACAACATATTGGTTTAAACTTGAGCTACATTGTGAATATCATAGAGTAGATGGACATATGACGCAAAAATATAAATATTTAAGATGTGCAATTCAAGATTTGATTGATGAGGGTCTTTTTAATATAAAGGAATTACAATCTACAACTGATTATAAATCTCCAGGAAACAATCAAACTCCTACACAAAAAATACCAATAATCAATTAAGACATGGGGATCTCCCAAGAACCCCTATTCAATTATCAACAATAGGAAACCAATCAAATATTGCATGTTAATGTGTCCCATAATGATGATATTACTATATTGTAACATAAACTACAAATGAGAAACCTCAAGTTCAATCAACTCAATCCGATATTCAAGAGATGGATTCCTCATTTGACCAACCTTCAAAACTATATTTGGCTCTAGAGAATGATCCAAAATGGAATGTAAGCATAGAAAGCTCATCTTTAGAATCAAAATCTCAATCTGAAATCCACTTTGATAGCCAACAACAAGTGATTAATCCTCAAGCAAAGATATCCCTTTTAGAAGTATTACAAAGTTCTCATAAGGAAACTTTGTTCAAGATACCTAGCCAACAATTTGTTCCTCATGATATTTTTCCTAAGAACATAATTAATGGTGTAAGCCCTCTTGAGGTTAACCATATTTCATTCTATGATGAGGAGATTCCTTGCTCTACTCCATAAGAAGACTCCTATCTTTACATTACAGGATCTAGTAAAGAAACACCTATAAAAACTATCATGGTAGATAATGGCTCCTCTCTTAATTTATGCACTTATCAATTATTCCAAAAACTCAAATTAAAGGAAGAAGATCTTAATGAATCAAATGTTATTATAAAATATTTTAACAATGAAATTCAAGAAGCTCAAGGTACTATAATTCTTTCCCTTAATATTGGATCCAAGATCCTGGATATTTTGTTTTATGTAGCATATTGCCCTTCACCTTACAACCTACTCCTCAGAAGTCCTTGGATTCATACGATGAGGGTTGTCCCTTCCACTCTTCACCAATGTTTGAATTTTTAACTTGCAAATAAAATTGTTACTATACATGGTGACCCAACACCATTTGAAGAATATTTAACGGTTGAAACATCAAGTTCTATACATTCTCCATTGTCACAATTACCTTCTATCCATCACTTTTCTTCAACCATATATGATCATCCATGTTTACCAAATAACACCCATGCATATCTTTCACATATGCTCCCTCCATCTTATCAAGACTTGGAAGATAGTGATAAGAATGAAGAACCTTCTTATCCTTCTGATATTTTATTTTGTAACATGATCAATTTTACACATAAAATTCAAATCTTTTGCTACATTATTCTACATTATAACAAAGCTTTTATTATCGCTACCTTTTATTCATCACCTTTTGTTCTTACCTTCACCACAACCAAATTATCCTTCAAAACCGCCTTTGATTTTGAAGCAACCTTAGACATGCTATACTCAAATAACCTTGTATAGTGTATATAGACCATCTTGTATATACCACCAGTTCCATCATCAAAAAGAAAAGAAAAAAATTCAAAAAACAGTAATATTATGTATTCTCTCAATTCATAAATCAAAATCAAAATATAAAAAAATCAAAATCTTCAAAAACATCTTTTATTTCTTGCACCTGTCAATTCTTGAAGTATTGCAGTTATTGAAGAACACAAGCTTATACTGAGAGGGGGGAGGAACAGTATAAGACCACTTTTTACTTTTTCCTTCAACTTTACTTTTAATACAATATTATGTAGTGTATAGAAAGCAGTATCAAGCAGAAATCAAAGCAATACGAAAAAACACCATCCACAATAGAGACACAACAATTTACGTGGTTCACCCAAGGTGGGCTACTCCACGGATAAAATTTTCACTAAAATTTTATCAACCAAATCTGGGAAAACCTTTCTCGATTACAATGTTTATGGGTACCAACCTAAAGGAGACACCAATCCCCTAACTCTGCTCTGGCTGGTGATCCTCTAGAAGACCTCTGCCTCCTCTACCCTTAGCAAGTGGAACTCTATCCATAGAAGACACCTGTTTTCCCTGCTCTGGCTGGAGACCTCTGTCCTCAACTCTTTCACCTCCAAAGCTGGTCCTCAAATTTGCACTAAACACAGTCCTTCGGTTAAGCACAAATGTCCTCGTTTGCTTCCTCTGTTCTGCACCAAACACAGTCCTTCGGTCTGGCACAAATGTCCTCAAAATTGCACCTCTGTGCAATCACAACAACACTCGATCAAACATCAACTTATACACCTCTGTGCAATCACAATAGCATGATCTTCGTGCACTCTGCTTCCTTGCAATCTCTCACTTAGAAGATTCTATGGAATGCACTCTATACACTGCAATCGAATTTGCACTCTGCTTTTCGGTGATCGAACTTCTCCCCGCACTTTATCTACGACAGTCGCACTTCAAACGCACACTTCGATCGATTCATATTCTCTTCAAACAACCCTCCTTTTATACTAACATAATCAAGATCTAAACCTTGGTCTTAGTCGACTGTTATGCAAATGCAAACCCTAACTCTGTCGGCTGCACACCCTAATATTTGTCGGCCCATAACTCAGTCGGCTTCAACCACCTCTGTGGTTCAGTAGCTTTTTCCACGAAACCACATGTCACAATATCACGACATTTTTACAGCTGTACACTTTCGTTTGGCTATTGTCACGATATTGTGACACTTTTGCTTTTGTCTGCCTTGACTATGTTCTTGTCGCGATATCGCGACACTTCTATATTTGCTGACGTCATCATCACTCCTGTCATGAAATCATGACACTTTAGTCTTCTTAGTATTCTTCTAGGCTTGCACTAGTGAAAACAGAACATGTCATGAAATCGTGACACTTTCGCTGCCTTGAGCTGCTCTCTGCCTTATACCCGCAAAACTAGAACATGTCACAAAATCGCGATGCTTTCGCCTTCGAGCTCTTCCTTCTTGAATTTGTCACAAAATCGCGACGCTTCTTCTGTTGAATACTTGCTAACTATTTTTGTCACGAAATCATGACACTTTCTCCAACTGCAAGCTGCCATCTCAACCTATCACGAAATCATGACACTTTTTGCATTCGCAAGCTTTCTCTTCAACCTGTCATGAAATCGCGACACTTTCTGCATCCGTACAACTTCTTTGTAGCCTGTCGTGAAATCGTGACGCTTCTCATTTTAGACTCTTCCCTTTGCTACATGTCGCAAAATCGTGACGCTTCTCACTTTGAGCTTTTTAGCATGTCGCGAAATCGCGACAGTCCTCACTTAGTCTTTTGCAACATGTCGCGAAATCGTGACAGTCCTCACTTAGTCTTTTGCAGCATGTCGCGAAATCGTGACAATCCTCACTTAGTATTTTGTAGCATGTCACGAAATCATGACACTTTTCGAGATATTTTCTCTCTTTGAACTTGTCGCAAAATCGCGACAGTTCACACTACGGACTCTCCCTTTTGCATCATGTCGCAAAATCGTGACACTTTTTCGTCCGTACAACCTTCCTTGCATTATGTCACAAAATCGTGACACTTTTCCTTCTTTGCCTTCTTGCACTTTTCGAGTCACGAAAATGCGACATGTCGCGAAATCGCGACACTTTCCACCTTGCTTTCTTTCTCTGCCAACATGTCGCGAAATCGCGACAGTTTGCCAGCTTCTCTCTCTTCCAAAATGTCGTGAAATTGCGACACTTTTTCAAAAAACTTTCTCTCTCCTACCTAAGTCGCGAAAATGCGACATGTCGCGATATCGCGACACTTTTCAAAAAGCTTTCTCTCTCCTGCCTAAGTCGCGAAAATGCGACATGTCGCGATATCGCGACACTTTTCCAACTTACTTTCTTTCGAACCTGTCAAGCCGAACCTTCAACAAAACACATTATTTTTACATCAAATCAAATTCTTTCAAAATCTTCTTGACATCAATGACAACTAATTCACTTGAGAAAATGCAATGTACTCAAGGTACCCAAAATTACCAACAATCTCCCCCTTTGTCATTGATGGCAACCCTTTACTAAAAACACGTCTCAGGAGCAAAAACTAAAACCAACTGTGCTAACAGCTAAAAATCTCCTATTGAAATTTTGCTCCCCCTGACTTGAAGCTTTCCTCTTTACATTGAAGATCTCCCCCTTACTCATATCTCTCCCCCTTACTCAAATCTCTCCCCCTTACTCAAATCTCTCCCCCTTTGACATCAATGGCAAAGGGTCACCTTTGGGGCTTGGGACTAAGAATGAGCCTCTTAGCTTAGTCCCTCCCCCACCTCCTCATGAGGAGATTAAAACTATGGTGGGAGTAAAACTCCCATTAGGCACTGATCATCATCAGTGTCTATAATTTCCTTGCCCGACCTTTTCTTGAACTTTTTGCCCGCATTCCTATTTTTGTCACTATTCTTGTTCTTGTTCTCATCCCTGTCCTTTTTCATGCCTTGATCCTTGGACCTGATCATGCCATTGTTCCTGTTCCTATACCTTGGAAGATCAACTCTACATTGTCTAGTCGTGTGACTCGCATTGTTGCATTTATAACAAGTAACACTGTAATTTCTTTTAGGCATACCTGTTCTTTGAATCCACCTGTTCGACTGACCGTGAACTCGATATTAGCCTTGCAGACAATTGCATTATGCCCAAAATGATTACAAGAGTAGCAATACCCTTGGAAGAAATTACCACTTCTGAAATTGTTGTTAACCTTCTTCATTTGAGACATGCAATGTGCAGCCATGTGACCAAACCTGTAACACGAAAAACATCTGTCGTGAAATTTTCTTTTATACGACCTCTTAGGTCCTGAAAACTTCTTCTTCGCATTCTGAATTTTGTTTTTTGTTTCTGCGCATCGATCACTCACGGACTCATGTTTTGAAGTACTTTCTTCATTAGAACTCTCTTCCTTTTGGAATCTCTTGCTAGATTCCCCAACCTGTTCTTTGTGCGGCTTAACAAAACCAAGACCTATTTTATCTATTGGATTTCTTTGACCTTTGATGAGAGACTTAACCCTTTTGGAGCTATCTTGAAACCTGTACAGCTTATCCTTGTACTCTTTAGTTTCCATTTCCAGAGAAGCCATTTTATGTTCCAACTCATTATACTCAAGAATCTTAGACTCTAACTCATCCTTGAGTTCCTATGTTTTAGCTATAGAGAAGTCAAGACTTTCTATAAGATCGTCTCTCTCCATACAACATTCATCTAAATTATCCTTGAGTCTATCATTCTTCTTTCTTTCCTTTTTCAAAACACTAAGAGCATTATTAAGTTTACTTTCAAGATCTTTTATTTGTTTGCTTTCTGAATCCTCAAGGCCTTTTCCAGATTTCTTATCACTAGAGGTGCTACTTTTTTCAAAAACCATACAAGCATCTTCTTGATATTTTTTTGAAGCATCCTTATACATATTGGAAACCAAATAATTATTTGTACAGTCATCCTCAAGGTGACCAAAATTTCCACATCTAAGACATTTCATAATAATGAATCTATGTTTAAGTTCTTCCTCCTTTTCTGATATGAACATCATCTCATTTTCCTCATCACTTGAAGAGCTTTCACTATCACTGCTAGAACACTTACTAGCTTTGTCTAGGTAGAAACTCTTCTTTTTCTTGTGTGAATACCTCTTTCCTTGATTGCTGTGCTTATCTTTGTTCTTTCTATAATACCTGTGCTTTTCAGAATCCTTGCTCTTAACATCCTGTTTCTCTTCATCACTTTCATTCTTGGAAATAGTACAGTCAGTAGCATAATGATAAAAATTTCCACAATTGAAGCATATTATATTTTTCATGCTTTTGTGCTTTCTAGATAACTTGCCTTTCTTGTTGTAATATGCCTCTTCATCACTAGAAGACTCATCACTCTCTTGAAGTTGTTTACCCTTAGATTTCTTGGTAGCCTTGAAAGCTGCATCTTTCTTGACATCAACCTTCACCTGAGTTCTCAACTCAAATGCTACAAGTATACTATGAAGCTCATCCTTTTTCAACTTATCCAAATCTTTAGCTTCCTCAATAGCAAAAATCTTTTCACTAAATCTATTAGGAAGAGATCTTAAAATCTTATCACAAACATCATTTTCAGCAAGTTCAAGACCTAAGTCTTTCATGGAGTTAACAACTTCATCCATATGGAGCATGTAGTCACTAATATTTTCATCATCATTCATCTTGAGTTGTTTAAACATACCTTTGAAGTGTCTCAACTTGGCCTTTCGAACATTTACATCACCTGTGTGAACCACCTACAACTGTTTCCACATTTCACTAGTTGTCTTGCAGTGAATCACCTTGGTAAGATCTACCTTCTATAAACCCTTCAGGATTGCATTCATTGCTTTTGAATTTTTGTGATGTAGGAGCCTGTCTTCTTTAGTATAAGGACCATTTATAGGAATAGTGTACCCATATTCAATCATTTCCCACACCTCATTCCCAAGTGCCATTAGATGAACCTTCATCCTTGCACTCCAAAGACCAAAATCTGATCCATCAAGAATAGATGCTGCATTTCTGCTTGAATAATCCATTGTGTTCTTATCAAACTTTTCCTTCAAGCTATTTAAAATTTCCGAAGGAACCCACTCTGATACCAATTGAAGAACACAAGCTTATACCGAGAGGGGGGGGGAATAGTATAAGACCACTTTTTACTTTTTTCTTCAACTTTACTTTTAATACAATATTATGTAGTGTATAGAAAGCAGTATCAAGTAGAAATCAAAGCAATACAGAAAAAACCATCCACAATAGAGACACAACAATTTACATGGTTCGCCCAAGGTGGGCTACTCCACGGATAAAATTTTCACTAAAATTTTATCAACCAAATCTGGGAAAACCTTTCTCGATTACAATGTTTATGGGTACCAACCCAAAGGAGACACCAATCTCTTAACTCTGCTCTGGCTGGTGATCCTCTAGAAGACCTCTGCCTCCTCTGCCCTTAGTAAGTGGAACTCTATCCACAAAATACACCTATCTTCCCTGCTCTGGCTGGAGACCTCTGTCCTCAACTCTTTCACCTCCAAAGCTAGTCCTCAAATTTGCACTAAACATAGTCCTTCGATTCAGCACAAATGTCCTCGTTCGCTTCCTCTGTTCTGCACCAAACATAGTCCTTCGATCTGGCACAAATGTCCTTGAAATTGCACCTTTGCGTAATCATAGCAGCATTCGATCAAACATCAACTTATACACCTCTACGCAATCATAGCAGCATGATCTTCACGCACTCTGCTTCCTTGCAATATCTCTCACTTAGAAGATTCGATGGAATGCACTTTGTACACTGCAATCGAATTTACACTTTGCTTTTCGACGATCAAACTTCTCCTCGCACTCTATCTATGACAGTCGCACTTCGAATGCACACTTCGATCGATTCATATTATCTTCAAATAGCCCTCCTTTTATACTAACATAATCAAGATCTAAACCTTGGTCTTAGTTGGTTGTTATGCAAATGCAAACCCTAACTCCGTCGACTGCACGCCCTAATCTTCATCGGCCCAATTTTAACTCAGTCGACTTCAACCGCCTCTGTGGTTCAGTAACTTCTGCCATGAAACCACAACATGTCACGATATTGTGACATTTTTGCAGCCGTACACTTTCGTTTGGCTATTGTCGTGATATCACGACACTTTTGCTTTTGTCTGCCTTGACTACGTTCTTGTCGCGATATCACGACACTTCTGGCTTTGCTGACGTCATCATCACTCCTATCACGAAATTGTGACACTTTAGTCTTCTTGGTCTTCTTCTAGGCTTGCACTAGCGAAAACGAAACATGTCACAAAATCGTGACACTTTCGCTACCTTGAGCTTCTCTCTGCCTTATACCCACAAAACTGGAACATGTTGCAAAATCACGACGCTTTCACCTTCGAGCTCTTCCTTCTTGAATTCATCGTGAAATCGTGACACTTCTGTTGAAGACTTGCTAACTGTTTCTATCATGAAATCATGACACTTTCTCCAATTGCAAGCTGCCATCTCAACCTGTCGCAAAATCGTGACACTTTCTGCATTTGCAAGCTTTCTCTTCAACCTGTCGCAAAATTGTGACACTTTCTGCATCCGTACAACTTCTTTGTAGCCTGTCGTGAAATCACGATGCTTCTCATTTTAGACTCTTCCCTTTGCTGCATGTCAAAAAATCGTGACAGTTCTCACTTCGAGCTTTTTAGCATGTCGCAAAATCATGACAGTCCTCACTTAGTATTTTGTAGCATGTCACGAAATCGTGACAGTCCTCACTTAGTCTTTTGCAGCATGTCACGAAATCATGACAGTCCTCACTTAGTCTTTTGTAGCATGTCGTGAAATCATGACACTTTTCGAGATATTTTATCTCTCTTCGAACTTGTCACGAAATCACGACAGTTCACACTACGGACTCTCCTTTCTGCATCATGTCGCGAAATCACGACACTTTTTCGTCCGTACAACCTTCCTTGCATTATGTCACGAAATCGTGACACTTTTCCTTCTTTGCCTTCCTACACTTTTCGAGTTGCGAAAATGCGACATGTCGCAAAATCGTGACACTTTCCACCTTGCTTTCTTTCTCTGCCAACATGTCGCGAAATCGTGACAGTTTTGCCAGCTTCTTCTCTCTCTTCCAACATGTCGCGAAATTGTGACACTTTTTCAAAAAACTTTCTCTCTCCTACCTAAGTCGTGAAAATGCGACATGTCGCGATATCGTGACACTTTTTCAAAAAGCTTTCTCTCTCCTGCCTAAGTCGCGAAAATGCAACATGTCGCGATATCGCGACACTTTTCCAAACTTTCTTTCGAACTTGTCAAGCCGAACCGTCAACAAAACACATTATTTTTACATCAAATCAAATTCTTTCAAAAGCTTCTTGACATCAATGACAACTAATTCACTTGAGCAAATGCAATGTACTCAAGGTACCCAAAATTGCCAACAGTTATATTTTCAGTTGTTTTGGATAAATTAGCATTTATTTGGAAACCCTCACTTTCACACTCACATGAATAAATATCTTGATCTTATTTGGTATGATTATTAATCTCTCTTATATCAATGTCCACATTAAATTAAATAAATTTTTGAGCATAGAGAACTGATCTTGTTATTTACTTGAACCAAGTATACCTTTTCACATGAAAATGATTTCATTGCAAATTTAAAAATGATGCTACATAATAGAAGTGGTCTTTTGAGCGAAAAGTTTTCCCTGCTATCCTATCATGCACATGGTCTAGAATATTTGAGAATTGACAAAAGGACAAGCTCACCCCTGCCCAGAATAAAAATCCTTTGCTCTACAACCAATTCGAGCAAGTATCCCTTGTATAGGAAGAAAAAGAAAGAAAATCAAGAAAACAATCATGAGAAAAAGAAGCATTATTTCAGTAACATTTGGTACCATCTCAGCAATATTTAAGCATTATCTCAGTATCAAGCAAAAATACAAAAAAAAAAAAAAGAGAAAGAGAAAAGAAAAGAAAAAAGAAAAAGCAATAAAATCCCTTCCCCTACCCTTTGAAAAGAAAAGAAGGGTGAATGAGCTTGAATCCCTGGAATTCTCAATTATTCAAAAACCGTGAGGTAAGCCCCATAACATGTGGTTTGTGCCCAACCCGCTTGGCCTTGGGTAACTCCTAGCGTGGTGATATGTCTGTTACATTAGCGACCTTCTTTTGTATAGACCTATGTCTACTTATCGATCAACTAGCTCTTGATGACCCAAATTACATAGTAGTTTGCTACGGTTATATGCATATAAATAATGGTCAATGAACACTCATTTGGTTAATTCAAATTACTTGTATCAAATTATCTTGCTCAAAATTGGTAAATGAACAATACAATTGCACACAGATTTGTGTTTGAGAGATTTTGTATCATCATGATAAATCAAGATCGACAGTGAACTCACATATGCACATGGGGTTCCTTATAAATCTAAATTTTGTCTTTGAGATAATTTAAAATATTTATGCACATATTCTGGAATAATTTGATTTTTTTACTTGAGAACATCTATAAAGTCACGTTTATATATTTTCGACTTTCGCAACGATGGTATAGTTCCTAAACCTAAATTGGAATTTTATGTCTAGTGCAAGTCCTCATATTATATTTTTGTTTATCTTAAACTCAAAAATCAATTATGCAATAAAATTATTATATCAATTTCTTCTTTGGATTTCGCGATGATGGTATAAGTCTATCCCTAAAAATTCTATGCCTAGCGCAAATCATCGTTCTAATTTTATTTTCCATTTATTTAATCCATAAAGCATATGGCTTAAATCATTATGTTACACAATTATGCTTTAAAAAGAATGAAAACCTTTTCTATTTCATGTTATTATGTCAACATTCAGTTTTGCGATGATGGTATAATTCCTAGGCAATTGTTCAAATTTCTATCACACTTAGGAATTTTATGCCTAGCAAAAATCATATTTTTAATATTTTCATGCATAATATTTTCATGGACATCTGAAAACAAATCATCACCATCATCATTTTCATCATCACAACACAAAAGTCTTAAGAAAGTCTCTTAAGCACCCTTTTAATTTTAGCAATATTTCTCTACTGGGATTAGCTTAATGACCTAGCGAGCGGCGACTCCATGAAATGGTCATGTAACAATGACAATGTCCTTTGAAATTATTGTTAGAAGTCACTTTATTTTTTTCATTAAATCACACCACAACAACCAATTTGTTTACATCAGATTATTTCATTTAAATTTTATGGCATGACATAAAATTATAATATTTCCAACGACATAATTACATGAATAATCAATCAACAATTAAAATATTAAAGCATCATAAAACATATGCATAAGTCATATCACAAAAATAATATATATATATATATATATATATATATATATATATCAAGAAATATATGTACATCATATAAAAATGGATTGGTATGCCATAATATATACCCTGGCATACTCAAACCTCTCAAAATTATATAGTCTACAGTCAATATGCAGCTAGTCTCGAGAAGCCCTCGAGCTCTCTGCCTCATCTCCTCTCTCGCCATGAGGTGGAGCGGCAGAATTGGGACGATTTTGTCCTGCGGTCGTCGACGGCCTAAAAACGGCCGCGACGCCCAAAAAAAATTAAAATTCAATTAAAAAATTAAACAAATCAAGTTAAAAACATAATGTATCAAGTTTAGATCCTTACTCGCAACCCGCGTCGGACCTCTGTTGATCTGTGTGCTGTTTCCACCATTTCGCCTGTAGAGCTCTGAAATAGTGAAAGTGAACAGTAAAAATGAATTAGGGTTTTACCCTATTTTTCTTATTTTTATTTAAAAACAACATTTTTTAATTTTGCTTTTCCGTGTCTTTACCTCAAACGTTCGATTTGGGTAAAAATCGGAGGGGGCACCATAGCAAGCAGTTGTACAATTCGACCTAGAATTGTTGTCTAAAAAAATGAATAATTTTTTGCTTTCTCGTAAAGCGTGAAGAACTCGTATTTAATGTATTTTCTTTGGAAAATTTGCTAAGGAGGGGGTAAAATGTAGCACCCTAAAATTGGCGCAGTTAAACCATCAAGTAAAAAGATAAAAAAATTTGAATTTTAACCCCCGGAACCGCCCGTTAACCGCTCACCTCATTTTTCACACCATTTTTAGAATTTGTTTTGACCGTTGGACGATATCGTCGTCGATATGACGATATCATCCTAGATCGAACAAATTCGTCTGGGACAAAACGTCCAGACGATTTCGTCCCAAAACAAAAATTTCATACTTAGCTTATGTTTCAACAACCTCTCAAACTCTGGCAGAAGCGTGTTTGCGCGGTTGGAGATTTCCACGTTGGAGATCTCCCAGATTGGGATGATCTCCAACCTCCTAACCTCCCCTTAATCCTATATAAACTTGGGATTTTCCCAGTTTATCCCCTTGGATGATCATTTCCCTGCAACTCTAGTTTTGTGCTGTATTAGAACATCCTTGCCTGCATCATTTGCATTTGTATTTGCAGGTTTTATTGCAGGATTTTATTGTGTTTCAGTCGGAGGAAGCTCGGATCGTCGCAGGCGATCCAACATGATTTCGGACGATCCTGATGAGATCGGCGATGATCTCGTATGATTGCAGACGATTTCGACTCGTAGTCTAGATTGGGGGCAACCAGAGCCCTAAGTTTACATTTTCTACCTTTCTCTCGTATTTAATTATGCATTAGATCGATTTATTTTTGTTCTACATCCTAGAGTTCACCTCATTTAGCATATTTGCATGATAAAACTTAAAATAGGTTATTAAAACACTGCATCTCATTTGATATGCTATCTAGATTTATTATTTAAGCACCTATACTGTTATTTCTATCATTTTGCACCATTCTTGCAATTGCATTTTCGGTTTTTGGTGTCTGTTTCCATGATTGTAGGTTTTTGAAGAATTCGTCAGGTCACCGATGATCTTATCTGATCTCAAATTATCACCTATGATTTAGGATTATTTTGTACAATTACAGACGATCCTGTCATATCCGAGACGATCTGGACTCCTACAAGCTTCAGAATCTTCATCAGACATCAGGGATCAGGTGTATTACTTGCCATTTCACAGTCTCTGTATTTAAGATTCATTCATGTTTTTTGTCTGCATATAAACCTGAAATTTCATATAAAATAATATAGATTCATTTTGGCCAACCTAGGAATATGAATGATTGAATATAAAATGAACACATCAAACCTATTCTCAACCTAGGCGCGGAAACTGCCACTCAAAGTTTCCTGGTGAACCCCACCATCCGTCGAAAATTCACCCTTATACCCCTTCCTCGAGAGGCGTGACCTTCAAAGGGCCTCTTCATCCGAGGTATTGTCCCATCCTTCTCGCATCCCCCTTCCAGGGCACGGATCCTTTAGCCCAAAGGTAAGGGTGCAAAAAATTTGGGCGATACACAACCAAATCGATGTTTTCCAGTTAGGTAATTTCTATCATTTTTTTTGCTACCATATTACAGCTCCATTTTATTTTATAATATTTTGATTTAGTAAAAACCATTTGCATTTCTCGAGATAAAGAAAAAAATAATCTAAGGTTCATAACCTTTTGAGAGATTTATTTGTTTTTTATTATCTCATCAAGTTGATCAAAACAAGATATGTCTCTAATAATTTTTTTTATGAATGGTCGATGAAATATTTGGGGTTTGTCATTGGTCAATAGTGTATACGGGAACCATTGGCTTCCTTTGGTTGGGAATGAGTCAATGAGCATTTTTCAATGTTTGCATAGTGATAATTGTATAAGCAAAAATAAGCATTTGCCATGAAACCTAGACAAGCACCATAATATACTAGGCACATCAATGAATTTGACCCTCTTGCTCTTTCTATTATTGAAACCATGAGTACTACTTCCACTCCTCCTAGGGGTCATCATCCACTTTAAAACCTTCCCTCTGGCATTTCATTTTGTTTTATAAGTATTTATCATCTAAGCATGAAATATTGAATGGACAAATCTATATGTTTAATGCTTCTTAACAAAGCTACTTTGACATCAAATTGAATCAATTACTTCATATGCATAAAAGTGACTTCCCCACACTAATTTATAATTAGAGAATGATTTCCAATAGGTTTTTGGTATAGAGGATAAAAATAAACAGAAATGACCTAAGATTTAGTCAAATAAATCTCTACCTATTGGGAATTTCTAGTATTTGGATCCAAAGCACTTCCAATAACCACCTTATAAAAAATATCTAAGGTCCTTCTAGCATTTAGATCTAAGACAATACCAACACACAACCCCTGGATATAGTTTAAGATTATTACCATAGCTACCTTTTCGGCTAGACCTCTATTGCTCTTGTATTGCCCACATACATACCCACTCTACCCTAGGAACTCTAGACATGGGTAATAGTAATTAGAGTTTTAATATTGATTTCATTGTAGTGGTGTCATATTTTTACATAATTGGCCTCATGATGTTCTAGTTCCTAGAATTGATATCTTGACCTTTGAGGTCAATGATCCTCATGGTTGTATATTCAAGTTTGATTGCCTCATACACTTGCAACATATTCCTAAGAATGATAGGGTCCTTTTATATGCCCCTAGGCTTGGTATCCTTGCTCGTCAGTGACTACTTTGGGAACTAAGGCATCATGGTTTTCATATTTCTTGTCAAGATTTTAAGAAAATGTCCTTGCTCAAGTTTGATAAGGGTCCATATACCTCTTATGTGGTCTGGTTAATGCAAACCAAATAGATCGACATAGCGGAAAAGTATTATATTGAGTTTATGGACCTTCTCACATATACATATCACTTAGGTTTGATTGTTGTAGTGTTAAAATTTTGTCATAGACTTAAGGATGATATCTAGTGAGAAGTAGATATGCATGATCCATATGCCCTCTATGATGCTGAGCATTTGGCCCATGTTAAAAGTAAGCTTCTATTGGATTGCTCCAATAACAATGTGATTTCAATCCTCGTTGACCTTATTTTAATAATTGTAACGAGGAACATCCATAAGGGTTTTATAATTATATTTGTCAAAGTCACCATACTTAGTATTAATTAAGTGAGAAGTGACACAACTTCTAGATGGAAGCAAAGGAGGAAGAAGTATTTAAGGAGGAGGTTATTGCCTTACTATGTTAGAATATACCAATAAAAATTGAGGATTCTAAGTAGGATATTGATATTATGGATTTCTTAGCATTTTACTTCATTATATTATTAGCTCATTACATTATCAAGGTGTAGGAATTCATAAAAAAATGGGTGAATTAGTTGATTGATTTGACTAATACCCATAGTTTTATCAACAGTAAGATGGCCAAAGCCTTAGGATTTTACATCAATAATTTAGACTAGGAAAAAGTTCATGTGCTAATTGTCGATGAGGGTAAAGCACAATATTTGGGTCATATTTCTAACATGTGCATCCATATACCTTGTTCCTACCATCTTTATGTGATGAAGTTAGGGAGTGTGGATGTTATCCTAGGAACTCAATGGTTGTCTTAGTTAGGGGATGTTACCTTATACTTACAACAACTATAATGTATTCGGTTTATGCAATCCCTTCATTGCAAGGGTGTTAGTTCACACTAGATGGAAAAATATTAAATAAGAGAAACACAAGAATTTTTGCATGAAAGTATGGGCCTATTGAATTGCAAAAATATCCAACTTCTTATGCACTCACAATTATGCTTCAATTGTATTGGAAATAAGGGACATGAATCTTCCAACCTATGGATTTAGGCCAAATACCCAGTACCCTTTCTAAAATATAATTAATCTAATATAATTGTATGAAACTAAATGTGGAAAAACAAAGTGTAGAAAGTAAATGCAGAAATTAAGATACATGAAAATCAATTTGGAAGTTTAAGATGCAAGAGTTTAGAAGTAGATTTAGTTGTAATTATAGCAGGGATAGTTTGTGATCAATCAACTCATAAAAAATCAAATAACAACGAAGTATATGTGAATTAAATTAAATTAACAAGGAATAACAATAATAAAAGGTTAATACAACAATTATCACAACTGCACAATCCGGGAGGGTAGTGTCACTAATGGAACATAAGAGTCTCATAAATTTAAAATTAATTTTTAGAAAGGAGCAAATATAATGTGGGTCTCATAAAGTGTAGATTTGACTTCCTCAAGGCCAGAATATGTTTATAATGGAGCCTATGGATCCTATTTATAGAAAGAATTCACCCTTGAGTTACCTTGGGTGATATCTTACTTCCTAGACAATGTAAAAATTTAGGGGTATCTTTAGCAAAGTAATGTACCTCAAAATGTTACATACCTCTAAATACATTTCTAAGATACTTAAAAGACCTCTAAAGTGCTTTGTGGAAAAACTACATTCTAAATATATTTTTCTTAATATATTTCTTGGGATTCACTCATATTCCTTTTAGCTCTTTGCCTGTATAGGAGCACTTTAGTCTAATTTACTAGCACATTGCTCTTGTAAACTAATCATTCCTAGTATGCTAGTGCTTTGCTCTTGTGAACCAATAGCATCATCATGAGCAAACAACTCCTTAGGTCTTTGATAAATTTTGAGTTTTGGAGGCTTTAATTGATCGATTCAAAGGGTTATATACATCTATAAAATGGTAGAAATCCCAAGGTAGTAATTTATTACTACATTTCTAGAAACTTAATTGGGCATCAAACTAAATTAATGAGATCCCAGATCTTGCATTTATCCTTGGGCATGACGTCAATAAAATTAGAATTCTCTATCACAAAACTACTGCTTTTAAGGCAATAGCTTCAACAAGTTTTGCCTTTCCTTGTCTCTTGGTAGCCTAATGCTTGTGATATATTTAACATTTCCTATCAGATCCCCATATGGGTTTTCTAACAACTCATTTATTTTTAACCATCTATTTTAGCTTAACAAGTAGGATCTCTAGTTGTTTGGTCTTCTCTATGGCAGTTTTAACTTTAACCTTGGCCTTTTCCTCTTTGATCATCGAGTATATTCGGTAATATAGCATTGGATAACCCCTAAAACACTTAATCTATTTATCACACTAGGGTTTTGAAAGAGACCATTGTGTCCATGTAGGTTTGAAGGTCTCTCTAGACATCATTGATCTTTAATTTATTGATGATGTCCTTGATATTTATCCTTATTTTTTGTGCCTAGGATGTCATCATTATGGCTACTTGGTTGAGAACATCTTGGTGCATATCCTTCGCAACCAACTTCTCTTAAATTTATTTGATGATCCTTACCACTTGGTTGAGTATGTTGTAATTTTTGAATAAAAAATCATAGGACCTATTGATACTTGTGATCTCAATTTTTATATCATCCTGTAGGGACTTCACCTTTTTTATTTGTGATGCTTACCATAGGTTAGCCACTGTTCCCTCTTTCAACTTTTATTTTTATCTTTGAGCTTAGAGATATTTTGATATCTCTTTTCTAGGATACTTAAAATTGTTCCACTTGTTTTTCTAGTTATAGTTTTTCCTATTCAAACTGCTTCTTTAGATGGTCCTATCCTTATGTAAGTTGTAAAATATTTTTTAGTTGCTACTTTAGCTTGTTGCTCTTAACAAGTAGGGATATGAGGTCAACTTCATATTGTAACTTTTATTTCTCTTCAATGTCCTTCCTAAGGGATTCATTTTCCTACTCTAGCTATAATTTTTTACATTCAATTGGGTTATTATTACTTTGTTTTCTATTACTTTCCTTCTCACTACATTGTTCTCCATGGGAATATCGATGAATTGCATGACCACTCCAAGGGAAATTTGGTTTACTAGCTAGATAATTTGGTATGGATTTGTTCTAGTCATATTTATATCTGATGCTATGGTAATAAAATCACTAGGTGCGATGGTGGGTTTAGAAGGGTCATTGGGGACTACTTTTACAATGAGATATTATTATCACTAAATGCGAGTTGTAACCAGATGATGACTAGTGCCTTTGATGTCCTATCCTTTAACTACTAAGACTATTTTCGGACCTTTATCTCCTTTACTTTGAGGGAGTCAAATTCCTCTTAGACATCAATTACCTTTTAGTCACTAGCTATACTACAAATGAAGACCTAGCTAGGACCTATAGTTGCATTAAGTTTTAAGGTTGCTTTTATAGGATTCATCGCATGGGTAGGAGTGGGTGACATCATTACCTCAAGTTGAAGTTGTTTGTATTGGGTTATTGGATGGAGATAAGGCGAAGATTATATAGTAGGTAGAGAAAGTTTCCTAGATATGGAAATGTACAAAGACATGGAAGTAGATACCCCTATCGCTATTTGAGCCAAATTGTTAACTAGCGGGAAGACTAGCTATGAAGGTGAATGGCTCTTGTTATAGAAGACTAGTGGTTGTGATATTATAATCTTTATAGGGATTATGTACCTTCTTTAGGAAGATGATGTAGATAGATAATTCTATCCATATTGGCCAACCACCCATGTTGATAGACATTCTCAAAGGTGAGGATGTCGATGTATCTAATTAGGACATCATGAGGATAGTGAAGGAAATTAGAAGCACCTCCTATAGAGGAATTTATATTAGAAGTAAAGCATGAGATGCAACAATTCATTCCTAGAAGAGTTCCTCTTCTAGCATAGGGAATTAGGTGTCTTCCATAGGAAACTAGAGAACTATTACCAATTGACAACTATTGAAGAATGCTTGTGTCCATTGTATTTTGTGCTTGATGAATTATTGGAGGCTATTGATTAGTGATTTGTTGAGATCCATAGACAAGGGGATGCATAGTAGAGAAAATTTGTAGAATGCTTTGGATGCCATTTAAGGAATTTGTGATGAAAGCAACCATCTTTTCTTGATTCTTAAGGTAGATACAAAGACTAGGATCAATAGTATCAGGAATAGGATTAACAATCGGAGGGGTAGCAAGAAGAGTGTTAGATGGGATTATTTGAATGAGGATATAAAAATGAGATCTATTAGGAGGAAAATCCATGGAATTTAAGGAAAATAAAGACACTCTTCAAAACTATTCATAGTTGGGGGAATTTTGTGATGCTTACTCGGATTTCTAGGTCGATGCTTCTTTTTTATCATACAAACATCCTTTGAATGACCAATGTACTATAATTGACTATTGATTCATAACCAACCAATATAAGCAACATGTTTATTCATACACTAGGGGCAATTGTAAATCCCAAAAAAATCCTTGGAATACTACTAAAAAAAATATTGTGAGAAATACTCCTTACTTTTATAAGCTATAAGAGACAATCATATTGAGGTAGGTTTACTATAAGGGTCTCGAGACATCGGTTTCCAAAAATGTGTTGCTAGAAATACCCCTAGTTTTGACCAGATCAAAGAGATGATCATAATGGGATGTCTTTCCCAAGGGTTTGGTGACACCTAATGCTCTTTTTTATTTTCAGGTTCAAAAAAAGAAGTAATAATAACAAACACAATATTCTAGAAGATAAATACACTAGAAGATAAATACACTAGAAGATGAGCTAAAAAATATTTATGAAAATGTTACCAAGAAATAGAAAGCAATACTATTTAATAGATGTTTTGGAATGGTTCATGCACCCTTCTATTGCAAATATGTACCACTACATAGATCTAAGATCGATGATCCCATACCACTTATAATAAAATAAATGTGAGAAATATAATTGTAGAGGGGAAAAACCCTGCACCAACGTATGATTCTCAAGGTTGGATCTGTAGGGAAGCTTTGAGATGATCGTGGTGGTTGTTATAACTCTACACTCAGTGTAAGGAGGGGGAAGGGTTCACCAATAATGGTTTAAGGACTTGCTCCAAGTTCAGGGTGGAATGTGTTTGAATGTGTTCAATTAAGCATACAACTATGTTTGGTATTTATATACTAAACTATGAAAATGAAAGAACAATGCAAGACACAAGATGCAAGAATGCAAGAGCTAAGCCTAGTATGATTATTTGATTCAATGATATCTAACCCTAGGTTGCAAAATAAATCCTTTTGCGCAAGGTTCTAAGGGAATGCACAAAAAAAACCCTAGATGCACAGTATATTCTCTTACTTGTTCAAATGCTTATTAAACTTAATAAAATATCTATACTTTGCTTATAATATAGGTTTTCCACAAAAGTGGGCAGAAAGCAAACAAAAAACAACCTAAAGATCTATTAGGGCACTTATATTATCTAGTGGTTGATCCAAGATTTATATTACATCTTGAATATACAATAGCTTCAATCCTACAAAATAGATTCACAAAATCTAGAAAATTTATTTAGCATTTGGGGGTTTGCTTAGGCCACTATATAGTTGAGCTTAGAGGCACAAAAGTCAAGCCCCCTTGGTACTTTTAGCTAATCATTCAAAAGTAAATAAATATTTGAGCTTTAGAACATGCACAAGTACACTAAAATAGATATGCAATAGTAATATTAAATGCAGCTAAGATGGACACAATAGAAAGCTTTGATATGAGGTGCAAATTAGGGTTTCAAAGTGCAAATCTTACCTCCAAAATTCTAATTTTACCAAATTCATGCCCTGTAACTAGGAGGTATAAATATGGTTGAAAAAAATCATGCCCCATATGGGTGGGGCATGAATATGGTTTAGATGCCCTTTTTGGGACCTGAAACAACAAAAAACAGGGTGCAAAAAATAGAAAATTGAGTTCTAAATATTGTAATCACAAGTTGGAATGCAAAAATTCACTATTCATTAATCCATTGACCAAAGTCAAAAATACAAAGTATTATATAGTGTTCCCTAAGGTTGTTGAGAGATATTTGGGAGAGAATAAATAGGGAGGAAAGGAAAATAAAATTAGGAGTCAAACTCCTCCTGCCGTCCATGTCGTCCTATCCTGCTGACTCGGTTGCCATCCAAGGGTAAAAGGGTAAGGTCAAAGCTTACCGTTGATTTTTTTTACCATTTTACTATTTTAACTTCCAACATTCTCCCCCTTAAGTTGAGAGGTCTAACTATACAATCTCTCATATTTATATATTGAGCTTTAGCCATGCCTTTGGTGAAGATATCTACAATGTTGTCCAAAGTGCTGCAATATTTAAGCTCAACTATCTGTTGCTTCACCATGTCTCAGATGAAGTGATACTTCATATAAAAATACTTTGATATGCTATGGTGGATTGGATTGTATGCCAACTGAATGGCACTTATGTTATCACAATACAGTCGAGTTGGACCACTTTGACTTTCTCCAATTTATTCAAGTACTTTTCTCAACCACAGGGCTTGAGTACTAGCATGTGTAATGGCTATATACTTAGCCTTAGTAGATGAAAATGCTATAACAATTTGCTTTTTGGAAATCCATGTGATTAGTCCTAACCCTAGACTAAAACATTTCCCTAATGTAGATTTCCTATCATCTATATTACTACCCCAATCACTATCACTGAAGCCAACTAATTTCATAGAATTACATTTGTGGTAATAGATTCCAAAATCCAATGTACCTTTTACATATCTTAAGATTATCTTAGTTGCTTGTAGATGCAACTCAGATGGACTTGCCATAAAACTTGAAACTAGAGAAACAACATATTGAATATCGGGCCTTGTGTTGGTGAGAAACATCATACTCCCAACCATGCTCCTGTAAGTGGTCATGTCAACCTTTGGTGATCTGTCATCCTTGCTCAATTGGATCCCATGTCCAGTTGGAGTTGCAACTGATTTGCACTGCTCCATGGAAAATTTCTTGATCATGTCTCGAGCATACTTGTGTTGAAATATGAATATCCCTCTATTTGATTGATGCACTTCCATGCCTAGGAAGTAGTGCATTACATCAAGATCTTTCATCTCAAACTACTTCATCATGGAGTTTTTGAACTCCATATTCATTTTAGTGTTACTACCCATAAATATTAGATCATCCACATACAAACTATGAGAATGTCTACTCCATGCTTTAGGTAGTACAAAGTTGGTTCACTTTTGCTTCTAGTGAATCCATACTCGCTAAAATAGTCGTCAATGCATGAGTACCAAGCTCTTGGTGCTTGCTTGAGGCCATAAAGTGTTTTTCAATTTATAAACAAGGTTCTCTTTTCCTTGTTCTTGAAAGCCTTGAGGTTGTTGAACATAAACCTCCTCAACCAAGTATCCGTTCAGGAAAGCACTTTTCACATCCATGTGTTAAATGTTCCATCCTTTGTGGGCAGCTAAGGAAAGAACTGATCTGATTGTCTCTTGTCATGCAATAGGAGAAAAAGTTTCCACATAGTCAATGCCAAATTTATGAGTAAAACCTTTTGCTACTAATCTCGCCTTGTAACTCTCAATGCTTCTATCAACATTGTATTTTGTCTTGTAGACCCATTTACATCCAACACACTTTTCTCCTTTGGGTAGCTTTACCAGCTCCCATGTATCATTATTTTTTATAGAGGTTATTTCCTCTTCCATGGCTTCTTGCCATACATTTTGAGTACAAGACTTCTCATAGCTAGGTGGTTCTAGTTGTGCACTAGCCAATAAAGCATAATTGACTACATCTCCCTTAGGATCTTGGGCGTTATCATCCCCATATAATTGTAAATTTTTAAGTTAGTGCAAAACTGTATTCATTTCACTAGCTTGGCTTCTAGTGAATATTCTCTGGAAATTTTTATCCAGCATTTGAAAGGATGGATGATGTTATAAATTTCTTTTGTCTCTTGATGGAGAGTTGCTATCAATATCCATCAGTGAATAACTTACTGATCTCTGTGGATAAGGACTTGGAGTGGCGGTTGAAGTACTTGATGTAGTACTCCTGCTTGGGCTTGGAGGGGGTGGTGTGCCTTTGCTTTTCTTGGGAGACACCTGTTGTACCTGTGAAGAATTTACATCTTGGGACTCATCATCAAAAAAAATTCTTTGATGACCCCATTCTTCCCCTTCATAAAAAAATACATCCTTGGAGAGTACAATTTTATGAGTCTTGGGATTGTAGAGTATATATGCTTTGGTAGACTCACAATACCCTAGAAATATACAAGCTTGACTTTTGGGATCAATCTTCTTCCTTTTCTCATCAAGAATGTGCGCATATGCTAAAGAAACAAAAACGTTGAAATGCTTTACATTGGGTTTCTTTCCATACCACCCCTCATAAGGAGTGATTCCATCTAAACTAGAAGTTGGACTTCTATTTAGAATATATACACTGGTTCTTACAACATCGACCCAGTACATATTAGTTAGATGCTTAATCTAAAGCATCGTTCTTGCCATCTCGACTATGGTGCAGTTCTTTCTCTTGGCCACACTATTCTATTGTGGGGTATAGGCAGTGGTGAATTGTATTTTGATCCCACTTGCTTTACAATATTTCAAGAATGCTTTTGAGGAGTACTCACCTCCTCGATCTGTCCTAAGAAATTTTACAAAATACTCACTTTGTTTCTCTACATTATTTTTGAAATCTATGAAGCAATCAAAAGCTTCATCTTTATGTTTCAAGAAATAAATCCAACACATTCTAGAGAAATCATCTATGAAAGTGAGAAAATAGGAATTATTTTTGATACTCTTTGTCTGCATTGGACCACAAATGTCCGAATGTACTAACTAAAGTGGATAGCTGGCTCTCCATGCTTGACCTTTCGAAAAATTTGACCTTGAGTGCTTTCCCAAAGCACATCCTTCATAGACCTCCTTTTGTTCATTGATTTTGGGAATTCCTGTGACCATAGCTTGAGAAGTTAACAGTTTCAAGCTAGAGGAATTAAGGTGACCATATCGTAAGTGCCAAAGCACACTTGTATTTGCTATAGCTACATTTGCAAGTTGAGCTGCCCCTGGATCACCAAATTTGAGAGGGAATAATTGATTCTTAGTCATAGGAACCTGTTTGATGACACGGTTACAATTGTTTTTATCAAGAATGATACATTTTCCTTCATCAAAAACAAGTTTGTAATTATTATCCATCATTTTCCCAACACTTAGCAGATTGTATTAGAGCTTTGGAGTGTAGTAGATGTCATTCACTTTCTTTAGTCCTTCTTTTGTTGGAACCTCCATGGCTCCAATACATTCGACTTGCAAAGATTTATCATCCCCTAATTTGATTTGTGATTTGTAAGTGGAATCTAGAGTAGCAAATAGATTTTCTTTGCCACTCATATGGTTTGAGCAACCAGTTTACAGAATCCATGTGTCATTTAGATTCTGTTATGATTTTCCATATGATAGAAAAATATTAGAGGTGTCATCTTCTTCTCCATAATTTCCATATTGACTGCTGCTGCCTTGAGAAGATTTTGACCAATAGTTACGCGCAAAGTGACATGGCTTGCAATAGTTAAAATAAGCTATTTTGGACTTGTCATTTCCTCGTCCTTGATTTCCACTTCGTCTTGGATTTCCTCCTTGATTTTGGTTTCCACCTCTATTCTGATTGCCTCCTTTGTTGGAGTTGCCTCCTCTATTTTGATTGCCTCCTCTATAGTTGCCTCTACCTCTACCTCTTCGCTGGCCTCTGCCTTGACCTCTTCCATATCCTCTTCCAGTATTTTCATTGGATGTGAAGGCTTTATCATCGCTTCCATAGATGGTTGAAGGAGATTCTTGTAATCTCTCTTCATGAGACATTAATGACCCAATTAATGCATCAAATGTTAAAGTGGGATCTTTTGACTCTTCTATGATTATGGCTATGTGATTCCATCTTTGAAGAAGTGTTCGTAACACTTTATTTACAATTTTTTTAGGATTAATTTATTTGCCAAGAGTAACCAGATATTGTAATCATTTTATCAACTACTGCTTTCACTCTGACGTAGTAGTCACCAAATTTTTCGTCTTCTTTCATTTTGAGATTTTCAAAATCTCATTTCAGTTTTTGAAGCCTCACTTGCTTCACTTGATCACTTCCTTGCAATTCATCTTTCAAAGCTTTCCACATATCTTGTGCAGTTATACAAGCGACTATTCTAGGGAATATACTCTTCTCCAATGCTGCTTGGAGATGATAAAGAGCAGAGGAGTTGCTCTTTTACGCTTCTTTCTTTGTCTTCTTACCTGCGATACTTAATTTTTTCCAGTATGTGGTTTCAGTGTAACCCTCTTCCACTATGTCCCACAAACCCTTCCCTATGAGTAAGGTCTTCATTTTGATAGACCAATACTCGTAATCATATTCATTGAATTCTGGAATAGGTATATTGTTATGTGAGGCCATAGCTGTTATAAACTAAAACACTCTCTTTATTTCTCGGTTACAATAAAGCACTCTACTTTTAAAAGAAGGAAGAAAGAAGAAGAAATAAGAGATTACAAATTTAAGTCAAATCTGACTTGATTCACTCTTTCATTGATTGCTTGTTCCTCTTGCTATGGCGCTACTATTTCTTGATTCACGAAATTGTTTGCTACTTGTTATTCATAGTCACTGATCAATATTATCTCTGGTGATTCTGGTTCTAGATTTTCTACTAAATTACTGTAATTAGTATATTTAGATTCTTGTGGTGTAACTTCTATAGATCCAGATTGCTCAAATTGACTTCCAAAGGAGTTATCTTCAGAGTTTACCTCGTACCCTGAGTCTGGATGCCTCTGGTGTGCTATTATTGCATTCTGCAACTGACTAAACATAGTATGTAGCCCATAAGCTCTCACTTTTTCATCAAAACTTTCGGTGTTTTCTCTCACCAAAAGTGCACATGGGGCATAACAACCACTTGGTCTTATCATCAATGCCTCTTTACAAATTTCAGTTTGATCTTTTGTCTCTCTTACAAGGAAAAAACACTAAGCCTCTCAGGCTTGTTATACAAAATTTCTAGTTTGTATAGCCTTCTAGACTATCACAATATGCTTTTACACTACAATTTTTGATTCCTCGAATCAAGTGAAAAGCCCCTTCTTTTACAATAAATTGCCTCTTAGGCAATGTCCAATTTTTTTTTTATATAGTCAATTATAATTTTAAAAAGTTATATTTTTTAAGTTAAACAATAATAAAAAATATTGATTTTTCTAAAATAATAATATATTTAGTATTATTATTAAACTTAAATAAAAAAACTTTTAAAAATTATAAAAAATTAAAAACTATATATATAAACAAAAATTATCTCTATCTCTTTTTAAAACCTTATAAAATATCAATCCGATCGATCTCATGCCAAAAGAGAAATTGCACCACTAGGTTTTGAACCCACAACGTCCTCCCTGCCAAGTAGCGCGCTCACCACGTGCGCTATAAGACACTTTGGACTTCAAATACGCCTTTGCAATATAAGAAGACTATGAGCATTGATTTTAAATTTAAAAAAATTAAATTTATTTATGCCACACGTAGTAGGATTTGGGTTGCAAAGGGATTTAAAATCTCAAAGGTGCACAAAGGTCTTCAATTGCCTTCGGGAAATTGGACCTTGCCCTTTTGCCTTTGTTGGGCAAATGCCCTTATGCCACGTTTTCACCTCGCATCCGCTTGCCACGTCATTGTATCTGCCACTTGTCCGCCACATCACTACTTACTGTGTCTACCATGTCATTGCTTACTATGTCTGCCACTTGTATTTCTTACTGTCTGCTTGCCATGTATCCACCTCTAGTTCACTCATCACGTGTCTGCATTTGGTTCGCTCACCACGTGTTCGTATTTGGTTTGCGTTCCGTCAAGTCGCCTGTCAGTCGCCTAGGGAATCATGCCTGGTGTTCGTTGGTCAGCCGGTCAACCTCGAACCACATGCTCTCTGTGGGCCTCCTATTGACCTCACCTTGGTTCATGTTTTACGGGACCTCTCAACCTCATCGAGATCCGTGCCTCCTATGGGCTCGCTCCTATGGGTCTCCTTGACCTCCTCGAGATTTGTGCCTTGCTTGTGGGCCTCCTCGATCCTCCTCGAGATTCATGCCTAGCTTGTGGTTAAACTCTAGACACCCTCTGATTGATGCTAGATATTGTAATTACAAGTTGGAATGCGAAAATTTACTATTCATTAATCCATTGACCAAAATCGAAAAATACAAAGTATTATATAGTGTTCCCTAAGGTTGTTGAGAGATATTTGGGAGAGAATAAATAGGGAGGAAATGAAAATAAAATTAGGAGTCAAAATCCTCTTGTCGTCCATGCCGTCCTATCCTACTGACTCAGTTTCCATCCAAGGGTAAAAGGGTAAGGTCAAAGCTTACCGTTGAAAACAAAATTTTTACCATTTTATCGTTTTAACTTCCAACACTAAATGCACTAAGATACATACAAGACCTAATGAGCTGATGAAGCAACTAAGAAGCAATGAAGAGATGGAAGAAGCACTCCAAAATGGTTGACTTATCCAATCATCAATACTTCTTCACTCAATCCCCAAGCGCAGCAATAACCAAGCACTAAAACAACCAAAACAACAACTTGCATCAAAAATCCACTTGAAAGCATGAGCAAATAAGTGAATCAACAATTAGAATCTCAAGAGAAATTTTTGGTTCTAGGTATCAACTAATGGGATCCAAATCCTTATTTATAAGAGGTTTGGAGGGCAAAACAGGTGGGAAAGTGAAATTTTACTTTGGGCAAGGCCGACCCCAAAACGGGCCGATGGGGTGAGGGGTTTAAGTGAGAAAAAAACCCTAAAAAATCCAAATTCATGCCCCCTCCATACAGGGCATGAATCCGGTAAGCCAAATTCATGCCTAGTATGGACCAGATATGAATTTTGTAAAGCTAAGAAAAAAGGGTAAGGGGAAAAGGCAAAAGGTCCAAAATTTACACTTAGCAAGTTTGGGTGTCTAGCTAGATATGTAAGGAAGATTTGGATCTAATTTTTGTGTCTACATTTTTCCTCCTCTTTGATGCATTTATGGCAAAGTAAATGTGTCAAATAAATATGTAGAATCCTATGGGCAAAGGCGACAAATACAAAAAGGGGTGGCCAGGTTTGTGCAAAGGGGCGATGCAAAAAGGGGTGTTATTTAAAACATCATAATTTTACACATAAAATAAGGTATTACTTCCACTAATACCTATGAGGCTAGGGGATGCCCGCTCAAGGTTTAAAAGGAATGGAGAATTACTTAAGAAAATCAAATGAGGTAAAGAAAGAAAAATAAAACACAAGAACAAAAAAATAGAGCAAGCAGACAAAAAAGCATGACAATGGTAACTGGGCACATAATAATTCTAACTAACGCATGAAATGCAAGCTATCTAAGATGAAGTGCATGAATGAAAGAAGAAAGAGAAATAAAGAAGAGGGGAAAAGGAGATAAGAATGATATGATGAAGAATAAGGACACAAAGCTCCAAAAGAGGTCAAAGAAACATAAAGCAAGAGAATAATGATCAAAAACCCTGGATTTAGGATGTTATGCTAAAAAAGATGGTCAAAAGTGGAGTAAACCCGCTATGGGTGTAGTAATCGCTAATATGGAAAAATATGAATCATGACTCATTATGGGTGTAATGCTCACTAAGATGGAAAAATGGTCAAGATATACCCACTAGGATGTGTGCTCACAAATGGTTGAGATGGAGGCTACCCCTTACGTGTGGCCATGAAGCTATCCCATATGGGATGTGTTATATGTGTAATTGATGTCTTAGCAAGTACTACCCAATAAGGGTATGGTGTGTGCAAATCGTGAATGGACCAAATGATATGAGAATAACATAATGTGAGTGTGCGCATGTGCCAGAAGAAAAGAGAGGAAGAAGAATGAGAAGCAATAAAATCATGCATCAAAGCTATCCATTTCTTGAGCAGAGATAAATTTGAATGAGAAGAAGAGCATGCATAAGAGACAAAAGATAAATCTAAATGAGAAGAAGAACACACAAAAGCAAAAAGAGATCATATGTGTGTGCCCCCATATTAAAGCTTTAATGGTTACAAAGTGTGCACAAGACAATTAGTGGTCGTATGAATTGTTGGAAATTTGAGCATGTTTTGTTGTCATTGATGTCAAGAGTTTTGATGTCCTAATTTGATGGAATTAATGTCAATAGATTTGATTAATATCAAAAGGTTTGATGTCCAATTTGGTTGATATGGTACATGAGGCATAAGGCAACAAGGAAAAAGATAACTCCTTTCCATGGTGTTTGAGAAAAAATAATAAGGTTGTTTGAGAAAAAATAATAAGGCTGTTTGATGAATTTTTGCCAAGGTGATGGTGGAAAAAGTTTCCCCTTAAAGGCCTAAAAGAGTTTTAATATTTTAAATAGATGAAAGGCCCAAAAAGGTTTTTTAAATATTTAAATTATAATATTTAATCCATTAGGATTTAAATAATTATAATTAAATATAATTTAAATTTGAAGCACCTAAGTTTGTTCCCCAAGGCATCGACATCATTTATGTCATGAAGGAATATATATATATATATATATTGCAAAGCCTAAGGTGGAGTTAGTAAAAAAATGGATTATGCCTTCGCCTGTTCGTTCGATCGATTAAGTCTGTGCTCTGTTCACCGATTGATTCGTAGCAAGAGATAAAATTTTGGTTTAGTTTTCGAGGCAGGAAAGGGATAAGGATAAGTAGCTTCGTAGTTTGATTCCATTTGGGTAGATAGCCTAGATGGTGTTTCCCTTGGTGCTAGGTCATAGTAGCAAGGAGATCTCGGGTTCTAGACACAGCGACAACAGAGAGTGAAGTTTTATTTTAAATATTTTTGGCACCAATAGAAGGGACAAAGGAGAGTGGGTGCAACAGTGGTCTCATGTGAGCACTTAGCTCACACGATGGTTGAGTTGCAGCTAAGGCGCAATGATAGAGGTAGCAGGGTTTGATTCTCGTGGGAGGCAGCGCGCAAAGCATTAATTTTTTTATTTAATTAATTGGATGCCTAAGGTCCTATGTTACAAGGTATGCACCTAACTTGGGAGGTATAAGGTTTTAAAAATATTTTTATTTTTGCCATCAAAAGGGGTTTGAAATAATTTGGCTTTTGATATAGTGAAGTTGTTAAGTGCCTTGGAATATTATTTTTAATGGTGGTTATATTTCTTTTCAAAATGCAGTAATGACAAGTAGGAGATATAAGGTGTAAATGAAAAATTATTTGTGTAATTTGTGATCTTGTTGGGTTGATTTAATTTGCAATATTAGGAGTTATAAGGTGTAAAATCGGTTTGAATTTTATTGTACCTTTTGCATTATGAAGAAGAGTATTTGTGGGATTATGATGAAACTTTAATGCATTTTCCTTGAGATCAAAAGAAGGGTTCTAGAGTATAATTTTTAGATTTCACTGAGCACATTTTGGAAGGAATATTTTGTGGATATTTTGAAATAGATTGTTGCTATCTAACCCATGGAGTGGCACAAGGAGGATTTGTTGGTTATAAGATAGGTTTTGAAGACATCTCCATCAAAATAAAAGGTATGGGCACATCATCTTTGGTTTGAAGTGTTTTTTGGAATGAATGTTGTGAAATATAAGGTGGAGTGAAAAGGATTATTTGATAAGCATTATTGGAAATATTTGAGTGAGTTTTTATATGCTTCATTGTTGAATATTGTGAGAACATTTGAGATAGATATTGAGAATTATTTGAGTTAGGGTTTGAGACCCACATTGTGCTCTTTGTTTGAATAAGTATAAAAACACTTAATTAGGGTTTGTGAGCAAGTTGTGTTTCATTGGTTGAATGATTGAGTGAAACTTCTTTAGCATTGGTTTTGAGTGATATTAAAAGTGAATGTGCAAATATTAGAAAATAGATTTGTGAATGCAAGAGTGTAGATTAGAAAGATAGGTGTCATGTGTTAGATTGAATCTATCTTTAAAACAACAATAAAAGTAAGACACGTGGAAGCGACAGACTTAATGATTGAGTAGAACATATTGAGTTTTGATAGAGTACATCATTCTCTATATGTTCCAGAGGCTAAACAAATTTTGGATAGAATATGTCTAAACTGCTTCAAGTTAAAGGAATTACTTTAAATATTAGACAAAGCATTTGATAACATTATGTGCAATATTTGATATTAATTGAGCATATTTTATGAGCTATTTTGAGCATGTGCTAGAGCAGATTTGAGCAAGTCTTGGTGAAGACTTGAGAGCAAATTTGAGCATGTGCTAGAGCAGATTTGAGCAAGTCTTGGTGAAGACTTGAGAGCAGATTTAAGCAAGTCTTGGTGAATACTTGAGAGAATATTAAGAAAGTTCTTGAGAGGACTTGAAGGTAGATTTGAGCAAGTCTTGGTGAATACTTGAGAGAAGATTGAGCAAGTTATTGAGAGGACTTAAAAATAAAATTGAGCAAGTCTTGTGAAGACTTGAAACAACATTAATAACATGATTGATTTGTTCAAGATTTGTGTTAAGGCTTGGGGAAGATATGAGCAGAGTTGATTGGTGATTTGACGAACCTTTGTGTTAAGGCTTGAGGACAAATTTGATATAGAAGTTAGTGTAGATTTGTGAGAAAATATAGAGTATATTTGTACTAGACTTGGGATATATTTTGGTGTAAATTTGAGATATAGCTGAGAGTAAGCTTTGGAGGTGACAGAGTAAAGATGACAAAAATCTCTAGTGGATAGAGATCCATTATCCAGGGTAGTGGGGACAGAGGTCTCTAGTGGATAGAGATCCATTAACCAAAGCAGTGGGGGAAAATGTCTTCTAGAAGATCACCAACCAGAGAAGAGGGGAAAGAGTTCTCCTATGGAGTGTGATCCATGAACCGGATGGGAAGATAGATTTCTTCTGTGGAGAGAAATCCATGAACCAGTTGAGGAGATAGAGGTCTCCTGTATCAAGTTCCACTAATTAGAGAAAAGGGGAAAGAGTTCTCCTATGGAGAAATATCCACAATTCAGAGCATAGGGGATTGATGTCTCCTTTGGACAAAGGTCCATAAACATTGTAATAGGGAATTTATTCTCGAGATATTTGTTGAGAAAATTTTAGTAGACATATTTTCTCCATGGAGTAGTCCACATTGGGTGAACCACATTAAATTGGTGTCTCTATGTGTGTGATGATTTAGGCATTGCTTTGATTATTGCTATTGATATTGCCATTGATAATATTAGATAATATTTTTTGGGAAAGGAAAGTGAAAGTTGGTCTTATACTGTTCACCCTCCATCTCAGTATAAGCTTGTATTATTCAATTGGTATTAGAGTGGGTTCCTTCAAAATAGTTTAACAACTTGAAGGAAAGAGTGTACAAGAACACAAATGGCATATCATAGTGGATCTTCAGCAAATAAGGTACCATTGTTTGATGAGAACAATTATGATTTTTGGAGCATAAGAATGAAGACTTACTTGATGGCACAAGGATATGAAACATGGAAAGCAATTGAGGATAGATTTATACCTACAACTAATCCTCCCATAGATAAAGATGGTAAGATCTTGCATGTGAATAATGCCAAGGCTATGAATGCAATATTAAGTGGTTTATGTGAAGAAGAGTTTGTAAAAGTTATGCATTGCAAATCAGCAAAGGAAATTTGGGATAAACTAAAGCAAACATATGAGGGAGACAAAAAGGTCAAAATGGTAAAATTGTAAAATCACAAGAAGACATTTGAAGACTTGAAGATAAAATAAGAGGAAGACATTGCTACATACTTACTTCGTGTGGATGAGGTTGTTAAAACCATGCGAGGACTTGGATTTAAAATAGAAGAATCTGATGTTACTCAAAATGTTTTAAGGTCACTTCCTATGAGGTATGATGGAAAGGTCTCAGCCACAGAAGAAACAAGAGATATTGAAACTTTGACTATGTATGAGTTACATGGAAATATCATATCTTATGAGATGAGAATAGTAAAGGATCCTATGCCCAAGAAAGAGGTAACATTCAAAGTAGCAAAGAAGATAAATATAAGAAGCCAGATTCAAATGATGAGTCATCATTGATGAAGAAGCAAGCTATGGGAGAAGGAACAAGAAAGACTCAAGAAAGCACCAAGGTATGAAAATAGTAAAGTGTTTCAATTATGGTAAATATGGTCACTATGCATCTAACTTTCCACAAACTGGAAGTAGTAGCAGTGAAGAGAAACAATATCATAAGAGAAAAGAAGCAAGAAAATCCAGGTATGAAAAGAAAAACATGTATGGACAAAGCAAGCATGAAAATAAGTTCTTTCAAAGGCATAAGAAGAGTTTTTATGTAGACAAGACAGGAAATGTTTCAAATGATAGTGATGAAAGATCCTTAGATAGTGAAGAAGAAGAAATTCTCATTTTGGCAATAGAAGATGAAGTAAGTGATCCTGTTGAAGATAAATTTGAAAAATATGAAGATGCTCTTGAAGATAAATAAGAATCAGAAAATGAAGAGGAAGGAGTAGTAGATCTAGAAGCTGAACTTATTTCTACTCTAAAAGAATTGAAAAATGTTAGAAAGCAGAATTTAAGATTCAAGGCTCAATTTCAAAAATGTGATGAAGAGAAAGGAAAGATTATACAAGATCTAACAAATTCAATGGCTAAGCCAAGGAGATTTAAAGAAAAAAATAGAAGCAAAAGTCTTATAATGTGAGAGATTATAACAAGAGGTAGTTTCTATAAGGAAGGAAATGAAAGAGTCTAAGGACAAACTACATAGGTTTTAGAAAATTTCAAAAAATGTGGATAAGATTATCAATGCACAAATACCTTCATCTAACAAAACAGGACTTGGTTTTGAAGAAGGACAAGAGAAACAAGAAGGGTCAAGCTCAAGATCCAAATAGGAAGAAGTTTCAGAAGAAGAAAGTGAAGGAGAATTTGAGACTTATGAGAATAAGTTGAGAAACAAAAACTTCACCAAGAATGGGAACAATGCACAAACAAGGAACAAGAATCATCACAAAAAATAAAGGACTAAAATACCAATGGGTTCAAGACAAGACTTATTCAAAGGCAATTGTTTTTCATGTAATAAGTTTGGTCATAGGGCTATGCATTGTAGAACTCATGGAAAGGAGTATGGTATTACTAAGAGGAACTTAAAATATGGAAATTTCTTTCAAGGGTATTGCTACTCTTGTAATCGATTTGGTCATAAAACAATTCACTACAGGGTTCATGATAGAAATAGGTATGGCTTCACCAGGAGTAAATGCAGTATGATCTAAGCTAAATGTAAAATACAATGCAGATGATGGATTATGCATACTATATTTTAAGGTGCATTATATTAATTGGGTTTTTAAGTTATTCACCATATAAAGAAGCTAAATGATAAGCACTTAATCCAAAATTAGTTGTTATGACAAAGGGTCCTAACAAATTGGGCTAAAACTTACCTCGAAGATCAGAATGAGTATTAGTTTTCTTTTGGTTCTCCTTGAGGAGAAGATCCCCAATCTCAAAAGAATGATTGCAAACTTTCTTAGAATATGATCGCTTGAGCTTATCCTGATAATATCATAAATACTCTAAGAAATGAATGCGCTTTTCATCTAGCAACTCCAATTGGTGCAAATTATCAGAGTGATACTCATCATCGATCGAGTCATATTACAACAAGATGCATAATGAGGGAACCTTGATATCAAAAGGAAACACTGTATTAGACCCATATACCAAGATATATGGCAAGGAACCTATGGGAATACACACACTAGTATGATAGTCTCACAAGGTAGGATAAAGCTGGGTATGCTAGTCACGATCGATCTTACAAACCAACTTCTTCAAGATCTTGAGCAAAGACTTGTTGGATGCTTCGACTTATCCATTACCCTGAGGGTAGTATGGATTTGACTACTTGTGCTGAATCTTGTACTTAGCACAAAGCTTAAAAATATCCTTGTTCTTGAAAGGAGTATTGTTGTCAAAAACAATCATCAAAGGAATCCTAAACCTACAAAGAATTTGGTTGAAGATGAACTTGAAAACCTGAGCTCCAATCATTGTGGCTAGGGGTATGGCTTCAGCCCATTTAGTGAAGTACTTCATCGCTATTATGATAAACTTGTGACCATTAGATGACACTAGGTTAATCTTCCCTATAATTTCTAATCCCACATGGAGAATGGCCAAGGGGAAGAAATAACCTAAAGGTGCTAAGAAGGAGCATGGACAAGGTTGTCATGGTGCTGACACTTGTCACAATATTGAATATGATCACATGCATATTTTTACATTGAAGGTCAATAATACCCCATATGAAGGAGCTTTTTGGTAATAGCATTGTCACTAAAATAGCCTCCACATGATCCTTCATGAGATTCACTAAGAGCAAGCCAGACTTCATCATAGTCAAGGCATCGCAAGAGGATACCTTCAAAATAATGTTGATAAAAAGTATTATCAATTATGATGAATCAACACACTCTTATGCACAAAATATTACGTTGATTATGGTCTAAACCATCAGGTATCAATCCATCCTTAAGAAACTTGAAGATATCAGTATACCATGGCTCATATGGGGCATCTTTTATGGTCAAAACATCTAATGGAACAAGACAAGAACCAAGCTATGAAGTCTGCTAGAGTTATATAATGATAATTGACCTAATCATCTTCCAACTCCAAAGGAAACAAGGATGCAGTATTGGCCATGGCATCCACATGGCAATTTGAGGATCTAGGGATAGACTCTATGGTTAACCGATCAAACAAAGACAACAACTTGGTGAAAATCTCCTTGTAGGGTTTAGGTTTATCGTATTGAGTTTGAAAAACATCATTGAACTGATTGATCATAAGTTGAGAATCACCAAAGACTAAAAGGACTCTAACCTAAAAAACTAAGGCTTCTCTAAGGCCAAAGATCAAAACTTCATACTCTGTAGTATTGTTTGTGCAAGAGAAACAAATCTTGAAGGACAAGGGGATGAGCTATTTTTGTGGGGTAACCAGAACAACTCCAACACTAGTGCCCTTCATGCATCGGGATCCATCAAAAAACAAAGTCCAAGACTTTGGATCTTCAACTTAAACATTGAAGCACTCATAGGGAAACTCAACAACCAAATGATGGGCAACTTCTATGGGATCACAAGCTAACTGATCAATGATTAACTCCTTTATAGCCTTCTAACCTATGAAGGTTAGGTCAAACTCACTAAGGACTAACACCCACTTAGTGGATCGATATGAAAGGTAGGGCTTAGACATTAAATAGCACAAAGGGTCAAACTTTGCAACCACAAATGTCTTATGGCTGAGCATGTAGTATCTTAGCTTTTAGGAAGCAAACACTATAACAAGGCAAAGCTTATTTAAGGGAGTGTACCTGGTTTTATAGCTAACCAAACTTCTATTGATAGAGTAGATAGCTCGCTCTTTATTTTGATAATTATGTTGAGCTAGCATGGCTTCCAAAGCATGAGCTATGGATGATATGTAAAGCATTAAATGCTTACCAAGCACAAGAGGAACTAAGATAGAAGTGAGATACTTTTTGAGGTCATCGAAAGATTTTTGACACTCAAAATCCCATTGGAATACCACATATTTCTTAATAAGCTTAAGAAAGGGTTGATACTTATTGGCTAACGGGGCAATGAACCAACAAATAGCATGAATCTTACCTTACAGGCTACATAATTCGGTTAGGGTGTGAGGAGGAGACATGTCAGTGATAGATGCTATCTTAGTGGGATCCACTTCAATACCTCACCTAGAGATAACAAAGCCTAATAACTTACTAGATGTGACTCCAAACACACACTTAGCGGGCTTAAGACCAACCCTAAAATATTGAAGCATCTCAAAAATTTGCCTTAAATCATGGACATGATCCTTTCATTGTATGGAGAGACCTAAGAGATTGTCCATATAATATTGGAGAATATCATACATAATTTCATGGAAAATATAATTCATGGCCCGTTAATAGGTGGCACCTGCATTCTTCAAGCCAAAAGGTATGCATTTCCAATAGAAGGTACCCCATGGAGTGATGAATGTCATCTTAGCCTGATCTTCAAATGTAATTATAATCTAATTGTATCCTAAGAAACCATCCATGAGTGAGAGCATTCCACATTTGATGGTGAAATATACGATTTGATCTATGTTGGGCAAGGGAAAATCATCCTTGGGATATGCTAAGTTAATGTCCCTAAAGTTGGTACATTTTATGATTGTTTCTTCCTTCTTAGCCATAGGAATGATATTTGATATCTAATTATAATAGTCAATAGCTTTTATAAAACTGATGTCAAGGAGTTTTTGGATCTCCTCCTTGACTAAAAGGGTGACCTTAGGATGCATGTTACTAAGTTTCTGCTTAACAGACATGGCATTAGGGTGAAATACCAAATGATGCATAACAAAGGAGGGGTCAAGCCCTAACATGTTGGCATATGATCAATCAAAAACATCATGAATTTCTCTTAACAAATTGGTCAATTGCTCTTGCTCATTCATGGACAGGGTTTTTCCAAACTTAAGGATTCTAGGGGCTTTCTCAAAATCTATGTTCACATTTATGGTCTCCTCAATGAGAATGGATGACTCATACTCAAGAGGAGGTAGGGTAGGAATCACTCCTAGTTTCTCAAGTTCCTCAAGAGACATAGAACCAAAGTCCTCTTGAGAACTAGAAGACTCAACCTACACAGCACAATGGATAAACCTATCAAAGTAGATTCCATTCTAAGAAACATCCTCATATTTGACATACTACTTTGGGGTTGCAACCAATAGAGAGGGAGAGGGTGGCCCCTCATCCTCAACACTCCACTCTAAACCTTGATGAGATTCATCTAGAAGAGGCTCCTAAGAAAAAAAATTATCTTGATCCCGTGATGAGGTATAGGTTAATAATTCCTCTCTCATGTTTAGATTTTTGCATTTCTCAGTTAATGAGATGAGGAATTTGATAAATTAAATTGAGATTGTTCTTATGGTGAGCAATATTCAAATGGATGAGGATTTCCCAAAATGGAGATATATTGATTTTTAAATTCGAATTTCAAACATTGATGAAAAGTAGAAGGGACAACCTTCATTGCATGAATCCAAGGATGACCAAGAAGAATATTAAAATATGTAGGGCAAGACACCACAAAGAACAGTGTATCTAAAATTTTAGGCCCAATATTAAGTGGGAGGAAAATAATACCACAAGCTTCTTAGGACTTGTTGTTGAAAGTTTTAACGATGTCATCTAATTTAGTTGGATATTCCTTTGTTAATCCAAACTTTTGGAAAACTTGATATGCATAAATTAAGGGAAGAACTACTATCAATCAAAACCCTCTTGATAAAGGTTTCCCCAATAAATAGTAATGTAGAGAGAAGAATCCCTACGTAGATCTGAGGAAGAAATATCATCATATGAAATGTGAGATGATGTATCCCAAGAGAGGTTACAACATTGGCCATAGCACTAGGGAAAATATGTGTAGAGATAAATTATTATTTTTAGAAAATTTAACAAGGCTTATCCATGAGTAGGAGAAGTTTGCAAAAGTTCTAAGAGGGAAATTTTTGCTAAAGAACTCATCTCTTGCTGATACTGTTGGATTTTTTTATTTTACATTTGCTGCTCTTAAGTTGCTACTATCATACCAACCATATTACCGTAGGGAGGTGGTACAATAAGATAATTTATTATCTACATTTTTTCCATCGCCTTTATTAGTCGTAGACCTTTGCTGGGTAGGATATTGATTTTTTGGACAAGAATATTCTATAACAAGGTGTTCTACATCAATTAGGTCCTGAACCACATGTTTCAACTTCTTACAAGAATTCATCCAGTGTCCTTCTACCTTGTGATATGCACAATGTTGACTAGCCTTATACCAATTTGCTATAGTATCAATTTATATTATGGGAGGTAACTCAATCAAATTAGCTTCCAAAATCTACTTTAAAACCACTTCCATAGGTATGTTAAATCTTATGAAATTCCTTTGTGGAAGTTTTTGAAGTATCATATTTTGTAGATTATTAACAATACTATTAACAATCATATTGTCTATTATACCATCTCCTACCACATGCTTATTCTTATAATGATTTTTAGGGGCTTTATATTCTTTCACTTTAACTTGTCCTCCTATGATAAGATCTTGTTCAACTTTTCTTTATAACTCAATTGCCTGATCAAAATATGTGATAGTGGTAGTTTCTAATGCATAAAATAGTTGTTCTTACAAATTCCCAATAAATATATCAAGTATATCTCAAGGAGGTAGAGTATATCTCAAAAATCCAACTAGACTCCTCCAACAAGCAAGAATTCTAGAAAACTTTCCTCTTTACCTTGCTTTAGATTGTAGACATATTTCATGGTCACATTCTTCTCAATATAAGCACCAAACTGTTGAACCAATAATTCAACCGTCTCTTCAAAATTTCTCAAATAATGGCTAGGTAATTGATAATACCATTCTAATGCCATGCCAAAAAGACTCCTAGGAAACATCTTTAGTAGCAACATATCATCATATATGATATCATGGCAAGATATTTTGATCCTTATTAAATGCTCAATTGGATCTTTAGTTCCCTTGTATATAGGTAGAATCAATATGGAAAAATACTTGGGATAAGGTCTAGAAACAACAATATGATCTAGGGGTTGATTGCACATTTCTTTATAACTTTAGGTGAAACTAGAAGGCTGAATCATCTCCACTTTTGAAACTAGTTGTTTCACCATATTAGTTAAACTTTGCACTTCAGGATTATTGATTTTTAATATCCCTAGATTCCCCAAGGGATGGGTATAGGTATGAAATTGGATATGTACTTGGCTCATGTTGGAGGTATTGATACTATTGTGATATGTGGTATCTTTCTAGAGAGGATAGCTAACAGTTGGTGGAATAGAAGCAAAAGTGTTGAGCTTAGCAGATTGAGGAGGAAATTGAAAGAAATTTTGAATGAAACTACTAGTTGGAGGGACTTGTGGATTCCTTCCAATGTTGGTGGTTACAATAGTGGCATAAGTTGGTTTATGGAAAAGATTACCAAGATTCAAAGATTCACTCAAGGAGTTGTCATGAACATCTCGAGGAGAAATTATTTGAAGATGAGTGATGATATGTTCTAACTTCCTCTATTTGGGCTTCCTATTGTATAACTATATTGAAGGTATCCTTATGATGCTTGTAAAATCTCCACAGATGTTCAAAATATTTAAAATTAAGGTTCCCATTAGGTCCCCTAATAGGATCAAGGTTATTCTCAATCTCTTCATTTTCCTCTTCTACTTCAAGATTATGATTTTCTCTATCAATTTGATCATCTTCTTGGAAAATATCATTAGACTCTAAAAGCCTTCACCCAATCCTAAGTTTGAGAGCCATTAGGAGGGAAAAAAGGGGATAAAGTGGAAAGGAAGAAAACTAAATACCAACAAAGACAATCAAAGGATTTTAAAGATGTTTTTAGAATATTTTCTAATCTAAACACACCAAATTAGTGGTCTTGTTAAATTTTTTTAAAAGAAAATAAAAAAGGAAGAGGCTTCCTATCTTGGCCACTAAAACGTGTCTTCACATCGGGTTCACCAAAGATGTAGAGGGGGAAAATAATGCATCAACGTACAATTTTCAAGGCTGGATCCACAGGGAAGCCTTGAGGTGACTGCGATGGCCATTATAACTCTACACTTGGTGTAAGTAGGGGGGAAGGGTTCACTAGGAATGGTTTAAGGACTTGTTCCAAGTCTGGGGTGGAATGTGTTTGAATGTGTTCAATTAAGAATACACCTATGTTTGGCCTTTTTGTACTAAACTATGAAAATGAAAGAACAAAGCAAGATACAAGATGTAAGAATATAAGACATTAGCCTAGTATGATTCTTTGATTCAATGATATCTAACCGTAGATTTAAAAATTAAACCTTTTGAGCAAGGGTCCAAAGGAATGCACAAAAAAAAACCTAGATGCACACTATATGCTCTTATTTATTCAATTCCTATAAAACTTAATCAAATACCTATACTTTCCTTATAATCTAGGTTTTCCATAAAAGTGGACATAAAGCAAATAAAAAACAACCTAAAGATCTATTAGGGTACTTATCTTATCCGGTGGTTGATCCAAGATTTATATTACATCCTAAATATCCAATAGCTTCAATCCTACAAAATAGCTTCACAAACCCTAGAAAATTTGATTAGCGCTTGGGGGCCTGCTTAGGCCGCTATATAGCTAAGCTTGGAGGTGCAAAAATAAAGCCCCCTTGGTCCTTTTATTTGAATATTCTAAGTTAAATAAATATTTTACCTTTAGAACATGCATAAGTATAGTAAAATAGATATTCAATAGTAATATAAAATGTAGCTAAGATGGACACAACAAAAAGCTTTAATATGGGGTGCAAATTAGGGTTTCAAAGTGCAAATATTGCGCCAAAAAATCTAATTTTACGAATTCATACCCTATAACTAGGAGGTATTAATTTGGTTAAAAATATTCATGCCCTGCATGGGTGGGGCATGAATCTAGTTTAGATGCCCTTTTCGAGGTTTGAAACAACAAAAATAGGGTGCAAAAAGCAAAAAATAGAGTTCTAAATGCGCTAAAATGTATACAAGACCTAATGGGCTGATGGAGCAAGCAAGAAGCAATGAAGATGTGGAAGAATCACTCCAAAATGGTTGATCTATCCAATCATCAAGACTTCTTCACTTAATCCCCAAGGGCAGCAATCACCAAATACCAAAACAACCAAAACATCAACTTGCAGCAAAAATCCATTTGAAAGCATGAGCAAATAAGTGATTTAACAATTAGAATATCAAGATAACTTGTTGGTTATCTAGGATCAACTAATGAGATCCAAATATTTATTTATAATAGGTTTGGAGGGTAAAATGGGTGGAAAAGTGAAATTTCACTTTGGGCAAGGCTGACCCCAAAATGGGTTGATGGGGTGAAGGGTTTAAGTGAGAAAAAACCCCTAAAAAAATCCAAATTCGTACCTCCTCCATACAAGGCATGAATTTCGAAATCCAAATTCATGCCCAGTATGGACCAGGTATAGATTTGGTAAAGCTGGGGAAAAAGGGCAAGGGGAAATGACAAAAAGGTTGAAAATCTACACTTAGCAAGTTTGGGTGGCTAGCTAGGGATCTAAGGAGGATTTAAACCATTTAGTGGGTCAAATTTTTGTGTCTAAAATAATAATAACAATAAAAATCTAATAATACACAATAGATAATATCCAATGATAACAATAATTTATATCTAAATGCTAAGAAATCAAAGATACAATAGTCATATTCCATTTTCAAATCAATACAAATCCTGAATCTCTTGGAGCACGTAAACTTTCATAGCCACTTGGAAAGGGTAAAACCTCATATGTGAAACATAGGTGACTAATATTTGAATATGAAACATGGTTCGAAATACCACATAACTCTTCCTTTTTATAGACTAAATCAACATTAACCCTAACCCTAATGCTCAAGTGTTGACTATCTAAACCTAAGGCCCAAGCTCATAAAAATAAATATAGTCAAGCATGGCTATACTAGATCCATTCTTTCATTGCAATATTCTAAAAACATAATCCATGTGGGTATCCATCACTTATTTCATACCTCTCCCTCATCATCTCTTGTATTGTAGTGATCACAGTTTCTAGTATTATTGGTGCTATAGATATTATTATTTTTGGTGCTATGATAGGAGGTGGAATTCCTTTTGGTATACCACTATAGTTCTTTGTCTCTTAGGTCCTCACCCATGTTTTCAATCCTGGATTATAGAGAATTGCTTTTTTATAGGACCACTATGCACTAGCCTTTTATGGTTCCAATTTCATACCTCATCCTTTTCTAAGTGAGGATCTTACTTTAAGAGTATCCAAGGTCCTCTAGGGCATTTATTGCATAATGGTTTATCTTAAAATTAGGATCAAAGCCATATTTGAATTTTGCATTGATATAAATGACAAACTTCTCTAGGGGATGAGTGTACCATTGCTATATTTTGTCTTAATATTCCTACTTGATATCCAAAGTGGCTTGGGCTACTTATTCTAAAGGGTTTACTTCATTATCCATCTTGTATCTCTTCTCATGCATGTAGAATGCATGTAAACCATTGGACTCTAGTTGTCATCAAAATTAGCCTACAAGATCATAGGACTAAATGTTCCTCAATTACTCGAGGCCCATAATTATGATCTTGTCTTTGATGATGTAGTGGAATTGTTGCAAGGGTTATTTGCATTACTTATTACTTCAAAAGGTAAAATATGACCTCCTTTTGTCCTTGGAAGTACTTTAGGTCCATATAGTCCAATTGTATAATGTACCCCAGGTTGAACAAGTAGTTAGACATGTATATATGTAACTCAAGAGGTATGGCTAATAAGAAAAAAATAGATGAATGATTATAATTTGTCCAAGTAAAAGTCTCAAGCCTCTTGTGATAACGTAGGCATCCTCCCATTGAGCTTCTCCATTATGGTGATAGATTATGTCATAGAAGTGAAAGGAGGTCTTTCTTTATTCTTTCTAGGTAAAATCAATGTAGTCCACTATTGGTAGTGGTTTGCTATTTATTATAATATGGTTTAGTTGCAAGGAGGAAAACTAGTCTTTCTTTTGGAAAAGTATTAGCTAAACCAAGTAAGAAGTATAGGTGAAATTTTTATCTTTGAATTCCTTCAATTGATGATTCATCTAGTTGGATATATACTTGGTATAATAGATCATCTAGGAGTTTCCTATGTAGTTTTACACCACATGTAGGAGTGCAATGTCCCAAAATTACTACAATCCCTGGTAGGACCAGCTAGACATCATCCTTAAGCCACTCCAAATCCAATGGAATTTTGAAGTCAAGAGCCTTATCTGTGTCCTTTTTATTAGTGAATAAGAAATATTTTTAGTAATGTTGGTTGAATCTATAGTAGTAATCCTTTTGATATTTGGTATTGTAGATGAACCACATTGTTAGGTAATTTGTCACATTTAGGATATCTCTAATGTCATCCTCCCTAATATAAAAGTATTCCTCTATCCACTATGGCATATTGATTATTTTCCCATTAAAATTTTGCCCTTTAGAACATGCTTCTACCAACTTTAGGCAGTTCTATACTTAAGGCACTAGGTTCATTTCTAACCTTGATGTCCAAACTTGACTGATGCTCAAATAGTTAGTTTTAGTGCCCAAGTTGAACCTTCTTAAGGTTTTATGCCTCACATTTGTATGTGAATGCTTAAAATTTTTCTCCACTCTCTTATAGGGTTCATCAAATAACTCTACTAGTTTTTGAGGTGAAGGGATAAGATCCTTTCTCCTCTACTTCTCTTTCTTCCTTCTCGAGGATCATACTTTAAGAACTTTTGTTTGGGTTTGTGCTGCTAGTATTGACACTAGAGAAGTAATGATAGTAGCTTATGGAATTAATATATTGGACTTTGGCATGGATGGACTAGGAGAGGTAGATGCAATATCCATTGTGAGTGGAATAGAAGATGGGATTTTGTTAGAAAAGGAGGAAAATTTGACAAGTCTTTAGGTAGGGAGTGATTCACTCAGTTGGTGAAACGATACACTATAAACAAGGAAAGTTGGTAGATTTTGGTTTTGTGTGTGAATTACTTTGCTGGAGGAGAAATTCTCTCAGGCTAATTATTGATTCACTCTCTGAGATAAACTTGAAAACAAATATTTGAAATGGTTTGACAAGACTAGGGAAGAGTGATTTACTCAAGAGTCAAAGTGAATTTCTAGTTAGGTAGCCCTTAGAAACATTTTATTTCAACTTAGGTAGATCTCTTAGCATTGAAGGAGTGATTTGTTTCTTGAGGACTTAGAGCTTTAGCCAAGGGAGAGTGATTCACTTAGGAGTGAATTGCTCCTACAAAAAAACTTGAAAAGTTATATTTGAGTGGTTTATTCTTTGTGGTTGAGGATTGATTGTTCCTTTAAAGTAGACAAAAAAATGTTTATTTAAAAGAGATAAGTGACCCAAAAAAGCTCTAGTTGGGTTTAACATGACTAGTTGTTGATATGGTGTAGTTTTTCCATGATGTCTCAAGCACAACCAAGGTGAAAAAAGGAGTTGCCATTCTTTTTTGAGTGGAGAAAGTCGAAAAAGCACTGGCTCTATGTGTATTTTAGGTGAAGGTCTTGATTTGTTAAGAAATTTACTTAGGCTCGTGGTGTGCATGGTAGAAATAGGGGTAGATGCATCTTTGATGAGGGTTTTATACCGATGAATATACCCACACTTGTAATAAATAGGATAGGTGGGTGGTTGTCCCTCTTTCAAGTTAATTGTTTTACCCAATTGATTAATTTTATTAGGGCATTCTATGGAAAATTATTTTCTTATTGTGTTGTGTACTTCACTTGATCATGAGAGTGAATCACTCCCCTTCCTTTGCCTTCACCCTTTTATGTAACAAGAATAAAGAGAAGGTAGAAGTGGGATTTTTCAAAAATAAGAGAAAAACAAGAATAAGAATAATAGCTAGAAGAGGGGAAGGGGACCAAAAAATGGAATAATAGATGAGAAACCATGAATGTAACTATGAAAATAATTAGATTCTTTTACCTTGCTTTGAATGCTTCTTCATATGAGATACAAATGTCATCCATTAACTAAAATTTATAGTAACCTCCCATCCATAGTTACAATTCTATCCTATGATTTGAATAATTTGGTATGTTCCACTCCAAAGGGAATCTAATTTTTTATGGCTCCCTAGTTTAACCCTATCTTCATCCCACTTGAAAACCAAATCTCCTTCCTAAGAATAAATTTTAGTTACCTTTTTGTTAGACCACATTTTAGTTATCATTTGATGTTGAATCACCTTTTTGAATGCCTTATTTCTTTCTTATTTTAGGGGCAATGGGTCATTTAATCATGTTTGCATTGGATCAATGCTAGTTTCTTAAAGATATAATTGCTAGGAAATTATATATAAAGGAGTTTTAAATTTACTGACAACACTACTTAAAAATCAACTTGTAAGGGGATGATCCTATAGAATATTTAGGTGTCACTTGATATTCCTATAGTGCCTTTCTTAGCTTGGTATGTTAATCCTTTTATGATTTGACTATTATTTGTTTAAGAATATTTATAATGTTTTTTGGTGGATTTTGCTAGGATATTGCCATGGGGGTGGTAATTAGAATTCATTTTTAGCACAAACCCATATTTTTTTTGGTAAGTAGTGTTTGTATTTACAGCAGGTTTTAACAAGGATCCCAAAACCTGATTACATAAGCAATGGGCCTAGGGCATCAATCCCTTGAAACTGAACACCAAAATAGAAATCCCGCCTAGCGGTAACAGTAAGCATGAAACAATCCCTCTCAGCGGGAAACAAAAAAATAAGAAAGAAAGTAGTTTTGGAGATCCCGCCCAGCGGGGAGTAGCCAAAAACCACCATCGAGAAGATCCCGCCCAGCAGGAAGCAAAGAAAAATTGTTACAATAAAATCCCGCCTTGTGGGAAGCAATCAAAACCACCACAAACAGTCTCGCCTAGCGGGAAGCAACAGGGAAATCCCACCATCCGGGAAACCAGCAGAAAAGAAAGGATCCCGCCTTGCGGGAAAACCGGCGGATTTGGCGGATCCCGCCCTGTGGAGAAACCAGCCGCCCATCGGGAAAACATTTCGTTCAGCGAGAGCCATCCTGCAGGAAGCCGACAGCCAGCACAGAGAGGATCCAACCCAACAGGAAGTGACCAGAGAGTTGCACCACTAGGAACCCGCCCTGGGAAAATAGAAGAGGATCCCAGAAGTAGGGACCAAGAATCCCGTCCAAGCACAATGCCTACCAAGGATTCACAAGAAAAAAGGGGGAAGCTGTCCAAACCCTAAACCGTCACCTCCATCGCACCGAGAAATGCAAGGGACCATATCCACGCGAATAACCTGCAAAAAACCCCAGGGAAGCCTGAGGGAAAAAGGGAAGGGATCCCCAACCAAAAAGGGATCCTTGGGAAGCACCAGTCCAAAAAAACAACCAAGGAAACCCTATCCGGCTGGGAGGGGCGCACATAGTGGAGAAGGATCTCCCCCTAGGAGATCATGTGCAAACAACCACTCCCCGGGAGGGATGACCTGGGTTAAGCCAGAGACTGGGCAGGAACCAGGAGCCATGGGAGGGGGAGCAAGGGAGGGACCAGAGCCCTCCCCTCTCTAAAATTGTCTCGCACAAACCCATATTTTAGCATAAACTTCATCACCTTGAATATTGTGAAGGTGGTTGTATTATTGATGATTATCCCAAATCTGGTGATGATGTCCTCCAAAAGTTGGATTACTAATTTTAGGTTTGTTGATTTGATTGGCACTACTTCAACCCATCTGGTGAAATAATCCATTTTAGTTAAAATCCATCCATGTTCCACACTAGACAAGATTTATCTTACCAATGAGATCAAGGACCCACTAATGAAAGGGTTCAATGGCAATGATGGGTTTTAAGGGTATTGCTATTTTTCTTCTCCTTCCCATGAATGTATAATAGTCCTTGTATTCTTTGACCCATTGGATGAAATTAGAAAAGATTGTAGGTTAGTAATTCTCTTTCTTAAAATATTATGTGCTATGATGTGGGTGGAATAATTCCCTCCTTCATCATGATATTATTTGATTAGGGATTCTATAATTTATTCTTTGATACATATTAGTAAGACTCCACATCCTTTTCAAAAAATACGTTATCTAGCCATACACAATGCATTATTTTCTACCTAAATCAAACCCTTTGTTTAGGTATCAACCCTTTTAAGACATATCACATATCTATGGCTGTATCCCATTCAATTTGGTTAATTGTCTATCTCTATCTCTTTGAAGAATGCTACTTGGTCTTCTGGATGATTTGGTAAGGTTTTTACATAGGGCCTTACCACTTATAAGCTTTGTGGGATTATTTATATGTCAAATCCTTGGATTTTAATTATCTATCCTACTCTCTTTTCTCCTAGTTCACCATGCGACACAACAGGTTGGACATGAGGATGGACTATAAAGACAATAGTTTTAGTTTGAGATAAAATTACTTAGGGATTTTATTATGTCAAACACATATTTTTTGATAAATGTGTAAGTGGTGTTTCTCAAGAAAGGGTCAAATATATAGGCATAAGACCATCACTAGGAGATAAATAAGGGTCTCTAATAGGAATTGAGACTTTAAGAATCTCTAAAGAACTATTGAGTTAGTCAAATAAATAGGAGGATCTTCTACCAAATGCTTAGGTGGTGGACTAGATGAAGCCCTCGAAAGAACATAAAAATGATATATTTATAATAAGAATATCATACATATAAGTATCATACATATGATATACCTTAAAGGTATTCAAATACCATACACAAATACATTTGTGAATTTTTAGTGCCTTCTTTTACAAAGATATTTGGGAATGTGATCCTATGCTAAAGACCCATATATACAAAATTGAGACACATAAGGCTTATTGCCTATCAACCTCTCAAGAGGTGTCATACCCTAGAAAAATCTAGTGGGAATCCTAATGATGATGTATATTGTACAAGTGATGAAATCATCCTTTAATTTATGCTCATCCCCTTGGCATGAGTCATATAATATACCATCTCCATAATTACCCTATTCTTCCTTTCAACCATATCGTTCTACTATGGGGTATAGCGAACAATCCTATGATATGCTATGCCATGAAGAATCAAAAATCATGAAAGGCATTGCTCACGTATTCACCTTCCTTATATGAACTAAGAACCTTGATCTTCATATCTAGCTAATTGTCTACAATATATTTAAAAGAATTTAATATCTAAAATACCTCGTACTTGGTATGAATAGTTTACAATCACACATATCTAGAGAAATCATCAATAAAAATAAGGAAGTACCTATTTCTAAAAATGTGGAGTGTACCCATAGGTCTATATATGTATTTGTGTATGATCTCCAAGAGTGAGTAGCATGTCTTGCTGTCCATTTTAGAAAGGTCTCCCTAGGATGTTTCCCTAGAATACATCCCTCACATGCACCACTCAGAAGGAAATGGCCATATGAAAATGAAACTTGTATATTAAGGATCCATAACTAAGATGACCAAGCCTATAAAGCCATCACCGAATCTCATATCTACATGAACCACTATGACCATAAAATATTTATTTCGAGAGGAAGAAAAAAAAGTAGTTAGTATTTTTCATAGATTATAAATTTGGTTTTACTCATCATAATAACTAGAAATAACTATATTGAATTCATTATCTCTATCCTTAATTACATAATGATCAAGCTAGAATTCTCCCTTTTTATTCGTATGAGTAATGTAATAAATAGACAAGATATTGGGAGCAACACTAGGTACATGTGACACTTCATCAAAATAAGAAGATCCAATACTAACTTCTCCACATCCCGCTACTTGTAAAGAAGAATAATATCTAATGGCAACACACTCCTTTGAATGTAATTTGTTGTACCCTTATAAAAAATATTTGTACTTAATCATATGCCTTGTTTCCCTTGAATCTCTAATCCACTCATTCAAAAAAGTAGATGTCTAATACACTAAATGAACAATTACACATGCTTGTGAGGTTTCTCCATCAAAACTATCCTCACCCTATGCATAGAAGAGAGCAACACCAACATCCCCTTTTTTTGCTACTTCCTTAAGCTTCTTAATATGAATTCAACAAAACTCTACTTTATGTCATTTTTTCTTGCAAAACCATGTTGGCCTTTTGAAGGGCTTGTTGGGATTTGTTTCAATTTACTTTGGCTTCTTATAATTTTGAGATTTGACAACTGCTTCTTTTGGATGGGCCTAATTGATAAAAGTACCCGTATAGCTCTGTATTCTATCCTAATGATGAAGAAAAAACTTGAATATCTCATCAATTTATGGTGTAGGGGAATCAATAAATTAAATACAAAGTCTGTGAAATACAACCACACCTATCTCATATGTCTTTAAAATATTGTTAAGATAATATTGAGCAGTTCAATATTCTTCTCGTTGTTTGATTACCTTTGGAATTCCTCTAATAATCTAAATATCATTTTGTAAATTTTAAAACCAACTAATGTACTCATCAATAGTATCAAAAGAGCCCATACTCAAAGTATCAAGCTCATACTTCAACCTACTTATCTATGTAGAATTAATGTGATCACATAATCCTCCAAACTTACCAAGTATTTCCTTGTGGTCCATGGTGCCGCTAACATGAGTGTCATAAATATTCTCAACATGAAGAGTTCACAATAAACCATCATTTTTCTTGTTTTTATAAATTTATTTCCTTTCTTAAGAAACAATAGAACAAGGTTCCTTATTCATATATTTGAGTAACCCCTTACTCTAGAGCAAAGCTTCAATCTTGATTTTCTAGGTAGCATAGTTTAGACATTTAGTATGGGTACATATTGATCCATAAATTTCCTACCAAAGCAGAAAACCCTACATGTAGTTATAGCTAGAAACAATATCATTAATGTATAAATTAAAAAAAACCATGCAATTAAAAAAAACATGGACTTAAAACACTTCCATATGCAAAAGTTATAGCTCCCAAAAGTTTGGCTTAAAAAACATAAAATATCTCCAGAATTAAAAATAAAATAAAATTTTTAGTACCTACACCAAATGCGAGACCACCACATGTCACTTTTTGAGTGGCTACATGGGTTTCAATTGTGTTCTATTTAGATAGTGTAGTGGTAAATAAGGTAACACAACTTATCACGATTTGAAATAGGGGATAAACAACCTGTGTTGGCTATGCATGCCACTAAGTAGAATAATATAAAATTAGATTGCACTAGTTATCACACTTTGATTTGATACACAAACTATGAACCATATTTTACCACTTGTCATATTCTAACTCACTTTGAAATCTATGCTTTTGCAAGTCTGCTATTAACTATATGACTATACAGACACTAGGTTTGATGAGTTGGTAGAATGTAATTGGTCAAACCTATATTTATACCCTCCAAGTGGTAATATTCCTACCACATTGGCCACTCTATGGACTAACGTGTTATACTACCAGATTACTTAAAACATCAACCATATATACTACCACATCAACTATATAGACCTCTATATCACCTATAACATCAGGGGCCATGTCACCTGCAATGTCAACCACTATGTCATCTATATAGACTATCCTACTAGTTGTACAAAATGGCATCTCATCAGGTGCCACATCATCCAACACCACATCAACATAGGTGGATAAAAAATCTGATGTTATTAGGTGCCATGCCATCATGCAATGCCATGTTATTAGTCTTTGCCACATCTTCACTCTATGTCACATTGTCATAAAATTATTTGGCAAGGGAGGTTTAAACCATGAAATTCCAAGGCTCTATACCTTATAAAATCCTTATTTATCTACAAGGGCAAAGGCTCCTATAAATAATATAAGGTATTTCCTTTCTTTTAGCATTTGCCTATCATTCACATGAGTTATCTCCTTTGTGCATGTGTGACACATGCGTGCATTATGATGATGCATGCACATATCATGATGATGCATACACATGTTATTATCAGTCACTATGGGAGAATATTCCATGGAATATCCCTTAAATTCAAACTATTTTAAGCTTTGGAGGAAAAAAGAGCAAATTTTAAATGAGAAAAAAATGGTAGCTAGCAGTAAAATATGAAAAAGTGCTAGATAGGGCTATTTGAAAGAATATAGAAATTGTAATGGTTCAATCATATTTTTCATGATTTACCTTATACAAAATTTTTGTTGAATGTAACTAATTAGGACACCCTCTTATGCTTATATAATAAAAAAAGTTATCGCACCATTTTAGCAATTTTATTAAGTGACTCAGAGGTCTTTGGAATTTACATAAGCCTACCAATAACTTCTATGGTACCAAGATATTTGTTTATTCTTTCATGATAGCCAAGAAATTTTTCCTCTCATATATTGGACACAAAATGTTGAAAGAAAAATCAAAATGGATTTTTTTACTAAAATCCATAAAAGACAAATGAGGTTTTTGAAAAAACCTCTAGATAATCAATCTTGAAACTAGGGCAATCATCTTGTCAAAAGTAAAAAAACCAAATGAAAGAATTGAGTTCTAAGAGAGGAACAAAGAAACCCATTAGTGAATATTTATCCTAGAGCAAATCTATTGATTCTAGTGAGATCCTTACAATCCAAGTCCACCCAGGGTTTTATAAAAATATCCTTTCCAAACTGTCAACTTACAAAAATATTTTAGTTACTCCAAATATTATTGCCCTTGGGAGATGCCATAGAAGCTGATTTGTTAAAGAGAAGTATTTGATTAAAGTATATTCAAACTAATCTAATTACATCTTGGATTTGACAACCGTGTCTAGAAACACATGGAATCAACACATTATCTAGTATTGTTGAAAATAAAATATAAAGAAAACAAACATACATGATATAAGGGGGTGTCTATGGATATCAAATAATATCACTATAAAAATATAGAATACGTTCTAACTGATAATAAAATTGTTGGTATTATGGGAAATTTATACCTAAATATAAGTTATATTTAGGTCAAGTAATCAACCTTTAGATTAAAATAATAAAATATTACAAAAAGACCTTTTTCAAGGTTTATAAGGGTCCAAAGGGTTTATACATATAATACGTTACAAAAGTCATCCATGTATTGAAGTGAAGCTTACTTATCATTTATTTCAGCATCATGGTAGGTCTTGTATTGGGCCAGACTTGACTTGGAAAAATAGAAACAATTTTGACATAATTGTAGGGGAAGCTAGAGAAGACCATTTCTTGGAACATAAGGTTTTTACTTGTTTGTTCATCCATTGGAAATTTTCCTTTAAACAAAGTTGTATTTGACATAGGATCTTCTCCAATATCATTTTCTTGGTGCACCTATGTGACAATCTACTCTTTTATTTTCCCTTTCATATTCTCTCATTGGTATATCAGTTCTATTGATTGAAATTATTTACTCAATCATTGTGTTTTTGATTGTGTATTCATAAGCATGAGTTACTAATGCAGGAGCATCTCGGGCAACACAACAATCTTGCATCACCAAAAAAATTCAAAGTTTGAAAAAGTTCAAAATTTGCAAAATTTGACTAAGTATAAAATTGGTCGCGATATCGCGCGATCGGGCAAAAGCAACTATTGGTCGCGATATCGCGACGCAAATATCGTCGCGATATCGCGACGTATTTCGAGCACCGTGGCAAAAGCAACTATTGGTCGCGATATCGCGACGCAAATATCGTCGCGATATCGCGACGTATTTCGAGCACCATGGCAAATGCAACTAATGGTCGCGATATCGCGACACCAAAGTTGTCGCGATATCGCGACACCTTGGCCGCCAAAGCCAAAGCACAAAGAAGTGTCGCGATATCGCGACACCTTGGCCGACAAAGCCAAAGCACAAAGAAGTGTCGCGATATCGCGACACCTTGGCCGGCAAAGCCAAAACACAAAGAAGTGTCGCGATATCGCGACACCTTGGTCGGCAAAGCCAAAACACAAAGAAGTGTCGCGATATCGCGACACCTTGGCCGCCAAAGCCAAAACGCAAAGAAGGGTCGCGATATCGTGACACCTTAGCAGACAAAGCAAAGTGGCAGTTCCGTGGCGTTCCAAGTGGCAGTTCCAGGTGGCAGTTCCAAGTGGCAGTTCAGTGGCAGTGCCTGAGATCGTGAAGGCCGTTCCAAGCGGTAGTTTCAAAGGCCGTTAAGGCCGTTCCATATGACCGTTCCAGAAGCCGTTAAGGCGGTTACGAACGGCGGTGCAGCACGAAGCATAGAGCATAAAAGGGATTTATTTGAAGGATTCGGGAGGCTGGAGGAAGAGAGGAAGGTTGCGGCTGTATTTTGCATTTAAAGCACTGTGTATTTATTTTCATGGTGATTTATTGTAAAAGCTTCCATGCTTCGAATTAATAAAACTGCGTCTTTCAAATAAAATTGCGTCATTTTATTTGTGGTTAATTTGGCTCCCCATCAAGTGGTATCAGAGCAGTAAGATTCTGAGCGTGTTGAGCAGAACGCCGAACGTGAGGCAGCTCACACCAGGATCTGGGGTTACGGGTTTCTGAGAAACTGTGAGACAGAATGCCGCCACGAAGAAATCGTGGTGCTGGAAGGAACGTGGTTCCTGAAGGAGATTTTCGTGCATTACAGAGACAAGTGTTGGCATTGCAGGAAGAATTGCGCAGGGGAATAGAGCCAAGAGGAGAAGATCGCAGCGATGATGACGGCGTTGAAGACCCGTCTGAAGAGGAAGAAGAAGAAATGAGTGCCGCAGAGTCGCGAATGATAAAAGCCATTTCGCAGATTGGGAAAAGGCCAAAGATTGACGTTTCTACGTATTCTGGAAATTTAAATCCAGAAGAATTAATTGACTGGATTAATGACATGGAAGAATATTTCGATTATGAGGACGTTGAAGATCCAAATCGAATAAAATTTCCAGAACAAAATTAAAAGGGCATGTTGGCATTTGGTGGAAAGGAGTGCAGTTAGAAAGAAACCGGAGAGGAAAAGAAAAGATCTCCAGGTGGGATCGAATGGTGGAAAAATTAAAACGGCAGTTTATCCCAGCAGATTACGAATTAGATCTGCTGAGAAAAATGCAGAGTTTGCGACAGTCCAGCAAAACTGTTAAAGAGTATACCGAGGAATTTTTTAAAATTTCTATTAGAACCGGTCATACGGAAGCAAATAAGGAAAGAGTAGCCCGTTACATTAATGGGTTGAGGACCAGCGTGCAAGAGGAATTGAGTCTGGTTCGAATGCACAGCATTGAAGATGCTTATCAGTTTGCTCTGAAAGTAGAAGAGAAACTGAATCGCAGATTTGACAGCAAGCAAAGAGGAAGAGGTCGTGGTGGAAGAACTGGTGGAAGAACCAGTGGAATCAAATATGATGATCAAAAATAGAATGGTGAAACCAGCAATCGCCAGGAACAGAAGGAGGAGAATGCTTACCGACCCCGTAACCAGAACAATGATTATCAAAGGGGCAGAGGTAGAGGTGGACGCGGATATGGCAGAGGCAGATTTCGTGGAACCTATTTTAATTGCGGAGAAGAAGGGCATCGATCATATGAGTGTCCCAAACACCAAGAAGCACCAAACAGAAGGCTTGAAGGAAATGCCAGAGCTGCAGTTGCTGAGGATGGTGTTGAATCCGAGCACTCTGAAGAAGCAGAGCACGGAGAAGTGATGATCACAAGAAGAACTTTGTTGAATGAAGAGAAGGAACCAGATCAGCGAAAAAGCCTGTTTCGCACGAGGTGCAAATGTTCAGGTAAAATCTGTAATATTATTATTGATAATGGTAGTACAGATAATTTGGTTTTCGAGGAAATGGTAGCTAAATTAAAGCTAGAAAGAAAACAGCACCTGCATCCATACCGGATTGCATGGTTGCAGAAGGATCATAGAGCATTGGTCAGTGAACAATGCTTGGTCAAGTTCAAAATTGGAAGATACCAGGATGAGGTCCTGTGTGATATTTTGCCGATGGATGCTTGCCATTTGTTGCTTGGAAGACCATGGCAATTTGATAGACGTGCGGCGCATGATGGACATGCAAATACCTATTCCCTGACAAAATATGGAGTACGCCACAAACTGAAGCCATTAAAGGAGGTTGAGGAAAAGGTATGCAATAATGCTAGAATTTGTTTAGTAGATGGCAAAAAATTTTTGGATGGTATAAAGAGGGATTCAATGTGTTATGCATTAATTCCTCATGTAAAAAGAGAAGATACTACTAACATTCCAGCAGAAGTTGAACATCTGTTAGCAGAATTTCCTGATATTATATCAGAAAATGTGCCTGAGGGTTTGCCGCCAATGAGGAAGATTAGTCATCAGATTGACTTAATGCCAGGATCTAGCTTACCCAACAAGGCAGCTCATAGAATGTCTCCTGTTGAGAATGAAGAATTGAACCGACAAGTTCAGGAATTGTTGAGGAAGGGTTTGATTCGGGCAAGTTTGAGCCCTTGTGCAGTGCCAGCAGTACTTGCACCAAAGAAGAATGGCGAATGGCGAATGTGCATTGATTCCCGAGCCATTAATAAAATTACTATTAAATATCGCTTTCCATTACCCAGAATGGACGATATAATGGATTGCTTGAGTGGAGCTAAATACTTCACTAAGATTGATTTGAAGAGCGGATATCATCGGATACGTGTTAGAGAGGGTGATGAATGGAAGACAACCTTTAAAACCGAGAGAGGGTTTGTATGAGTGGTTAGTTATGCCATTTGGATTGACTAATGCACCCAGTACATTTATGAGGTTGATGAATGAAGTATTGCGTGACTTCCTGGAAAAGTTCGTGATAGTGTACCTAGATGATATTCTGATTTTTAGTAAAACATTGGATGAACATTTGTTGCATGTTCGGACAGTTTTTGAAAAACTGCGTGAGGAGCAGTTATTGATAAATATACAGAAGTGCAGTTTTGTACGAAAGAGTTGATTTACCTGGGATTTGTCATCTCAGAGGAGGGTCTGAAAATGGATCCTGAGAAAGTGAAGGCTATCCTTGAATGGCCTGCTCCAAGGAATGTGACAGAGGTAAGATCATTTCACGGTCTTGCAAGTTTCTATAGAAAGTTTATTAGAGACTTTAGCAGTATTTGTGCACCCCTAACAGAAACTATGAGAGGGGATAAGAGAGAATTTAGGTGGACTGCCAAAGCAGATACCAGCATGAATATATTGAAGAAGAAAGTGACAGAACAGCCCATTCTGGCACTTCCAGATTTTAATAAAGTGTTTCAGGTTGACTGTGATGCCAGTGGCAGTGCCATTGGAGCTGTGTTGAGTCAAGAAGGTAAACCTGTTGCATATTTTAGTGAAAAATTGAATGATGCTAGAAAGAAATACTCTGTTTATGATCAAGAATTCTATGCTATAATTCAGGCTCTTAAGAAATGGAGACATTATTTGCTAACCAAAGAGTTTGTTTTATATACTGACCATCAAGCTTTGCAGTATATCAATAGTCAAGGTAAACTTAACCAACGGCATTTGAAGTGGGTTGAATTCCTGCAGAGTTATACCTTTGTACTAAAGCATAGAAGTGGCAAATCTAATAGAGTTGCAGATGCCTTGAGTAGAAGGCATAATTTGTTGATGGAAATGAGAGTGCAGGTTGTTGGGTTTGATGAACTCAAGAGTTTATACCCAGCAGATCCAGATTTTGCAGAGGCATGGACCGCATGTGTGTCTCCTACTACCGTGGATCGCACTAAGTGGTTAGATTTCATGATCCAAGATGGGATGCTGTTTTGGCAGAATCAGTTGTGCATTCCCCGAAGTTCCATGAGGGAAAATTTGATCAAAGAGAAGCATAGTGGAGGACTAGCAGGGCATTTTGGCCGTGATAAGACCATTGCTCTTGTTAGTGAGAATTACCATTGGCCACAGTTGCAGCCGGATGTGACCAGATTTGTGCAGGGTTGCAGAGTGTGCCAGATGGCAAAAGGAGTCAACCAGAATACAGGAATGTACCAGCCATTGCCTGTACCAGGAAGACCTTGGGAGGATATCAGCATGGATTTTGTTCTTGGTCTGCCAAGAACACAACGTGGAAATGATGCCATTTTTGTTGTTGTTGACAGGTTTTCGAAAATGGCCCATTTTATTCCATGTCAGAAGACAAGTGATGCGGTTCACATTGCCGGCTTGTTCTTCAAGGAGGTAGTCCGACTTCATGGTCTACCCCAAAGCATTGTTTCGGACAGAGATACCAAATTTGTGGGTTATTTCTGGAGAACTCTATGGAAGAAGCTGAAAACAGACTTGAAATTCAGTTCTGCGTACCATCCGCAGACTGATGGACAGACCGAGGTAGTCAACAGAAGTTTGGGTAATCTTCTACGATGTTTGGTAGGAGATAAACCGAAGGGATGGGATCTGATTTTACCCCAGGCAGAGTTTGCTTACAACAATTCTGTCAATCGCAGTACTGGTAAATCACCATTCCAGATTGTGCATGGGTACAGCCCTAGAAACGCTTCTGAGTTGAGACCGATGGATAAAGCAGACAAGTGCAGTGCTGAAGCTGAAGACTTTGCAGCACACATGAAGACTTTACATGAAGAGGTACAGCAGCATATCAGTCAAATGAATGCTACTTACAAAGCCAGAGCAGATCAGAAGCGGCGTTTCAAAGAATTCCAAGTAGGGGATGAAGTCATGGTTCACTTGCGTAAGGAACGTTTTCCTAGAAAAACTTACAATAAGTTGAAGATGAAGAAGTTTGGACCATGCCGGATCATAGGCAAACGAGATTCAGGCAATGCCTATGAAGTTGATCTCCCAAGTGAGCTGAATATTTCACCTATCTTCAATATTTCAGACTTGGTTGAATATCATGCAGGAAGTTGTAGTGAACCACCCAGTCCGGATCTGTGGAACATTCCTGCATCCACTCCAGACAAAGAAGAAATTGAAGACATACTCGACACTCGTGCAGGCAGAAGTACCCGAAACAAGCAATATTCGGAGTATTTGGTCAAGTGGAAGAACAGACCTGTCGAAGATGCCACATGGTTGTCCAAATCAGAGGTTGATCGTTTGGGTTTTCCTCTGACCATCCAGAAGTGAGGATCACTTCTAAAACATCTACCCCGGGTGTCTGATGCAGGAGCATCTCGGGCAACACAACAATCTTGCATCACCAAAAAAAGTTCAAAGTTTGAAAAAGTTCAAAATTTGCAAAATTTGACTAAGTATAAAATTGGTCGCGATATCGCGACGCAAATATCGTCGCGATATCGCGACGTATTTCGAGCACCGTGGCAAAAGCAACTAATGGTCGCGATATCGCGACGCAAATATCGTCGCGATATCGCGACGTATTTCGAGCACCGTGGCAAAAGCAACTAATGGTCGCGATATCGCGACGTATTTCGAGCACCATGGCAAATGCAACTAATGGTCGCGATATCGCGACACCAAAGTTGTCGCGATATCGCGACACCTTGGCCGCCAAAGCCAAAGCACAAAGAAGTGTCACGATATCGCGACACCTTGGCCGCCAAAGCCAAAGCACAAAGAAGTGTCGCGATATCGCGACACCTTGCCGCAAAGCCAAAACACAAAGAAGTGTCGCGATATCACGACACCTTGCCAAAGCCAAAACACAAAGAAGTGTCGCGATATCGCGACACCTTGGTCGGCAAAGCCAAAACACAAAGAAGTGTCGCGATATCGCGACACCTTGGCCGCCAAAGCCAAAACGCAAAGAAGGGTCGCGATATCGCGACACCTTAGTAGACAAAGCAAAGTGGCAGTTCCAGGTGGCGTTCCAAGTGGCAGTTCCAGGTGGCAGTTCCAAGTGGCAGTTCCGAGTGGCAGTGCCTGAGATCGTGAAGGCCGTTCCAAGCGGCAGTTTCAAAGGCCGTTAAGGCCGTTCCATATGACCGTTCCAGAAGCCGTTAAGGCGGTTACGAACGGCGGTGCAGCACGAAGCATAGAGCATAAAAGGGATTTATTTGAAGGATTCGGGAGGCTGGAGGAAGAGAGGAAGGCTGCGGCTGTATTTTGCATTTAAAGCACTGTGTATTTATTTTCATGGTGATTTATTGTAAAAGCTTCCATGCTTCGAATTAATAAAACTGCGTCTTTCAAATAAAATTGCGTCATTTTATTTGTGGTTAATTTGGTTCCCCATCAGTTACCTCATGTACATACCTACATGGGAAGAGTTTTAGGGTCAATCAATATATATTAAATTGGAGCGATTCACTCCAAGAACTGCAACTTAAGAAAGTTTGCTAAAAGAGGGACTAAGCAAATAGCTCTGAGAAAATCACTCCTTTCGAATGAACTAGAAATATTCTTGACCTTCTTGAGTGAATCTAGGCAAATTACATTTTGGATTTGACTTGAAGAAATTTTCTCTTTTAGAGCACTAGCTAAGTAGGGCAAATTGCTCTGGAAATTGAAGTTTTTTTACTTTTCCTATGTGATTGGCATAAACTGAATCACTCCAGTTTTAAAGAAAAGACTCCTTAAATGAGGAATTTAGAAAAATCTCTCAAAATTGGTCCAACCACATTTTACTAGCAGTAAATAAAATATGGAACCAAAAATGAGAAATTCAGCCAATTGTGGCCTTGCTTGTTTGCCTTGCAAAAAATTAAAATTTCTAAGGTTCATAACAAAGTCACCATTTGAAAAGAACCTAAAAAATGGGATGCAAATGATGAAATATATGTGATTTTAAAGTTAAATTTGGGATTAGACATGATCTCATCATGGAGATCAAGTCCTTAGTCCCACTAGACATTGTAGAAACAAATGTTGAATTACACAATGTCCAACTTATCATGTGCCCACAATTTTATATCAATAATTATGGAAGGAAGAGACAATTAATTTTACAACCTCTAAATTTATGTTAGATCCCCACTACCATTTCTAAAATATAACTAATCTAATATAATTGTATGAAATTAAATGTGGAAAATTAAATTGCAAAAAGTAAATGCAAAATTAAAATTCCTAAAAGTCAATTTGAAAGTTTAGGATATTGGATATTAAAAGTAAATATGGTTGTAACCATAGAAAAGAGAGAATGTGACCAATAAACTCATGAAAAAATCAAATAACAACAATGGAATCCCATGTGCATGAAATAAAATTAACAAGGAATGACAAGAGTACAAAAGGGTAATGCCACAATTGTCGTGCATTTCACAATCTAAGAGGAAAGTGCCATTAATGGAAAGCAAAAGTCTCATCAATTTGATTAATTTTTAGAAAGCAAAAAGTATATTGTGGATCTCACAATTTGTAGGTCTCACTTCCCAAAGGTGAAAAGATGTTTACATTGGAGTCCTTAGATCCTATTTATAGGAAAAATTCACACCTAAGTTACCATGGATGATAAATTCTTACTTCCTAATAAAACTAAATATTTTGGGGTACTTTAGCAAAATGATGCACCTCCAAATGTTATATGCCTCTAAATATATTTTTGAGATACTTAGAAGGCCTCTAAAGTTTTTAGTGGTAGAATTACATGCCAAAATATTATTTTATCAAAATATTCCTTAGGAACAATGCAATTTGTTTTTACCTCTCTACTTGTCCATGAGCAATTTCCTCCAAGAGATGAGTGAGTTACTACTATTTGGGAGTGCTTCACTCAATTTTAATAACACTTTGCTCTTGTGAATCAATCACTTACAATCTATTAGCGCTTTGCTTCTATGGACCAATCATACCATATTGAGAAAATTGCTTCTTATGTATTTAGTCTATTTTAAAAAAAAAATTTGGAGGCTTCAATTAATAAATCTAAATGATTCTATACATCTCCAAAATCATGGAAATACCAAGGTAGTAACTTTTTACTATAGGGATACTAATTAGTTGTCTGTAGATCTTCTATTTAACATGTAATATCTTATTGATAAGTATTCCCTAGTATTTGGAAAATCCATGGGCCTTCCACCTAAGTCTAGGTAGTTAGGCACCAAACATTAATTCTTATTGCTATCCTCAACCCCAAAATTCTAAAACAAAAAATCTAGTTCAAGAGATATTTGAGTAGGTATTATTCATATTTATACTAGTCCTTATTCATATCTAGTGGTCATGGTATAATGCAAGAATAATTCTTGATGCATGTGCCCAAATTTGCACCCTCTTAATAAGATCACAATCAAAGACAAGTTTTCTATTCCTATTATTCATGAATTATTGGATGAACAATATGGTGAAAAGTGTTTTTACCTATCTTGACTTATGTTTTATGTTTCATCAAATTAGGGTTAGAGAAGAGGACAATTTCAAAAATACTTTCCATACATATGAGGGTCATTATGAGTCTTTGGTCATGCCATTTGGTCTTATTAATTCCATTTCCACCTTCCAAAGCTTAATACATTCTATTTTCATCCTCTACTTCGTAAATTTGTATTGGTATTTTTTAAAGATATGCTATCTATAGAAAATCTTAGGCAACCCATTTGCTTCATGTTTAAAAGGTCCTTCACCATTTTTAGAAGGAACAATTACATGCCAATATGTTCAAATGTTTCTTTGGGGTGTTTGAAGTGGAATAATTTATTTAATTATGTCATATAAATATGTCAAAGTAGAACACCAACAAGATCAAGGTCATGCAAATTATCCTCTATTTAAATATATTAAGAGTGTTAGAGGGTTCTTAGGTCTTATAAGGTATTATAGGAAATTTATCTACAATTATTAAACTTCCATTATGTCTTTCAAGAAGAAGGATACCTTTATTTGGTTTGATGAGGATACCAGGGCCTTCAATACCTTAAAAGAGGCTACGTACCACCCCCTTTTAGCTACTTCCAATTTTAAAAAGTATTTTATTATTGAGTATGATACTTCAAGAATTGGTTTTGAAGTTGTTTTGAAGGAAATACACCTTGTATATTTTGAAATCAAACAACTATCTACCAAAAATCTAGACTATTTCCCTTACGAGAAAGAGATGATATCCATTGTGCATACAATGGAGAAATAGAAGTCTCATTTTTTGGGCCATATTTTTATTATCAAAATATATTATATTAGTCTCAAGAACTTACTAAAATAACATATTTATTTTGTAGAATAAAGAAAATCATTGACCAAGTTGTTGGGATATGCCTTTGTCATTAAGCACAATAAAGGGAAGGATTTGTGGTGGTGAATGCTATTCTCACAAATGAAGACTTTGTCACTATCAATGCTATCTCTAGTCCCCTTAGTGCATTTTCTAGATTTGAGAGGAATGGAAAGAGGATCAAGATATTATTTATGTGATTCATGATGTAGAGGATGGCAACCCACCCACTCCCTTGTTATCATATGTTGAAAGGGTTCTTAGGAAAATGAGTCATATTTATCTCATTTAGTATTCCAATATTGAGAAAAATATTCTTTAGGAATTGCATGTTTTACCATTGGTCCAACATTATGGGATTATTAAAACCTATTAATGGGTGAAGTAGTACTTTTTAAAGAAATGAATGAAAGGGAATATCAATAAATTTATGGTCGAATATGAGGTGTGCTAGATGAACAAGAGAAACAATTAAATATGTACACTTATTGTATTCCCTCCCTATACTATATTTGTAGTGAGAGAACATCTCCTTGGAATTCATTGAGGGTATTACCAAATTTAAGGAAAAATTAGTAATTTTTGTAGTGGTGGGTCATCCTTTGAAGTATTCTCACATATGTTCCTTATAAAATCCATGCACTCTGAGCAAGGTAGCTATGGTATTCCTTAATTCTATTTTTAAATTCACCCATGTATACTATCTATGATCTTGATCAAATTTTTTACTTTAACTTTTGGAGGGAGTTATTCACTCTTAATGGTACTAAGTTGAATATGATATCTTATTATGACCTTAAATTGGATGGAAAAATAGAGATTATGGACAAATATCTGGGTATATATCTTTGATGCTTTACTTAAGATAATCATTATTAGTGGGTTAAATGGATTCCCTTATCCAAATGGTGGTGTAATTCCTCTTATAATTTTGCCCTCATTATGTCCATAATTTAAATATTGTATGGCCAAAAACCACCATTTGTGTTAGAATATATTCTATGTTTCTCTAGGATGGTTTAGGTAGACAATTTTCTTTACCAATGTCAAATTGTTCTACAACTCCTTAAAGATAATATTTGTTAGGATTGAAACTATATGAACTAGAAATAGGATAGTCAAAGTTATAACTTGAGATGGGTGATATGGTCATTTTGTAGCTCTATCCTTATAAGTAGTTATCCTTAAAGATAAAGTCTAGTCAAAATTTGGCATTGTAGTTCTATGGTCCTTACAAGGTGGTTCATAAACTAGAGAGGTGCCATATCAATTGGATATTCCTTCTAATTCCAAATTCCATACTATTTTTCATGTTTGTCATCTTAAGAAGGTGATGGGTTAGAAGGTGTAAACCTAGAAAAATATTTTGGTATTAGATGAGGGATAGGTTTGATAACATATAAGCTATTTTCACACAATATATCAAGATTAAAGTTCTCACACAATGATATACACAAGTATTCAAACAAATAGACAAACTTATTGTTTTCTAATGCATCACAAACAAGTATTCTAGTACTAATGAAGTATTGAATTTTCATTGCATACATATAGCCTTTACAAAGACTTGATATTTCAACTTTAACTAACTATTTGTCTCCTTAAGCTCTTCAAAATTTTGAGAGATATGACTCTTCATATTTCTCATAAGAGAAATATATTTTGTTGAATCTATAATCATGACAAACCTCTAATGATTACTAAATTATAAACACATGACTAATATTTATGACTCTTTCACATCACGTATTTACAAGGTTCTTGCAATGCACTTGCAAGGTAATAAACTTCAGCACCCTCATATTACATTATTTGGTATAGTTTCAATCTTTTATTATAGTCTTGGTCTTCTTGATCTAACTCTAGTAGTGATTTTTTTTAAGCGAAAAATCCCTTGCAGGGCCACCTTGGTCTGAGAGACCATGACCAAGGGGTTCTAAACCATCAAAGTCATTTGGGAGTCGCGCCCAACCCTGCCTGCACCAAAATTATCAATTGGATTTTGGGTACCCAATTCAACGTTTTGGTAGGGTGGAGATTCGAACTTGGGACCTCCCTTGGAGGATTGCCATCTCCTCTCCAACTCACCTACAACACCTAGGTGCTCTAGTAGTGACTTTAGATTTTATATTCTTTTGAGCTTTGGTTTTGGCACTGATTTTGTTCTTCTAATTTTTGTTTTGGTTTTGACAAGTTGTAGTTATAACTTTGGCTTCTTTGTTTATTTCTTGTCACAACGTTATCTATTAAAAATTTGATATTTCTCACAAAATAAATTTGTCATGTTTCATCATATTCTTGTTTAGTACCAAATGTTTTTTTGTACCTTTCAAATTCATCATTATCCTTATAACCTTCTAAGGGTAACAAGTCATCAGAATAGTATGTATCACAATTCATATTTTTTAATTTCTTTGCATATTATTGACATTGTTCTTTGTAGGTCACCAAGAGCCATTTGGGATATGTTTTTCATTTTTTGATGTGTTATTTATTATAGGATCTTTGGTTTCACACCATGCATCTATTGATATAACACTCATATTACAATTTTTATTTATTTTCTGATTTATCTTCTTGGATGTTTTATTCAATATTTCATGTTGTTCTTGTATTTATTTTACGATAAGAAGAGTTTTTATTATCTATTTTGGATGATTCTATAAGGTAAAAGAATTTCCTATGTACTTGGTGATATTTTTGCTAAAATGGAAGCATTGTTTCACATTTTTTCTCTTTCTTGATTCATATTTTTCAACATGAAAGCCATGTGCACTATGTTTTCTCTTTGATGATTTATATTTATTGGTTGATATTGCATTTGTGATTTACATTTCTCTCATGGTAATAGTTGGTTCAAGTGTTTATGAGAAAGTGATGTCATATCTAAGGAAAATATCCCATTTTTGATAGAACCAATGGCTTCAATTTCTCTTTGTCTCTTAATGAAACATTTTTTATTTCCATTGACTACCCTAAATTCAACTGTTCTACCCTTATCCAACAATTGTGATACTAATATCAAGTTGTTGGTCAATATAGGTACATACAATACATTTTCAAGTATGCATTCAAAAAATGGAAGATTGAGTGAAACATTGCCTACTCTAATCTGGTAGATCTTGTCATTTATAATTTAATAGGTATGTTTTATTTAACTTGGATAGAATCAAACCAATACTAGTTACCAATCATGTGATTTCTTGCCCCTGAATCAATATACCAATAGTTATCCTCTAATTTTCTTATGTCATGTGTCCTATCAAAATTTTGTTCTAAATTTGATTTCTCATTCTTTTGTTGAAAGGTTGTGGCGGTTTGACCCATTTGACCATATTTTTATTTGAAAATTTTTTTTCTATGTTTTTGAGTTCCTCTCTTAATAAAATTTGGTTCTTCAAACAAGTGAGACTTTGTAAGAGGTATTTTTGATGAAGCCATAATTTGTAAAGAACTTCCTTTTAATTGTTTTTCCAATTCTTCAAATAAATGTCAATTCTTTTGTAATTTTTTTGGACAATGGAAAGTTTAAAAATATCTTTCTTATCAAGTAGAAAGCCTTTTAACTCCCTAATTAATTTTTTAAAATATTATTTTTCTTCAAAAATCATTTTAAGGTTCCTTATTGTTTTAATCAAATATTCTTCTTCAATATAATATTCTTTCTCTTTGGACAACTCAAATTTTCTCTTCTAATATTTTCTTCCTTTTATTTTTCTTCTTCTCACATTCATCATTTTAAATTTTCCTTCAATTTTTTTTTATATATTTTCAATTATCATTTCCTTCCAATGAATTCATTGTCTTTGAAAAAAAACCTTTCTTCACCTTATAACATAAGCCTCTTTAATATTTCCTTTAATAGGTCAAATTTACTATGCATCTTCTAAATTATGCATTCATTGTCATTCAAATATAATTAGAGGCATATTAAATGTAAGGCGATTTAATTTTTGAAAGTAGAGATTTCACTCCAATATCTAGAATAGGGTGTCACTCTTCCATGCTTTGTGTGTTTTTCAATCTACAAAAATATTTGTGCATTTCATTTTCACTTGCTTCTTCTAGGTAGTTCTCCAAAAATGGTCTATCACACTGGTTTAATGTTGTTTGGATAGTTTTGCAGTAGCCCATCTCAAGGTACATCTATGTTTGGCTTCTTTTCTGAAGCAAATGGCCTAACTATAAAGTGTTTCATTTCATGTGTTCCCTGGTTATCTTGTCTCTTTTTTTCTTTGGTTACACTCTTCAAAATATGCATTCTCTCTTGTAGGTTCATGTCTCATTTTCCTTGTTTATCTCTTATGTAGGTTCACATCTCCTTCACTTAGCCTCTTTAACAGGCTATTAAAAATAATGAGAATGTTTCTTTTGGACTTATCACTTATCATAAAGAGCACTTCTTGCACTCTTACTCCTCACTTTTTCTTCCTCATGTATTCACAGAACCACAATTTTAAAATTAGACTTAATTTCACAAATAAAATTGTATAGGATTATCGATACTCTTTAACGTGACTCCTCTTATGTAGATATTTAATTATCACTCACTTATGTGTCTCAATTAATCTTCTCACCTTGCTTTTCCAATTGTACCACTTCTCCTCCAATGTGGTGTTATATTTTGGTATGTTCCTTACTGCTTCAACACTCCACTTTCCTTCAGCTCATTTAGACGCTTTCACTCTCACAACTCTTGGATACTTTATCTTGTACTTCTATCAAACACATAAATATTTCCTTATGGTGTGACTCTGGTACCACTAATATCATATAATATATTTTCATATAATATAAGATTAAAGTTCTCATATAATGATTTACACAAGTATTCAAAAAAATAGATAGACTTACCATCCTCCCATGGATCACAAACCAAGTATTTTAGTACTAGTGTCATACTATAATTTCATTGCATACATCTCACATGTTTGCTCTACATATAGCCTTTACAAAGACTCTTGAAATGTCAACTTCAAATAACTATTCATCTCCTTAAGCTCTTCAAATTTCTAGGAGATATGACTCTTCATATTTCTTATAAGAAAAATACATTTTATTGACTCTCTAATAATGAAAACCTCTAATTATTACTAAATTAAAAATACTAAATGACTAATATTGACAAGACTCTTTCACACCATATATTTACAAAATACAAGATTTTTGCAATGTACATTCAAGGTACCAAACAATGTAATAAACTCCAACAAGGTTTATCTTCATTTAGAGGCAGTTTTGAAATCTCATAACTATAATCTATAGTATTTCTAGGTACAATAGTTCCTCATCAAGTGGTAAGATATTTCAAATGAAGATACACCATGAGAACCAATAAATATTTTCTAGTTTTTTCTATCTTTAAGGAAAAATATTTTTGAAGGGGATCCATGTAATGACTCCAATATAGCCACAAATACTATCTTTGATATTCTTAGATTGAGACCTAAGATATTATTTGATACCTTGAGAATTTACGTTAGGTTTGTTAATTGCTTAGACTAAAAATAAATAAATTATGTTGTATTTGTTTTATCATTTATGCTTTTTATCTTTTGTTACCTTTGTTACAAATAAGAGACTTCACCTTCTCTAAGTGGATAAGAGACATTTCTCTCTTTGAGTGGGTATGATTATTTTAAGACTTGGAATCTAGATATGTTACTTCATTTATGATTTATTGTCATGGAATCTAAATTCCATTACTAGTATATGCTTTTCTATTATGTATATATGAGATTTCTTGTTGTGTTTATTATTTTTGAAAGTTGTTTTGTTACCTTTTATTTAGGTGTCCTTCATGTAGTGAGGAAAAAAACTTTATTCAAGACCATCATGTCATAAGAAGGATGCTACATAGGTGGTTAGAATGAAAAATATAGGATCTTTTTTTTATCAATGTTACCTTCCATTTACAATGAATTATTATAGATATTTTAGGGTTTAAATTTAGAAAATTTCAATTAACATAGCTAGGTATTTCCTTGTCTAATAAAAGAAACAAGGAGCATTGGGATCCAATTTTGGATAGAATAAAATATTTTTAGCTAGCTAAAATGGTATGTTCCTAAATGTGCCTAGAGAAACACAAATTATAAAGGCTACATTATAGTCTATCCCTACATATATGATGTTATTTTCAATATTATCAACAAGCATAATATTAGTCCTTTAAAAAAATTGAAAGAGATTTTGTTTGGAAAGGATATGAGTAGAAATTTAGATTTCCTTTTTTCACATAGATAAATTTTGTAAAGGAAAGAATATTGGTAGGGAATTATTTTAAAATCTATAGATTTATGAGTTTGGCATTAGTGAGAAAAACTTGGATGGACATTTTTCAAAGATCAAGGAAAGAGGAAAAAATATTTCTTCAAAAATACATAAGGTTCTATGGATGCAAGAAATACTTTTAGCATGAGTCTTTCTTAGGGTTTTGACAAGGGACATTATAACGTAGAGCTTTCTATTTATCAAAAATATATTAGGTTGTTAGTTAACAAGGGGTATTTTACAATTTTTTTATGTAATTCTTGTTCAAATCCTTAACCTCTTATTTTTGATCTAAAATGGCAACAATTAGCTCAGTTTAATTTCCCTTACAGAGGTTCAAAAGTAAAAAATATATTGACATGAGCAATAAGTCCAACTATTAGATTTCTATGAGAAAATTGAATGAGAGGAATGACCCCAAACAAGTAGTATATGAACTCAAAAATATGATTAAAGAGTTTTATTTTTCTATTTTTCCTATAAAAATATGAGTTTGTTTGAATCTATTAAAGTAAGGTGGTTACACTCTCAAAATGGCATAAAGGGATTAAAAAAAGAAAAATTTCATACTCTTAAGGATTTCCCTTAGAAGAGTATTTGGTCATGTAAGGACCTCCATAAGTCATCAACATTCATTTGGTTTGTAGTCCAAAATGAAATTCACTTACAAATGACAATTTAAAAGAAGAGGATATCATGGACCTTTTAGGCGCACCTTATGTAAGTAGGATATAGAAACTTCAAATCATCTACTTTTTTTATCATTACTTTGCTTACACCATTTAGAAACAATCCTTCTAATCCCCCCACCATCACCACCAAAAAAGAAAGAAAGAAAGAAAGAAAGAAAGAAAGAAATAAAGAAATAAAGAAATAAGATTCTATTTGGTTGCTCCATTAACATTGAAAGAGTAGATGAAATTTGGCTAAATTATTTCAACTTAAATCTTTAAGAATTATTGTAGAGTATTGGCCCTCTCACTATTTTTTAACTGTTGTGGCTTGAAAGGAATAATATAATTGAAAAAAATTAATCTGAAAATTACACTCAAATTTTGATTCACATTGTTGCATCTCTTGCAAAATGTTTATAGGCCTTGTTGTTTTCTTTGAATGCACCTACCCATTTGAGAAAAAAACTAATGAGCCAAGGGCACCCATGCCTCACATAGAGAAAAATAAACAGAAGTGCCATAGATAGAATACCATATGTGAGGCAACCTATAGGGTTTTTAATCGAGGATGGATCCTCGTAAAACTTAAACCTTGATGCACAAAGGCATCCCAAGCTGAGGCTAAGGAGTTTTGTAGGGAAAGGAATTGCAATGAAAGTAAAAAAAAAAAAAAATAATAGACTATACAAAAAGTTAAAACCTAAGCTACAAGGATGATGCACCAAGAATTAAAATCCCTACTCCTAGCTACAGCAAGTGGCCATAAATGAACACAAAATCCATCAAATAATAGCTAGAATGAACACAAGTAAACATCACATAGCCAAGAATAAAAAACATATTAAATAAAGGAGGGCATAGTGAAATTAGTCCAAGATTTCATTAACATGCTAGAAAATTATTACAAGGCATGTAACCTAGAGGGCTTCATGCTCCTTAAACAATGGCTTGATGTTCAAGATCTACTTTTTACAATAAAAAGGAAAGGGGGGTGAAAGGAAGATCCCACAAGACCATATACTAAGCATGAGATGACAAATCCCAATACCTTTACAATATAATTTTAGGCCCTTTATAAGCTAGAAGGAGGTCCCTTTCACTCTAAAAATCTATCTAGAAGGCCTATAAGTTATCCTCTACTCTACAAACCAAATCCTTATACAACAAGAAACAACTTCAAAGCCTCTAAATCTAGGGCTATAAATACTAAGAGATTTTGGGTCTTTTAATGGTAAATTATTGTTGGCTTATATCTTCATTGCTATGTTGGGGATGACGACACCATTAATTCTTTGTTACATTTCTCCTAGAATTCCTTGCTTGTTAATGTAGTGGGTATGGCCTCCCCGAATGGAATATATTAGCAAGGTAGGCTTACATATATGGTGGGTGGTTGCTACAACTTCCACGTGGTTGGTTCTAATAGGCTAGGCCACCAAGGTCAACCTTTGTGGCCAATGGTGGGTGTCTTCTAAAATGTTCCTTTGACTACCTTCTTTGCATGCATAGCTACCACATGTCCCCGGTTGAGGTGGAACCTTCTTTGACTATTGGTAAGCCTTCTCTATTTGAGCATTGTTGTTATTATTCTCAGGATCTTGACTGATCACCATGTTTTTGGCTTTGGGATTTGTTGAGGCATTTTATTTCATACCATGCCCTTGTATATCAAAAGGACTATGCAGATCGTTAGATTAAAAATCAATGGCCCATAAGCCTTAGTGCCCTTAATGTGTCTATCTTGGGGAGAAGGTGAATACCAACTATTGATGGAACATCTAATGATTAGCATGGATTCTAATATTTTCCACCTCTTATAATCCTTTCCTTCTAACCAAATGTGGAAGACAACTTTCAACTGTATTCTTTGGCTTGTCCTGCCTTTGACTAAGTATTTTTTGGGTGAAACAGGGTTGTAGGAAAAGGTTCCCTACAACTTTGGTGACTTCCAGGGCCTTTTAGTCTATTGAAAAGGGTGAACCTAGACTACTTGCCTTGTCCTTGGGCATAGAGTTAAAATTGGAAGATAAATAGGAGAAGGAAATAATAAAATTAAAAAATGAAAGAGGTATAACACTGCTTCCACCTCAATATATTTTCAATGCTATTTTCCTAGGTAGAAAATGAGCGCCAACCATCGATGGAGAATTTAATAGCCAATTTGGATTTATATTCATACACCTCTTTTTCTATTAGAGTCAATGCATGATAGTTAATTTATTTGGACCCTTTCTTACTAATCTTGTTCCTTCAGGTCTTAGGATTCTAGTCATCTACGGACCTCAGACTGCTAGGTGCTCATGGAATCATCTACAAATCCTATTACTAAATTACACATAGTAGTATAGGTTTTGTGGATGATGAAGGCTTTTGATTACAAGTGGCCCTTGGATTTTTTCTTTCTTGATATGCCTATTGTATTGGAGAGATGAAACATGTTGTGATGGGAGATGTCGGGTCCTATAGATGTAGTCCATACCCAGGTCCAAGATATCACTCTTGGGGAAGTTAGATTAACCTAAAGACTTCATGTAAATGTTATCCCCACTAAATGAAATGTCCTTTTAGTTATCATAGAGAGGGATCTATGGATTCTCCTACTATTGGGGTCTAACTTAGATATTATCAAGAAGGCTATTGTATATGGTGTAGGCTATTGGCTATGGAGGATTGACACATAAATGATATTGATATTTCCACAATTGTCTCAAAACTTCATTGAATAACACATCCTCAACCAATCTCCTATATGGCATCATGATGTAAGTCAACATGAAACTATAGCTCTAGCAATTTATCTCATGAGCTCTAGCTTGTAGGAACTTATACAAAATAGAGGTCTTATATAGAATTATTTTGGGTTGGTAATGCCATCCTACATTGATATTTATATTAAATGCATGTGGTTGTCCTTTTGTTCCTCATGTCTAATATCAGGTTTTGAGCTTATCGCCATGATGCCAACAAATCACTATCCACTTCTCTTGGGCTAGATTTGACTATCTTTCACACGAGCCATATCAAAAGAGGATAGTCACCTACTATTTATACCTTGTTATTCTATTATATGGGATGCTACCACTCAAAATTGAGTCTCATTATTTTGGTAGGTTGATGGTAATCCTGAGAAGTATCTCCATTGTGAATGTATATTTATGTTTTCATGACCTGGATGGGATCTTTTGAGCAAGTTGTTTAACCATGTAACTATCGTCAGTATACCCTACATGCTAGGTTGGTTATTATTAGCTAGGTATTGCACATGGAAGTTTCTTCACCTACCATGGGCCATGCCTTGTTGATCCATTCGTGGCCTTCAAACATTTCCTCTTGGTTGCCTATTATTTGTAATACAATAATGCTCACAAAAATGTTAGTGAATTTTTCTTTTTATATAAGTATCTCTTTAGGTGGAATGGGAAAATATTTGCCATCCATCATTTCTAATTCTAAGGTATTATTGGTCTTTTGATTAGTGATGATATAGGGACTTCTCCAAAAGGCACCAAATTTGGTATAATGGCTAGGTTGATCCTTTATTCATCCCACTTGAGCATGTCGTCACCAAATTTGAAGTGTTGGGGGGTTGCATTCTTAATGAACCACACTTTAGTCACTTCTTGATGTTGAAACAATAATTATTTAGACATCTACCTTTGATATTTTACCTTTAGTAATTCTTCTATACTTAAATTCAAAGCATCATTCTCCTAGAGTTTTGGTTGAATGATGAGTGTTGTTAATGCTCATCATTTTAATATCATCAATACAGAGTGGCATCCAAAGGTTGTATGCGCTAAAGAGAAAGGAATCATGCCTTGGTATAAAGCCTTTTAAGGTTTTCTATTTTCTAAAATGAAAATCATACTTGTAAAAAAATAAAATCACACTTCTAGAAAATAATGCGAGAAGTGAAGTTACACTTGCAAAAGTTAAAATTACACTTGCAAGAAAATAAAATCACACGTAGAAAATTAAATCACGCTTGTAGAAATGGAAATTACACTTTCATAAATTAAAATTTAACTTGCAAAAATTGAAATCTAATCTAGCAGCTACATAAAACTAACCCAAAAAACAAATAATCAAAATAATTTATAGATTAATTACAAATAAAAATAATATACAAAATAATAAATAAATAAATAAATACAAATTCATTAATTAATTTTCAAACATATCTACAAGAAATAATACTTTCCATTGTGCTAATAGAGAGGGTCCTAGGTAGAAGTCATCTTGGTCACACCTCAATAGTGAAATATTTCTCTATTCTTTAAGCATTAGTTATCATACACCAATAATACAATAAAATATGAAGTTCTCATCCTAGGACTCCATGCATCCCTAACATTGTAGGTTAGGATTCTCTTTGTATTTGAAGATTCCTAGCTCATAGTTAACCAAGTCAACAATTTTTGTCAAACGAAAGATGAAAATCATAATTCATATAGAGACATCATTTCCAAAATTGTGACTTGGATAAAATCACTATCAATGTCATCCCTTGATCTACAATCACCATGTTGATGCTATGGCTAATGATGCATCCCTTATTCTCTTAGAGTTGGATGGCAAATAAGTATTAATAAACATTTGACAACTTAGGGATCCTTGCTTTCCTTAGGTCTAGTAGATTGCCTAATGGTGTGGATTATAATGAGAGTAAGAACCTAAAGCAATGAGATTGTTGCTATGTAATTATTGGTGATATATTATATCATTGATCCTTTTATGACATCCTTATTAAATGCCTATTCCTTATTGAAACCCAAGTAATCATCAAAGGGGCCCATGATGGATCCTACAGTGGTCACTTTAGTGGTATTTTCATTGCCAAAAAACTCTTATGTATGGATTATTATTGACCCTCCATTGAAAATTCTCTTATGACTACATAAAGAAGTGTGGTAAGTGTTAGAAACATGACAATATCATCAATGCTTCATATCAAGCTCTCCAACCTTTGACCTCTCCATGGCATTTTTCAATTTGGGGCTTAGAAATCATTAGGAATGTATATCTGGTATCATTTAATGGATATAAGTTTATTATCATGGCTATTGAATACTTCACCAAGTGGGTCAAAGCCATGCCACTATACCTAGCCACTAGAGTACAAGTCTCCACATTTATTCTTAAATATGTCCTCTATCATTTTAACATCCCTTTTATGCTAAATCTCGAGCAATGGAACACCCTTCAAGAACAAGGACGTTCAAAACATTTATGCTAAGTACACATTATAGTACAAATATGTTGAAAATTAGTGGTAACATTAGTCATTTGTACATGGAAGAAGCTAGTCCTCTCAATATACATAGTTGTACATAAGAGAGACCTTAAGGTATATGAAAGAGATCGATACATGGTACCAAGGTAGTACTGAAAATGATTCATCTTATCCATGATACTTGATTAAAGAGAAATCCTCATACATGGGTGTAACTTCCCTATATACTTGGAGTTTCTTAATCTGAAGATTTATGTTCAATTATAGTAATCAATGAGGTAAAAATGGAGAGACAAAATATCAAAAAAATTTGCCCTTATTCCTTCCCAATGATTTATAGGGTTGATTCCCAAGTGTCATTATGGAAGCTAAATTAGGCTTTAGATGTAGTAACTTAAAACAATAGCATTTTCTATAAATGTAAGTCAAAGTCATCATTTATACCAAACATTGCAAGTGTGCAAAGCATATATTTTGATTTTCGTGTATTAGAAATGATTTTTGATGCAAAATTTAATTGCAAAATTAGGTGTCGGTCTCTACTAAAAAAACACATTTTTACAAAAAAATACCATCTTTCTTACAAAAATATTCACTACATACTATAGGATCAAAAAAACTTTCAAATATTTATTCCCTCTTAAAATTTCCTAAGTTCTAACTCTTAATGACTTGAAAAAATTGCCCACTTATTTAATTAATAATTTTAAAATAATGCCCTCTATATGAATTAAACCCATGATTTTATTCTCTAAAATTTTGAGTTTATTTTTCAAACACCAACTTTCCTACTATACCAATTGCAACTTAGAAATGAAAATATTTTATTTTGAATGTAAAGTGCCTCATAATGAATGATTAATTGTGATTTGTTTTGATATTTTTTTCGTTCTATACGTTGAACCTTTGGAATTCTCACCAGTGGAAGCATATCTTTATCTTAGAGCATCTACTAGTTAGAATCGGTCATTATCTCAAAATATGACCCCCAATTTGATATTGCTTTACCTTTGGATGAGCATTTAATTTTAATGCAAAATATTATTCTAAAACAAGCTATTTTTTTGGATACAAGACATGTATACATACAAGTATTCTTTCAGTCAAAGTCTTTGAGAATCCATTCCCTACATAAGCTATAATAACTTAGGATTATGGGTAACACTATGGAAGAGAAACATGACAATTATTTATTTATTTTTAAAGAATGGATATGGAAAAATGTTTCCACTCAAGAACAATGATGATTTGTTTTTGCATCCATGGAATAGAATGAAAACAAAGTGATGTATTCTAGAATAAAGATATGAGTAGCTTACAAAACAAGAATAAATAAATAGAAATAAAATTTTATATGAGTTTAATAATGTCTCCAGGAAATATTGAGAAAATAGTTGGACTCATCTTGCAAGTATCTACTAGAAACACAAGTATGGGAGACCAAAATCACCTTTCCTCATGAAGTTTTTCTCCAATTATTATTTGACATATTAACACCTCAAAGGACATACCATTGGATGACAATATTTTTCCCTCAAAGAAACCTCACACAATACCTCATGGGTCACACAAATATCACATGACTTTAATACTAGATTTTGAAAAATAGTGGGGAGCAAACAATATTTTCAAAACCTGGGGGAAAAAAATATATTTTAAACACAATACATTTCATATTGTTACCAACTAAAAATCTTGCATACAACATACATTTTTAGACAACAATGCGTCTCTTTGTTTTAAGAGACTCTTTGGTCTTTCACCTTTTGCTCTGCCTTTTCATCTTCTTTCATACTCATGATAAATGTGACTATCCAACCTTATATAAGGTGAAATCATCAATCATTCCCTAATTATTACAAAATATCAAATAATGTAATAATGGCTAACAAAATTCTCAATGCCTTAATATCCTCAAGGTAATGGCCAATCTAGAGTTTCTAACATGAATGTGATTAGAATCCTTAAGAAAATTGTCAAAAAAACTAGATGAGATTGGCATCTTCAACTCTACCTGACTTTGTGGGCTTATCACACTAGTGTGTGAAACCCCATTGGTGCAACATCCTATAATTTATTCTATGGAATTGAAGCTATCTTCTCATTCAAATTAGATGTGCCTTCCTTATGATTTCTACTATGGGAATCCTCCATGGGAGACAAGTTTCATCTCACTCACCTTTCCCAATTAGATCTACATGATGAAAAGTGGATCTATAACTTAAAAAATGAAGAACATGTGCTTATACTGATAGGAGGTTGAATAGTATAAGATAAAACTTTTTTATTTTCAACCCATATCATAATGTCAGCAATATTAAATAAGTAAACATTACACAAAGAATCATATACATGAGAGACATGTTTTAACATGGTCCATCCAATGTGGGCTACTCCATGGAGAAAATATTCCTTATAAAATTTTCTCAATTAATTATCTTGGGAATCATTTCCCTATGAAAATGTTTATGGACCTCTATCCAAATGAGACACCAATTCCACAATCAAGTTTATGGATATCTATCCATAGGAGAACTCCTTTTCCTCTGCTCTGGTCGGTGATCCTCTTAGAAGACTACTACCTCCACTGCACTGGCTTGTGGATCTCTCTCCACTGAAGACTCCTGTCCTCACTTAGACAACCTTTGTCCTCACTACCCTGGCTAATGGATCTCTATCCACTGGAGACTACTATCCTCTTCTATGTCACCTCCAAAGTCTACTCTCACTCTATTCTGTCTTTGTATTAGATCTGTACTGAACACTATCCTCTACCCTGCACAAATCTGCTCAATCTCTGTCTCAAATCTGCACTAAACACTGTCTATCAGTATAGCATAAATCTGCTCAATATATATCTCAAATATGTACAAAAATTCCTCACTAGAACTTCTGCAATCTACTCAACAAGTCTTCACCAAGACTTACCTCAAATATGCTCAACAAGTTCTCACTAGAACTTGTCCAATCTAGTTGTAAGCTTTCAAAAAAGCTCACACAAATATGCCCTTAAGATTTCACAAAAGCTTCCTCAATTCTATATTTAAGTCCACTCTAGGACTTACTTAAATCTGTTCACAAGCTTTCACAAAATCTTGTTCAAATCAATTGTAAAACTTGCATACAAAAACTCAACTCAATCTCTCACAGAAAACCTCTTCAATCACCCAAACAAGTTTCACACAGAATATTGTTTAACTTATAGAAGCATATAGAGAATTTTTAGAGACTCAATATGTTTCACACTCACACAACACTCAATCACTCTTAAACTCTCCTTCAAATCAATTAATAGTAAAGAACAATTTGTTTCATAGAACTTGAACTATCACTCCAATGCTTTCAATCAATTATGCTCAATAAAATTCACTCAACCAATCACTCAAATTAAACACAACTTGCTTACAAACCCTAGACAAGTGTTTCACTATACTTCCAACAACTCACACTATGAATCTCAAACCTTGACTCAAGATGATTCCAAATTCACATAACAATGATACTCATGATCTTTCACAAATCCTAGTTCAAGATAGTTCTCAATTTCTCACTCAAATGTTCTCACAAACATTCACCAATCATGCACATGAAAGCTTACTCAAAAATGCTTATCAAACAAACCTTTTCACTCCAACTTAGCATTCACAACATCCAACCCAACAATATTTCACTCACAAGGATGATATGCCCATACCTTTTTTTTGATGAAGAATTGATCCCAAAACCCATCTCAATCACAATCACCCTCTTTGCCAATCTCAAAGGTTAGGTAGCAAAAACCTTCTCAAATTTTCATTCAAATATTCCCTCAAAATATTTCACCATACAAAACATTAAATCTCAATTACACCTTATAATCTCCACACTTCAAAAATGATTAGCAAAAATTAAACAACTCACTTCAACAATTAATTTTCTTTTTCACCTTATTACTCCTTCCAAATTCTAATCATAAAAATCACAATATAATATTTTAATTTTTATAAACCTTATATCTCCCTCCTAAAAAAAATTTCATGCCACATTAAAACCTTAGGAGAAAAAATTTAATTTAAAATTAAATACCTCTTTTGACTTCGCTGGGATTCGATCCCCCTCTACGTTGCCACCAGCGCCCTAGCCACGACTCAACTATCGCATAAGCTAGGCACTCACCTTGGTAGTCAAAAGAGCCTTGTGCACTTTAACTCACATGCTAGGTGCCAAAACCTAAAATAACGCTAGCAAAACACTCCCAGGACTGTCGTCGGGGTTCGATCCTGGGACCCCCCACCTGTCAACGTCTCAACGCACAATCGCTTACCGCTAGCCCAACCAGTAGGTTGGAAATGAGGCTTTAATCCTCCACTCCTTTGTCCCTTCGATGGTCATTGAATAAAATAAAAATTTATCCTTTTACTTGCACGCAGATCGTAAAAATTCGTAGGCACTCGAAATGTGAATCGATCAAAGGTACAACCTTAGGAAACCAAATGCACATGGTATTTATTCCATTGTGCCATATCCCTTTGGACATCAACGAAGGAGGAAAATGCATATGGCATTGGCGTTAATTAAACCTTTACCATTATAACCCTAACCTTAGGGTTAATTAAATTAAATTATAAATTTATTTATAATGAAATTATTATAATTAATTTAACAACTTTAGGTCTTAACATTAGACCTTTAATATTATAATAAAATATTATAATATTTTTTTTCTTGGGCCTTCCTATTGCTCCTTTAGACCTTATCTGACCACCTTGAATATTATAATAAGAGATATTATAATATTATTTCCCTTAGACCTAGAAGTAATTTTTCTCTTGCACTGCTTACTGAAACTAACTATTGACATCTTTCCTTTTGCACTGCTCACTAAAATTGAATCTTGACATCAATGACAACAAATATTGCTCATATTTCCAACAGAAAATATATGGTTTTACCAAAATAGGATCAAGTACACCTATGGAAAAAATGTATGAGCCTATTTATTTGAAGTTGGTGATCCCATTCTCAAGGAGAACAAGAAAATACCAACATCAAAGTAGATATTAAAGGTAAGTTCTAATCTAATTAGCTAGGTACATTAATCATTATTGCCAAGTTTGGATCAAGAGCTTACTAACTAGCTAAACATGATGGCAAAGAATTAAAAAACCTATTCATATCATGCATCTTAAGAAATATTATATTTGAGTCTACATTATCTTCCTATTATATTTTTTTGATTGTTGTTGCCTGCTAGCATGAATATATATTCTCATACTTGCTTGTATGCGCATGCTTGTATTCACTTGGACTACCTTACTACACATCAAATTAGAGATCCACGATGACACAAATGGTGATCCTAGTTAGGATAGTTCATTATATCATTTTACTTGCACTAGGTGACTAATGCGAGTGGATCCTCCTAGTCCCAATATTTTGCAAATCAAATTAAGATTCACATAATCTATCTATTATTATCAATATAAATCAATCAACCTAGTTAATTGTTCCATATCAATTTCAATATATATCATCCTCTACTTGTATTTCCTATATGAATGTATTTCAATCTCAATCATCCTCTACCTACATTGCATGTATATCTGTATTTCAATCTCTATCTCAATTTCAATATTTATCATATCTAAGATTACATATATGCACATGCTTGTATTTGATTGGACTACCTAATTATAAATTGAGTTAGGTATTTGTGATGATACTAATGATGATCCTAGTTAGGATACTTTATCCTAGCACTACACTTGCACTAGGTGAATGATTCAAGTGGATCCTCCTAGTCCCATCTTTTACAAATCAAATTAAGATTCATGTAATATATATTATTATCAATCTAAATAAATCAACCTAGTTAATATTTCCTTCTCAATCTCAATCTCTATCATCCTCTATTTCAACTCCAATCAAAATATCTTGATCTATTTCTCTTGATCAATCCATCCTTATCAAATTAGGTCAATCTATTCTTTTTAGATCAAATTTTCAATCAAATCTAATATTTGATATACTTTAATAAATTTGTTTCAAGTAATTTAGATCAACCTATCCCTATTAATGTAAGTCAATCTATCACTATCAATTTGAATCAACTTATCCCTAGTAATTTAAATCTAGATATCTCTATCAAATTGAATCAATCTATCTCTATTGATCAATCCAACTTAGTCCATATTTATCAATTTACATTAGTCTATTAGTCATTGATCTATCTCTTCATCAATGAAAATAAATCTACCTCTTCATCAAATTAAGTCAATCTATCATCTATCTTTATCATTTATCTCTATCTAGATTAATCTAATTTGTCTTAAAATCAAATCTTCAATATCCTTCAAACTACAACTTCCTTTCCATATGATGAATACTACAAAATTTGCAAGTATTGATCACAAATCCAATCACATCAAATTATTCTATCTTATCCCCAGTTACCTTGTGAATACTATGTTTTTTCATAGATGTTGATAGCCCCATCAATATTGTCCTCTATTGCTTTTCCATATAACATCTTATGTGTGGGGGAAACTAGCATTTAGCACAATGTCTCCTTGACTGGGTGCATCTTGTGTTATCACATCAATAAAGAATAAGTCTTCTATAACAATTCTTTATGAGGTAACTCAAATAACAAATCAATCCAATTTCCCTAAGGATAAGGGGCAAAAATCAATCAAGGTGTGCTGCAACTAATGGGCTAATAAAATATTTTCAAACAATTTATGACTAACAAATGAATCAAAGTATCATCTAAGCACGTGCTTAAATATGTCCAATCATCAAAAATTCCCTTTGGGAACTCACTTAAAGGTAACTAGTTTATCAAAATGTCCTTTGGGCACTTGCTCAAAGGTAATCACGTTCTTAAAAAAAAGGATGTCCTTTGTGTGCTCACTCAAATATAATTAGTTTATCAAAAATTCCTTTTGGGTGCTTGCTCAAAGGTAATCAAAATATCAAAATTTCTTTTGGGTGCTTGCTCAAAGGTAATAATGTTCATAAAAAAAACTCTTTTGTCACTTGCTCAAAGGTAATAAATATATCAAAAATACATTTTTGGGTGCTTTCTCAAAGGTAATCAATTTATCAAAAATGTCCTATAGAAATTTTCTCAAAAGTAATAATTTAAAAAAAAATATTCCTTTAAGTTCATGCTTAAAGGTAATCAATCTCAAAAAATTATCCTTTAAGTTCATGCTTAAAGGTAATCGATTTCAAAAAATATTATCCTTTAAGTTCATGCTTAAAGGTAATCAATCTAAAAAATTGTCCTTTAAGTTCATGCTTAAAGGTAATCGATCTAAAAAATTATCCTTTAAGTTCATGCTTAAAGGTAATCAATTTTAAAAACTATCCTTTAAGATCATGTTTAAATGTATTCAATCTTGAAAATTTTCCTTTAAGTTCATGCTTAAAGGTAACAAATATAAAAACTTATCCTTTAAGTTCATGCTTAAAGGTAGTTGATCTCAAAAATTATCCTTTAAGTTCATACTTAAAGGTAGTTGATTTCAAAAATGTCCTTTAGGATAACACTTAAAGGTAGTTAATTTCAAAAATATCCTTTAGGGTAACACTTAAAGGTAATCACTTACAAAAATATCCTTTAAGGTAACACTTAAAGATAATCACTTACAAAAATATCCTTTAAGGTAACACTTAAAGGTAATCAATTTTAATTCCTTTAAGTTAAACACTTAAAGGTAATAAAGTAAAAAATGCTCTTTTGTGCATATATATATATATATATATATATATATATATATATATATATATATATATATATATATATATATATCTTATGAAGGTAAATCTATCGTTGCTTAAACACTCATATTATAATTAGGCTAAGAGGATACCACTTAAGGTTGAATCTCTTTGTGCATAGCTATATATTTGTTAGATATTAATGCTTCAAATGATTGTATTATGGTAGTGAAGGGTATTTAAGTACATAGGATGCCTAATTTAGGTATAAAAAACCCTTAAAAAAACTTGTAACTATCTTGTCCTATACTACATGCATGTACCTTGTGAGGGGTGGTTATACCACTTGACTTATCACATGGTTTATGATAAAATAACTCCTAACATACCTCCCTTGTTACATTATAGTCAAAAGATCTATTTTTCTTATGAACAAATAATAATATCTATGGTAATTTTAGAATTTGAGAGAGAAATTTCCTCCCTTAATGTCTACTTACTACATTTGATACGTTAGGAGTGTCAGGTTCTATCAACATGTACTCCAAAATATATTTGTTACAAATTACTTATTCAAAGCTCAATGCTTGAAATGTGTTTCTTTAATGTCTTCAAGTGAAGCTTGTGTTTCATCAATGTGGAGGATCTTCATTAAATATGTTAGTTGTTGATGAGATCAAGTGTTCTCTTGTCGTGTAGACTTATTCCTAAATTGTATCTTGATCAATGTCTTCTACTGATGTAAGGTTGATTACTATTTATTCTTTTCCATGTCTTCACTTATTTGATTAATTATTTATTTATTATATGTGATGTACTTCTACTTCCTTTGGTCTTCAGTGTGATGTGTTACCATGCAACCTATATCAATCATCGAATTGACTGGTTTTTAATGTTTTTCATGTGTAGTCATATATTTTGTTTGAAATGGTTTCCATTTCAAGATTTGATTGTCTTCTGATGGAGTGAAATCAATATTCTTCTAGTTCTTATTGGAATTGTTCATTTGTAGAAGATATTATTTGTGATATGCAATGTATTCACGCTTTATTTGATGTGCTATTGATGGATGAATATTCAATGTCTATTGCATTAATTTCTCATTCTCTTTACTATCTTCAAAAAAATATATTGATGGTGAAGAATCACATTTTGAGTGTACATATTCACTCTTAGGTGTTTGATTCCTAATGATTTTGGTCACATTATACCACTAATAATTTGGATCATTTGAATGCATCCACGTTTCTTAACCTATCATATGTATAGTATCATACCGAACATTGTTGTGCTATCTTATCTCTGCTTGTGCAACAAACACATGTTCTTCTTCTTCTTCACATTCTTGATTATTTTTTCTTCTTATTTAATTTCTTTCCCCTTGGCTACATTACTTTGATGTGCCTTTATCCAATTTTTATTTTACTACTCTGAAGATGACCTATTTTTCTATTGGTTCATTTCTCATGAAGGTGATCCATTTTTTAATAAAATATTCCAACATTACCTCATGGTATGTCCATTTCTTACACAATGTTCACACATCCTTTGTGTTTTGAACATACCTCTTTTAGAATCATTTATCTAATTTTGAAATATTTATAAATTATTTCTTTTTGGGAAAGAATTGTGGAGGTCTCATGCCTCTTATGAATGGTTTCTTCTCTATTTTATTTGTAACTAGTAATTATTATTCTTCTTCTATTATATTTGAGGACTCTACTTTTTGAAGTTGGTTCACCAACTTCTCAAATCTTGGTGTTTGCTCAATAATATTTAGTGTAGTCATAAATACATTGTACTTTGTTGGGACTGATCTCAAAATAATAGAAATTGACATTTTATTAAATACCTAAGTTCCAAATGCTTACAATGATGCTCACAATTCTTCTATTCTCCTCATGAATGAATCAAACTTTTCTCCACTCTTTATATTTAGACAATGGAGTTGGATTTGGAGTAATAAAATCTAATTTTGGTTCTTGGCTTCAAATACTATCTTAAAATTGTCCCATGCATCCTTGAATATGGTTGTATCTCTAATGTATGCTTGGACCTCACCTGCTACTTCAATAAAGATGATAAGTCTTGCTTTTTTGTATGCTTTGTCAAAATTTATTTGATCTTTTCCATCTATAGTAGGATAGGAAGTTCTTCCATCAACTACTTAAACTTCTTCAAAATCAAGTTGTGTCATGAGTTTGGTATTCTAGGTAGCATAGTTTTTTCCCCTCAACAATTGGGAATTTGGTAACAAGAACCAGTTCAGTGCTCCACTAGCCATGGTAATATTTCACAAAATTCAAATATTCTTCTTTTATTGAGCCAACATCAAAAAAATCTTTTAGATGAGTATATATATGCGCCTATACTTATATTTCAATTGATGCTTCAAAATTTGTGAGATTGAATTGTGTCTTCCTAAGTGAAGGTAGAGGGAATGCTACTTCCTCTATGGAATATTTTTTCTTTAAAATACTTTATTTTTTCTTTGTTTGAAAATCTCCACATGGAACTTTCTCATTTGTCCAATGTGTTGCATTTTAGCTGAGTTTCCTTCAAACTTTAAATTTATTATGGTAAAATTTGAATAGTGCCTTGATTGTTATGCTATCAATTTATAATTAGCAAAAGGATATTATTCCTTTCTTCTTGAATTTAAAAACTTATTTGATAACTTGTTTTGACATTGGTTCTATCCATAATGCTTTTCATGGGCCTTTTATTTGAGATATAACTTGGTATGTACTATCCAGGTGACTTTTGGATTCGTTTAGGTAATCAAGCATTCTAGATCTACACTTTAATTTTATCGTGAATATTTCCTAAGGTTGACATCTATAGATTATTGTTGAGAATCACTTATTTCTTCTCAATAAAATAATGATCATTCTAACACCCTTATCTACTAAATTTTAAATGCTTTTCTAGATGGATTTGTCAACGTCATTTAGTTTCCTTGGGTGAGAATTTTCTATCCTATAGGTGCTTCATTTTTAATGTCTACTTTGATGTCTAAATTATTCTTTTGTGTTTCATTTCTACATTTCTTTTTATAGTATTCCATTTCATTTTAAATTTTAAGTGCATAGTGACTATGGTCTTATGTGCAATGTACTTTATCCACGAGTTTCTAGTTTCCTTCTCAAATAGTTCTAGGGCTATGATGACCCAATTTTGCTTGGATGATACGACAATGTTCATGAGAGAGATGGTAGTAGGAATATTTAATTTATTTATCTTACAACAATAATATATCTTCTTATCTCACTCTACCTTGCTTTATAACCTACACATTGAGGTCATTCTATTGAGACATGAGACTTTTTCCGTTCTACATTCTATTTTATTTTTTCTTAATCATTTATCACTTTTATAAATGTGGGTGAAATTTCTTTCAATGCACTCTTTTAACTATTGCTTTCTTTTGTTTGCCTTGATAACATGAAGTTTATTCCTTGGTTTGTTTTCTTTGCTTGCTAGACTTTGGTTTGGTTTATTAACACTTTTCATGTATTTTTATTAGAGCCATTCTTCTCTATGTGACTAATATTTCTTTTTTGTGTAGCAGGAACCTATCTTATGTTTAAGATTCAATTCTTAGATTCTTTCTTTTTTTTCTTGTTTGAACTTGAAATTTTCCTTCTAGCCTTGCTTTGATGGAAATACTAACAATTTCTCTTTCTTTCTTCTTGCTTTAGGTTCCAAATGCCGAAGCAACTTTGAAAAGATTACGTAATTTTCAAGCTCTTTGTTTCTATACCTTAACATATTCTCTTGGAATATTTACAATGCTAAAAATGGATTCAATGGCCTATATTTTTATGATGCTTCTATATTTTTCACTTTTCTTTTCAATACCTTTAAAAAAAGAGGCTTTTTTGTAATTTTTAGAAGATGTTTCAAATTACTTCCTTTTTTGTGATTTTTCCAAGAAGCTTCAATGGCTTCTATATTTATCTTAACATTTGAGAAGCTTCTATGAGTTCCTTTCTTGTATTTGCTTGTTTGTTTTGTATAGGATTTATGACCTTTGGTATTTTAGAAGGGATTGTAACTCTTTGAAAATTGAAGCATTTTTTCCTTTGATATGGGATTTTCACCCTAAATTTTTTAAATAAGCCATGGAATTTTCCTTCATGGTCATAATTTTATAGAGGGTACTTTTACCCTTGAATATTCTTATCTCAAACTTACAATTTTCTTCAAACAAAGTATACCTTGGCTCTTTGTATGCCAAAGCTAGAGAAGGATCAAAAGAAAAATTATTTCTTCCTTCTACCTACTTTTATACCATATGTTAGATCTTAATGCTTCATATTATTGTATTATGGTAATTAAGGGTATTTAAGTCTATAGGATGTCTAATTTAGTTATAACAAACCCTCAAACAAGCTTGAAACTATCTTGTCATATACTATATGCATGTACCTTGTGAGGGGTGGTTATACCACTTGACTTTTCACATGGTCTATGATGTAATAACTCCTAACAATATTTATATTTTAGAAAAATATCCTTTAAGGTAACACTTAAAGGTAATTGGTTGCAAAACTACCCTTTAAGTTAAAACACTTAAAGATAATCAATTACACAAAATATATACCTTCTTGCAGTGTTTGATGTCTCTCATCCATTAATTATTTCCCTTTTTCCCTTTTCATATCCCCTCTTTCATCTCTTTGTCAAATCTTCCTTAATCAATTCTTAAATTAACATCAACCATCAATCATTAATTATAAATCAAATATCTAATCAACCATCATATCAATCCAAACCCCCCTTCTATCCAATCAAACCCAAATCCTTTTTTTTTTATCTTGATCAAATCACCTTTTGATATTTCATCTCATCTTAGTCAACTTTTCACCATTGCCCTCATGTGGATCATATCCAAATCAAGTTTGTTCGGTTCAACATGGTTTTCCTCTCAAAACTTGAGGGGACACACTAGGATAAGACAATATTTAATGTTGTCCAAAACATAATCCTTAATGTGAATTTACTCAATCTTTACATCCAATATTAACTTTAAGCACCAAAACAAAATTAGGGCATCTACATTAGTTTTTTATACATTGAATTTACAATAAATACATAAAAGGGATAAAATATGGACACCTAATTTTGTGCACTCTACTCCACCATAACCTCTATCCACCAGCCTTCTGGTCAAATTAACTGAATCCACCTTAATTTGACTTTAATCAATATTTTCATCTCACATCAACTTTAAGCACCAACACAAAATTGGGATATCTACATTAATTTGTGGTACATTTATTTTACAACAAATGTATTAAGAAGGGATAAAATATAGAAACCCAATTTTGTGCACTTTAGTCCACCATAACCCCCATCCACTAGCCTTCTAATCAACTTAACTGAATCCACCTTCCTCATGCCTAAATTTAGAATATTTAGTGCTCCAAAAGCAATGGAATATTTGGGGCATTAATATCCATTGCAAATCTATACAAAACTATAAACATTTTTTTTATTAGAAAGGCCTAAAAAATAGATTTCCAATGTCTATATATATGTCTATACTACTATAATTACCAATGCATCAAACTACAAGAAAACAACACTTGGGTCTTTTGAAATTTTAACCACCAAAGTCGATGTTTTTGAAAATTTTAATTTTTTTTGATGCTAGTGTCAACCTAATAGTATGTTAAAAACTAGAACCTTAAATCTAAAACTCTATATAAATCCACCTTTGGGGAAGTCCTAGGAAAGATTGCAAGAAAAAAATATTTCAAGAAAAAATATTGTAAAAAAAAAATTGCAAAAGAAAGAGATTGAAAAGATTACAAAAAATAGATAACAAGGTAAATGAGATTACAAGTTGAAAAAATAGATTACAAAGATTGAAAATATTGCAAAATAAAAGATACAGTTCTTCTAAGAAGAATAAAAATTATCATAAGAGATATCCATATGCTATTAGATTTACTTTGTGGAAAATTTGTGTGGAAAACTACATCGTTTCATTTTCTAGCGATTCATAGCAAGCATCAAATTATCAAGTCATTAGCAAGCATATTTCAACAATTTTGCACTAGAAAAGGGGTAACCTGTGGTCTTGGGTTGTGTCTATTCTATATTTTTTTGCATCTACTCAACATTATCTTTTAGCATTTGTTATCTTTTTTAGATACTTTTGTCACAAGAAATAGAGATTTTATTGTCAAAGTAAGAAAGTCATTGTCTTCGCTAAGACCTGACAGATCCCTCTACATTGATCATCACATTTTTTTTTCTATCTTGTAAGATTTTGAAAGGTTCTATAAAATATCTAGCAAAGAGTGGTGTTTCTATAAGTAGGTGACACTTTTACTTTATGATAGAATCAAGTATTTTATATCCTACATTTTGTTATTTTTATTTTAGGTAATTAGATCTATTTTTTCTATGTAGTAGTTAGGGTTTCTCTTTCTATTTGTTGATTAATTAGCAAAGGAAAAAATATGAATCCCATTTTAACTATGATTGAAGTAAGGGGAAAATTGTATCATTATTTTGTAGACATTAAAAAAAATTGCATGTAGCTTGCAATTTAGGGAAAACTATTTACTACATCTTTATTGTCTAAAAAGAGAAGAATAAATCATTTTTAATCAAAAGTGCATCATTTCATCTAGGATTTTGTTTGATGTATTTTCTATTTAGGCATCACAAGTCAAAGATAAGATCAAATCCAAAAATAAAAAATTTATGTTCTAGATAGAAGTGGTTCTTAGGAGGAAACTTGGTTCCTCGATTGCCTTAGAAATATAGGTGTTTGCAACAATACATATTACACATAGTCTTTGTATTATTACTTTTATTCCCCTTAGTCTCGAAGTGAGAAGTGGTAAAAGGAAAGGAATTGGTATCTACCCTTCATGCTCCTCCCTTTTACCCTCCTCTCACCTACAAAATGACACCTCTACACAATAGATTAGGACTTTTAGATTATAGAGTTTTCCCATTGCATGTTATGATATGAAAGTAGTTTTCAGTTCTTTGAACTCACTATTATAAGTATCCCCCCATGCAATCCATAACACATGAAATTTGTGCCTTTGCATACCACATATGGACATGAGGAATTTGATTTTCACGTTATAGAGTTAACACATACACATAAACTTAATCATCCTTTTGTCATTACTCATTGTATTTTGCATGAGCATTCCATCTACATGAGACTAGTAATGTTTAAATATGGAGTTTCTTGTTATGTGGGTCAAAATAAAATAATGGTATTAAGAAAATATCCTATATTGTCATTATATAAACCTTGCAACCCATATGATGATACATTTGCACATAATATTGTGACTTTCTAATGTTTGCCATATCTACCATAAATTCCCCTCAAAAAGGAAATCTACATGTATTTCTTATGCATCATTAACACATATTGATAAATACCTATAGAAAAGGATTGTCATGAGTTGGATGAACCATCTAGTGTTATCCTTCTACATTAATATTAAAGTTATATCACTCTCACAAATGGAAGGTGTCTACTTTAATCGAAGAATTACTTTACTACACATCATCAATAGTTTTGACATCTAACCCTATCCATTACATTGGATCATACCTAAAAATAATCTACATACTTCACATAATATTTAAACCCTACTAAGTGGTAGATTATAATAGTCCCAATGTCTAAAGTTAAAGTATATTTGGGACCCAACTACATGTGCATGGGCTATGGGTTAAGGCTACGTGGAATCACTCATGCACATGAGAATGAAAACATGAATTAATTAACAACTTGATAAAAAAATGATTATATTTGTAGGATTATGAACAAAATATCCTAATATTAAGAATATTGAAATGTTTAAATCTAAATAATGTTAGAATATTTTGCACAATGGTTTTAGAGAAAGTGGTATGAAGCAAGGATTTTCACACCAAAGGTTGAGGTTTCGATCCTATGGGTTGTTAAAATATTTGTGATCTAACCATATTAGGCTATGACTAATAGTTATGAAGTACCTACAAGTGCTCTTGATGTAGCTTATGAGCAAGTATTATGTAAGCCTACAGACATTCTCTATTTAAGCCTACAAGCATTCTATATGTAAGCCTGCGAGCATCTTTCTATATAAGACTGAGTATTCTTCTATGTAAACCTATAAACATTCTATATGTAAGCCTATGGATATTTTTGTGTATTCACCCTTAGTGATATTGGTTAATCCACCTTTGTGGTTAGCCTTGATTAAAGAGTTTAATGCATTTTTTAAATGGTAATTTAACCTTCAAGTCAAGTTATGTTAGCTTGAGGTTAACATTTAACTAGTTATTTGGTATCACAATAAATACCCTCTATTGACTAATCCATAGCATCTAGTTATGATATGTGAGATTGTGGGATGCCTACAAGGCACCCATACTTATTCCTTCTTTCTATTAATGCAATTTATCTCTTTCTCTATATTTCTCTACATGTTCTATTTTGCTCTTCCTTTTTCTACATATGATTGTGGTGAATGTATCTTTCAAAATATTTTTGAGAGTATTGTTAATTCCAACATGGTATCAAAGTCAAAATGAAAAAACTTTACTCAACCACATAAAAAGGTTATATAGGACAAACCATAGAAAATGTGAGCAAACCACCAATTCTATTGGATTCCTTGTAAAATTTCAAGGGGTCATTGGTTTAACGCTTTTTATGATTTCATCATCCAATGTCTCATTTTTTTCTTGGAAAGAATTCATTCTTTCTCTCCAAAATTTGAATTTTTAAAATAGAATATTCCATGGAATATTCTATTTTAAAAATGGAATATTTTATTTAATAACAGGAAAAAACTAGCACACATCAAAATTTGGCATGAATGAGTCATTAGAAAATGACACCGAGAGGCTAAAAATTGATTTTATGGTGAAAACATAATAGCAACATATATGGGTGAATTCCACTTGGTTCCAAGTTTGAACTCATACATATATTTTTTGAGAGGGTGTTGAGCAACATTTTCTTCTCACATTATTTTATTTTCCATATCAATAGGATTTTGACTAATACAAATATTCCAATGATTATGTAATGGTAAAACTCTCAGTCATTAATGAAGAGGTATCTAGTTTAAATTACAATGCTATATTTTATTTTTTATGAGTTTACATTGTGGATATTTTTCTATAGATATTTTAAGATATAGGTATTCAAACACATGCAAATAGTATGTTACTAGACATAGCTCTAACATCCTACATATACCATGTTTGAATCTTGACAACAATAATTTTCTTTTGCTTGGCACTTCCTTAACAGATATTTCTAGCTAATTAGCCTCCACATCTAAATAGTTGCATTGATGTAGTAGCAAGATGTTTAAATTGTATCTCAAATATTCTATATTTAAATTTCAATGCCTTATATCTTTTGGTTGGCTATTAAATTAAACTATAACATCCCTTAAAAGGGAACACCATTTCTTTGGGAGCATGTATGTGATAATGGTGCAATGGTTAGGGCTCTCCATTATGACAAAAAAGTCCCAAGTTCTAATCTCATCATCAAATTGACACATACCTTGGGCATTAAATTGTTTTTTATATATGTAAATAAATCCAACTAAGCCTCATAATACAAATGCAACATTTGTCATTTACCTTACTATTTTGTAGTCCTATCAGTGAATGATGTCAATAGAGCTGGCACCTAGAGGTGACAAGTGGTAATTTCTAGTTGGTCAATTTTTTTCTTAGGTCTATAATTTAATTGTTCACATATTTTAGGTCTTACATGTCCAAACTTCTAGAGGCCATAATGTCTTCATACAAAAATATTTTGCATAGTTTTTTAATCTCTACATGTTGGTGATATTAGTTCATGGATATATTATTGTTTTTTATTGGATTTTTCAATGCAATATGGACCCAATTGGAATTCTCCTCTTTGGTGTGATATTAACTGCAACAATCTATTGACATACTAATTGGTAAATTTACTCACATTAGTACATGCATGTTATAAAATCCTTCTTTAGAAATAGGATCACATGTTCAAAACTCATTTTCTCTTATTTCTCTTATCACAATAGGTTTGATGTCTTAATGGAATACTAAAAATATAACTATAATTGAGCTCATTGGTGTAATGGTTAATTAGTTGTATTGAATTTGAGAGATTTAAAACTTAATGTGCTTATACTTCTCTTTTCTCATAGTGGATGTTTGCTCTAACTCTAATAAGCCACTAGGATGGTGATTGGTAATTTTTTGGATTGCAATAGGAGTAGGTTTTCGATGGTCAATGCAAGGTATGACTTACTCCTATGACCCCTTTCTAGCCATTGGGTTTATTATTCAAAGGCCTATCTATGCTTCATGATTCAAATTCTTTCTCTAGAGAGTGGAGGATAGAATGTGGTGACCATATTGTATGTTGAAGATCTTCCCATAGGAAGCTCAACATCTTAATCCAAAATGTGGAGTTATAACTTCATAGTTTGGGAGAGGTCAATATTTTTCATGTGTCTTTGGTAAGAGAAGATAACGGGATCCATTGGCCCATATGAGCATTCATTAATGCAAGGGAAATGTATCATCTCTCATGCCTTCTCTCCTTATACCTTTAGTTTAGATTATGGGGATGTATTGAAATATTTGTAATTTAACCTTATTAGGCCAAGGAAGACAATGATGAAGTATCTATGGGTACTCTTGATGTAGCATACAAGCAAGTGTTATGTAAGACTTTGAGTGTTATTTATGTCTACGAGCATTCTGTATGTATTACCATGAACATATTTCTATATAAGCCTATAGAAATTCCTTTATATAAGTCTATAGGAAATTTTTATGTACTCACCCTTATCTATATTTGATCATACACATCTATGGTTAACTTTCATTAAAGGGTTAAATACATTTATTATGTTATATATTAACCTTCAAGTCAAGTTATGTAAGCTTGAGGTTAACATTTAATTGGAGATTTCATATCACTATAAATATCCCCCAATGACTAATCCATTGCATCTATTTGTGATATAGGATATAGTGGGAGTGCCTATGGGCACCCACCTTTTATTCCTTCTATCTATTTATGTTTTTTTAATCTCTTTATCTATTTTTATCTTTATGTTCTTCCTTTTTTTACATAAGATTGTGGTGAATGTAAGTTTTGAAATATTTCTAGAAAGTAGTCTGAATTATGATATAGATGTACCTTAATTTTTTAGGACAAGAGGTTTACATAAAGTGGTAGGAAGCAAGGAATTTCAAACCATAACCCAATGTTCCAATCCCATAGATAAATATTAAAACTGAATCAAATTGCATGAGCGTAAGTGGTTAAAAGTGTAGAATTCCAATGCAAAGACTCATGTTCAAATATTACCGAGTGATATATTTTTATCTATGAGAATATTATTATAATACCACTATGTGGTTTGTTAAAATGTTGTGTAGTATCATCATGATGAAATAAGGATATGGTTATTTCAATTGTATAGAACCAATTAGAAGATAATATTATAACATTGTAAACTCATTGATATTATAATTATAAAATCTTACAAATATTATAATAGTACAAACTCATTACTATTGAAATATTAGTATGGTTTAGTACACAAATTCATTATTAGAGGGAATATGTATCATCTCTAATGTCTTTTCTCCTTGGCCCCTTAGTTCAAATTATGGGGGTGTGTTGAAATATTTGTAATCTAACCTTATGAGGCCAATGCCATCAATGGTGAAGTAGCTATGGGTTCTCTTGATGTAGCCTATTGGTAAGAGCTATGTAAGCCTTTGGAAAATATCTATATAAGACTATGAGCTTTCTATATGTAATCCTATGGGTATATTTATATGTAAGGCTATGGTAATTCTTCTATGTAATCCTATGGGTATCTATATGTAAGCCTATGGGCACTTTTGAAATTTACGTCTTTGCACACCACCTAGTGATGTGAGAAACTTAATTTTGAAGTTTTTTTTTGAAAAAATTGAAAAAAACTTGTATTAAAACAAAGATCAGTTACAATTGGGAGTAGACACATACCAACTGAAAACAATGAAAGCACATGATTACAAGATAAGAGGAAGATTTTCCATGGAGCCAAATCTCTTGAACCAATACCAAGCTAGCTGAGGGAGCTGATTGGTCTGTTACAACAACTGGTCGTGAAATCGTGCAGCAAACACCAACTTCACCTTTGGCCGCGAAAAAGCTGCAAGTCACGAAATCGTGACACAAGACTCCTCTGGCCATAAAAAGTCAACCTGTTGTGAAATCGCGACAACAATCCTCCCTTGGCCGCAAAAAGTCAACCTATCGTGAAATCGTGACATGTCGTGAAATCACGACAACAATCCTCCCTTGGCCGTGACGGAGCAACAGGTCACGAAATCGTGACACCTTTCCACCTTTGGCCGCGACGGAGCAACATGTCACGAAATCGTGACAACTTTCCTCTCTTGGCCGCGACGAAGCAACATGTCGTGATATCGTGACAACTTTCCTCCAGCGGCCGTGATGGCGCAACACGTCGCGAAATCGTGACAACTTTCCTCCAGCGGCCGCGATGGCGCAACATGTCGCGATATCGTGACAACTTTCCTCCCTTGGTCGCGACGGCGCAACATGTCGCGATATCGCGACCAAATCCTCCAGCGGCCGCGACGGCGCAATCATGTCATGATATCGCGACAACTTTCCTCCCTTGGCCGCGATGGCGCAACATGTCGCGATATCGCGACAACTTTCCCATAGCGGCCGTGACGGCGTAACATGTCGCGATATCGCGACAACTTTTCTCCAGCGGCCGCGATGGCGCAACATGTCGTGATATCATGACAACTTTCCTCCAGTGGCCGCGACAGCGCAACATGTCGTGATATCGTGACAACTTTCCCACAGTGGCCGCGACGGTGCAACATGTCGCGATATCGCGACAACTTTTCTCCAACAGCCACGACGACGCAACATGTCACGAAATCGTGACAACTTTCCTCCAGCGACCGTGACGGCGCAACATGTCGTGATATCATGACAACTTTCCTCCAGCGACTGCGATGGCGCAACATGTCGCGATATCGTGACAACTTTCCTCCAGCGGCCATGACGGCGCAACATGTCACGATTTCGTGACAACTTTCCTCCAGCGGCCGTGACGGTGCAACACGTCGCGATATCGTGACAGCTTACCTCCAATGGCCGCGATGGCGCAACAGGTCATGAAATCATGACAAAAACCACCCTTAGATTTTTCTTTGATCATTGTCTCAAGGATCTTTCAAGGCCCTGCCTAATCACCTCATCTTCAATAGGCATGTCATCTGTGCGGTTGCACCCCTACTTCTTTCTCGGCACCCATCTTAGCCGGGAAATCGGTCGCTTTGTTTAAATCTCTGCTCACATAAACTGGAATCACATCATCTAATTCCCTCCATAATTCCTTGATTTGAGAGACCAGAATCCTCAACCTCCAAGCTTTCAACGCAAAGTTCCTCATGCAGTCTAGAGCTCCAACCAGAATTTGAGAATCAGATTCAAGAATTATCCTCCTGTGGCCCTGAGTAACTGCCCAAATAGAAGCAGATTTGATAGCAATGGATTTTGCTTCATTATTTGTGGCTCTACCCAAGCCCTGCAGTTCCCAATAGAGCACTGATCCCTCATGATTTCGACGAGACCATGCCAATTTCGGCACTACCGGATTGCCCTTTGCGGCACCATCGGTATTGATTTTAATCCAGCCTTACAGGGGCGGTTTCCAACTGGCTCTGTCCTGTCCCTCTTGCTTTTCAACTCCCTCTTCCATTGGCCCAGGACCAACCTGAGTTTCCTCTTTAGCGTAGACGGCAATAGTTTCTGTGACTTTGCTCCAGATGACCTGCCAAACTCCATCTAGCGAGGAAAAGGTTTCTCTAAAAATTCTAGCATTTCTCTCCAACCACACTTGCCACCAAATGAAGTTTAAGCCAAGCTCCCACCCAATTTGAAGAGCTTTGGAATTAAATCTACCCCGCTTCCATCTTTCCCAAATATTAGACCGATTCATGTCACCATTAACCTGGATTTTATAGTGAGAGAACCATCGCTTCCAAATCTGACGCGTGAAAGGGCACTCAAACATCAAGGTGATCGAGTTGTTTCCTCGTTCTTGTGGCATAAAACACATTGAGAAGGGTCGATGATTCCTCTACATCTGAGATTGTCAAAAGTGAGAAAACCATTGTGCATAAACTGCCAGGCAAAAAAGTTTACTTTCGACCGGCCCTTGGGGTGCCAAATCTTTCTCCAATCCTCAACCAGATAAGAATGGGAGGGAGGCTGCGGGAGGATCTTGTCATATCCGTCCTTCATTTGTATAAACACCAAGGCTCCCATAGCCCCAAGCTAATTCATCCTCCTCGTCTCTCCCTGTGAGAAACCTTTCTGTCAAGATTTTGGTCAAGATGGGTGCCAACTCCGAGGGGATTGGAATTGGCCACTCCTCCAACCTCTTGAACTTCTTAAACTTATACTCCCCCAGCTGAGTAGTGTTGAAATAACTTTCAATTTGGACCCAACCCTTGGTTTCTATGGCAGATTTTATTGGAAGTAACTCGAGGAATTCAACAATGATGGGTGGGTACTGATCCCATGAATCGGTCCAGAAACGAGCCTTCTCCCCTCTCCCCACTTTCCAAAACAATTGGTCTTTAATAACCTGAGATCCTAGCTTGAGAGCCTACCACACTAAGGATCCAGTACCATCCAGAGGGAAACGGCCCACCTCATTGGGGTTAACTTGACCCAAATATTTACTAGTTAGGATTCTACTGAATAAGGAAGTTGGTTGGGAAATCCACCTCCAGTACAACTTTCCAGCCAAGGCTTGATTATTTAACTTGGATCCTCTCAGTCCCAGCCCACCTTTTACCTTGGGCTGGGTGACTTTATCCCAGCCCACTAAGGCCCACTTTCTCTCTCCCTTAGCTCCTTCCCACAAAAAATTCCTAGCCATCCTGTCCAACTCTTTCCATATTGTAAGCGGGGCAGCCAGGATAGAAAATTTGTAGATTGGCATGGCTTGAATGACTGATTGTAAGAACGTTAATCTGCCACCATAACTTAACCACTTGTGAGACCAGTGATTAATTATGTCCTTGATACACTCAGACAAATTCCTCCAAGTGTCTAATTTTAGCTTCTTGAAATGCAAGGGGATCCCCAAGTAAACCATAGGGAGAGAAGTCCTAGTGAATCCCAGGATTTCTAAAATTCTGTTATGAAGCCTTTGCTCCAGATTAAAAAAGACCACTTTGGATTTCCTGTCATTAATGACCTATTGAGTAGCCCTGAGATAGACATTAAGAGTATCCCTAATCGTTCTTGCTTCCCTGATGTTGGCCACTCCCATCAAACCAGTGTCATCCACAAACTGCAGGTGCGATAAAACTTCATCCCCCACCCTAATACCCAATAATCTACCTTGTTGTCTTCTCCTCAAGAAAATTCTGCCAAGACCTTCAGCCAGAATGAGAAAAAGATAAGGGGAACAGGGGATCCCCACAGCGCAGACCACGAGAAGCTCCAAAAGGTTGCGAAGGAAGGCCCTTGATAAGCACAGAGTAAGTCGGGGAAGAGACACAGCTCATGATCCACTCAATCCAGCCCTGAGAGAAGCCGAAGGCTGCCATCATTTTAGCTAGGAAACTCCATTCAACCCTGTCATAAGCCTTTGACATGTCCAATTTAATGAACATCCCTTTATTACCAGAAGTGTGCATTGAATGGATTGCTTCCTGGGCCACAACCACCCCATCCAGAATCTTTCGTCCCTCAACAAAGCCCCCTTGCTCAGAGGAGATAATGTTGTGAAGAAGAGGTTTTAGGCGCTCAGCCATTACCTTTGTGATTATTTTGTACAACACATTACATAAGGCAATAGGCCTATAATCTGAAATATGAACCCCCTCCTCCCCTTTTGGAATCAAGGTAATGAACGTGTGGTTTATAGCTTTAAGCATTCTCTTATTTTCTCTGGACTCTTCAACAACAACCCTTACATCTTCCTCTAAGCAGTCCCAGAAAGCCTGAAAGAACTCAATTGGGAAGCCATATGGACTAGGAGTTTTACCAGTGCTCATTCCAAAGACCACAGTTTTCAATTCATCCCTATCAATGGGTTTGAGGAGGGCCTGATTTTCATCCTCCGAAATAATAGCAGGTATGACAGAAATAACTTCATTTTGGGCCTCTACATCTTGAACCACACTTTCCTTAAAAAGCTTAGAAAAATAATCCATAGCATGGGAATGTATACCTGGAAGAGTATCAAAGGAATGACCATTCTCATCTTGAAGGACCTCCATCTTATTCATCTGTCTTCGAGCACAAGCAGTCCGATGAAAGAATTTTGTATTTCTATCCCCTTCTAATAACCAGGAGGTTCTTGCTCTCTGCTTCCAATAGATCTCCTCCTGGTTGTCAATGTCCTCAACCGCTATACGCAAGGCATCATCCTCAACTTTGAGCTGGTCAGTTATTACTCCTTTTCTGAACTGTTCTTGGACCTCATCCCAGCGGGCCACCAATGGAGCTCTTTGGGCCTGGAAGTCAGTTTTATTAGAACGCCTCCAATACTTCAACTGAGTTTTGACATATTGAAGTTGTTTGTGGATTTTGAACATTGCTCTCCCATAAGCTGGGTGGCCTTCTTCCCACCAGCTGTGGGATTTTCTCTCGAAGTTCTTCTTTCTAAAGCCAGAAATTCTCAAATCTGAAAGGTTTGTGATGGTGCCCCATCCTAGTCCCGCCTTCCAATAGAATAGGACAGTGATCAAAAATAGGGCCTGCTAAAATCTGAAAATTGATATTCCATTTTACAAACGCCTCCTCTGAAAGTAGAAAGTGATCTAGCTTCACCTTCCTACTATGTGGCTCCCGCCTTTTATTAGTCCAAGTGAAGTTATTGCCAGGACATTTAATGTCCACTAAGTGCAAAGCCTGGACTTGAGCAATCATGAAACGGTCCCCTAGATCCAAAAGAGGTGTTCCCCCTTCCTGGTCTCTAGAAGATAATTTAGCGTTAAAGTCCCCCGCTATAATCCAGTCTAGATCTTCCCTTGATGCTCGCATGTCATGCACAGCCTTCCACTACCGCCTCTGACCCTCTAGGTTTTGAGATCCATAAAAGTTGGTGATTAGAACGAATTTCGCAGAGACATTATTCCTAAAAAGAGAAGTGAGAACACCCCTCCAGGCAAGGTGTTCTATTGCAGACCATTCCAGAGGGTTCCACAGAGTAACAATCCCCCCTGAGGCACCTTGGGCAGCCACATCCATATGACCAGCACCCCTCCAAATTTTGTTGACTATTTTAGACATAAGATCCAAAGACATCTTAGTCTCTTGTAAAAGCAAAAAATCAGTATTGCTATTCTCTAATAATATTTGAACAGCAGATTGATGGGTTCTGCTGTTTAAACCCCTCACATTCCAAGATTGTATAATCATGGGTTACCCTAGGAGCAATAAGAGTCAATTGTCCTCATCGATCCTCCCATGATCAATTTGTCTCCCTGGGTTGCTAGCAGCTCCTTATTGGATCTTCTACCAGCTCCCTGAGAATTGCTATTTTTTGATCTTTTTTCTACCTGGGTTATCCCCAAAGATGGCCTTTCCCTGTTCTTCTCTGCTATCCCCATGCGAACATCCTGAGATACTGTTTGCTCCTGGTTATGGACTACTAAGGCACCAGAACACACTGGTTGTGAGACCTCAGAGGGATCAACTATCTACTGTATGACGGGAGAAGATGATAGGGGGAGTTGCCCGGGAACAAAAGAAGTTTCCTTGAAACCCTCCAAGCCCTCCATAGATTGATCCTCTTCATCAACCAATGACTTAAAAATCTCATACCTATTGGCAGGCCTGAGATGAGGTTGCTCCTTTCCCTCCTTTTTCTTTGTCCGTCTTTTTCTTCTAGGCTGTTCAAAACCCTCTCTCTGAGCTTCCTGGCCCTGACCGGTGCTAATAGGATCTTTATTAGGTGTAGCCTTATCCTCTTTAGGCAGGTTTGGCATTCCTGTAGGGGCCTCCATATTGGCATTCATATTAATAGGACAAAAATGGGCCAAATGTCCATGCTTGTGACAAACCCTACATCTGAAGGGTAGGGCCTCATAGTCCAGCTTGTTGAATCCAAGAAAGACATGCCAATTCAATTTCCAACTCTATCGACAAAGGTTGGCTGAGATCCATCTCCACACATATTCGAGCATACACCGCCATGCTCCCTTCAATAGTGTCTCTGGCAACACCCAGATGTCTACCAATCGAATTGCCAATCATTGCCAATACCTGCTCACCCCAGAATTCCATTGGGAGAGCATAAAGTCGAATCCACACTGGGACAGCAGTAGGTTCAACACGAGGATCGAATCCTACCCTCCATGGTTGAACAAATAGCCCTATCGGGCCATGGTTTTTCTTCTCCGACTCGAAGGCCTTATTTCTATCGGCCAGAGCCGAGAAGCTGACAATAAAATAACCATTACTAATAAACCACAATGAATACTCACCATGGGGCTCCCAGTTCTGGCGGATCCAAGAATGCAGAAAGCTCAGGGAAGGGCGAATACCCATGAACTTGCAGATTAAATCATGGTTAGCTCTATAGAGGACTGACTCTTCAACCATGTTGGGCTCAATGACGATTTTTGGCCTGGATTCGACCTGCGGAAAACAACCATTCACACGACGTGCTGAAGACCTAGTCCCAACAGTCGTGAAGAGCTTTTTATATGCCATCTTTTGGGCTTCGGCATTCTTCGGAGGAGAATCTTCTTTAAACAAATCAGCGTAAGAGCTGGTACTTCCTAGAAAAGGAGCCGGAGAAGTCCCCATTGGACCCTCCTGGGGCACCGATCGAACCTTCAGATCCACCGTACCCCAAAGACACTTCTGCAAGCCAGCAGAAGCCAGAGATTTTTCAAAAATCCAGAAACCCTAGTTCAGAGCGAAACTTTTTAATTTTAAAACCTAGTACTTAATTTTGAAGTTATGAAGCCAACTTATACAAATAAAATTAATTATCCCTTTGTCATTAGTCTTTGTATTTTGCATGAATATTATATCAAGATGAGAATAGTAATGTTTAACTATGGAATTTCTTGTTAAGTAGATCAAAAACAAATAACGACATTAGGAAGATATCCTATCTTATCATTATCTAAACCTTGCAAACCATATGATGATACATTTGCACATAAGATAATGACTTTCTAATGTTTTCCATGTCTATTATTTTCCCCTAAAAAAGGGCACCTACATGTATATTTGTGTATACATTATTAATACATATTGATTAATACCTATATAAAAAGAATTTTCATGAGTTGGATTAACCACCTAGTATTATCCTTCTACACTAATATTGAATTCACATCACTATTACAAATGGAAGGTGTCTACTTTAATTGAAGATTTGATTTACTAAACATCATATTTAGTTTTGACGTCTAACCCCATTCATCACATTAAGTTTGGTTCATGTCTAAAAGGTATCCACATCCTCCATATAATATTTAAACCCTACCAAGTGATGCACTAAACTAGTCCTAGTGTCTAAATTTGAAGCATTATTGGGACCCAAATACATGCGAATGGGTTATGGTCAAGTGGCCCTACCAATACATTTAGGATAGGTCATGGGTAAGGTTTGAGTTGAATTACTCATGCACCTAATAATGAAAATATGAATTGATTAACAACTTGATCAATAAATGCTTACATCTATAAGATTTCAAATAATATATCCTAATACTATGAACATTGGGATTTTGAAATCTAAATAATATTAGAATATTGTGCATAATGTGTTTAGAGAAAGTAGTGTAGAGCAAGTATTTTCACACCATATGTTGAGGTTTCAATCCCATGGATTTTTGAGATATTTGTAATATGACCTTAATAGGCTAAGGCTAATAATGATGAAGTACCTATAGGTGCTCTTGATTTAGCCTATAGGCAAGTGCTATGTAAGCCTTTTGAAAATTTTTAATATATCCTACGTGCATTTTATATGTAAGTAAATGGGCATATTTCTATATAATACCACGAGCATACTTCTATGTAAGCCTCTAAGCATTTATATGTAAGATTACAAGAAATTTTAATGTATTCACCCTTAGTGATATTGGTTAATCCACCTCCATGGTTAACTTTGATTAAAGGGTTTAATATATTTATTATATTGTAATTTAGCCTTCAAGTCAAGTTATGATGGCTTGAGGTTAATATTTAACTAGGGATTTTGTATCACTATAAAACCCCCTAATGACTAATCCATTGCATTAGTTTGTGATATGTGAGATAGTGGGGGTGCCTATGAGCACCCACCCATTATTCCTTTTATCTATTTTTGGAATTTATCTCTTTCCATATTTTTGTATGTGTTCTTCTATTTTGCTCTTCTTCCTTTTTCTACCTATAATTATGGTGAATGTATGTTTTGAAATATTTCTAGAAAGTATTGTGAATTTTGGAATAGGTGTGCCTTAATATTTAGTCCAAGAGGTTTACATAAAGTGATGGGTAGAAAGGATTTTCAAACCATAACATAATGTTCCAATCCTATAGACAATTATTAAAATTTAAACAAATTACATTAGTTCAAGTGGTTAAAAATGTAGACTTTTAAAGCAAAGACTCATGTTCAAATATTGCCAAGTGATATATGTATAATTGTCAAAATATTATCATAATACCATTATGTGATTTACTAAAATATCACATAGTGTTATCATGATGACATATGGGTGGCTTGTTTCAATCCTATTTAACCAATTAGAAAATTATATTAGATTATTATAAACTCAATAATATTCTTTTGATTGGCTGAAAAAGGGTTTTGAAAGGGACACCAAACCTTTTACAATCGAAGAAACCGGAGCCAAAACCGAAGAAACAAAAAAAAAATTACAAACAAGGCTCCCTGAAGAAACAAAAAAAAGTTACAAAATAGCTCAAGAAGGGCTTGGGGGTAGCAAATTTGAAAAATCCAATCCCACCCAAACATGATCTGGGAAACAAATCATAACACACAAAAACAAACATGCCCATGAGGTTCCAGAAAATAGGAACCAAGAAAATGAAAAATATTATCCGTCAAAGAAAGAAACCTACCTAGAAAATTGGAAATAAGATACTGGAAACAGGCAACCATCATGCTTTAAATTGAAATTGGAAACCCCACAAAGAGGAGTTTTCTGAGGACCTAGAATATGAACTTCAAATAACTCACCACTGAGTGTGGAGATTTTAAAAGAATTCAGTTTGAGTTGTCTACTACTGCACCTGATACCTAATATTTTTTTTAGACTCAAACCAGGATGGGTCTCATTGGTTGCTTCAAAGTTGAAATCCCTCTTTCTGGGTCTTCCCATTTTTTTTTGACCCCTTTATCACTGCAAGACTTATGATATCTCCTAGATTTAAGACTTGGAGAACCCATCTCTAGAAGGGCCAAGGGAGGCTATTGGACTTTCCAATATTTTTTGAATCATAACTTCTTCTAAGGTAAGGCAATAAAAAGTGTTTTGAAGTGTGAGACTAGATCGACATACCATATCCGCACCTTCTCCAATATTGGGTAGATAAACACCAAAATTACTGGATAGGAGAAGGCGTGAGGGTCTTGAACTGATGGGGGATAGGGTATCATCAAATTTGATTCTCGAATATTCAATAGGATTAATAAGGGCTTCAAAGCCTCTAGCATTTGTTGTAGTAGAATTAGCTTCAAAACCTTCATGATTAACTGTGGCTTCAATGGTGGAAAGGGAAAAAACTTGGATCTCATATTGAGGTGGCACCTAAGGGTTTGAAATTGGTTGCTTGCCCTTGTCAATTTGATTCTTTTTTGAAAATAATGCATTTTTTGGCCACTACCTAAACCCTTATGGCTTCGCTATCCATCCTTCTTCAAATATTTCCTTAAAAATGAACACTAATCTCTGATATGACCTTTCTTCTTGCATCCAATGCAAAAAGCTAGTTTATTCTCATATTCGATAGCTTGCCACCTACAATAGGGCCCTAAAATAAGATCAACATAAGCGGGAGGTTCAGAGTCCATATTAGTTGAGATGCAAATGCGGGTGAAGGTCAATCGGGATCTCGTTTTAGTCACCAGATCTATAGCTATCAGATCCCCAATTGTTTAGGCTATGCCTCTAAGGATTCTAATATGCCAAACTTGAGTTGGTAAACCAGGTAATATGACCCAGATTGATGCCGTATTTATACTTTGGGTCTCAGGATCAAAGTCCTCCACCCATCGCTGTAGAAAAATTCTTCTACAAACAAAGAACTAGGGGCCTCTAGAGAGTATGCGACTTGAATATTGAGGATTGCAAACTCAATAATATTATAATTTTGAACCCTTAATAATATTATAACATTGCAAACTCATAATACTAAAATATTAGCATGGTTGTAATAGCAAAATTAAAATTTATTTCTTTAACCATTTTAGTGATTTAATGAAAAATATCAATGATGGAGAACACATTTATTATCTACCTTAAATGATAATTCTTTTAAGAAGCTAGAATAAAATTCCAAAATGAAGTCTAGATTGACCAATAAGTTAAAGCTTACCTTAAATTGATGAGAGGATGAACAACATATTCTTGGCACACATAGTTGGAGGGGGATGATCAAAGAGGTTAGAAATTCCTACTAAAAGGTAAAAATGAGTGATAAATTACTATATGTAAGGAAAAAGGAGGAATTTATGGCATGCACATGGGAACCATAATAGATAGGAAAAATTTATGGTGGACATAATAGTTGCAACCTTAATCTATGTGTAGGGTGTATAAGGGACATAAACAAAATTAAGTTAGACTAAAAATGAGTTGTCTTTGACTTACAACCTACACCTTTTTAGTTCAAATGATGTTAAGTCTTAAGATACCTTGCATGAAAGGAACATCCTACAAGCTATAAAGGTCAGATGACACCCTAACAAAAGAGTGTCTTGATGATAATTTTATCCCATAGCCTATAATATAAGCATATTTGTATCTACATATTACTCATATTCTATGTGTGAGGAATTCACATAAAATATGAAGAAAAACATAATGAAGAAACAATTGGTTCCATCCATTCATTTTATCTCCATAACTATTTTTAAATTGGAGAAAAACATAATGAAGAAACAACTGGTTCCATCCATCTACTTTATCTCCATAACTTTTTTTAGTTGGTTATATGGGATTGAAATAGGACCCACCTGCATTACATACTCACCATATAGTGGTGTTACAATAACTTGGATATTATGCATGTAACACTTGGCAAGATTCAAACCTTGGTATCCTAAAAATTTGAGGATTTGAATCGGTTAAAGTAATTCCATTCGATACTTTACCTCCAAAATTTATATATGGGGTCTTCTAATTAAAATTACATTAATAATCAATTATATTTTAATCTTGATATTCAATGATATAAAATTGTAAAAATAGTTATACATTAATAAATCAATATAAATATTGAGCAACATAAATTTACAATCTCAACCAATAAACAATTCATCAATTATATAATAATCTCAATTATATTAATCAACAATAAATATTACTTCAACATTCAAAATTAATAATAAAGAGTATTTAAAGAATATTTGTTAATAATATTAATAAATTAAATACTTAATAAATAAATAATTAACAAATTTAAATATTTGGAGATTGTAAATTAATACTAGAAAGTACCAAAATTAATCAATAATATTTATTGATATATTTCATTGAAATCAATGATCATTGATAACACTAATATATATAAAAGCATTATAAGGTAATAATACAATATTTATAGAATTAATATTTGTTATTAGTAAATTGTTACCATATTTTTTTACATATGGTTACTTGTAAAATTAAATATATGATTCATATTGTAGACACTAATATTAGAACCAACCAAATCTCAATAAACCATGAAAATTGTGAATCACTCTAACCTAATAAAATTGCGTAGGATCGCACAAAAATACAAATCCAAACCTAAGGCATATGTTGCTTAATACATAGGCTGTATAACAACACCAATAACATCCTCAAACATCATCAAAGTTCTCAAATATTGATAAAATTCTTAAATCTAAGCTTACTAATCATGTCTTAATTTAACTTGATAAAAACATCATCTGGCTATCTTTATTATTAGTGTCAATAGTGCTAATGAACTACCAATGCTATTGAATGTCATTAGTGCAAATACTACTATAGATTAGAATATAAAAAAACTTCAAATAGGTAGTTGAATATCTACTCCATTCATGTAGGTCTTGGTGCCAATCCTCCTATAACAGGTAATTGTAAAATCTAAAATTACGATTGTTGTCTACAATAGGTCCTTACATATCTATGAAAAATCATACCACATCTACATATCTTCAATAAGTTAGCATATCTACAACCTTAGCCACATTTTGTAATGGACATAAATCATGTATTGTAAAATAACGATTCTCTTCCTCATGCAATTGTTACAAAGAAGAAGAAAATCTAAAATTATATACGATCTATAACTTACAATCATGATTAGCATTCAATAGCTTGGACCTTCCATCTTTCCTTCATATGAGGTTATTCTTTTTATGTAGTTATGAATTCTAGGCGCAATGACCTTTTATCTTAGTTCTTACAATTGCAAAAGGTATTCAAAACATCAAATTCAACTTCCTTAATCTTGGTCAATAGTTTGACATTACTTCCAACAATGCTAATGCACTTGTGTTAATGCTCTTGATAGATAATTAGTAGAACCCACTCTAATAGCAACATAGATGTCATTGTGTATCTTGGTTTTGACAAGTTGTAAAAGATAGCCAAGTTGTCAAATTAACCTTTCCTCATTCCTACTTAATAACACAACCAAGTCAATAGTAGTTCCAATGATGCTAACATATATACACCTATGATTTTGACTGATAACAAATAGAAGCTTATGTGAGAAAGGTATAAGTAGAACATGGATAAAATAATTTGTTTTTTTATTTTTTCTTTGTATTCACCATATAATATTTCTATCTGACCATATCATCTTTGTCTTGTAAACTTAAATATTTTAGGAGCTTGATTGAGGTAAGCCCCACATCCTTAACTACTTTTTAATGTATTTTTATAGGTTTGATAGATTATAGGAGATGACCAAATCATCAAATTTAGCTTTCCTCATTCCTAGTTAATAACACAATCAAGTTGGTGTTAGTGCCAACAAAACTAACACACATATAGTCATACTTTTAATAGACATAAAAAAATCATCGATCCAAGAGTAGGGAAGGTAAAAGTAGAGATATTATCTTCTATTTTTATATTGTCTTTTGTTTCATCGTTTTAACCTTCTATTTTACCATTTTATTATTTTGTTATATCATTTATTAGTTTCATCATAAATTATTAAGTGAATTAAGGGTTTTTGTGTGTAGGTTATAGGTTTGAACCAACAACAACATCAAACTTCATAAATCAAGTATGCGATCCTCTTCCTCACTCTTCGTGTATTTAGGTATTTTCTTGTTCAAGAAAACAAATAAAAAATTAAAAGCATTTAGTTTCATGATTAGGATTTGTTTCTAATTGAAAGGATAAATCCTATTTTACTAAGCATAACTCAAAATTAGAAATACTAAATTTAGGATCATAAGGAAAGAACTCTATTTCATTATCTATCACATTTTATAGAAAAAATTAGATTCTCAATCTCTTTGATCTTGAAAAGCAAAAAAGGTCTCTTTGTAAAATAGGACCATTGTCTTGTATTATCTTTTCTATAAGACATAAAATAAATCAAAAGATATATTTTTTATTTGCACCTTAGTCTTCTTGAACACTTTCTTGCATTGTAGGCATATTTAAAAAAGAAAAGGATATTTCTCTCATTGCATCTTAGTATTTCAAAAATAAAAAAGGTATTCTATTACATTCTACCCTTCTTCATTTCATGATAAGAAAAAGAATTTGTTTGTTATATTTTATAATCTTCTCTTTATTTTGATTTGTATTGGAATTAGACTTAGACTAGACATAAAACACCTACACATTCCTAGTGATACTCATAATTATAACATATGCTAAACCCATATCTAAGCCTAAAAATAAATCTTTCATCCTCATCTCTCTTTACATGATCCGTGCATCTAGGAATGGCATTTTCTTAAAATCCAGAAGCCTCACTTATGTAGTTCCAAAATATGACAAAATTAATATAAATATTCATTAATTTAGAAATTTCTAAATAATTATATTATCTACCTTATATATAAGAGGTCATAATATCAATCAATCACAATAATGTTATCAACATGAAGGCTAAGCATAATAATATGTTCTATTACACCTAATATAATGAGAATGATTTCCATAACTTCCTTAAAGGTTATAGTCATTGAATCTTATAATGAAGAGGTTAATAGGTGAGGAAAAAGAATAAAAAACCTCTCCATATATATATACACACACACACAAAGAGAGATTTATGAACATTGGACAATATGAATTGACTTATTTTATATTCATTGATTATGAAGGAGATCAATGTTTTCCATGTTTTATATTTTCTTTTATTTTATGCTACAACATTGAATAATATCATGTGGGTAGGGTGCTAAATATGGTTTTGGATACAACAAATCACCCTCTCCTTATCCATTCTAGAAGTGCAAAATATATTTATCGCTTCTTGTCGACTAATTCTTTTATTTATTTATTTTCTAAATTTAAAATTTGTAGTTAATTTGAATGCTTCATAGTATAGTGACTCTCTTTTCATCTTTAGAATTTAGAGTGACCAAGGGATTTAAACTTTGCCTATTAGGATTTTTTTGTATTAAGAGATAATTTTTAATTAAATTTTCATCATTAAATATATGTGTACATATGAATCCCATGTATATATAGTGTCTTCTTTTCTTATATATTACATTAGAAACAATTAGTATGATATATGTATAAGTTATTTAAATGGTGACTTACCAAACAAAAAATCCCATGGTATACAATGCTAATTTTCAAATTAATGTATGGAGTATTTTTACATTCATACCTAGTATTTTTGAATTCGATAAGAAATTTTTATTTTCATCGAAATATGAGATTGTTAAGAAAATAACATATTGATCAATAAGACTAGTTTAAAAAGCATGTTAATGAAATGCACTTCTTTACTTAGGTGCATATGTTATGTGTGTGCGTGTAAATGCATGTATGCAAAAATGCTTATTGTTTATGGTTTTTTGATCTATGTCATGATGAGATGGTAAAAGCTTTTTCAAGTGCTTAGATCTAATAAATAATGCATGAAAATTTTTATCTTATTAATTGTTAATATTCAAATAAATTTGCAATGATATACCTAATTTTATTTTAATAAGGTTTTTTAAAATTATTTATCTTATATTTATATTCAATTATTTTAGTTTTCTATCTGTGAATTTGTTGTTTATATTTGATATTATATTAAATCATGGTGAAGGATATATGAAGAAAATAAAAGGAACATTGATAATAAGAATTACTATTAAACTTAGGGTTTCATTGTATCTATTTTAAAGGAATTTCCAACAATTGTAATACATAATTGGAATTTAAGTATTATGTTTATTAATTATTGTTTCAAACCATAATAATAATCATTTATAAACAATCCAATGGCATTAGCTATTGTATAATTGTCAAGCTATTGTAACACCACTATATGGTTATCATGTAATATAGTTGAGACCTATTTTAATTACAAATAATTCATTAAAAATAATAATTTGTAATCCAAAAATATTAGACCACTTGTCTATGTTATGTGAATAAAATTACATTGTACAATCTTGCCACCATAGCATATCATGCTAAAAATCAATAAAGTGGATTAAAGCATATTTTCTTCGAACCCAAAATTTTAGATTTTTTTAAATTAGTTATATGGGATTGAAACAGGACACACCCGTATTACATCATGACCATATATTGGTATTACATCAATTGAGCTATTATACATGTAATGCTTGACAGTATTCCAACCTAGGTCTCCTCCATAAAAGTAAAGGAATTTAACTAGTTGAAATAATATCATTTGATATATTCTTATATGGTCTGAGAAACATGACAAAATAAAATTCAAATAAATTCAAATTTATTAAGGACCGTTAATAATAGATATTTTCCTTTTTTTTTTCTTTTTAAATTTACTTTTATTTATAGATATAAAATAATTTAATATCAAATAGACATTAACTAAGAAGTATTGTTTATTTTGCTCTTTTTTTAACACAATTTTTTTTTTTAAATATTTTAACTTCCTTTACAAAACAAGATGAAATCCTTTTCTTCTATCTATTATTTTAAAAAGGATAGGTACTAACTTTATATCGACCATGCAAAATGTGTTAGAAAAATGAGCCCAAATGACATAAGTCTCTATATTTTCTAGGATCATATAATCAAACATAAATCATCTCCTTCAATAACACTAATGTTCACAAGGGAGAGCTGTAGCTAATTAGGGTCCAGGATGGATACTGTTTCTATTGCATCTAGGGGATTTTTGGTTACTTGCCCTTGGTAGCTGTGTGTAGTGGGTTGCTTTGTGTTGTAAAAGGGTTCGATCCCTTTCAAAATATCATTTTTACCCTAATAAAAAAATACCGATGTTTCACAAAATAAAATCTTTATTGATAATCTATAATTTCTTAGTACAAACTTATTACCTTTCTTCAATTACATCGTATAGGGATTTTTCATCAATATATAACATCACATAAGACTCTTCAATACTCTTAACTTTTTCTCTCTCCAAACTCATAAGAGATGCAACATTTCAAATTCCATACATTATGATAAAATCTCTCATGATTACATAACCTCTTACTTCTAATCTTGATGCATTTCACATGACTCTTCACTTACACTCTTGACACCTATCACTCATGACTCTTCCTCTTACTTCTAATATTTACGTATTTCACTTGAATCTTCACTTACACTCTTGATACCTATCATTCATGACTCTTCACTTGCACACATGTCACTTTTATTTTATAACTCACACTTGCACACTTGCCACCTTTCACTTGTAACTCAGACTTAATTATTTGACACATAAAAACTCTTCACAACTTGAAACCTATGATTGACACAAATATTAAACACTCTTCATAATATAAATATTTACAATGGTACTCAATGGTACCAAATAATGTAATACTTCCAACACCCTCCTGTATCATATTATTTGGTGTGAAGGCTTTCACCTTCAATCTCTATCTTCTATCTTCTTCTAGTCTTCATATTTTGACTCTAGCTTTAGCATTACTGCTTGTATTGAATATGATATGTCTCTTACATTTGTTGCGACTCTAGTTATTTTTGTCATTGATTTGCAAATTATTTGTTTGAGAAGTTCATCTAGAGCCATCATCAATATAACTTTTAGACTTCTTCATTAATGAACACTATTTCACTTGTATCAACAATTATTTTGAGAATAATTATGGCTCTCATATTTTTTACAATGAACAAGATGCCAACAATTTTCAACTTTATGTCCATATCTATTATAGTGTTCACACTTGAGAGTGCAATTTGCTTTTCCACATTTTGGAGGGAATTTTATAGGTTTTGAACATATAACTTTTACCAAAGATTTGTTTCTTGACTCTTTAATTTTCCTTGGTACTTTTATCTTGAAAGTCATTGCTATATCAAAGTTATTGGCATCTTTAAACAATCATTTATGCATTGTTTTAGTACAAAAATAACTCTATTTTTGGATTCTCTTTGTATGGATTGTAGGTATTCCACTAATTTTGTTGATCCATATTGACTATCTTTTGATGATGCATATTGAATCTTTGTCTTTATTTTTCCAATTTTCATTTTAAAATATCTTTTGATGTTTTTTAGAACTTTTAAATTCCTTAAATTTCAAAAATATAATTTTTTTTTTCTCTTTTAAATTCTAATCTTTCATTCAAATTCAACTTCAATTTTTTAATCTTCAATCAATCAAATTCTCAAATCAGATTAATTGTAGCAATCCTTATTATATATCCCAATTTCAAACAATCATTAGTTCAACCAAATTCTCAAATTTTAGATTTTAATTCCTCTTCAACTTTTGAATTCAACTCCTCTTTATGTCTCCTTAATCATTGATTTCAATTTTCCCAATGTCTCCTAAATTTTAATTTAATCAAACTTCAATTCAAATCATTAATTCCCTTACTTCTCCAATTATTCATTCATTCCTTAATAAATAAAGTATTTCCTTATATCTCCCTGAAATATTATCCAAATCAAATATGCCTAATAATATGCGTTTAATCCAAAATTAATGTGGGACTAATATTAATTTTATGCCTTTCATCAATCACTCACCTTTAATTTATTTGTGTGTACATATGGCAACATTATTTTGTGTTAGGGCATGCATTTCATTACTTCTAGAGCATTACATATTTTGATATATCTCAGTCTTATTCCTTCCTAGGTGCTGGTGCTCAATTTTGTAACTTAGGCATTCAATTTTTCAATTCACACACTTTCATTTTCAGCTCAGACACTCTTTACCAACTTAGGCACTTAAGATGCTCTCCATTATCTTACTCAGGCACTCTTAGACATAGGCAACCTCCACTTTCCAACTTAAGTGCTCTTTTAACACAGGCAGTCTCCACTCGTATATATTCTTTGACTTAAGTTTCATAGGATATCATTCCTCACAAATATAGATGTCCAAAAACTTGTTCACCTTATATACCAAATCAAATGCAATCCTTTATCACCAATCTCAAGTAGTCGTCCATCAATATTCTCCAAATCATCCTCCAAAAAATATTCTTCTCCTCTATCAAGCAAACATTCTCTCAATTATTCCTATCATCTAACCTTCTTCTCCTCCAAACTTCGCAATCCAATATTTTCCAATTCTTATGTTTGACCTCTTCCTCCAATATTTCTCATGTTTAATATCTTTTACAATCCTCCAATATCTTTGCTTCTAGTAACTCTTCACTTCAACAATATTTCTCTCCAACAATCCTTCCTCAACTTCAATATCTTCTTACCAATCTCAAGTTCCTCTCCTTCAATTTTATTTTCCTCAAACTTCCTCTCTCTCTCCACCCTAGATAGGGATTACTAAAGTGGCTCTAATACCATCGTCAGTAAAATAAGCCAAAATATCACAAGTCTATATTTCTTAGGATTGTATAATCAAACATAAATCATCTCATTGAATAACACCAATTTTACACAAAAAAAAAAGCTTTATTTATAATCTAGAATTTCTTAATACAAACTTGTTACCTTTTTTCAATTACATTGCATAGAGTGTTGTCATAAATATATAACTTCACATAAGACTCTTCAATACTCTTGAATTTTGCTCTCCTTAAACTCAGGGGAGATGCAACATTTCATATTTATTACATTATGACAAAGCCTCTCATGATTACATAACCTCCTACTTCTAATATTGATACATCTCACATGACTCTTCACTTACACACTTGACACCTATCACTCATGACTCTTCACTTGCACACATGACACCTTTCACTCATAACTCACACTTGCACACTTGACACCTTTCACTCATAACTTACACTTAATTACATGACACATAAACACTCTTCACAACTTGATACTTACCGATTGACACAAATATTTAACACTCTTCCCAATATAAATATTTACAATGGGACTCAATGGTACCAAATAATGTAATACCTCCAAGAAAATGTGCAAAGTAAAAAATAGTAATAGTAGAGAAATTAACAAGTCATATGATAATAATAGATAATATGTTTGAGTGAAGTATTCAAAATATTAGAATTGTAGGAATGTATGCCTTCATTCCATTTAGATTTATCAAAGTCTAGAGATGTTGATCCTATGATAAAAGTCGTGGAATAAAATTTTCTAGAATTAAAGGATGTATAAGTTCAAAAAAAATTATCAAAACTTTGATAAAGTCAAATACTATTTGTCACATTATTCTTGAGCAATAGATTTTTTTATAAGTTATCATATAAATTAAAGTGATTTGAATTTATAATTACATGTTTTAATTAAACTATATGGAAATCAAAGGTTTAAAAAATCTAATTTAACTTTTAATGTATACCAATCAAGCCCATAATTTTATATTACAAGCATTATTTTTAAATTGGTTGCCTTTTTTAGATCATGTATTTTTACTTTAGAAAATTGTTACTTGTTTAAATACTATTTTTGAATCAAAATCTATATATACCAATAAAAATGACAACATATCTATCAATAAAAAAATAATATTAATAGTATCCCTTTCTTTTTTTGACTCCCTCTTCTACCCCTTGTATAAATATAATTGTAAGTTTAAAAGGTTATTATAGTTAATTACTTTTTCTATAAATTCTTTCTCTTAAATACAACCTGATAAGAGCATTTAATTATGCATATAAACTATATCCATATATTCTAGAAGAGACAAAGCTTATCAATCACTTATTCAAAAATTAGTTCAAAATTTTATAGGAGTTTAATTGATTAAAAACAGTAACTTTGAAGGAGATATTTTTATGATTTTTAAATCCTTGATTTTTAAGGCCATTTATGTGTAATTATTTCAATCTTATATGACCAATATATTTTTTAAAGGAAAAATTACTTGATTGGTCACACAAAAATTTGGAAATTTTCAAATGATTAGAATTTTTTTTTTTTTTAGAAAATATGAAAAATTATGTGATTAAATTTCTTAAAACTAAAAGCAATAGGAAATAAGTCACTCAAAACTAAACAAACAAATGTACAATGAGTAGTAATGAGTTATGTTGATTATGTGAAGGTTATTTTTAAATATTTTTAAAATAAAAATATTTTTAAAGTAAAATCAAATTTTTTATTACAAAAATGTAATGGTAAACCTAAAATTGATCGATACCTTTATTTTTTTGACTCCCTCTTCTACCCCTTGTATAAAGATACTTTCAATTTTAAAAAATTATTTAGTTAATTGTTTTTGTTTATGGATTCTTTCTCTTAAATACAACAACCTTAGAAGAGAATTTAAATATGCATATACACTATATCCGTATATTCTAGAAGAGGCAAAGCTTATCAATCACTTATTTAAAAAATTTGTTTAAAATTCTATAGGAGTTTAATTGATTAAAAATCTTAACTTTCAAAGGAGATATTTTCGTGATTGTTAAATCCTTGACTTTTAAGGCCATGAATGTGTAATTATTTCAATATTATATGACCAATATAGTTTTTAAAGGAAAATTTGCTTGATTGGTCATACAAAATATTAGAAAATTTCAAATGATTAGAATTATATTTTTTGTTTGGAAAATGTCGATAATTATGTGATTAAATTGCTTAAAACTAAAGGCGATAGAAAATTGGTCACTCAAATGTAAAAAAACAACCATACAATAAGTAGTTATGTTTTTTTATATTGAACATCGTTTACAAATATTTACAAATATCACCGCTCGTTCAAGCAAACACAAGAGGAATCAACCTCACAACCACATGGATGATAATAACTAGGCAACTGCCATTACACCAAATACCATTCGACAATAAGTAGTTATGTTGATTATGTGAAGGTTCTTTTTAAACATTTTTAAAGTAAAAATAAATTTCTTATTACAAAAATGTATGGTAAACCTAAAAGTTATCAATACCTTTATTTTTTTGACTCCCTCCTCTACCCTCTTGCGTAAAGATACTTTCAAGTTTAAAAAGTTATTATAGTTAATTGTTTTTTTTATAGATTCTATCTCTTAAATACAACAACCTTATAAGAGCATTTAAATATGAATATACACTATATCCATATATTATAGAAGAGGCAAAGCTTATCAATCACTTATTTAAAAAAAAAATAGTTTAAAATTTTATAGGAGTTTAATTGATTAATAACCTTAACTTTCGAAGGAGATATTTTTGTGATTGTTAAATCCTTAAATTTTAAGGCCATGTATGTGTAATTATTTCAATATTATACGACCAATATATTTTATAAGGGAAAAATTACTTGATTGGTCACATAAAAATTCAGAAAATTTCAAATGATTAGAATTTAATTTTTTTGTTTGGAAAATGTGAAAAATTATGTGATTAAATTGCTTAATACTAAAGGCAATAGGAAATAGATGGCTCAAACCTAAAAAAACAACTATACAATGAATAGTTATGTTGATTATGTGAAGGTTATTTTTAAATATTTTTAAAGTAAAAACAAATTTCTTATTGCAAGAATGTAATGGTAAACCTAAAAGTTATCAATACTTTCTTTTTTTTTTAAAAACAAATTTCTTATTGCAAGAATGTAATGGTAAACCTAAAAGTTATCAATACCTTTCTTTTTTTACTCCCTCTTCTACCCCTTGTATAACGATACTCGCAAGTTTAAAAATTTATTATAGTTAATTTTTTTTTTTTTTTTATGGATTATTTCTCTTAAATACAACCTTATAAGAGCATTTAAATATGCATATACGCTATATCCATATATTCTAGAAGAGGCAAAGCTCATCGATCACTTATTTAAAAAATTAGTTTAAAATTTTATGAGGAGTTTAATTGATTAAAAACCTTAATTTTCAAAGGAGATATTTTTGTGATTGTTAAATCCTTGACTTTTAAGGCCTTGTATGTGTAATTATTTTAATCTTATATGACCAATATATTTATTAAAGGAAAAATTACTTGATTGGCCACACAAAAATTTAAAAAAATTCAAATGATTAGATTTTTAATTTTGTTTGGAAAATGTGGAAAATTATGTGATTAAATTGCTTAAAACTAAAAGCAATAGGAATTTTGCCAATTGACCTAAGGTCCGTTTTTTAATCTATACTATCATAGTGAAAATAAAAAATTACCATTATTGTATTTTTTTTCTTGAAATAATGAGACAGAATTTGGGGCATAGGAGTTTTCCATCGTACGCACAGAAGCTAGGTTGAATGCTACATTGGAACATGGAAGAGATGGAGCACAGTGGATCCGCCCAAGCTACCAAGCGATTGAAATTTAAATCTCAAAAAGGTGAGAACTATGCAGGATGTAGAGATGGTCTCGGGCTCAACCAAGGCTTGGCAGGTTCTGCAAAAATATTTTTGGACAACCAAGATGAAGATTTTGACGATGTGGAAATCATGGGTTTTTTGGGCGACCCCCCTGATGGACCCCCTGATAAGACTTAACCAGAAAAATCGTGTCCTCCAGATTTCCCTCCATTCCAAAGGTTTCCTTTGCAAAAAATCTTAAGAAGGGTACTGAGCCACCCAAGTCGTGCTTTCACACAGCAGTGGGAACCCTTTCATAGAATTGTAAGGAGTTGAGTCTTCTGGAGGAAGTTATGACTACCATTCTTAGTAGAAACTCTCTTTCCCTTGTTGGAAAGTTTATTGGCTCCCGTATGGATATGGAATCCATTCGCAGATGGGCTTTTTGTTAGGAATGGAGCCTAATTATGAGGAGGCTAAACAGAGAAAGTTTCTGGATTTACTGCAGGACGGGCAAGGAAAGTTTCCGATTTACGGTCTGTTAGTCTACCGAGAGAAAGTTTCCGGATTTACAACGGGACGACCGGGGAAAGTTTTTTTGTTTTTATCCCAAAATTAGATGTTGGGAACTCAATGTTAATCTTGGAATGTATTAAGAAAAGCGAGTTTGTTTTTTCTATTTTTTTCTTATATATAGTTGTGAGGAAAAACAGAGAAGACTATGACAAAGAAAATTACTTGTGTTGATTCCTTGGAAATATAGAGAGGAAATTACAGCGAGATGTTTGGTTGTAGGTTGTAACCCTCTATTGCTTGGATTGAGAAAGGAAGGACTGAAAATTCTCGGTGGATGTAACCCACATTGGGTGAACCACGTTAAAATCGTTGTCTCTTCTTTTGTGTGTGTTTGTCTTATTTTGTTAATTCTGCTGTTAAAGTTTGAAACACTATAATTGCTTTTCTATATAAATATATTTTATATAGTGATTTACTCTAACAAGTGGTATCAGAGCGGTTGTTTTGTTGGGTGCACTTGACAGAAGGAGAATTTTTGGATCAAGTGGGAGCAATGGCGAGAAGAAGGGAGGTTTAGAGTTCAAAAATTCAATGGCCAGAACTTTCAATTATGGAAGATGCAGATGGAGGATTGCTTGTACCGGAAGGATCTTTACTTACCTCTTGAGGGGGAAACGAGAGAGACCTTCATCTATGTACGATGAGGAGTGGAGTCTCCTTGATAGAAAGGCATTAGGTGCTTGTGAGGTTGTGCTTGGGAGCCACCGTAGCCTTCAACATCTCTGATGAAAAGACTACCAAGGGAGTCATGGATAAGTTGGCCAAGATGTATGAGAAACCATCAGCATCAAATAAGGTATTCTTAATGAAAAGGTTATTTAACATGAAAATGAGTGAAGGAGGATCTGTGCATGATCATTTAAATGAATTTAATATTGTCACTAATCAATTGCATTCAGTAGGATTGGATTTTGATGATGAGCTTAGGGCCTTATTAATCTTATGCTCTCTTTCGAGAAAGTTGGAACAGTTTGGTAATGGCGGTAAGTAACTACGCTCGAGTTCAAATAAATTAGAATTTGATGATGTGGTTGGTGTGATACTCGGTGAGGACATGAGAAGAAAAACCACGGGAGAATCATCTAGCACCACCTTAACTGTTGAGAATAGAGGAAGAGGAAGAGAAAGAGGCAAGAGTTCACATCGTGGCAAATCCAAAGGCGGATCCAAATCACGTGGAAAAGGAAAGCTACAGTGTTGGCACTGTGGCAAAAAGGGTCATCTCAAGAAGGATTTTTGGCAAAGAAAGGGTGATGGAAATGAAGGTAATGATAATAATGGTAACACTTCAGAAGCCAATATTCTTGGACAAATTCTACAAGATGCTTTAATCTTATCTCTTGATAGAAATAGTGATTATTGGGTAATTGATAGTGGTGCTTCATTCCATGCTACCTCACATAGGGAATACTTCATAGATTATGTTTCTGGAGATTATGGACAGGTTATGTTGGGAAATGACCAACCATGTAAAATCATGGGTATTGGAAAGATTTTGATTAAATCCCCAAATGGATGTCAATGGGCTCTTAAAGAGGTGAGACACATACCAGATTTAAAGAGAAATCTTATATCGGCAAGTAAGCTTGATGGTGAAGGATACACGGTTGCATTCGGAGAAAATGCTTGGAAAGTTACTAAAGGTTCATTGATAGTAGCTAGAGGTAAATTGGTGGGTACTCTTTATTTACTTACTGATTTTTCTCACTGCTCCATGAATTTAGTTTCTACGGGTGAGAGTGCATCTTTGTGGCACCAAAGACTTGGCCATATGAGTGGAAAAGGTATGGAAATTTTACATTCAAGAAAGTTATTGCCTAAGTTAAAAGAGATTGATTTGGAATTCCGTGAGGATTGTGTTTATGGTAAAGCAAAGAGAGTTAGATTTCTCAAGGATGGCAAGGAAAGGAAGAAAGAGAAATTGGAGCTTGTGCACTCGGATGTTTGGGGCCCGGCTCGGGTAACTTCTCTTGGAGGTTCCTCTTACTATGTACTTTTTATTGATGATGCAACAAGGAAAACATGGATATATTGCATTAAGAATAAAAGTGATGTTTTTAATACCTTTAAGAATTGGAAAGCATTAGTTGAAAATGAAGCTGGAAAAAGGTTAAAGTGTCTAAAGTCGGATAATGGTGGAGAATATTGCGGTAGAGAATTTGATGTGTTTTGTTCTAAAAATGGAATTAGAAGAATCAAGGTAGTTCCAAGAACACCTCAAGAAAATGGGGTTGCGGAAAGAATGAATAGAACCATCATGGAGCGTGCTAGGAGCATGAGAATACATGCGAGGCTTACCATTATTTTTATGGGCTCATGCTTGTTGATCTTGCAGTATATCCGATTCATAGAGGACCGTCTAGTGCCTTGGATGGAGGAATTTTGGAAGAGCTTTGGACGGGTAAACCAGTAAATTATTCTTTCCTTAAGGTATTTGGATGTGAGGCTTTTATGCATATAGACAAAGAGAACAGAAATAAGTTAGATGCTAAGGCCCAAAAGTGCTATTTTATTGGTTACGGTATTGATGGCTTGGGTTACAGATTATGGGATTGTGATAACCGAAAAGTCATTAGAAGTAGGGATGTCATATTTAATGAAAAAAACTTGTATAAAGATCGGTTGCGGGGAAAGAAACGAGAAAGAGGAAATTGCTGAATACATAGACCTTGATGGACACATAGAAAAGGTAACTCCAAAAGTGGTAGAAGATCAAAATGTACAGCGAGCAACAACAAGCACCTCAATCTCAAGAAAGTGTTGTTAGACGATCTACCGGGATAAGTAAAATTCCTCAACGTTTCTCCGATTATGTTTTGTATCTCGATCTTTGGTGAGCGAGAATGTTTTCGGGAAGCATTACGGAGATGGATACCGAGGAATAAGTGGGAGCTTGCAATGAATGAAGAAATGGACTCTTTATTCCACAACCAAACTTGGGATTTGGTTGAGCTACCCAAAGGTAAAAGAGCTTTGACCAATAAATGGGTGTACAAAATTAAAGAGGAGAATGAAGGGCATAAGAGATACAAAGCAAGACTAGTGGTCAAGGGATTCGCTCAGAAAAAAGGTATTGATTTTGATGAGATTTTTCTCCAGTTGTAAAAATGACCTCTATTAGAGCTATTTTGAGTCTTGTAGCTATAGAAAATTTGTTTCTGGAGCAATTGGATGTGAAGACAACATTTCTTCATGGTGATTTGGAGGAGGAAATTTATATGCACCAACCAAGGAAGGCTTTCGGGTGAAAGGTAAAGAGGATTGGGTATGTAAGGCGAAAAAGAGCTTGTATGGGTTAAAACAAGCTCCTAGACAGTGGTATTTAAAATTTGATAAGTTCATGGCTAATCAAAGGTTTGAAAGATGTCAAAGTGATCACTGTGTATATTTTAAGCAAGCTGGAAATGGTAACTATGTTATTTTGCTATTGTATGTGGATGACATGTTAGTTGCAGGAACAAATATGCAAGATATAAACATGCTCAAGAAGAAGTTGGCTAAATCCTTTGCCATGAAGGATTTGGGAGAAGCCAAACAAATTTTTGGTATGAGGATAACAAGAGACAAGGAGAGTCACACTCAGAAATTATCACAAGCAAAATACATTGAAAAAGTGCTTAAGAGATTCAACATGAACAATGCAAAGTATGTTGCTACTCCATTGGCAAAGCATTTCAAACTCACCAAAGATTTGTGTCCCAAGACACAAAAGGAACAAGAGCATATGGCTAAGGTTCCCTATGCATCGGCGGTTGGAAGCTTGATGTATGCAATGGTTTGTACAAGACCGAGATATTGCCCATGCGAGTGGGAGTAGTGAGTAGATTTATGAGTAATCCGGGGAAAAGGACATTGGCAAGCGGTAAAATGGATACTCGGGTACTTGAGAGGAACTTCAAATTATTCTTTGAATTTTGGAGGCTCTAATATATGCTTGAAAGGTTTTGTAGATTCCGATATGGCGGGTGATCTTGATGGTGGAAGGAGCACTACGGCTACATATTTACTATAGGAGGAGGAGAGGTTAGTTGGATTTCTAAACTCCAACACGTAGTTGCCCTTTCAACCACTGAAAGCTGAATATGTTGCTTGCTACGGAAGCAAGCAAAGAGATGGTTTGGTTGCAAAGACTAATGGAAGAAGTGGGGAAGAAGCAAGAGGATAATAGGTTGTGGAGTGATAGCGAGAGTGCTATACACCTTGCGAAGAATTCGGCATTCCATTCAAAAACTAAACACATCAAACTCAGGTATCATTTCATTAGATCAGTAGTGGAAGATGGATCTTTGAAATTAGGGAAGGTTCACACATCACAAAATCCTGTTGACATGCTTACAAAAGTGGTGTCAAGAGAAAAGTTGAGCTTTTGCTCAACTTCGGTTGACCTTAAGGAATAAGAGGCCATGATGAGAATTTTTCGGTCCTTGGTTGCGGTATGGTGCAATGGAATTAGTCTCCAAGTGGGAGATTGTTAGGAATGGAGCCTAATTATGAGGAGGCTAAACGAGAGAAAGTTTTTGGATTTCTTGCGGGACGGGCGGGGAAAGTTTCCAGATTTACGATCTGTTAGTCTACCGAGAGAAAGTTTCCGGATTTACAACGGGACGACCGGGGAAATTTTTTTTTGTTTTTATCCCAAAATTAGATGTTGGGAACTCAATGTTAATCTTGGAATGTATTAAGAAAAGCGGTTTGTTTTTTCGTTTTTTCTTATATATAGTTGTGAGGAAAAACAGAGAAGACTATGACAAAGAAAATTATTGTGTTGATTCCTTGGAAATATAGAGAGGAAATTACAGCAGATGTTTGCTGTAGGTTGTAACCCTCTATTGCTTGGATTGAGAAAGGAAGGACTGAAAATTCTCGGTGGATGTAACCCACATTGGGTGAACCACGTTAAAATCGTTGTCTCTTCTTCTGTGTGTGTTTGTCTTATTTTGTTAATTCTGCTGTTAAAGTTTGAAACACTATAATTGCTTTTCTATATAAATATATTTTATATAGTGATTTACTCTAACACTTTTAGCAAATGAAAATCGAGCGATCACATGAACCTAATTACCTTTTCTAGAGGATTTTACTCATATGACTAAATAATGCAAGTTATATCAGCTGTATTCTAACTGAGGATCGTGGTTTTATGGGAGATGCTCCCTCTCTCTCAAACGATGGGATTCTAGCTTCAACTCCAAAAATCAAATAATTAGCATTGCACCCATTTGGGTGAGGCTCCCAAAACTGCCTATGCATTTTTGGGATGAGGGCATTCTCAGAAGTATTGCTAGAACCATTGGGGATCTCATTCCTTTTGAACCTACAACCAAATCCCAGTCTCAAATATCATATGCTCACTTCTGTGTCATGGCAGATCTAAATTTTGATCTCCTCACTTTTATCGATCTCACTTATGGGTCCTATCGAAGATAGCAAGCGTTTGAATATGAGAACAAATAGGCCTTCTGCATCAGATGCTAGAAGTAGGGTCATCTTAGAGTGCAATGTCCTCTCCTAAAGAAAGAAACTAGGCCCTCGACCAGGTTTGAGCCAAAAATCCTCTGGCTAGAGATAAAGCAATGGATCCCGACCTAAAGGACCGATGATGGACAAAGGAAAATACATTATCTCTAGTCCTTCCTCCAATCCACCTCTCTAGTCCTCTTCCAAGGTACACTCTCTTTTCATAAATCCCAACTTGTTTGAGGCTTTGTCTGATGTTGTTAACTCAAACCATAATTATTGGTCACCAATATGGCACCACGCGTAGGGTAGGGGTAGACCAACAACACAACATAGAATGGCCATCGCATCGAGATGGGATGGGATGGTCGGTCTTTAGAGGAGGTTGGTTCCTCAGGGGGTGGTTCCAAATATCTACACCATAGGGTTTGGAAAAGGAAAAAAGGAAAAAGGAGGGAAAGAAATAGAAAAATGGCCATATCCAAAACTCACAAGGACTCGTATAGCCGCATCAAGACCTATGCAGGTGGTGCACCATGAGCGAAAACACATAATCCACACCTAACATATCAACCGACAATAGCTTTGTTCAAGCCCCTCACAACGATGGGCAGAGGGCAAATTCTAGAACTAGTGGATAGGTGCATGAAATCCAGGATGTAGAATTAGAGTGCTCCTATCCTACTTAGCTTTAATAGAAATAAACCCCCAACCCATGTTTATGAATGCACACCCTTGAGTCACTAAGTAGATCCCACAAAATCCATATTGTAGAATATCATGAGATAACTTAAATGACCAAACAAAAATGAGCATTCATACATTCAATAAAGAACACTAAGGTAAAATCAGAGATCAAATAGTGTTGAATCTATATTTACACAGTGGTAAATATTTACATAATGTAATGACTAAAGAGTCGCCTTTAGGAATGACCAACATTCCACTATTTGTAGGTATATTTACATTGGATTCAAAATTTAACATTAATAGCGGTAGGCAGGAAGATAATACTTGAAGTTGACAAGCGCTACACTGGTGATACTGAAGTAATACTCGAGAGCAAGATGCAAGGAATTAGCACAAATGAAAACTAAGAATTGCATTAATAAAAAACATATTTATAGGCATGTCTACCTTTTACAATTTGGCATTTAATACGCACGATTCGTGTGAGTATTAAATGCAATATATCATGATCCATGTTAGGAGAGATAATATTATAGAATATAATATTAACTCCTATCATTCTTCCTTACTGTAGAAGCATTGGACTCTAATGCGCTCAAAAATGGAAGAAATCTGGGGAGAAATCTGGAGGTTGTGGGGATGCTCCATAATGAGGCTCCATGTAGATGCAATATGGACTGCCAATATGAAGAGGATGAGTGTGTATGAAGGGCAATTGCTGACATGCCACTAAACGCTGAAAGTCCTGCAATGTGAAGGAGGCAGGATACAGAGTGGTGTGAACCAAATAAGAAACTATAGATGAGGCTGCACCTGGAGCAGGATCAGGATCAATAAGAAGATATGTTTGTGCAATAGGAGAAGGTGTTGGTGCAATAGGAACAACTATTGGTACAACAGGAACTATTGGTACAACCAGAACAATTGCTAGTGCAACAGGAATTACTGGGACAACAGAAACAACTACTGGTACAACAGGAACAACTTTTGGAACAACATGAAAAACTATTGGAACCACAGGAACAACCAAAGGTACAATAAGAATATGAGCCTAATGAATGTGAGGTGAAGTGGACAAAAGTGCTCATGGCTGGACCTCCTTCTGTTGTGGTGTGCTAAAAATCAAAGCAATTGGTCATACTTGATGTAAATTAGTGTAAGTCCGATGTGTAGTGGGTGGAACACTATAGATAAGAAATGATTTGTTCTCATGTTGTAAAGTATATGTATTGTGATAGGCATCATAAGTGGAACACCTATCATATTGGTAAGGTTTACCTAGAAGTAATCCACAACAATCCATGGGTGTGACATCACACGTGACCTTATCCCAAAACTTGGGGCCAAATGCAAATGCAATGGTGCACATGTGTGTGATTTTTGATGTGTTGGTGCTATCCTTCCACCCAAGAGAGTAGGGGTGAGGATGTTTGGATGTAGGGAGCTTGAGCTTATAGATAATGGACTGTGCAATCAGATTCTTTTGTGAGCCATTATCGATTATATAATCTATTGCAAAGTTATGGAGCAAGTGAGCATGTGTGACAAACAATTGGTCACGGTCACCTGCTCTAGAATGCTGATTTATGAGTGTTACATTATTAGGTTGCCCTCTCAACTCCTCATAAATTTATTCTTCCCTAGTAGTCTCAATGGGGTTATCACAAGTGACCTCATCAGACTATACAAAAAGGTTCTTATTTTGTAATTATGGACATTGAGTTTTATCATGGCCTTACCTCTTACAATAGTTACAAAATTTAGTAGTTTGAGCATGAGAGAATGAAGAAGAAGAGGAAGAAGAAAATGAATTTTTAGAAGTAGGGGGTGAGTAAGAAGTGGGAGTAATAGAAGAAGAAACATGGGAAGGTCTCTTTCGTCCTTGTTGATGCTTGTGCACATCTTCTGTCAAACCACCAGAATAGTAGCGAGGCTCTCGCCATTGTGCCATGATATTCTCCTCAACTAACTGCACATGTCTGAATGCATCATCCAATGTTATGCAAGTAGTATATTTGATCTCCCTATACAAGTGTGTGAGAAGACCACTTTTAAACTTTGCAATCAAGACAACATCAAAATCTAAAATGCCAAGACTCGAAGGTGGTTGAAATGATGAATGAAATCTTGTATAGATTCCCTCTTGCCTTGATGGAGGTGTAGCCATTGATTTAGTAAGTCCTCATAATTTGATGGATAAAATGAGACCTTCAAAACTTGTACCATCTTCTCCCATGTACAAATTGGATTTTGGCGATTGGAAATGAGGACTTTGGTGATGTTGAAAATTTTGAGCTTTGCGAATGAAACATTTTTATTATCAGGAGTGTGAGTATATTCAAACCAGGTCTCCATATCAAGGATACAACTATTGAGTACATCAGGGTCTCAGAAGCCTTCATATATTTTTAATTCAAACCTTGTATGGGAAATATGAGAGGAACATTGAAGTTTTTGCAACACAACAACCATTTTCACCATTTTTTCATTTTGAGTTGTAGTGATTTCAGCAAAATTTTCAACAATGGTAATGTTTGTAGCCATAGGTTTGCTACGAGTGTCCAACAATTTACTAGGCACTAGTTCGATCAACAATTTTTTTTTTAACTTGAATGGGTCTTCCCTCTCTGATTGGTCAAGGGTTCGACTTACAAGGTACTTAATTAGGCGAGAATTAATTGGAAGAATAATATCAAAACCAATAACAATTCAATTAATGAGGGTGGTCTGAATTTCAATGGCAATCAATGCAATTTCATAGCAACCAACGATCAACACAATCACCCTCGAACAATGCTCCAATGGTCAATCAACTCTGATCACTCACGGTGCTAACCAATGGGAAATCAACTCTCTTTAACAATCTATGATGATCAAAAATTGACCAACTGTAATAAACTATGGTGACTGACGAGTAACATGACCTACGATGAAAGATACGGTACATGACACATCAACGAAAGACTGACACAACATGAGGACTCGACGAGGGCCACGACATGTGATACCAAAATTACTCAATACACGACATGGTAATGAGGGACATAGAAAGGACATGATACGCAACACAATGATTGGCAGCACAAACTACCGGTGAGACGAAACACATGGTAGAATAAACCAACAATAGGGGCTATGACCAAGATGTTTGCAAGGACCAATGGAGGGGGAAGGTAAATAAATATGTGTGTTGGGTGTTAAAAATAAGTGACAACTCCCTCATCTATTAGATGTGGGATAATCCCACCAACAAGAATTTTAATAGAACTTAGTCTATCGGTCGACGTCGAGGACAACCGCATCGCTGATGATGACGAACCTATCGAAAAACTTATCATATCATCAAAAAACAGTAAATAAATTGTGCAAACCTTAGAAATTAAATAATTTGATCGCCATAATTGTTTTTGAGTCATCAAAAAGTACAAAAACTTTGTAATTTCGATCAGAATGCTGTCAAAACATGTTCAAAGGTATATTTAAGTCATCTACGGGTCAGATCTCACTTCTAGGATGGTTTTAGATGCTTTTAATATCCAAATGGTACTGTCATTTGGAACAGATGCTATATTTTCTCATTATTTTATCGATTTATACTGCAGGAACAGTAGTGAAACTACCTAGCATTTGCTGATAAGCATCCTTAATGCTTGATCACGTTGGTGTTTAGGTGGAGTGTACTAAACAATGGTGAGTTACCGAACAAAGTTAGCCATCGAAGAATGGTTAGCAGTGTTGTTCAATCCATTCATCACCGAGAATCATCAGAGAGGAAGAAAAAGTATCAGATCAATGTTGGCAATGCATCAGGGCTTGCAAAGCATTGTGCGATGATCGATGAGTGCAAAACCAAAATACCCTTTCAATACCATCAAAGAATGGATATGTCATTCCTCAGTGAAAATTCTAGGATGATGTAACCCCATCAAAAGAAGAAATAGACAACCGTGAATGTCGAAGGAATGACAAATCCAAGGATAAGGCTTGGATCAAAATATGAAGATCAAAATCAAAGGGATCCAACTAGCTGAAGGTCGATGGCCAAAGGGACCCCAATGAGAGTTTTCAAATGAGAAGTGCTCGAAGGCATATGCAGAGAAGGAAAGAGTGCTCCTCCCTAGCCAAGATCCACTGGTGGTTTTCTTATTCCTATTTTGAACCAGACTAACCTAGAGGAAGAGGATACTCACCTGTCCAATGCTTGGCTCTGATACCACTATTGGGCTAGATTGGTTCAAACGGGGAAATAGAACTCCTCTGTAGATCTATCTGTGGAGCATTACGTCCATTTTAGATATTTTTTTTACATGCTTTCTCTATGTGGTTTTGTCCCATTTTAGCATTATATTTTTGACCATTTCCAAATTTTGTTCGTGACCATATTTCATGATGGTGAGTCTTGCAGAGATTATTACCAATATTATCAAAATTTTCACGCAAATTTAGTAAAACCAAGCAAATTTTATTGCCAATCTTCAGCAGTTCAAAGTTGACATCATTGTTGTTGCTAACGAAGAATCAGATACCAAATATCTCATTCATGCCAACATATATCTTAGTAAAGAAGAACAGGATTCCACCCCTAATCTAGAACTTGAATAATTTGTAGCCACACCTGGGTACAAACCAGGGTCTATAGGTGATATATCCAACATCTTTCCACTAGACAATGTGGCTCCTGTTATAGATCTAAGCTCATTTGAAGCTCCTATTGCAAATCAAACCCATTCGAATGTTGTAGATCCAAGATCTCTAGAAGCCATTGTAGTTGATGACCCTGCTGCCCTCTTTGCCCTTGTCATCATGCCTGCTGCACTTCATGATCTGCTTGTTCCTCCTAGTGATGTTATCCTATTTTTTGACATTGAACTGTTGTCATTGCTGGATGATTCACTATTTTATGGTGATGATAGTTTTATTTTAGGTGATGATCTGCTATCCATGGCTTTCATGCCATCTTACTTTGTGGTTCCTCAGATTATCTATGATTTTTCATAATGTTTGTGTTTTTAGGCATTGCTTCCACACTTCATGCCTGCAACATCACGTTTCCAATGGTGATCTGATGTTTATCGATGTCGTCTCTCTTTTTTGGTGTCGATATGATCTGATCTTGATTTCTCGAGCACTGTTTTTCCCTACCATCACAGATCAACAATTTTTTTCTCCAACCCGTGCACCCCTATGGCCTCCCCCTCTCACCTAGTGTTGATTGCTAGTTGTTATTACTGGTCAAACATGTCTGCCACTTGCCACTTGCCTGTGTTGCCATCAAATTAGTCGTTGTCATTCCACAATAGTCGTTGCTCCCTTTCCCTTGGAGATATTTTTAAATTAAATTAAATTTTATTTAATTTAATTTAAAATTACAATATTTAATATCACACTTATTTTTAAATACCATAATTATGCATTAAATTAAATATTCTTTGTTGATCGTTGTCCATTCACATTATCCATAAAACCATAATTTTTTTTTTTGATTTTACATGGTGGAATCGGTAGCCGCCACGAATCCGGCGAGTCGTCCGACTTTATGGCCGCCACAGTATTCTACGCTGTCCACCCCAGAATCCACCACATAGATCTTCGGGCAGTCCACACCTATAACCACCATGCCACAATCATTTTAAACCTTTTATGTCTCTGAAAGCATTGGGAAAGGGACAAGCGTTCAGTTCGGCGAGGCCCGATATTTGAACCTTGGACCTCCGCCCCCTTATGGGGTTTGGATGAACCAATTGGTCTACACCTCGGACCTCCATAAAACCATAATTAAATTAAAATAAAATTTAATTTAATTTAATTTAATCCATCACTTCCATCTCCATTGATCGTTGTCCCGGTCCACCTGACCATTGTCCCGGGCCACAAATAATTTAATGTAAGTGACCCACAATTAACCATGAATTAATTAAATTAAATTAAATTTTTTTAATTTAATTTAATTTATCCCTTCTCCATTAATCCATGGCTCAGCCAATTCAATGCATGTCCGCTTGTCTTAAATACTGTAGCAATTAAATTTTCCATTTGGCACATGGTTTGAGGCATCTTCTGCTACATCTCCAACCTTTTAGTTGTTTTCTTCTATTGAATTCAAGGACCCATTTCAGTTGTCCATCGAAATAGCAGTGTTTATAGTCATTGGAAAGCATTTTTTGAGCCTGATCCAGATCCAGTGTTAGATTTTAGTTTTCTAAAGACCTATCAAACTTTGTTATTTTGGTCTTCATATTTTGTAATAAGAGTACATTTTCGTTTGTACCTGATACTCCTGGCTATTTTTCCTTCTTTCTCTTCCACCTTTGTACGCATTGGGGACCAATGCTTCTTCAGTGGGGAGGAATGATATGGATTATAGTACATGTTTTAATAATTTGTTAGTTATGGATAAGCATTATTTAATGTGTTCTTATCCATTGTCATGTCTTGTAATGCCTATTTATAGGCACCTATTCTTATGCTAATACAACTAAGTTTGGATTATCTTCTTATTCCTTGTGTTTGTGTAATTGATTCCACAACAACTGGTATGTTGTTCCTCAAGATAGCGTCGATCTTCTAGAATGTGGTAGATGCATCTGGTTCGATCTGGTCCTTTAGATCATCTAACATTTCTACCCATTTCATCAATTCTTAGCTACCTCATCCTTCTGATTGATGGGCTATTCTCTTGTTAGGCAGTGAGTGATAGACATTAATCACCTTGGGAGCTTCACACCTAAAATCTATCACTTCTACGTATGAGCACCTAAAATTGGATGGTTACGATAGTGGGTACATCTCCTGCTCAAAATTCAATTGATGGTAGGAGCTTTGCATACCAGGAAAATGTTTCCTTTGTACTTCTTTTCACCCGTGCAGGCACTAGAGAAGAGGTAGGAATTTATTTGAACGTCTACCTATATTGTGCTCACATCTCCTGCTAGATATGGGTGGGAGTCTTTGTCTTCCCGAAGGGCAGGGTTTCTTGAATTTTCCTCCCTCACCAGCTGCTTGAAAAGTCTTCCCAGTAAGTGGATGGGCCCTTTGTAAAGTTTCACCCAAAGCCAAGGATGGATCATTCGCTAGCTCTATTACCTACCCTGCTTCAATCTACAATCTACCTTCTACTTTGGTCCACCCATCACCGTAGCTACCACCACTTGATCTCTTTTGCCCATCCATTAATGTTCCTAAAAAAATAGTGAAATTATTTTAAAGGCATCATCCTGTAAACAAGAAAGTGGGTGTAGCAGCACAAAATTACACCCACACTAATGACCTCTTTGCCCCTGTGGTCAAACAAGTTTCCCATCCTGACCCTTCTTTAGCTAATCAAGGAGTGGTTGAAGATGACCCTCCATGCCCAGCCCAAGTCATCGACACTCCATGCCCAGTCCAAGTCATCGACACTCCCCATTCTCCCAAGCTTACCAAAATTATTTCTCCTAAAAAATCCCCTTTTATTTCTCCTAACAAGAAGACTCCAAGTGAGTTTGTCTACCAATCCCCTTCTTCTGCATCCATGATTCCTCCATTTTCCCCAAATCCTAGAGCTTTTCCATCCAAGAAACCCATCTCTATTATTGTGGGTGAATCATCTAGCCCTCCCATGACCAATACCAAAAGCCACAAGAAGCCTCTTGCTGATGTTGGAGCCGATAAGAAAAAAGGGAGACCATCTGGGCAGGAACAAAGAAGAAAAGAAATTGAGGATGATATTGCTAATGACACACAAACAACTTTGATCTCATCTCTATCGCCAATCAAGGAAATATCCAAAGAAGAAGGCAAAAGACCTAAACCCTCCCATTCCAAAGGAGGGAAAAAGTCCTCATCCAAAATCACCAAATGATTGTTATCTCATGGAATGTGAGAGGCCTCAATGGTTCAACAAAATAGAGGGTTGTTTCATCATTGAGGAAAGATCTTAAACCATCAATAATGATCATCCAGGAAACCAAGGTTGATTCTTCAAATATTGAAAGGGTTGTCAAATCCTTTTGGAAAAATTGTAAATACATAGCCAACCCAGCCCATGGAGCTTTAGGCGGCCTCCTCAGTCTCTGGGACCCTCTAAAAGTGGAAGGGCAACTCATTTCCCACTCAGAAAGAGTCATAAACACCCTCTTTAGCTACAAAAAAACTAACACCCGGTGGATCCTATCTAATGTCTATGCTCCTAATATCCCTACCGATAGAACCTCTCTGTGGTCAACCCTAACCCAAATGAAAAATTCCTTTCCTTGCAAAGAGTGGGTCTTGGTCGGTGATTTCAATAATCCCCTTTACCCATCTGACAAAGTGGGAGGAATACCCATCACGCCCCATTGCTTCAAACAGTTTGTAGATTTTGTTGACTCCAATGAACTTATGGACGTAGAACTCAAAGGCTCTAAATTCACCTGGTCTAATCAAAGATTTGGAGATCATCTTATCCAACTCATACTGGATAGATTTCTCATTTCTAAGGAAGCTATCCCCCTGTTTGGAGATGCCTCCTTATTTTCCCTACCTAGAATAGCCTCTGACCACAACCCTCTAGTTTTTGAAATCCAAAATTTTGGACCTTTCTATAAGTCTCCCTTCAGGTTTGAGTCCATGTGGATCCAACACGAAGACCTTAGACCCAAAATTTTAGAGTGGTGGCAGCAAAATTTTTGTGGATCCAGAGCCCTCCAAGTTTCATTAAAACTCAAATATGTAAAAGAAAAACTCAAAACTTGGAATAAAGAAGTATTCGACAATATTTTTGAATCCAAGAAGGTCATTAGAAACCAGCTCAAGGATATTGAAGATCAGTTCCAGTCTGGTCTTGCTAGCCATAGTCTTAGACTCAGAGAAAGAAATCTGCTTTCAAAATTTCATAACATCCTTGGTAGGGAAGAAATATTTTGGAGACAAAAATCCAGGGCATTATGGCTCAAGGGAGGAGATACCAATACCAAGTATTTTCATGCATCTACCCTAAGGCATAGAAGCACCAAAAAAATCAGGGATCTTCACAAAAGGGATGGTTCAACTACATGCAACTTGGAAGAAATCAGATCTGAGGTGGTAGATCATTTCTAGGATATTTTAGGTTTAGCTCAATCCTATCTAGATCAAGTGGCCAATTCTCTTCTTCAACACATTCCCACCCTCGTCAGTGATGATGTTAATGAGTTCTTGCTTCAACCCTTTTCCACTAACAAAATAAAAGAAGCCCTATTCTCTATGTCGGTTGATAAAGCCCCTGGTCCAGATGGGTTTCCTCCATGTTTCTTCCAAACCTTTTGGGATATTGTTGGGAATGATGTTTTTACAGCCATCCAAGAAATCCAAAAATCCAACTTCGTTCCTCGAGCTATCAATTCCACATTTTTAACCCTCATCCCCAAATCCCAAGATGCTTCCTCTCTGAATGACTACCGACCAATTAGCTTGTGCAATGTGTTCTACAAAATTTTAACCAAAACCATGGCCAACCGAATGAAATTCATCCTTCCATCCATCATCGATCCTTGCCAAGGAAGTTCTGTGAAGGGGAGAGTAATCACTGATAGTGTTGTCACCATACACGAGCTTATTCATTCTATCACCAAAAGTGGAAAGGCAGGTTTCTTCATGAAGCTTGACATGAATAAAGCCTTCGATAGGGTCTCATGGAAATTTTTGTTTGTTGTGCTATCCAGGTTTGATTTTCACCCCAAGTGGATCAAATTAATTAAATCTTGCATCTCATCTGCTTGGTTTTCTATTTTGGTTAATGGATCTATTGTAGGGTACTTCAGAAGTGGGCGTGGTCTAAGGCAAGGAGACCCTCTCTCCCCCTTTTTTTTATCATCCTGGCTGATTATTTGGGAAGAACTTTGAAAGTTGCCTGTTCCTCTGGAGATATTTTGGGCATCAAACCATCCTCTGATCTTCCTCCGGTTTCCCACCAACAATTTGTGGATGATACCATTCTGGTGAACCGATCCATCATTCCTGAAGCTAAAGTCATAAAATCTATTATGGATTCCTACGAGCAAGCAATCGACCAAAAAATCAACTTCAACAAAAGCAACCTTTATTTTCTAAATACTCCTATTCAGAGGTAGAATAAAATAGCCAAAATTCTTGAGTGTAATATTTCTTCCTTCCCTTCCACCTACCTCGGGCTACCCCTCTTTCAGGGCAAACCAGTTGCTAATATGTGGAACGAAGTCATCCAAAGAATAATGAAAAAACTTGTAGGGTGGAAAGGTGCTCTTCTATCCCAAGCAGGCAAAGCCACTCTTGTTCAGACCAACCTCTAGAGTGTTCCAATCTATTTCCTATCTCTCTTCAAAGCTCCCTGATCAATCTACCACAAAATTGAACAAATTCAAAAATGATTTCTTTGGTCTGGGGCTGAAAATAAATTCAGATTCCACTTAATGGCATGGGACAAGGTGTGTCTCCAAAAATAATAGGGAGGCCTCGACCTCAGGAAAATACACAAAATGAATTTAGCAATGATCAACAAGCAAGGATGGAGAATTATTAAAAATTCTAGAACTGGTTGGGTCGATATTATCAAAAGAAAATATTTAAGGAGAGGATCCTTACTTGTCGACAACCCCCTTCCTGAAGGATCTACCTTTTGGAACGCCATCACTCAGATTATCCCTATCCTAAAAAAAGGAATCAGGTGGTGCATTGGAGACAGTTCTATAGTCAGATTTTGGGAAGACCCTTGGGTGACCAACCAACCATTGATTAATGATCCTGCACTAAGAATTTTTAAACCAATATCTAACCACTTCTTTGGCAATAGAGTCAACAATTTCATATCCAATGAATCTGGTCACCCCAGGTGGAAATATCTACCCTAGAATGAAGGCAACCCCAACCAGTGCCTGGCGTGCAAAGCCATTTTTGATATGCTCAGGGGTAGTGTCATCCCAAGCATTCCTTCACAGGACATCCCTATTTGGTAGCCTTGTGAATTTGACCTCTTCTCTATCAAAATGACATATCACATACAAGATGAATCTATTTGCAATTGGTTCCCTATCAGAAGTGTTTGGTTAAAAAACCTTATTCCCAAAATCACCCACTTCTTTTGGCTAGTTGTTCAAAATAAGATCCTTACCTCTGATAATCTTATTTCCCATGGAATGCTTATCCCAAACCATTGTTTTCTTTGTCTGTCAGCTTGGGAATCTATCCACCACATCTTCCTTGCTTGCCCCTTCTCCATTGGCATCCTGTCTTCCCTTCTTGCTCTGGTCAACTTAGCGTGGACTATCCCTAATTCCTTAGCTGACCTGTGCATCCAATGGCCCCCATTGTTCAAATTTTCTCATCTCAAATCTTGGTGGTCCTTTTTGCTCCCTCATTATTTATGGCAGATTTGGTTGGAGCGAAATAGAAGAGCTTTCAAAGATGAAGCTAGGAACCCTGAATCCATTTTCTCAAAAAATTTAGCTTTGGCCATTAAAAATGCTAACTTGGTGTCTTTAGTTGACAAACCCATGGTCCAATCTAAATTATTGCTAGTGTGTACCCTCAACCTATCTCCCTACCCCAATATTCAAATTTGACCCACTGTGGATAGGTCCTTGGTGTCTTGGACCCCACCCCCACCGGGTTGGCTTAAACTTAATTTCGATGGGGCAGCAAAAGGCAACCCCGATAGGGCCAGTTGTGGAGGAGTGATCAGAGATAATGAAGCCAAAATTATCCTAGCCTTTGCAAAAAATATAGGGTGTCAATCTAACAACTTCATCGAAGCTAAAGGAGTGTTTCAAGGATTGGTGGCAGTAAAAGAGATACATACTCAAAACCTTATTGTGGAGGGGGATTCTCTCAATACTATTAATTTCTTAAAAGGGTCTACTCACCCACCGTGGAACGTTGCAACACTTATTGAAGAGTCGAAGGCTATTCTCCAAAGCTTCAACAACGTTGTGGTCCAACATGTCTATCGGGAGGGAAACAAAGTGGTCGACCTCATGGCCAATCATGGGCTTCTACAGGAGACCCTCATGATATGGAAGGGACCTTTTCCCCAATGCTTAATGCACACTTGTACCATCGAAGACAATATATCCTATGCCTAAACTCTACAAGTGTCTTAACAAGTTGGCCAATCACCTATCCCATTTGATGGTCACAACGAATGGTTGTGGGTATTCCCTGTCTTATTTCCCTTTGTAGGCCTTGGGCCCTTATGCAGTTTGTTTTTGTTGTTTATTTCCAGTCTGACCCTCTTTTGGTTCGTTGGGCGACTATGGAGATTACCCTTCTAAGCTCTGATTTTTGGTTTTATGAAAGGTGAAAGCTCTTCCCTTGGAGGGATTATTTCCCTTTTTTGGTTGTAATGGTTTGGGGATCCTCTTAAAACCCCACTATCAATAAAAAGAAAGCAATAGAAAATAGGTCACTCAAACCTAACAAAACAACTATACAATGAGTAGTTATGTTGATTATGTGAAGGTTATTTTTAAAAAAATTTAAAATAAGTAAAAACAAATTTCTTATTACAAAAATATTATGGTAAACCTAAAAGTTATCAATACCTTTATTTATTTTTACTCCCTCTTCTACCCCTTGTATAAAGATACTTGCAAGTTTAAAAAGTTATTATAGTTAATTATTTTTTTATGGATTATTTCTCTTAAATAAAACAACCTTATAAGAGCATTTAAATATGCATATACACTATACCCATATATTCTAGAAGGGGCAAAGCTTATCAACCACCTATTTAAAAAATTAGTTTAAAATTTTATCAGGAGTTTAATTGATTAGAAACCTTAACTTAGAAGGAGATATTTTTGTGATTTTTAAATCATTGACTTTTAAGGCCATGTATGTGTACCTTACTGGAAAGTTCCCTCAATCCTTGAAATGAGGTACGAGGTTCAAGCTTGGTAGCCTGCGTTGGATACAAAATAAACCCTCAATTAGCCTGAGGTGTATACCTGGATGGGACAGACCCCATGGAATGGAAAATCCTGACCCCTAGGGGATACGGGGAACAGATTTCCTTAACATAAGGTTTTGATCCACACCAGGTGCCTTACTAGCAAGTTCCCTCAATCCTCAAAAGGAGGTTTGGGGTTTAAGCCTGGCGGCCTGTGCCGAATACAAAAAAAAACCTCGACTAGCCTAAGGGGTATACCAGGATGGGATAGGCCCCATGGATTAGAAAGTCCTGGCCCCAGGGGATACGGGGAATGATTTTTCGTAACATAAGGTTTTGATCCGCACCAGGTACCTTACTGGTAAGTTCCCTCAATCATCGAAAGAAGGTTCAAGGTTCAAGCCTAGCACCTTGCATTGGATACAAAAAACCCCTGACTAGTTTGAGGGGTATACCCATATGGGATAGGCACCATGGAACGAAAAGTCCTGGTCCTGAGGGGATACAAGGAACAATTTTCCTTAACATAAAATTTATTCCCAAGGGGGATAGTGCAATGGTTTAAGCTTTGGCTCTTCTTCAGGAGGTCCAAGGTTCAAACCACGATGTGGGAAAATGTGTGAGGGGGTGGGTGTGTGTTAAATTCCCTATTGATAAGCATAGCTCTCGGCTTTATGAGGGGTCATGATTAGGGGGAGCCTGTCGAGCCCTGTGCGTTGGTCGTAAGGGTTTCTCACACTAACCAAATAAAATAATAATAATTTCAATCTTATATGACCAATATATTAAAAAAAAAATATTTGATTGGTCACATAAAAATTTGGAATTTTTTTTGGTAAGTTCAAATTATATTATAAGCGGGTTTTGAAAGGATCCCAAAACCTTTTTACAACATGTCAACCGACCAAACCAAGGGTCAAAAAATAACCAATTTGACAAATCCCACCCAGTGGGAAAACCAATAGGAAGATGAAGTTGAAAATCTCGCCCAGCGAAAAGCAGCCAAAAACCACCAAAATGGAAATCCTGCCCAATGGGAAAAACTAATAGATTTGGAAAATCTCGCCCAACGAGAAACCTAGTAGAAAACAAGAAATCGTCCCATGGGACAACTAGCGAAAACCAGATATGAACAATCTCGCCCAGCAGGAAAATCAACAAATTTGAAAAATCCTGCCCAATGGGAAGTAGTTGAAAACCACCAAAATGGAAATCCCACCCAGCGGGAAAAACCAATAGATGTGGAAAATCCCTCCCAACGAGAAAACCAGCAGCAAAAACTAAACCCCGCCTCACGAGAAAACTGTTAGAAAACCAGATTTGGACAATCCCGCCCAGTAGGAAAATTAGCAGATGTGAAGGATCCCGTCCAGCTGGAAAACCAACAGATGAAAAAAACCTTCCCAACAAGACAACCAGCAAAAAAACCCATTTGAGAAACCCACCCAGTAGGAAAACCAACAAGTTTAGAGGATCCCACCCAATGGGAAACCCAGCAAAAAAATGGTTTGAAGAATCACAGCACTGGTATCCCACCAACAGGAGAATGAAGTAACCAGGCTGGGGCAGGGTCTGAAAATGGGACAACAAGAATGGGAGATCCCCAAGACCATAAGATCTCCCCTGTAACCAGATATGGGATGCAAACTATAGAGGAGAGACAGGGAAACTGTCCCATGAGCGCTTGTGACTAGAGAGGATTTTGTGATCATGTTGAAGATCACGGTACTACCTTTGCATTAGATGATCATGAGCTACCATCCCAATATTAATAAACCTACAAAGAAACAACTAGCAAGAAAACTTTTAGCCCCACCCTTGCCTGCTAGAGGATGAATCCAGGGAAAGCCGCAACTACACGTTTAGGGTCCCCCCTAGGACCAAAAGGGCAGACTACAGGAGGAAACCGAGGATCCATCCAAAAAAATAAGCAACCACCGGATCTACAAGGAGATCTCGAAGGCAAAGAGTTCTTGGAACGACTGGGAAAGAACATCATTTGCGGGAATATGCCCCCGAAGCCAACAAGAGCGCAGATGAGGATCCCGAGCAATGAACAGGAAACCAAAGCCAACCCTCTTCTAGCAACCATCCCCAAGCTAGCTGAAAACCAACCAAACTAGGGTACTCAGGGCCAGAAACTACAACACCCTCCTTGCAGAACAACAAACCAATCAAAGACGAGAAACCTGAAAAACCCAGGGATCTTGAAAACTAGGCCGAAAAACAACCCAGGGAGGGGGGCAGGGAAATGGAAAAGTGAGACTGGACAGTCAAAGGAAACTTGGCATTGGAGCCATCCCGCCCTCCCCTCCAAAAATTTGGAAATTTTCAAATGATTAGAAAATATTATTTTTTTGGAATATGTGAAAAATTATGTGATTAAATTATTTAAAACTAAAAGCAATAAGAAACAGGTCACTCAAAACTAAAATACTAACTATACAATAAGTAATTATATTAATTGGGGGGGAAGAAAGTAGAGAGGGGAGGGCTCTGGTCCCTCCCCTGCTCCCCCTCCCATGGCTCCTAGTTCTTGCCCAGTCCCTGGCTCAACCCAGGTCATCCCTCCCGAGGAGTGGTTGTTTGCAGATGATCTCCTGGGGGGAGATCCTTCTCCACTATCTGCGCCCCTCCGGTCGGCTAGGGTTTCCTTGGTTGTTTTTTTGGACTGGTGCTTCCCAGGGATCCTCTGTTTGGTTGGGGATCCCTTCCCTTTTCCCTCAGGCTTCCCCTTGGGGTTTTTTGCAGGTTATTCGCGTGGATCTGGTCCCCTGCGTTTCTCGGTGCGGTGGAGGTGACGGTTTAGGGTTTGGACAGCTTCCCCCTTTTTCTTGTGAATCCTCGGCGGGCTCTATGCTTGGACGGGATTCTTGGTCCTTGCTGTTGGGATCCTCTTCTATTTTCCTAGGGCAGGTTCCTTGTGGTACAACTCTTTGGTCACTTCCTGATGGGCTAGATCCTCTCTGTGCTGGCTGTCGGCTTCCTACAGGATGGCTCTCGCTGAACGAAATGTTTTCCCGGTGGGCGGCCTGTTTCTCCACAGGGCGGGATCCGCCAAATCCGTCGGTTTTCCCGCGAGGCGGGATCCTTTCTATTCTGCTGGTTTCCCGGATGGCGGGATTTCCCTGTTGCTTCCCGCTAGGCGGGATTGTTTGTGGTGGTTTTGGTCGCTTCCCGTGAGGCGGGATTTTATTGTAACGATTTTTCTTTGCTTCCTGCTGGGCGGGATCTTCTCGATGGTGGTTTTTGGCTTCTCCCTGCTGGGCGGGATCTCCAAAACTACTTTCTTTCTTATTTGTTTGTTTCCCGCTGAGAGGGATTGTTTCATGCTTACTTGTTACCAGCTGGGCGGGATTTCGTTTTGGTGTTCAGTTTCAAGGGATTGATGCCCTAGGCCCATTGCTTATGTAATCAGGTTTTGGGATCCTTGTTAAAACCCGCTGTAAATACAAACACTACTTACCAAAAAAAAAAAGTAATTATATTAATTATGTGAAAATTCTTTTTAAACATTTTTTTTTTGGTAAGTAGTGATTGTATTTACAACGGGTTTTAAACAGGATCCCAAAACCTAATTACATAAGCGATGGCAAAAAACATGCCAAGAAAAAGCCATTACAATAAAGTTATGGGCCTAGGGCATCAATCCCTTGAAACTGAAAACCAAAACAGAAATCCCGCCCAGCGGGAACAGAAAGCATGAAACAATCCCTCCAAGCGAGAAACAACCAGATATGAAAGAAAGTAGTTTTGGAGATCTCGCCCAGCGAGGAGTAGCCGAAAACCACCATCAAGTAGATCCCGCCTAGGAAGAAGGAGTGAAAAACCGTTCCAATAAAATCCCGCCATGCGGGAAGCATTCAAAAACCACCAAAGAGAGAGTCCCACCTAGCGAGAAGCATCAAAAACCCATCTCAGTGAAGATCCTGCCCAGTGGAAACCTTCAAAAAACCTCCACCAGGAGAATCCCGTCGTCCAAGAAATCAATAGAAAAGAGAAAAGCCCACCCAGTGGGAAAACTAGCGAAAAAGGCAGATCTCGCCCTGAGGAAACACCATCCTGACCAGCGGGAAACACCAATGGAAATGGTGGATCCCACCCAGAGACAGGGGGATCCTGCCCTATGGGAACACCAGTGGATTTGGCGGATCCCGCCCAGAGACAGGGGGATCCCGCCCTGTAGGAAGCCGAAATCCAGCAAGGAGGAGGAATAGCCCAGCGGGAAGCAACCAGAAAACTCCACCACGCAAGTCCCGCTCCGAGAAAATAGCAAGAAAAAAGCAGGTTAAGGGACCAGGGATCCAGGGACTAGGAATCTCGAGCGAGAAGAGGTAAATAGTCACAGATATGGGATCCCTAGGAGCCAAACATGTGGGATCTATGGTCTACGTGCATAGATCAGACCCCCCCAAGAATGAAACATGCAGCAGAAACCAAAGAAACCTAGCAGCAGGGACCAAGAATCCCGTCTAAGCACAAAAGCAGCTTCAGGGAACTAGGACTGGGAATGGGAATAGCCCAGGCAGAGAAAAGCCCCCCCAAGGCCAAACCAGATGCCCAGGGTGTCCACCAAGGAGCAGAACCAGCATGAAGAGCCTCCAAGCGGAAAGAAACAACAACCACAGGATCCCGTAGAGGATTCACAAGCAAAGGGGGAAAGAGGCCCCCCCAGACCACCCCCAAAGCTGTGAGGACCTCAAGGGAGACCCCAGGAAGCTGTCCAAACCCTAAACCATCACCCCCACCACCCAGAGAAATGTAGGGGACCGAATCCACGTGAATAACCTACAAAAAACCCCAGGGGGAAGCCTGAGGGAAAAAAGGGAAGGGATCCCCAAACAAACAAGGATCCCTGGGAAGCACCAGGCCAAAAAATCAACCAAGGAAACCCTAGTCGGCTGGGAGGGGCGCAGAAAGTGGAGAAGGATCTCCCCCAAGGAGATCATCTGCTACAACCACTCCCAGGGAGGGATGACCTGGGTTGAGCCAGGGACTGGGCAAGAACTAGGAGCCAGGGGAGGGGGAGCAGGGGAGGGACCAGAGCCCTCCCCTCCCTTTTTAAACATTTTTAAAGTATAAACAATTTTTTTATTACAAAAATATAATTGTTAACCTAAAGTTTATCCATACCCAAGTCATTGGACTAATTCAAAGAAAGATAACAAATGATGTGTAATTTTTATACAACTATGTATTGTATAGTTTTGACTATTATACAATGTTGAATAGATGTAGGCCCACACTCACATATAAGTATATATAAGTTTGATGTACATGCATGTCAAAGCAAAAGAAGTGCCATAAATGCTTAAGTTTTCAAAAGAGTATTTTGGATTTGATAACTTAATAAAAAAAAAATACTCACAGACTTAAAAGATTAAAAAACTTAATCTTAATTAAAAAAAATCTTAAAAGTTAAAAATGAATAAAATTACATTTTATAATCTAATCACCAGAGCATATACCATGTTCAAAGATGGACGAAGCGGACTTAAAAACATTTTCTTTAAACTTATATTTTTAAATAATTTTTAGAATATCATAAAATAAAATTAAAAGTTATTAGGAAGGTAGAGTTTTAAAAAATTAAATAATAGACTATTGTTTTTAATTTTAAATATAAGTTAATTTAACACCAAATAAACCTTTCTAGACGTGTTTTATTTTATTCTTGTTTTAAAACATAATTTTATTAAAAAAATAAATTTCACTTCTATTTAGAATAAAGTGATTTTATTTTTATTTTTTATTTTAAATAAAATTGTGTGTAGTTTAAAATAAAATCAAATAAAAAAATTTAGCGACGTAAAAGGTTTAAAATGATTGTGGCATGGTGGTTATAGGGGCGGATTACGCAAAGATCTGTGTGACGGTTTTTGGGGCGGACATCACAGAATATTGTGACGACCATAAAAGCTGGACAGCCTGCCCGGATTCGTGGCGGCTATCAATTCCACCATGTAAATAATAAAAAAAAAAAATCAAATAAATTTTAGCCAAGTTTATTTGGTATTAAATTAATTTATATTAATAAACTAATGTAAGGATGAATAAATCAATAATGGGAAGGACTTTTTCTAAGAATTGGGATTGTAAGAGGTTAGGAGTTACTATAGCTAAATGAGTCACCTATTACTTATTTAAAATTTGTTGATGATTCCACCTTTTTGAGGAAGGCAACTATAAAGGAAGCAACCTCAAAAAAGCAAATTCATCATTGTTTCACTAGTTTCACTAGAGCCTCACGGTAACTTATTAATGAAGACAAATCTAAAGTTCTTTTTTTCATTGCTCACCCAAAAAAGAGATGTTAATAATGGATAAATTAGAATTCAAAAAAACTTCTCTCCCAATTAAATACTTGGGTGTTCCAATTAATATGGGTAGCCAAAAGAAAGAGCATTGGAGCTGGTTATTAGAGAAAGTGAAGAACAAAATAGGTAGTTGGACCAAAAAATGGCTTTCATGAGGAGGTCGAATAATTCTTATCAAATCAGTTTGTTAGTCTATCCCAATCTTTGTTTAAAAAGTGTTGAACATCCCCAAGTCAGTCAGTGCTCAATGAATTGGACAAAATTAGTCATAGATTTTTGTGGAGAGATTCAAAAATGAAGAAATGGGCCCTAGTAAGGTGGAAGACTCTATGTCTTCCTACTCATGTATTAGAGATTAATTAGCCACCCCAATGCATTATGGACCAAAAATATAAGAGCCAAGTATGAAGAAAATAAAGATCCATCTAACTTAATTCGTCATCAACTACCTTTTAGAGGATCCCCAATTTTAAAGATCTTAAAAATTGGAGAGGAGTTGATAAAGAAAAAACTATTTTGGGCTACACAAAATGGCCAAAAAATAAATATCTGGACAGACTCTTGGGATGGGCACCTTCTATTGTCAATCCAACATTCAGAATTGAGGCCTATAATGGAGAAAATGCATAGGATGAATTGGATAAATATTTCCAAATACTATACAGATCAAAAAATAAATTCCGAGGTGGGAAGGTGTTGGATCCTAGTAGAAGAGTGGCCAATCCAATTTTTTGAAGCTCAAAAAAAGGATTTTCACATAATCCTTCAAATGAGATAGCCTTCATTGTCACAAGCTGAGGGTATGGTGAGTACACTATTGCTCAAGGCTACTTAGCTTAAGCCTTATTAGTCCCCATTAAGATCAAGATCTTTTCAAGTAGTTATGGGCTCAAAATTTATGGCCAAAAGTCAAAATTTTTAGTTGGTTGCTGCTACATAAAAGGGTTCTCATAGGCAACTTATGAATAAAGGTTTTAATGGACCCTTTCAATGTGTAATGTGTTGGGATAACAATGAAACTATTAACCATTTTTCCATAGAATGCCCCATAGCTGTAGCATTATGGAATATGATGGCTTCCATTCTAAAATTAATATGGTCTAATGAACAATCCATAGAACAACTATAGAGAGATTAGAGCAAACAAGAAGGAAAATATTGGTATGTGAACTAGATAGTTTGGATTGGTATGATTATTCTTCCTTGGAATATCTAGAAGGAGTGAAACAAGCAAATATTTCAACAAGAAAGTAGGGACATCCACTATGTCTAGCTAAAGACCATAGAAAATGTGAGAGATATTATCGAATATTTATTAACTCATCCTCACAATTGAAATCAACTATGGGAACAAATAATGGCTCGATTAAATATAGGAAAAGGATTAGCCCAACATAGAAGGAAGAAAGGGACCGACCAAATGATGGATAGAACTCAACAATGTCCGTCTCCCCCATAGGACTTCATAAAAATCAATACATATGGAGCATCCAGAGGAAATCATGGAAGAGCTAGTATAGGAGGGATAAGTAGATTAGAGGATGGTACTCTAATTTTTACTTTTGCAAGAAATTTAGGAATTCTATCCAATAAATTAGTATAAGGATAGGGTATTCTGAAAGGTTTGTAGGAGGCTCTTAATATAGGGTGGATAAGGGTGATTGCAGAATCAGATTCTCAAGTTATGACCAATTACATAAATTCAACTTCAAGGTCTAAGAATATTGATTGGAGAATCCAAAAGATTATAGATAATATTAGGTTAATTATAAACAACTTTCAAGAGGTTGTTTTCAATCATGTACCTAGAGAACAAAACTAAGTGGCAAATGCTATGACAAATTGGGCTCTTGACAAAGAAAATTTTAAGTGTTATGGTTATCCTCCTAGGTGGTGGCCAAAACAAATTAGGATTTATCTTCTCCTTGTTCAGTATCTTAATGGTAATACTGGAAGTTATGTTTAAATTGATAAGTAGTGCAAAATTTTTTCATGATAGGTTCCTTTACTCCAAAAAAAATGATTCTTCAATTATTTCCTTGATAGAGGTTGTTAGAGGGTTTTGTCTCATGAGTCAAGAGCTTCTTTGATAGGATGGATGGTTGTCAGCTCCCTTTTTGGTGTGATATTTCATTCACATGCTATGGTTATGCAATTATTGTGATCTTTTCTATCTTTGTGCTATTCTTCAACTCTTTCCTTGATAGAGATTGTCATGGGATTTTTCAATAGCTCCAATGGCTTAGTTGGTTTTGGGTATTTTTGTGTTTGTTAGTGTTGTTTTTAATTATTGTTGTTGTTTCCGTATATTTGTGTTAATTGATATTTTTGTGTATTGGTGTGTGAGTTTTTTCTATGTTTTTGTTTTTATTTATTGTCTATTGTTGGTTGTTATTTTTATTTTATTTTTATGTTTTAGATTTTGGCTATGTTTGTTTTTCATGTTTTTTTTTGTTGTGTCTTTGTAGCATTCTATTGTTTTTGTTATGTTTGTGTTTTTTTATGTTGTTCTTGTGTTTTTTTATGTGGTTCATGTTTTGATTTTTTTAATCTTATTGTGTGTGTGTTTGGTTGAGATTAATATTTTCAACACACTCAAGGAGCATGTTTTTCTTTTATTTTTTAATTAATTTTTTATTTTTTATCTTATTATGTGTTTGTGTTTATGTGTTATTATTTTTTGTTGTTTTAGGTTTGCTCCTTGAGTATGTCAAATGTGGTAGACCAGGTGCGAACCCTGGGCGATTTTGGCTGAAGAGATACCTCCTTGGGTCTTACTCGAAAGTGGCATCCCTTTTGGGATGTTTTCCAAAAAAAAAAAGAATAAAGCAATGTTAAATCAAATAACACAATTTTATTTTTAATTTTAAATATAATTTAATTTAACACAAAATAAACCTTGCTAAGACGTGTTTTATTTTATTCTTGTTTTAAAACATAATTTTATTTAAAAAAATAAATTTCGCTTCTATTTAAAAAATATATAAAATCACTTCCATATTTACATTGGTTTATTCATATAATTTAATTTAACATAAAATAGGCATTCCTAAAGTTTATTTGATTTTATTTTTAAAATCAACACAATCTTCTTCAAAAACAATAATGTTCACTTTTATTTAAAAAATAAAAATAAAATCACTTTCTTCTTTCTTCACTATATTTTTTAGATAAAGGATTTATTCAAAAATATGTTAAAAGTGTTAGCATTTTCTTTCACATTTGGAAATATAGAAATAAAATTATCTTCAAACAGGTTGATCCGATCCGTCTCTAGATTTTTCTTTTGCTGACAAGCTCAAAGTTTTTCATGATGTGTGGTTTCAGATATGTGACCAGGCTAAAAAGGTGGCTATGGAGGTGGAACACTTGCAGGCCTTATTGAGATATTGGGGCAACGCCCCATGTGCTGTTAGTAGGGTGGCCCTAGATTGCTCACACCATCACCAAGCCTATTCACGCTCCCACAAGCGCTCAGATCATGCCAGATGCCAGCCTCCTAGAAGTAGAACCAATGATACTGGGGTAATTTTTAGCAGCAGGATCCGTGGAACGAAAACAACCTATGCCGATGACCATTGATGGATGGGGTGTCCCGATCAGCCAGGAGAATCTCTATGGCTAGTCACATCCCCTATCTCCCATTAGTTGTGCTTCAAAATGAGGTGATGATCGTTTTGATGGGTGGGGTGAGCCGCCCACTCCAATGGATTAGAGATATCAACAAAAGACTCAAATCCATAATGCCTTTCTGGCTATAATTAGTCCTTATTTTTGTTGTGCTAACTGTGCTCAATTTTTTTTTGGTGTAAAGGACTTTTATTTATTAATTAAATGACATTTTCATAAAAAAAAAATATTAAAAGGCTTATTCATAAAATATGTATTAACTTTCATACTCATCTTAAAAGATAATAATTACATTTTAAATATGATATCATTATATTCATATATTTTCTTTTCTATATTTTTAGATAAAGGATTTACTCATAAGATAGGTATTAACATTCCTACCTAACTAAAAAAATAATAATTATATATATATTTTTGAAAAGGTAAAAATTATATATATATATATTGAAAAGGTAAAAATTATATTGATAAAACAAAAATAAACTTACAGTCATAGGTCTGCCACATTTGGCTAGCACTAAAACCCAAATAAAACATGGATTATAACAAAAAACCGAGTACCATTTATAAAGCAAAAACTTTGAACCTGTTCTCATTTCTGCTTTACATTGAACCTAAGAAACCTAGCAGGCTTGATAGTTTTGCGAGAAACCTAACAGGCTTGATAGTTTTGCGAACACAACTCGTGTTATCCCAAAAGGGCCAAATAGTGTTGCAAAAGGTAGCAAAAAAACCAACAAATTATTGCTCATCCTATATTGATCCACAAGACTTAGTGGACTCTTGGACCTATCCTCATTCTTAGCTAAGGCTTCGCTGACCAAATTAAGAACCATTTGGTTCACCTCCTACTAGTCCCTATCCTGGTTAGAATTCAACATGTATCCAATCGGACTTTCACTACCATGTTTAGCCAGAAATTCAACCACTACATTATTTTGTTTGCCAACATAGACTGGGATGGCATCTTCGAACTACTACAAAATAGACTTAATTTGGCTCATAATATTTCTTATCCTCTGAGTTTTTGGTTTGAAATTTCTAATAGCATCCAAAAGCCCCACCATAAATTGTGAATCCAGAAGCCCCACCATAAATTGTGAATCAGACTCAACTATGATCTAAAAGAGATAAAATTTATCAATTATTTATTTAAAAATTTATTGTAAAAAATAATAATTATATTTTAAATTTCAAGAAAATAGCTAAAATAATGTTATAATATAAAGTAATAACCTAGTATTGAGTTTGTTTTAATCTCATATAAAAAAATATAAAATTTCTTTTAATCCTATATAACCAATATAAATTTTTGAAAATTTATATATAATCAATTAGAAAGAGAAGATAGATAAATTTAATTAAATGATTAGATTACTTAAAACTAACATAAATTTTTGAAAAATCTAATCTATATAACGAATATAAAATTTTGAAAATTTTAAAATAATCAATTAGAAAGAGAAGATAGATAAATTTAATTAAATTATTAGATTACTTAAAACTAATATATTTTTGAAAAAATTAATCCTATATAACCAATATAAATTTTTGAAAATTATAAAATAATCAATTAAAAACTTGTTTTAATACCAAATAAAACAATATAAAATTTAAAATAATAAATTAGAAAGAAAATATAGATAAATTCAATTAAATGATTAGGTTATAAAATTAAAAAAATAAATAAATAATAAATTAGAAAGAAAAGATAGATAAATTCAATTAAATGATTAGGTTACTTAGAACTAGAAGTAATAGTAAATAGGTTGCATAATAATTTAATTAGATAAATTTAATTAAATGATTAGGTTACTTAGAACTAGAAGCAATAGTAAATAGATTGACAAATTTAATTAGATGAATTCAATTAACTAATTAGGTTGCTTAGAACTATAAGCAATAGTAAACAGTTTGGTTGATTCTAAAAAAAACTATTCAACGAATAGTTGCCATGTTTTTTATTTCAATGAGTATACACTTTTTATGAGGGGTCCTTGTTGCCATGTTTTTTTATTTCAATGAGTATACACTTTTTATGAGGGGTCCTTGTCCCCTCATATAATGAATGGGGTTTGAACCTTGAACCTCTCAAATAAAAGATTTAATAAATTAATTAGGTTACTTAAAACTAGTAGTAAATAGGTTGCAACCTCATGGTCGCATCCACACTATTTTTCCTATGTAACAAAAAAAAAAATAGTAAATAGGTTGACAAATTTAATTAGATAAACCTAATTAAATAATTAGGTTACTTAGAACTAGAAGCAATAGTAAATAGGTTGTCAAATTTAATTAAATGATTAGGTTGCTTATAACTATAAGCAATTAAATGATTAGGTTACTTAGAACTAGAAGAAATAGTAAATAGATTGTCAAATTTAATTAGATAAATTTAATTAAATGATTAGGTTGCTTAGAACTATAAGCAATAGTAAACAGGTTGACAAATTTAATTAAATGATTAGGTTGTTTAGAACTATAAGCAATAGTAAACATGTTGCTTGAATCTAAAAAGAACTATCCCGTGTATACTTGCTATGTTTTTTATTTCAATGAGTTTACACAAATTTTTATGAGGGGTCATGTCCCCTCATAAAAACTTGTAGAAGAAAGATATCAATCCTCAAATTAATTTTTAAAATAAAAATAATTTTCCTAAAACATTCATTGGATTGAATTCGAAGAAAATGTTTCAACCATGCATTATATAATTTCAATCTTATAATTTCATACATCGTGGATTATAAAATGAATGTATCCTCCCAAAAAGAAGCGCTTAAATATTTGGGTTTCCAAAAAGGGTATCTAGGCTTTTGTAACTTAATTTTTAATTTTAAATAAAAAATAATTTAACAACGATACATCAGAACAAAAAAAAATACCCAGGAGTTGAAAAAAAAAAATCAACATTTTCTGAAATGCCCAGAAAAAAAAAAAAAAAAAAATTAAACTTCTCTTAAAATCATATAGTTGTATATCCTAGCATTGCAAGAACTACGTGCATTATGTGTTGCAACAAGAAATAATAATTTAAAAGCAAAAAGAATGCAGTGGAAAGAGCCGAAAATGTTCAATGCGTCTTTACATGGTGACGTATTTTCTGCAACTACAAACAAGAAAAATATCTGATGCTCCAACACGTAAAACACACTTCCTTACACTTCACAATCCTAACATACAAATGCTCACTAGCTGATCCAACAGCACTAAGAATTTGTTTTCATATGGCTATTATTGAACGCATCGATACATTTCTCAGACGATAGATTTAAACTCTAATTTTTCTCTGAAACATTTTTTTTTATTTTGTTTTCAGAGTGCAAGATTGGAAGTTTGTTATTAATAATCCATGGCCATGTTTGCTTAGGAACGAGCAAGGCCCTCGCTAGACTTGTTGGGATAGTTGGACTTCTGCTGGGATTTGATTCCGTTGCCATTGGTATATCCCATTTCCATGGAATTCACAACCTCATCTGAAGATCTGCTCTTTCTCTTCCCTCCCCAATCTTTGTAGATGGCATACAGGATCAGCTGCAGCGTCCCCAAACCGCATCCGAATCCATTGGGTATCTGTCCATATGAAAGAACAAGCCCACATATTAGCTATGACACCACAATGACCTGGTTAAAAATCATGTTCATATAATAGGAACCGGGATTCCACATAACCATTAATAAGAACTAGGAATCCACATAACTTTAAGAAATTGATACTTACAGCAATGAAGGGATCATGGCCAAGGAGGCCATAGATGAACCATGATGTTCCACACAGAAATACAAAAAGAGAGAGGAAGAACGGCATGAATTCCACGCTTTTCTCTTTGATTACGGTTCTCTGCAACAGATTTTCACTTCATCAAATTCAATAGTTGGTATCGACACGATTAGGCTAATGAATAATCCTTGTGAAATATTATATTATCGACCATCTGGATTCTCATCTAAATCTCTAATCTAAGGATAATATATAGATGGGTAGCTTACCATTACAGATAATGGGGAGGCGTACATGCATATGGAAAAAATGGTGGCAGCAAACCCACAAAAGAGCTTTCTGGTATGCCCATGAAGTGCTAGTATAGAAACCAATGCAATAATTGCAAAGACCACCATAACCACCATGAATAGACCAAAGATCTTGCCCTGCATATAAGTTCAAAAAAATCAATAATAAAAATAAAATCTTTGTAATACAATGAAATTTCAATTATGGATTAGATTTGTTCACCAATTAAAAAAAAAGTAAGAGGGTCAACCTCAAATACATATCCAAACTTGACATTAATAAAAGTAAAAAATAAACAACAGGGTCAACCCCAAATACATACCAAACTCGACATTAATAAAAGTAAAGAATTTTACCTTAACCTTCCTTGGAGCATAAATAAGAAACAGTATAACGTAAACAGTCTCGATGACGGCACCGGTGCCATTGATGGTGCTCACCAGAAGGTTGTGAGGAGATACGAAAGGGAGTCCATACCACGCTGAAAGCAAGCAGTTCATCAGACAAGAGACATATGGAATACCAGAGAACTCCTCCGTGTTTTTTTGTTTGATGATTCTCCAGAATGTGATTCTACATACATCACCCAATCCATAGATTTAGCAGAAATTTAGTCAGGATCTCAAACTGTGATAATGGACACCACAAAAAAAAAAAACAAAAATGAAGTTAAATACTCACATGGGTGCCAGAAACAGAAACAAGGCGGTCACATTCCCTATTCATTGAACAATCATAGATATAATAAGCTTCATATGGCAAAAGACTTTCATGTTCTAATCCCTCTTACATGCCCACATCTAATAAATTATTTCCTCACAAATTTCAAAAGCTCATTAAAAAAAAAAACCACTATTATCTATCTATCTTCCCTTTAAAGAAAACACAAATTTCAAAAGCTCCAAAAAAAAAAAAAAAAAAACACTACAAGGGCATAGAATAGCAGGCATGACTCACCGAAGATACCAAACAGAAAATGCAGAACCTCCATTTTGGATCAACTGAAGGCAGAGAAGGAGGACAATATATAACACACAGACACAACAAAATATCAGTTATTTAAATGGGTAGGGATAGAATGCACGCCAGATCTATGAACCCACTTTGCAGCACGTCTCAGAGAGTGGAAGGAGAAATATAAGGGAGAAACACGGGTGGTGTGAGGAAATTCATTGCAGATACGTAAGAACTTCGACACTGTAATTTAATTTGACCTTTTACATCCTTGGAGACCGGTAAAGTAAGAACTCCTCGGGCCAAGGACCAAAAAAAACACCCCCACAGTGACACGTCTCACTTCTTCACTGGAAGATTGAAAGCATCTATTTATAATAATTATAATATATATGTCCAAGGAACATCTGTCACATCCGTCATTGCATGGATGACTCCCACGTCTCACGTTCGATCCTTTCCCAGACATGCATTCAATATTGCCCTGTATTTATTAGCGACAGTCCGATTCCCAATGAGTTATCTATCAAAGAGGGTTAAAAATTCTTAAAAAAAAACATAATATTTGAGTCTCTTCCATGTTACTGGTAAGAAAATTATTATTCGACAGGCTGCGAAAATTACAAGACTGCCACCTCCCAGGGTAGGTCCGTAACGCAATTGCTGACGGTGTTGGATCACAATAATTCTTGTAAGTTGTGAGACAGCTCTCTTTTTCTTTTTCTTTTTCTTTTTATATAAGCTAGTTTATTATGTGGTTTAAATTTAGGTCTTCTAAAATGATATAGATGTTTCACGGAAATAAGATAACAGAGACTGAAAAGTCGCTATTGAGATTATTGAATGAAAACATATCCGATGATGGTGGTCTTCCAAAATCACATAAATGTCCAACAGAGACAAGACAGTTGCTTTTGAATGGACAAGCTACTACATACAACTTGGAAGGCAACAGAGACTGGAAAGCCACTATTGAGGTCATTGAATGAAAACACAGGAGATGATGGTGGCTCAAAGCCAAAGGGAATCTCAACCTGGGTATGAGGGTAGGACTCAATGAATGTAGGGGTGAGGGAATTCTCACATAGGGGAGGTCTTTTTGCATTGACATTCTCAAATCCAAACATTCTTATTTGGATTTTATCAATGAATTTGGATAGATGAACCTTCGGCAATAGGGTTGATTTGCTCGAGTTTCAACTAATTAAGTTTTGATAATGCGACTATCCATCCAATAATATTACCCGACAGATAGTATCGGGTATTTAAGTCCTGCATGAACACAATATCCAAAAAGGATTAGCAATATCTAAAAAGGATTAGTAATGTCAAAGAAGACTAGGAATCCGAGCCTCTGGCATAAGAATTGCCTCGAAGCTGCTTTGACGAACTCACTGCTAATTAATGCACAGACTTCCACCAAGTTGCTTGGCATGTGCTAGGTATTTCACTTCCTTGGGGCACCAGTATATTTAATCTTATAGATTATATAAGATGATTTTTTTATAAAAGATTATTAAAGATTTTATTTTTAAATATAATTATTGAACAGTATTTTAATTAAAAATAAATATAATTTTTTTTAATGAAAAAATTATTATATTAATAAAATAATGTTTAATCATTAAAAAAAAAAAAGTCGATGGGATTACCACACTCGTAAACCAATACATTAACCATATAAATTTTAAAAAGTATCATCTTTATTCAAAATTCCACGAAATTCCACATTATTATCCTACAAAACGGACACCAAGGAAATTAAGGATTGATATTCAACTCTCATTTTCAATATGACAATCACAAATTTAAAAAATACTACTTTATTCAAAATTTCAAAATTCCACAAAATTTCACCATTATCCTACAAAATCTGCACCAAGGGAATTAAGGGTTGATATTCCACATTAATTTTCAACGTTTTCCATGTTTGGAGACGTATTTTACTACCAACAGTTAAATATGACAGTCACAAATGGCGTTCATTTACTGTAGGAAAAAACGGGCCTTTATTTAACTTATGTTAAGGATCTATAGCCAAAGTTTCAGTAACTAGTTAAAAATCATATGTATTATATTTTTCAATGATGTTATTTGTTTACCTAAAATCTAAAAAGTGAGAGAAAAACTTTTAATTATAGAGGAGACTGAAATCTTTCCATAGAGTAGGGAGCAGTGCTTTGTTACAAGTATTTTGACATTTAAGTTAAAAGAATTTTTATAATTTGAAAATGCCTCAATCCTATAGCAAATTCATAATGGCATTTGGTTTTCTTTCAGACGAACTCCTTAGGATGAAGATAAGCCATACGACTACAGGCATATAGCTATTCTTACGAGGATGGAAAACCAAACTGTATTTCGATACATTAAGGATCTTTATTATTATTATTTAATTTTATAAAATATGCTATGCCCGGTTTTTATTGGAATATTTTTATAAAAAAATAAAACATTATATTGTTTTTAATATATTTGTAATAAGTTAATTAAAGTATATTCAACTTTGTTTTTTTATCACATATATTTTTTTTTTGCCCTTTTATCAAAGATATTTTTCACCTTCCTCAAACTGCAAAGTTTCCACAATCAACTTTTATATCAAATGCTTTCAAAAATTTAAATTATGTTAAGATGAAATTCAACATTACCAATGGATCATAATAATTGATAGCAAAAGAGGAAAAATGGTTAGGAGCGGGAAAATGAGCTCTGGCGATTTTTGAATCTGAACTAGGGTTTCTGGTTTTTCGAAAAAAATTTGGCTTTTCTTTGGCTTGCAGAGGTGTCTTTGGGGTACGGTGGTTCGAAGGTTCGATCGGTGCCCCGGGAGGGTCCAATGGGGACTCCTCCGGGAAGTACTAGCTCTTATGTTGATTTGTTTAAAGAAGATTCTCCTCCGAAGAATGCCGAAGCCCAAAAGATGGCATATAGAAAGCTCTTCACGACTGCTGGGAATAGGTCTTCAGCACGGCGTGTGAATGGTTGTTTACCGCAGGCCGATTCCAGGCCAAAAATCGTCATTGATCCCAGCATGGTGGAGGAGTCTGTCCTCTATAGAGCTAGACATGATTTAATCTGCAAGTTCATGGGTATTCGCCCTTCCCTGAGCTTTCTGTATTCTTGGATTCGCCAGAACTGGGAGCCCCACGGTGAGTTTTCATTGTGGTTTATTAGTAATGGTTATTTTATTGTTAGCTTCTCGGCTCTGGCCGATAGAAATAAGGCTTTTGAGTCGGAGAGGAAAAACCATGGCCCGACAGGGCTTTTTGTTCAACCCTGGAGGGTAGGTTTCGATCCTCGTGTTGAACCTACTGTTGTCCCAGTGTGGATTCGATTATATGCTCTTCCAATGGAATTCTGGGGTGAGCAGGTACTGGCAATGATTGGCAATTCGATTGGTAGACATCTGGGTGTTGCCAGAGACACTATTGAAGGGAGCATGGCGGTGTATGCTCGCATATGTGTGGAGATGAATCTGAGCCAGCCTTTGTCGGCAAAGTTGGAAATTGAACTGGCAGGTCTTTCCTGGATTCAACAGTTGGACTATGAGGCCCTACCCTTTAGATGTCGGGTTTGCCACAAGCATGGACATTTGGCCCGTTTCTGTCCTCTTAATATGAATGCCAATATGGAGGCCTCCTCAGGAGTGCCAAACTCGCCTAAAGAGGATAAGGCTGCACCCAATAAAGATCCTATTAGCACCAGTCGGGGCCAGGAAGTTCAGAGAGAGGGTTTTGAACAACCCAGAAGAAAAAGACGGACAAAGAAAGAGAAGGGAAAGGAGCAATCTCATCTCAGGCCTGCTAATAGGTATGAGATTTTTAAGTCATTGGTTGATGATGAGGATCACTCTATGGAGGGCTTGGAGGGTTTCAGAGAATCCTCTGTTGTTCCTGGGCAAATCCCCCTCTCATCTTCTCCTATCATTCAGCAGATAGTTGATCCCTCTGAGGTATCACAGCCAGTGTGTTCTGGTGCCTTAGTAGTCCATACCCAGGAGCAGACAGTTTCTCAGGATGTTCGCATGGGGATGGCAGAGAAAAATAGGGAAAGGCCATCTTTGGGGATAACCCAGATAGAAAAAAGATCCAAAAATAGTAATTCTCAGGGAGCTGGAAGAAGATCCAATAAGGAGCTGCTAGTTGCCCAGGGAGACAAATTGATCATGGGAGGATTGGTGAGGACAATTGACTCTTACTGCTCCCAGGGTAACCCATGATTATACAATCTTGGAATGTGAGGGGTTTAAACAGCAGAACCCATCAATCTGTTGTTCAAAGATTATTAGAGCATAGCAATACTGATTTTTTGCTTTTACAAGAGACCAAGATGTCTTTGGATCTTATGTCTAAAACAGTCCACAGAATTTGGAGGGGTGCTGGTCATATGGATGTGGCTGCCCAAGGTGCCTCAGGGGGGATTGTTACTCTGTGGAACTCTCTGGAATGGTCTGCAATAGAACACCTTGCCTGGAGGGGTGTTCTCACTTCCCTGTTTAGGAATAATGTCTCTACGAGAATTCATTCTTGTCACTAACTTTTATGGTTCTCAAACTCTAGAGGGTCAGCGGCGGCAGTGGAAGGTTGTGCATGACATGCGAGCATCAAGGGAAGATATAGACTGGATTATAGCGGGGGACTTTAACGCTAAATTATCTTCTAGAGACCAGGAAGGGGGATCACCTCTTTTGGATCCAGGGGACCGGTTCATGATTGCTCAAGTCCAGGCTTTGCACTTAGTGGACATTAAGTGTCCTGGCAATAACTTCACTTGGACTAATAAAAGGCGGGAGCCCCATAGTAGGAAGGTGAAGCTTGATCGCTTTTTGCTTTCAGAGGAGGTGTTTGTAAAATGGAATATCAATTTTCAGATTTTGGCAGGCCCTGTTTCTGATCACTGTCCTATTCTGTTGGAAAGCGGGACTAGGATGGGGATCCATCACAAACCGTTCAGATTTGAGAATTTTTGGCTTCAAAAAGAAGAACTTCGGGAGAAAATTCCACAGTGGTGGGAAGAGGGTCGCCCAGCTTATGGGAGAGCTATGTTTAGAATCCACAAACAACTTCAATATGTCAAATCTCAGTTGAAGTATTGGAGGCGTTCTAATAAATCTGACTTCCAGACCCAAAGAGCTCCGTTGGTGGCCCGCTGGGATGAGGTCCAAAAATAGTTTAGAGAAGGAGTAATAACTGATCAGCTCAAAGTTGAGGATGATGCCTTGCGTTCTGCGGTTGAGGACATTGACAACCGGGGAGGAGATCTATTGGAAACAGAGAGCAAGAACTTCCTGGTTATTAGAAGGGGATAGAAATACAAAATTCTTTCATCGAACTGCTTGTGCTCGAAGACAGATGAATAAGATGGAGGCCCTTCAAGATGAGAACGGTCATTCCTTTGATACTCTTCCAGGTATTCACTCCCATGCTATGGATTATTTTTCAAAGCTTTTTAAGGAAAGTGTGGTTCAAGATGTAGAGGCCCAAAATGAAGTTATTTCTGTCATACCTGCTATTATTTCGAGGGATGAAAATCAGGCCCTCCTTAAACCCATTGATAGGGATGAATTGAAAACCGTGGTCTTTGGAATGAGCACTGGTAAAACTCCTGGTCCAGATGGCTTCCCAATTGAGTTCTTTCAGGCTTTCTGGGACTGCTTAGGGGAAGATGTAAGGGTTGTTGTTGAAGAATCCAGAGAAAATAAGAGAATGCTTAAAGCTATAAACCACACGTTCATTACCTTGATTCCAAAAGGGGAGGAGGGGGTTCATATTTCAGATTATAGGCCTATTGCCTTATGTAATGTGGTATACAAAATACTCACAAAGGTAATGGCTGAGCGCCTAAAACCTCTTCTTCACAACATTATCTCCTCTGAGCAAGGAGGCTTTGTTGAGGGACGGCAGATTCTGGATGGGGTGGTTGTGGCCCAGGAAGCAATCCATTCAATGCACACTTCTGGTAATAAAGGGATGTTCATTAAATTGGATATGTCAAAGGCTTATGATAGGGTTGAATGGAGCCTCCTGGCTAGAATGATGGCAGCCTTCGGCTTCTCTCAGGGCTGGATTGAGTGGATTATGAGTTGTGTCTCTTCTCCGACTTACTCTGTGCTTATCAAGGGCCTTCCTTCGCAACCTTTTGGAGCTTCTCGGGGTCTGCGCCAGGGGGATCCCTGTTCCCCTTATCTTTTTCTCATTCTGGCTGAAGGTCTTGGCAGAATTTTAACGAGGAGAAGACAACAAGGCAGATTAATGGGTATTAGGGTGGGGGATGAAGTTGTATCGCACCTGCAGTTTGTGGATGACACTGGTTTGATGGGAGTAGCCAGCATCAGGGAAGCTAGAACGATTAGAGATACTCTTAATGTCTATCTCAGGGCTACTCAACAGGTCATTAATGACAAGAAATCCAAAGTGGTCTTTTTTAATCTGGAGCACAGGCTTAGAACAGAATTTTAGAAATCTTGGGATTCACTAGGACTTCTCTCCCTGTGGTTTACTTGGGTATCCCCTTGCACTTCAAGAGGCTGAAATTAGACACTTGGAGGAATATGTTGGAGTGTATCAAGGACAAAATTAATCACTGGTCTCACAAGTGGTTAAGTTATGGTGGCAGATTAACGTTCTTACAGTCTGTCATTCAAGCCATGCCAATCTACAAATTTTCTATCCTGGCTGCCCCGCTTACAATTTGGAAAGAGTTGGATAGGATGGCTAGGAAGTTTTTGTGGGAAGGAGCTAACGGAAAAAGAAAGTGGGCCTTAGTGGGTTGGGATAAAATCACTCCACCTAAGGTAAAAGGTGGATTGGGACTGAGAGGATCCAAGTTAAATAATCAAGCCTTGGCTGGAAAGTTATCTTGGAGGTGGATTTCCCAACCAACTTCCTTATTCGATGAGAATTCTCATGAGTAAATATTTGGGTCAAGTTAACCCCAATGAGGTGGGCCGTTTCCCTCTGGGTGGTACTTGGATCCTTAGTGTGGCAGGCTCTCAAGCTAGGATCTCAGGTTATTAAAGATCAGCTATTTTGGAAAGTGGGGAGAGGGGAGAAGGCCCGTTTCTGGACTGATTCTTGGGATCAGTATCCACCCATCATTGTTGAGTTCCCCGAGTTACTTCCAATAAAATCTGCCATAGAAATCATGGGTTGGGTCCATATTGAAAGTTATTTCAACACTTCTCAGTTGGGGGAGTATAGGTTTAAGAAGTTTAAGAGGTTGGAGGAGTGGCCAATTCCTATCCCCCGGAGTTGGCACCCATCTTATCCAAAATCTTGACAGAAAGGTTTCTCACTGGGAGAGACGAGGAGGATGAATTAGCTTGGGGCTATGGGAGCCTTGGTGTTTATACAGTGAAGGACGGGTATGACAAGATCCTCCCAGACCCTCCCCCCATTTCTTTTCGGTTGAGGATTGGCGAAAGATTTGGCACTCTAAGGGCTGGCCGAAAGTAAACTTTTTTGCTTGGCAGTTTATGCACAATGGTATTCTCACTTTTGACAATCTCAGATGTAGAGGAATCATCGGCCCTTCTCAATGTGTTTTATGCCATAAGAACGAAGAAACAGCTGATCACCTGATGTTTGAGTGCCCTTTCACGCGTCAGATTTGGAAGCGCTGGTTCTCTCATTATAAAATCCAGGTTCATGGTGACATGAATCGGACTAATATTTGGGAAAGATGGAAGCGGGGTAGATTTACATCCAAAGCTCTTCAAATTGGGTGGGAGCTTGGTTTAAACTTCATTTGGTGGCAAGTGTGGTTGGAGAGAAACGCTAGAATTTTTTGAGAAACCTTTTCCTCGTTAGATGGAGTTTGGCAGGTCATCTGGAGCAAAGTCACCAAAACTGTTGCCGTCTACGCTAAAGAGGAAACTCAGGTTGTTCCTGGACCAATGGCAGAGGGAGTTGACCAGAGAGAGGGACAGAACAGAATCAGTTGGAAATCACCCCCAGAAGGCTGGATTAAAATCAATACTGATGGAGCTGCAAAGGGCAATCCGGGTAGAGCCGGTATTGGCGTTGTCTGTCGGAATCATGAGGGATCAGTGCTTTATTGGGAATTGCAGGGTTTGGGTAGAGCCACAAATAATGAAGCAGAAGCCATTGCTATCAAATCTGCCTCTATTTGGGCAGTTACTCAGGGTCACAGGAGGATAATTCTTGAATCCGATTCTCAAATTCTGGTTGGAGCTCTAGACTGCATGAGGAACTTTTCATTGAACGCTTGGAGGTTGAGGATTCTGGTCTCTCAAATCAAGAAATTATGGAGGGAATTAGATGATGTGATTCCCGTATATGTGAGCAGAGATTTCAACAAAGCGGTCGATTTCCTGGCTAAGATGGGTGCTGCGAAAGAGGTAGGGGTGCAGCTGCACAGTGACATGCCTATTGCAGATGAGGTGATTAGGCAGGGCCTTGAAAGATCCTTGAGACAATGATCAATGAAAAAGCTAAGTATGGTTTTTGTCACGATTTCGTGACCTGTTGCGCCATCGCGGCCATTGGCGGAAAGCTGTCGCGATATCGCGACATGTTGTGTCGTCGCGGCTGCTGGAGAAATGTTGTCGCGATATCGCGACATGTTGCACCGTCGCTGCCATCGAGGGAAAGTTGTCGCGATATCGCGACATGTTGCGCTATTGCGGCCGATGTGAGAAAGTTGTCGCGATATCGCGACATGTTGCGTCGTCGCTGCCGTCGAGGGGAAGTTGTCGTTGAAAGATCCTTAAGACAAATGATCAATGAAAAAGCTAAGTATGATTTTTGTCGTGATTTCGTGACCTGTTGCGCCATCGCGGCCATTGGAGGAAAGTTGTCACGATATCGTGACATGTTGCGCCGTCGCGGCCAAGGGAGGAAAGTGGTCGTGATATCGTGACATGTTGCACCGTCGATGCCGTCGAGGGAAAGTTGTCGTGATATCGTGACATGTTGCGCTGTTGCGGTCGATGTGGGAAAGTTGTCGTGATTTCGTGACATGTTGCGCCGTCGCTGCCGTCGAGGGGAAGTTGTCGTTGAAAGATCCTTAAGACAAATGATCAATGAAAAAGCTAAGTATAATTTTTGTCACGATTTCGTGACCTGTTGCGCCATCGCGGCCATTGGAGGAAAACTGTCGCGATATCGCGACATGTTGCGCCGTCGCTGCCAAGGGAGGAAAGTGGTCGCGATATCGTGACATGTTGCACCGTCGCTGCCTCGAGGGAAAGTTGTCGCGATATCGTGACATGTTGCTGTTGCGGCCGATGTGGGAAAGTTGTCGCGATATCGCGACATGTTGCGCCGTCGCTGCCATCGAGGGGAAGTTGTCGTTGAAAGATCCTCAAGACAAATGATCAATGAAAAAGCTAAGTATAATTTTTGTCGTGATTTCGTGACCTGTTGCGCCATCGCGGCCATTGGAGGAAAACTGTCGCGATATCGTGACATGTTGCGCCGTCGCTGCCAAGGGAGGAAAGTGGTCGCGATATCGCGACATGTTGCACCGTCGCTGCCGTCGAGGGAAAGTTGTCGCGATATCGCGACATGTTGCGCTGTTGCGGCCGATGTGGGAAAGTTGTCGCGATATCGCGACATGTTGCACCGTCGCTGCCGTCGAGGGGAAGTTGTCGTTGAAAGATCCTTAAGACAAATGATCAATGAAAAAGCTAAGTATGATTTTTGTCGCGATTTCGTGACCTATTGCGCCATCGCGGCCATTGGAGGAAAACTGTCGCGATATCGCGACATGTTGCGCCGTCGCTGCCGTCGAGGGGAAGTTGTCACGATTTCGCGACATGTTGCGCCGTCGCGGCCAAGGATGGAAAGTTGTCACGATTTCGTGACATGTTGCGCCGTCGCTGCCGTCGAGGGAAAGTTGTCGCGATTTCGCGACATGTTGCGCCGGTGCGGCCAAGGGAGGAAAATTGTCGCGATTTCGCGACATGTTGCGCCGTCGCGGCCAAGGGAGGAAAGTTGTCGCGATTTCGCGACATGTTACGCCGTCGCGGCCGCTGGAGGAAAGTTGTCGCGATTTCGCGACGTGTTGCGTCGTTGTGGCTGCTGCTGGATTTTTGTCGCGATTTCGCGACATGTCGCGATTTCGCGCCAGGTTGACTTTTTTGCGGTCAGAGGTGTCTTGTGTCGCGATTTCGCGACTTGTAGCTTTTTTGCGGATAGAGGTGAAGTTGGTGTTTGCTGCGTGTTTTCGCGATAAGTTGTTGTAACTGACCTATCAGCTCTCTCAGCTAGCTTGGTATTGGTTCAAGAGATTTGGATCCAGTGCAAATCTTCCTCTTCTCTTGTAATCATGTGCTTTCATTGTTTTCGGCTGGGATGTATCTTATCCCAATTGTAACTGATCAATGTTTTAATACAAGTTTTTCAATTTTTTTCAAAAAACATTACCAATGGCTAAAATATTTGATGTCTAACTTCTATATCCAAAATTATCTTATCTATAACAACCTCACAATTTCTTAATACCTTTTTATAGGGTTTTTATTCATTCCCCTAATATTCCACTATAGTATTTTCATTGTTATTTTTTAATTTTATTTGTGGGTTTAGTCTCACTTGTTGTTAACACTTATTTGTTCTTGTTTTTCCATATCAATATCCCTTTGTGTTTCTTTTTCTATTTGTTTTTGCTTCTTCCTCTCTTTTATTCATTCCTAAAAATACTTTATCTTCATCAATATTTTCAATCTTCTCACACTGCTCATAGTAAGACTTATCATCTTTAGGTTTACCTTGTTCTAAAGAATCTAAAATGCAAGGACTAACCTCAAAAGCAAAATCTTCTTTATGTTGCCTAGAAAACCCTAAAGTGCAAGCATGTTCTTCTATAGCAATTACCTTCTTATTCTACCCTAAAACCCCTAAATTATTGTGGGTTTCCTCCAACCTCATTTCTATATTATTCTACTCTTGAAACCTTAAAGTGCAAGGGATAACATCTTCACCACTTTCACTTTTATTACTTGAAGAGGATTATATACTAAAAGAAAATGAAGATGAGAATAAAATTGACCTCTTTTGTTGTCTTTGTTTTGGGTTTTATCTCCACATCTTCTTTTGCACCTTTAATTCCTTTTGAACTTGTCAAATGATATTGTAGATAGGTTTTATTTACCTTTTCTTTTGGAGTGGAATATCCTTGAATTGATCTAACTTCTATCATTGTATGATTCCTTGCTTCGTATTGAAGTTTATCTCATGGCTATAATGTTTTGTCTCTTTCTTCATAGTTTTTACTTTGCAAACTCTTTGCATGTGTCCAATATCAAAATAATTTTGGCAAAAAAATGAAATATTTTCATAATCTACTTGCTGATCTCATTCTATTTATTCAGATTTAATCTTAATAGATTATGTCAAAGGTTTTGAAATATCCATAACAACACATATTCGAGTATATATAACATGCTTTCGCTCCTTAGTTGTTGGTCCTTGATGAATTCTCCTAGGGTATTTTCAATATTATTTAAAACATCCTTATTTATAAGCTAATATGGAAGTCCAAAAAGCCTAACCCAAATTGGAAACTTCTTAATAGTTTTTGTCTAAACAAAAAAATTTCATTCCATAGTCTCAAATAAAGTGCATCTCTTCCCCTAAACAATGGGCTAAAAACCATTATTTTATACATAATTTTTGCACTGGAAAATATGAGGAAAAAACCTTAGGAAGAAAAGTCACAGAATAATTTGAATTCAATCCCCACTTCCACTTGATCCAATTTTGAATCTTCAAAAATCTTGACCATGATCTATGGAACATACATATTAACCCTCTACTTTTAAGAACCATTTATATCATGCTCAATCATCTCATCCTTGATACTTACTTTTGGTGTAACATTTTGCTACCTGGACCAAAGTTGCTATTTATTCGCTCTTCTGCTTATCTCCAAATTGGGCCTCCATACTTCCAACTAGGGCATTTTGGTTTCTTACTAGGAAATCCTGACTTCCCATTAGGGATTTCAAATATGACTTTCCTTCCACAATAGCTAATGGGGCTCCCTCTTGGCTTGCACTCCCTCTTGCTTTGCACTCCCTCTTTGCTAGATCTCACTCCTACTCTCAACTTGCACTCTCTTACCTCACACTTGATTCGACTTGCACTCCCTCCTGTCTCTTCTTTTTCTCAATGTTTCTTAGCTTTAGAAATTTAATGGAAACAATATTCCATGCATTCATGATAAGGGTTTGAAGCATTGATACACTCCGGATGAACCTATCACTCTTTTGCCATGATTGAATCTTGGATCTAACTCCCTCTTAGTTTGGACTCCCTTTCAGCTCACACTTGCTCTTGGCTTACACTCTCTCCTACCTCACACTCACTCCTAGCTTACACTTCCTTTTGGCTCACAATTTCCCTTATCTCTTCTTTTTTTAATGTTTCTTAGTTTCAATAAGTTTTTGGAAACAATGTTCCACACATTCATTCACTCTCAACTTGCACACTTCCTCTTGGTTCACACTTCCTCTCTGATATCATTCGCTCCCAACTTGTACACTCACTCTTGGATCACACTCGCACTCACTACTGTACTTACTCTCAACTCACGCTCGCACTCACTACTGTAGTTACTCCTAACTCGTACTTGCAATCACTTTTGAATACACTCACTCACACTCACTTTTGGCTACACTCACCCACACTTGCTTTCGACTACACACTCCCAACTCCTACTTCGTACTCACACTCACTATTACACTTGCTCCTAGATTATGCTCACACTTGCTGCTACACTTACTCTCGACTCATGCTTACACTTACTATTGACTCATAGTTGCACTTACTCCTAGCCTAACTCGTGCTAGCACTCACACTCACAACTACACTTATTCTCGGCTTGCACTCGCACTTGCACTCGTTTATGGATCTCTATTATTACTAACTAATTTTATTAGCTTTTCTTAAGTTCAATGTCCTAATAGAGGGTATAGGCCACTTCTTTGGTATCTAATATTAATATCTTGTATGAATGGTTATGAAAGAGGTAGGCACAAAAATCTAGAATATATTATAGAGGCACTCATGGGAGCAATGGAGTCTTAAGCCATTATAAATGGAGTCATTTTTTATTAATATTTTAATATTATATTAGTAATTATTTATGACCTATTATGTTTAAGGATAATAATTATAGCCATTAAATTTAATGATAAAATAAGAATTGATTTTTAATGAGTCTGGGTTGTCTTTTAGGCATCTCAATTATGTGACTTACAAGAGTTATTATTTTCTAGCTAGTTTATGCACAATTACAAATTGATGAGATTCATATATTACAAGAACTACATAATTCAACATAATTTTAAGAGACAACAAGTTTACTATCTTAAAAAAGACTTAATACTATTCATTGACAAGGCTAAAACTTAGGGAGTGCAACTTAGAGCATACATTGGTCGACTATATATCCAAAATATGGATTAGGCTAAACATATCATTATAGTAGGTTCCAAGTTTTTTGAGGAGTTTAGATTATGCAATATAGAGTAAAAATAGGTAACAAAATTTTTATATGACATGCATATGAATAAATATTACATAGAGACTTATTGAGAGATTCAATGACTTGATGTTGCTCTCTAGGCCTTCCACACATCCTATTGCTCTTGATGTCCTTGCTATGTAAAATAGTATTGATATTGTCTAATTGATGAGGACATCAATCGGTTTGAAACAAGGAGAAGCTATAATAAAATAGAGCTATCATACGAGACATTAAGCATGATCAAAATTCTAACAAGTTAGTTATAAATCATTAACCTATTCATTGGATATACTATTTTTGTCTATGTATGGTGTCATGATGAAGTGTATTTGTTATAAAATGATACATCAAATACTAAAAGGGTATTTTTGTATTATGTGTTATATATACCATCAAGTAGTTAGGATATAATTGGAAGATATGCTAGTTATCAACTTATTACTAGTATCTCACCGACCTTATGTGTTCTCCTTCATTCCAATCAATTAGGGATGATTGTTATTTGTTATCATTGTTGTAATTTTTTATATTAGAGTACAATATTATAAAGTGGTGTTATTATTACTACAAGCAACTAAATTGATTGTTGATATATATGACATATTATTGATCATGGATGTGAATTATCACCATGAATACATTTCACTATAGATTATTTTATATTTTGTATTTTGTTACACTTTATTGTTTTCTCTATTTATGCATGACTTGAATGCTCCATACAGACACTCTAGGTGGCATAGTGGTCAATTGTAGATTTGCAAAGATGGGATACACTATAATAGTTTGATAACTTGAGAGGTAGTTGACATCATGGTTTTCAAATAATAGAATGACTAAAAATATTATTGAATAATATCATTATTTTATTTTTATATTAGATGTGTGGTTCCAATAGTTCCATCCCCTTTTGATAATTTTTTTTTCATTTTAATCCTTGTCCTTTGATTTACCCCATCATTTTTTGATACCCTTCTTTTTGTCCTATAAGAAAAAGATTGGTGCCTTTGTTTTTTTGTTTATAAAAAGAGTGCCTTTATTCTAATTATGTTCATATAATTATTTGATATTCTAATATTGAATTTTTATTGTATATTTTGTATTTTCTTTTTCTATATTATTAAATGACTATTGTGCTTGCTTAGTGTAATTAGTTCTATTATTTTCCTAGTATATTCTTCTTCCCTTTTTGTTTTTTCATTAGTTTTTCATAGGTCTCCTTATGTTATCACTTTACTTAATTCTTTTAAAGTTTACTTGTTTCTTGCATTTGGAATCATACCATGGCTTCATTTAAAAATTGCTCTCTTCATTCTTTTTCTTCCTAGATCTATTACAAGTGTTTAAATCTTCTATTATATTCTTAACTTTAATGCTATCAAAAAATGCTTTCATTTATGATTATTTAATATGGTCTTCTAAATTTATTTTTAAACTATCTTGATTTTCTTTTGACATGATGATATTATTATTTTATCCTTCTTTTGAATGGTTTGTAATTTCTTCTTGTAACTTTCCTATTTGCATGTGGGTTTTCAATTATATGTATATAGATTTATGGCTAGATTTTATTTTTATTTTAGAGTTTTCTAATTCCATCTCTAACATTTATGGCATAAAGTCATATAACCATATGGACAAGTCCACTATACTTTGTTCATTGTGTTTTCTACATGTAAATCTTCTTAACCTTTTACATGTATTAAGTCCATTACAAATAACAAGATTATTTATGCTATATAACACAAGTATCTTATTATCATAACATATAATAATGACTATTCATCTTCTTACACCCTTGTTCATTATTAATATTCTTCTTAATATAATCATAATGGATCCTTCTCCATTGCATATTTCTTTAACAAAACATGGAGCTATTTATTTGCTATCCTAACATTAAAACTATAAATCAACTCTACTTCCACAACTAAAATATATGTTGCAATGTATTTATTTAACACTATATATAGATCTTTGTAGTCTAGAAATATTTTCTTATAAAATTTTTGAATTAGCAAACTACTCAATGATAACTAGTATTCCTTTAAATATTATCTTGATCTGTTTATACTTCTTATGTGGGTTTTATCTTTATACATGTGTTTTTCTACTCTAAGAAATTTTTATTAAAACTTCTATTTATCCATGTCCTTTATTTTTTTATATATCATTTTGCATTAGTGTCTTCTTATATCCTTCAAAATTTGAGATTATACAACCATCATGTTCATATGTTTCAACCAAAATGATTATATATTTTCCTTTAGTCACAATCCCTAACTAAGGACCTCTTCTCCAAGGATAAATTCTTTAATTATATCTTATAATCATTAACCACCCTATAGTGACTATTGAAATTATAATATGATTCTTGGTCAAGGATGATATTGTGTGATGTATTGGATAGGCCTAAGAGCATTTCATTGTACAATGTATTAATTATTTGTAATATTTTATTATGTAAGCTATATGGGCCATGGTTAACCTTGTTATGATTAAAACCTCTTTATAACTTGTAATTAACCTAAAGCCCTCTTGTTATGTTGGATTAGGTTAAATTTTATGATGTAATTGGGATTTGTTATTACTATAAATACTCCCTCCCACTCCTTTTTATTTATTAGAGTATTGTGTAACATTATTTACAAATATAGTGATTATTTATGGTACCTATGAGTGCCCACAATCTCTCTCTTTTTCATCCTTTATTTTACTTTTTGTATAATAGTTGAGTAGATGGTTTGCTTCTATTCATTTTTGGAAAATATTGTGATTTTTGTCATTGTATTGGAGTAGGTATGGATCAACACTACCTAGTCATGCAAAAAGCCTTCTTGGTGCCTCTAAATTGTATTTTGATATTTGGAATGAATTCTTCTTCAAGTCCTCATAAGCAAGTTCAACATAAGAGGTAGTAAGATAATTTCTTTTTACAATTTATTATTTTCTCATTCATCATGCAACAAGACTTTGTTATATCTTTTTTTGCCTTTGTCGAGGTTTTTGCACAAGGTTTAGTTCACTCCTATAGAAAAGTGATCATTATAACATGAATTTGAATTCAAATATGACACCCTTGATTTCCTTATACATGTCCTGTTTGAGCATGCACACATCTTATGACCAGATTGACATGTTGCAAGCATATCGTCTCTCTATGGAGAGGATGCATGTCCTTTGACATCCTTTTGGGGTGTGCCAAGTTGTTTAGCAAAGAAAAAAAAAGGTGCTTTACCCATTTTTATCTTAATATTAAATCACATGGCTAATTTTATCTTGTTGCTTCATTGAAAGTAAACAAATAATGAAGTTAATGCTCCTTTTTCTATAGTTGGATGGTGTTATGACTTGGTCAATAGGGCCTTGGTTGTACTATAGGAGGGAAGAGGTTCTAAGTTCAAATATCTTGGTTATATTTTTTTTAATGTAGGCCAAAGGTAAGCATTGCACTTTATAGATCCATTAGCATAAAGGTGTTATTGACTTAGGTTTCTCCATTGGTTACTGTGTATTCTCCAAGAGCTCAAGGTATTGAGTTTGATATCCATATACTCTCTTTTGTTGCTAAGGAAATAATTTGCATGTTCTTGAAAATGAAGTAGTTTCTAGTCACCATTGTATGTTAGTGAAAGCTTGTTAGCTTGACAATATTTGGTTGTGGCTGACCTAAGGTCAATTCTCATGGTACCTTATATTGTAATACATTTAATTGTGTAGATAACTATTTTATGTGGCATTATTGTATTCCATGAAAAATATTTTTGATATTTAAATGCATTCCTCCAACAATTGTTGGAATTGCACAAAAAAAACTACTTACTGAAGTGGATAAATACAAGTGGAAAGCACTATCAAATCAAAGTACGAGATGTGGTAGCAATAGATTGGATGTCACAATTCTAAGGTTTAATCCTTTAATTTCAATTTTTTGGGGTCCCTTAGGGAATTGTTTTTGGAGGCCATAAATTTTGTATATAAAAGTATTTTGAGCCCTATTTTTCAAATCGTATGATTTTGAAGCTTTATGCATTGGTGGCATTACTTTATAGACCTGGTATGGTGTTAGGGGTTAGATTGTGTAATATGGATCACATAGCCCTAATTAATTTTCTTAATAGAAAAAATTATAGCATTTGGTCAAATATTTACCTATTTTTTTGGGAGATATAAATGGATTTATGATTGTTCCAATTGATTTTGAGTCTTTTGGAGGCTTATAGGAAAAGGAATTTTGATGTGCTTTAGTCAATCCTTCTTCCTCATTTGGGCAATTGATTTAGCTTATTCATGAAGATTCCATCTTTCGTGATATCTTTATTTTTCTATTTATTATCCAAATACTCTTTGAAATTAATTATGACTCATTTTTTTATTAGATTCATGCAAAGCCTCTTTTGGTGACTATAATTAGGTGACCCGAAGATAAGAAGAAGTTTTCAAAAAAGGTGATGTATGTTGTAAGAAAAAATTTATGCCTTCAAGAGAAACCTTATGTGACAATGGAACATTGAAGGAGCTTATCTTCAAAGAAGATAATCATCTTTACTTATCTTCATTTGAAGTCCTAGCAAAAGTATTTTTTGGATGTGTGAACAAGTGTATAACAGTGGTAGTGGTGACTATGGTCCAACCTAATAGGACTCTTGTATAGGAAATATTTTTATTGATGATGAGGAGGGATTCAAATGAGTCTACCTCAAAATGAGAAGAACCAATAAATTATCCATTATGGGGGGTGACATTATTATTAATTATGTCTTCTCTCCTTGGCCTCTCAATTTAGATTGTGGGGGGTGTTAAAATTATAATCTCACTCTTGTCCAAGGACAACATTGTGCAATGTATTGGATAGGCCTAAGGGTATTTCATTGTACAATGTATTAATTATTTGTAATATTTTATTATGTAAGCCTTATGAGACATGGTTAACCTTATTATGGTTAAACCCTCTTTATAACTTATAATTAATCTAGATTCCTCTTGTTATGTCATCTTAGGTTTTTCTTTAAGATGTGATTAGGGTTTTGATATTGCTATAAGCATCCCCTTCCCACTCCTCATTTTTTTATAAAAAAATATTTTTCTTTGAAAACACCTTCAAATTTTTCTATTCCTCAACTTCAAAGTAGGTTGCACAACTTCAACCCTTAATATAAACTCTCCCAGTTTCTGCTACTCAACAATCAGACTTGCCCAGTTTCTATCACCAAAGCTATTATCTCATTCTGAATCACCTGTGAAGTGTTTTCTCTTTCATGGTAATAGTAAATAAATACAATGGTCCAAAAGCTAAGCCACATGTGGAGATGCTTCAACACCACACTAAATTTCTTTTAGAGATAATGAATATCAACAAGCTAAGGAGAAATGATATTAGATGAAATTGCAATAGACACTTAGGAAATTTTACTAGCATAATTGAATGAAGAACAAACAAAGCATTTGTGCTCAGTCTGCCAAGAATGTGTCATTTTTCTCCTCAGAGGAATCAATAGATGCTAGTACATCTTCAAATGTCGAGCTATATACTATCATCCTTCCAAACAAGAATTATTGGATAGAGGCCCAATTCATAATGTGTGTGTCCTCAAACCTAAAATTCTCTTGCCAGCTATTCATACACATCCCCAGGACATACATAGCCCTCTCATATCAATGTGCATATTTATACGAGTCCATTTGTTATAAAATAACAACCCATCTATGACATAAGGCAATGGACCATTATGAGCAGCCTATAATTCTACACGATCACAATCATAGATGGGAACAACATGGAACTAATATCGATGGTAAGTATTAGGAGGATCACAAGCCCCTATTTCTGCAAGTTTTGAATTCAACCAAAAGAATCTAAAATCTGCGCTATAGTCATATAATGAGTATCCTTGCCAACAAATCATATCAATTATGTAGTAAATTTGATCTAGCTCATGGAAAATGCAACAAGAGTATAAGGGACATGACTAGGGCCAATGACATTTTTATTCTTGCACCATTTGGAAAAGCTGATGTGAAGCAATGTAAATTCCATCCATTGTGAATTCTGCTTATTGTTGTACCATGAGAGAAAACCACAAGGTATATGTTGCATGCAGGTCTTGGCAAGACGTACCTTGTCATCTTTACAACTGCCTTGCTTACCATAATTGCTACAATGGAGTAACTACAATAATACAATCAGTTGTTGAGCACTCCATTCACTTGGGACCCCATTCACTTTTGCTAGACTGTGTCCAACAGGAGTTTATCAACAAAATTAATAGTACCACTTTTGCAAGACTATGTCCAGCAAGAGTATATCAACAAAAAATCATAGCAAAATTTTATCAACAAAAATCACAAACCCAATATTTCACATTTGCAAGACTGTGTCCAACAGGAGTATCTCAACACTCTACAAGGAATGTCATCACTTTACTGGTAAATAAATTACCTGTTAAAACTGCCTACCTGAAGAGAGGCAAAAAGCTCCTGCAAACCATGGTTGAATCGTTCACATAGTGTCAATTCTATGAGGAGCATTCTTATCTAGCTGATCAGCTTTGCTATTTATTTTTTCTTCTCTAAAAAAAGGAAAAATAAAAATTGATGCAATACTCTTTACATAGTGAGGCTTCTTCAATTGAAACCTATTTGTAACTCTACATCAAATGTTTCATCATTCTTATGTCATAATATAGTTAATCTTTGATACCAAGGTACAAATCTTCATACAAGTCAACTGTAGCTACAACAACAAAAAAATATTTCTCATTTATTAATCAAAGTGTTGTGCAATATTATCTATAGATATAGTGATTATTTATGGTACCTATTGGTGCCCACCATTCTCTCTCTCTCTCTCTCTCTCTCTCTCTCTCTCTCTCTCTCTCTCTCTCTCTCTCTCTCTCTCTCTCTCTCTCTCTCTCTCTCTCTCTCTCTCTCTCTCTCTCTCTCTCTCTCTCTCTCTCTCTCTCTCTCTCTCTCTCTCTCTCTCTCTCTCTCTCTCTCTCTCTCTCTCTCTCTCTCTCTCTCTCTCTCTCTCTCTCTCTCTCTCTCTCTCTCTCTCTCTCTCTCTCTCTCTCTCTCTCTCTCTCTCTCTCTCTCTCTCTCTCTCTCTCTCTCTCTCTCTCTCTCTCTCTCTCTCTCTCTCTCTCTCTCTCTCTCTCTCTCTCTCTCTCTCTCTCTCTCTCTCTCTCTCTTGTCCTTTATTTTGCTTTCTCTATAATATTTGGATGGATTCTTTGCTTTTGTTCATTTATGAAAAATATTGTGATTTCAAACAATAACTACTACTTATTTTTTTTATATTGGTATATTGTGTTAGATTTCACTATATTTCCTAGAAATGAATGTAATCAACATATTACCTAGTATTGCTAGAAAATAAATACATGCAAAGTAAAGAAGACAAAATATATGGGGGTGTCCATGGACACCAAATAATCTCACTATCAATTAATGGAATTACACTCCAACCAATAGGTAAATGGTTGGTATAATATAATATTTATATCCAAATAAAAGTTACCTTTAAGTAAAGGTTGTGATACCAACCTTTAGGAATAAAATAATAAAAATTTATTAAAATACCTTTTTCAAGGTTTACAAGGGCTCATAGGGTTAATATGAACAATATAATGCAATTTTTTTCCATGGCCTCAAGATAATATTAAATACCATATATTCCAACATCCCCCTTACTCGGCATCCCCTCTTAAGAGATAATATCCTACCCAAGTAGCTCCCACATGCACACAAAAGTGATCTTGGGCATGATCCTGGTTAGGATGTCTATTGCCTACTTTGATGAAGGCATAAAAATTGGATCAAGCATCCCATGTGCATGAAGTCATCTCACAAAGTGCATATAAATCTCTATCTACTTCATTCATTAATGAAACATTAAATTGTGGATAGTTGTATGGTGCTCTGATTATCACATCAAATAGTAATTGGAAGACTCTAAAGAATTCTAGTATCCAAAATCATGAGCATCCACCTAAGATGCTTGGTTGTCTCATTGGCTACATAATATTTAGATTCCATATAAGATTGAGATATAATTGATTAACATTTGGAACGCCAATAAATAAGACTAAACCCTGTATAGAACACAAAGCTTATGGTGGACCATTTCTCATTTGAATCAGTAGTCCAATGAACATAAAAAAATCTTATCAAAATAAAAAAAAAACTAATATATTAGTAAATACCCATTTGGTAACTCCTTTGGATGTGTGAAATAATCCTCGTAGTTTCTATCTAGGGACTTAGGATACTTGAATGTATTTAGAACAATAACTAACAATAAAAGTTATATTAGGTCTAGTATGAGTAAGATAGAGAAGACCTCCTGCAAGAGATTAATACAATGTAGCATCCACCAAAGGAGTGGCACAATCATCCATAAGCTTCAAGCTTAAGGCAAAAGGAGTCTAAGTGAACTTGTAGTCCTCCATATTAAATCACTAAATAAGATCCAAAGTGTACTTAGGCTATGAAATGGTGATGCTAGAATCTATTTTATCAATTTGAATCCCAAAAAGTAATGAAAATTTTCTAGATTTGTGTTCTTTGTTGACGATATTACATTATTTGGTCATGTAATAGTTTAAGAAGTGTGACTATTAGTTTAGGGAGTGATTAAAATTCAGGGTGTGAGTTTAATATTCATGTTAATAGTAAGTATCATGTTGTGGAGTGTGAAGATGTGTCAAGTGTGCAAGTGAAGAGTGTGAGTGAGGTGTCTAGTTAGGAGGTGAAGAGTTGTGTGAGTTGTAATGTGAGAGTTATGTAATTATGAGTGACTTTGTCATTATGAGAGAAGAGAGAAGGTCAAGAGACATGCATATGAAGAGTCTCATGAAATTATATATTGATGATAAAGCATTGTAAAAATCATTTAACTAACATAACTTCATGCATGCTATAGTAGAATTTATTAATAATATTATAGTATTTTGTGTATACATTATTGTGTGTGATTTTTTGAACCTACAAAAATTTACTTAAGAGATAATTAGGTATAACTGCCAACAATCTCAAAGGTGGAACAAAGTTGTGAATTCATATCCTAGATCAAAGTATGAGTTTCTAGTGATGAGAAGATCATTGACATACAAAAAAATCATCAGTGTTTCCTCATCTTGATATTTAATGTAAACATCATGCTCAACCTAACATCGTCAAAATTTATAACTGATAAAAAAAGAGTGAATACTTTCATGCCATTCATAGGGGGTCTACTTCAGTCCGTACAAGGACCTATTCAAATGAAAAATGAATAAAGTAGGCCCCTCAAGCTCAATGCCAAGGGGCTGTTCCATGTAGATCTCCTCCTAAATATTTTTATATAAGAAAGTACTATTCACATCCATCTAGTGAATGTTCCATCTATATGAGACAATAATAGAGAGGATAATATTAATAGAGTCCATACTAGCTATAGATACCCAATATTAAGCACATCATCAAGTCCTTAAAACTCACCAACATATATATCACTTAACCAATTGAACATCCAAATTAAATCAACCATCCCAAAGATCAATCCAAGAATATTTATTATTCCAAAGGAAAAAGTGTCAATACTAAAGTCACATCGTTAATGGTGCTATTGCTCATTTGACAACACTTTTACCAAAACTTCAAATATTTTAATCATTTATTTCCTAATATGCCTATCAATAATCATTTTGGTACTAGCACCTAGACATTAGAGCCACTAACACTATTAAACCTAGTGCTTTTACTATCAATTACAAAAAAGAAAGGTAGGCATTTAGAACATACCAAACTGCCTTCCAAATATGGATCTGAACATGCTATTATGATCTGTCACCTCAACTACAACTTGGATAACAATTCAAATTCCTAAAAAATTGCCTTTCTATATTTTTATTCTTAATTACACGTTGAGACTTTTTGAAAAATTTACCTTTAGTTAGCCCCATCAAATCCATGCAATCATCCTCTAAGAGGCCATGGATTTGAAGGCAACCCTTAGGGATGGCCAAACCATGGACCTATCACAATAGTGAAGCTCTAGCAAATTATTAATAATCTCAATAAATAGCAAGCTCTCATCTTCTCATCACAATAATAGGGCATCAACCAAAGTCCTCAAGACTACAAGCTTGCTTGTACCTGTTTGGTTGTGCCCTCTCATCTCTTAGCTTGTCATTATCATTGCTTTTGTTATTTTGTAATCATTTTATCATTGCATACTAACCTTGTTTGCCTATCAAATAGTTTATTTATTTATCACTTTGTTCTCATTTCATCATAGTTGCATCTTTTATCATCAACTAGATTATCCTACTATCTCCATCAGGACCTCTATATCACCTAGACAAGGATCCTCAATGAATAATTTGAAGTCTAAATACTTTTTTTAAAGAAAAATATATTATTCCTATAAATAAAATAATTTTTGAATTGTAGTCTTAGTGGCACTATTGCACTCTATCTCTACCATAGAAGAGACTATGATTCTATAATCACAATCTGCCATTGAAAGCGAAGGCACTACTAATTGCTAGATGTGTTAGTAGTGTTATCACTCTCTAGTGGATCTTTAGCCACTGAGCTTATAGACATCATTATATCCTTTTTCATCTATCTATTTGGTTTTTTGGACAAGGATAAAATGTTGATCAAGGGATCCATGCATTCTCTGTTTCGAACTCTATTTGCTTTTTGATTGTTTTGTAGGTTTTTAAAAAGTAGGAATTATCAACAAAAATGCTACTAGAGAGCAATAATGTCAACAATGCTTCTAAATCCCATCGATGTTTTTTTTGCTAAGAAAAAGTTTGAATCTCTAGTTATCATTTTTGTTATTTCAAATTAGGGTTACTACCTCTTGTCTATTATATATTTGTATCTATCATTCTATGTTTTTTCTATTTTTATCCATTAAAGAGAAAAAGGAAAAAGAAAATTAGTCATTATCCTTAATATCATTAACTTATAAGGAATGACTATAGTCTTACATCTCACAAAAATATAATCACATATAGTCATATTAGGACTGGTTTGATTACACTACCTTCTCAAACCCTTGTCTTGCAAGTACATCATATTTTACATTTATTATCAAAAAATTAAAATCATATAGTATATAGGACCTATCTATTCCATTGATTGATGCATTTGTAGTTAAGATAGGACTAGATTAAGGTTAAGTTGTAAAAACAAAATCTTAGGGAGAAACATAGGTGTTCTCTAACTTGAATCCACTAAACCTTTAGACTCAGTCTCATGAATACCCCTATCCTCAAGGTGAGACATCATGAATCTAATAAGTTTGAGGCCCTCTACAATATTTCTTGTGTCACAATACTGATAAGTAAAAATATTTTTGAATAGTCCACTCTCTCATGTTGAGATAATTCTTTAGCAACAATGCATACCTTGTGCTTCTCCACTTGACCATTTAAAGTATAATTGGTTATATAGACCCATTACCATCTAACTAATTTCTTCCCTTTTAGAAGAGGAACCAATTCCCATGTCATTTTATTCATCAAAGCATCATATTATGCCAACATAGCATATTTCCATTTTTATTGGCCCTTAGCTTGGAAATATGTAAGTGGACCGTAAGAATGAATAGCCTTTGAGAGCAAATCTCAAGAAAAAGATTTTTGATGTTTCTCTTGAGATAGAATTGGTTGAGCATATTTACAAAATGTCTTGACCAATTTGAGTGTTGGATGAACTAAAGAGTCATGTGCACTCTATGAAAAAGCAACATCAGAAACTAAATTTGAAGAATCCAATTCAAAATCACCATAATCTCATCATGCAAAGATGAAGCACTCTGATCTGATATGTCTTGCTTAACATACTTTGAATCTAAAAAAGAATGTGATACCTATGGTTCTATCCTTGATGGGGTCAAATAAAAAGGAAATGGACCTCCATTTAAATATGAAGATGAAGAAAATTATCTAATGGGAATATCTAAAATAATAGTTGAATCTAATATATTTGAAGTATCAAAAGAGTCATCCACTAAAAGCTTAGGTGATGGACTTGAAGGAGCACCTATAAGGACCTCATAAAAATGATCTCTTTCAAATAAAACCTCATGCCTTTAAGATTCATAAAGACATTATACATTTGTGGTATCTAAATACCCCTCTTCGGTGCCTCCTTTTGAAGATCCTTGGATAAGTGATCCCATGTTAAAAATCCAAAGTTATAAAATCAAGGCACATTAAGCTTATCTCTTGTTAGCCTCTCAAATGTGTCATACCCTGAACTGCCCTGGTGGGAACCCTATTGATGATGTATATTTCACAAGTGACAATCTTACCCTAGAATTTGTGTTCCATTACCTTGGCATGAGTAATCTTACCCTAGAATTTGTGTTCCATTACCTTGGCATGAGTCATACATCGTGTCTATCCATGATTACCCTATTCTTTCTATTAGCCAAAACATTCTTCTTAGGAGTATAATGAATATTCTTATGATATGCAATTCCATGAAAAATCAAAAAATCATAGAAGACATGACTAATGTACTCCCCTATCTATCCTAAGATATTTAATTTTTCTATCCAACCGATTTTCAATAAAATAAAATACTTTAAGTTCTTGAATTTATAAAATACCTCATCCTTAGTGTGAATAGTATACAACCACACATCTAAAAAAAATATTAATGAAAAGGAAGTACCTGTTTATTGAAAGAGATAGTTTACACATAGATCCAAAAAATACGCAGACAAGTTAGGCAACAAAAACTGGAAAGCCACTATTGAGATCATTGAATGAAAACACAGGAGATGATGATGGCTCAAAGCCAAAGGGAATCTCAACCTGGTTATGAGGGTAGGGCTCAATAAATGTATGGGTGAGGGGATTCTCACATGGGTGAGGTCTTTTCACATTGACATTCTCAAATCCAAACATTCTTATTTGGTTCAATGAATTTGGATAGATGAACCTTCGGCAATAGGGTTGTTTTGCTCGAATTTCAACTAATTAAGTTTTGATAATGCGACTATCCATCCAATAATATTACCCGACAGATAGTATCGGGTATTTAAGTCCTGCATGAACACAGTATCGAAAAAGGATTAGTAATGTCAAAGAAGACTAGGAATCCGAGCCTTTGGCATAAGAATTTGCCTCGAAGCTGCTTTGACGAACTCACTGCTAATTAATGCACAGACTTCCACCAAGTTGCTTGGCATGTGCTAGGTATTTCACTTCCTTGGGCATTATATTATGAGATAATTTTTTTTATGGAGGATTAATAAAAATATTATTTTTTAAATATATAATTATTTAATAATATTTTAATAAATAAACATCATATTTACTTTATCTCTTTTAAATTCAAAAACTACCACCTCTATTCAAAATTTCACAAAATTCCACCGTTAAGTTATTACCCTACAAAACCTACACCAAGTAATTAAGAGCTGATATTCAACGTTTATTTTCAATATGACAGTCACAAACACAAAACTTACCACTCCATCCAAAATTCCACGAAATTCCACCGTTAAGTTATTATCCTACAAAATCTGCACCAAGGGAATTAAGGGTTGATATTCAACATTCATTTTCAACGTTTCCCATGTTTTGAGATGTATTTTACTGCCAACAGTTAAATATGTCAGTCACAAATGGCGTTCACCTTATGTTAAGGATCAATAGCCATATGTAAGGCGATTGAAAGTTTCAGTAACTACTTAAAAATCATATATAAATTTTTAATAAAAATGTATATTATATTTTTTAACGATGAGGTTATTTGTTTACATAAATTTTAAAAATGCGAGAAAAACTTTTAATTATAGAGGAGACTTAAATATTTCCATAGGCTAGGGAGCAGTGCTTTGTTACACGTGTTTTGACATTTAAATTAGTCAAAAGAATTTCTATAATTTGTGAATGCCTCAATCCTATAGCAAATTCATAATGGCATTTGGTTTTCTTTCAGACGAACTCCTTAGGAGGAAGATAAGCCATACTACTACAGGCATATAGCTATTCTTACGAGGATGGAAAACCAAAATTTATTTCATTAAGGATCTATTATTATTATTTAATTTTATATAAATAAGCTATGTGGGGTTTTTATTGGGATTACTTCCATTACAAAAATAAAATATTACATTGTTTTTATTAATTTTTAATAAATTAATTAAAGTATATTTAAATTTTTCATTTATCCTTCATATTCTTTATCTTCCTCAACCTACTAAGTTTCCACAATCAATTTTTTTTATATCAAATGCCTTCAAATATTCCTCAACCTCACAATTTCTTAATACTTTTTTTATCAAATGCCTTCAAATATTCCTCAACCTCACAATTTCTTAATACTTTTTTCATCAAATGCCTTCAAATATTTCTCAACCTCACAATTTCTTAATACTTTTTTTAGGGTTCTTATTCATTCCCCTAATATTCCAAGATATTATTTTTATTGTTATTTTTTTTTTCATTTTTGGGTTTAGTCTCACTTCTTGTTAAAAAGTGTGATATTTCTTTTTCTCTTTGTTTTTGCTTCTTGGGTCTTCTTTTCTTTTTTTCAGTCCTAACAATACTTTCATCTTCATCAATCTCTTCAATCTTCTCACACTGCTCATTCATCAATCTCTTCAATCTTCTCACACTGATCATAGTAAGACTTATCGACTTATCATATTTAGGTTGACCTTGTTTTGAAGGAGTGCAAAGAATAACCTCAAAAGCACAACCTTGGAAATCCTAAAGTGCAAGGATGCTCTTTTGTAGCAATTACCTTCTTATTATGCCCTAAAACCCCTAAATTATTGTGGGTTTTCTCCAACCTCATTTCTATATTATTATGCTCTTGAAGCATTAAAGTGCAAGGGATAATATCTTCACCACTTTCACTTTTATTACCTGAAGAGGATTCTATACTAGAGGAAAATGAAGATGATTTACCTGGAATAAAACTGATCTCTTTTGTTGTATTTGTTTTGGATTTTATCTCCACATCTTCTTTTGCACATTTAATTCATTTTAAACTTGCCAAATGATATTGTAGATAAGTTTTATTTACCTCTTCTTTTGGAGTGGAATATCCTTGATCCGATCTAGCTTCTATTATTATATGATTTCCTTGCTTCGTCTTGAAGTTTATCTCATGGCTAGAATTTTGTCTCTTTCTTCATAGTTTTTACTTTGCAAACTCTTGTCATGTGTCCAGTCTCAAAACAATTATGGAAACAAAATGCAATATTTTTATAATCTACTTGTTGATCTCATTCTCTTGAATCATATTTAATATTAATAGATTGTGGCAAAGGTTTTGAAATATCCATAGCAAGACATATTTGAGTATATATAGCATGCTTTCGCTCTTTAGTTGTTGGTCCTTCCTTGATGAATTCCCCTAAGGGTATTTATAATATTTTTTAAAAATCCTTATTTATAAGCTGATATGGAAGTCCAAAAAATCTAACCCACACTAGAAGCTTCTTAATAGTTTTTATCTCAACAATTTTTTTTCATTCCATGGTTTCAAATAAAGTGCATCTCTTCCCCTAAACCATGGGTCACCAACCATTATTTTATCCCTAATTTATAAACTACAAAATATGATGAGGAAAAAACCTTTAGGAAGAAAAGTCGCAAAAATAATTGAATTCAATCCCCACTTCCACTAGATCCAATTTTGAATCTCCAAAAACCCTGGCCATGATTTATGGAATTTACATATTAACCCTCTACTTTTGAGAATCATATATAATGCTCAATCATCTCATCCTTGATACTTATTTTTGGTGTAACATATGCTACTTGGATTGAACTTGCTATGTATTCGCTCTTCTGTTGATCTCCAAAATGAGCCTCCATACTTCCAACTAGGGCATCTAAATTTCTAGCTAGGGTATCCTGACTTCCCATTAGGGCTTTCAAATATGGCTTTCCTTCCACAATAGCTAAAGGGGCTCCATCTTGTCTTGCACTCCCTCTTTGTTCACACTCTTTGCTAGCTCTCACTCTTACTCCCAACTTGCACTCTCTCTTGCCTCACACTTGCTCTGGCTTGCACTCCCTCTTGGCTTACAATTGCCAGTATCTCTTCTTTTTCTCGATGTTCCTTAGCTTCAGCAATTTTTTGGAAACAATATTCCATGCATTCATGGTAAGGGTATGAAGTATTGATGCACACGAGATGAACCTATCACTCTTTGCCATAACTAAATCCCAGATTGCACTTCCTCTTAGTTTACACTCCCTTTCAGCTCACACTCGCTCTTGCCTTGCACTCACTCCCAACTTCCACTCCCTCTTGGCTCACAATTGCCCTTATATCTTCTTTTTTTATGTTCATTGGATTGAACAACTTTTTGGAAATAATGTTTCACACATTCATTCGCTCCCAACTTGCACACTTCCTCTTAATTTACACTCCCTCTCTGATCTCATTCACTTCGGGCTTGCACACTCACTCCCATATCGCGCTCGCACTCATTACCACACTTACTCCCAGCTCATGCTCACACTCATTACTACACTTACTCTCAAATAATGCTCGTAGTTGCACTCACTTGCACTTTTTTTGGCTACACTTACACTTGCTTTCAGTTGCACACTCCAACTCATGCTTGTACTCGCTACTGTAATTACTCTTGGATTATGCTCGCACTTGCTATTGCACTTACTCTTGGATCACGCTCGCACTCACTGTTGCACTTACTCCCAGATCATGCTCGTACTCATTGCTGCACTTACTCTTGACTTGTACTCACACTCACAACTGCACTTATTCTTGGTTCATGCTCGCACTTACTCCCGAATCATGCTCACACTCACAATCGCACTTACTCCTAGCTTGGTTCATGCTCACACTCGTACTTGCAACTACACTTAATCTCGAATCATGCTCGCACTTGCAATCACAATTGCACTTACTCCTGACTCATGCTTGCACTCGCTTAAGGACATTTATTATTACTACCTATTTTTATTAGCTTTTCTTAAGTATGATGTCTAATAGAGTATATAGGCCACTTATTTGGTATCTAAGATTAATATCTTGTATAAATGATCATGTGGAGGTAGGCATGAAAACCTAGAATAGATTATAGAGACACTCATGGGAGCAATGGAGTCATAAGCCATTATAAATGGAATCGTTATTTATTAATATTTTAATATTATATTAGTAATTATTTATGACCTATTGTGTTTAAGGATAATAATTATAGCCATTAAATTTAATGATCGAATAAGAATTGGTTTTTAATGAGTCTGGGTTGTCTTTTGGGAAACTCAATTATGTGACTTACAAGAGTTATTGTTTTCTAGCTACTTTATGCACAATTATAAATTGATGAGATTCATATATTACATGAACTACATAATTCTACATAATGTTAAGAGACAACAAGTTTAGTATCTTGAAAATGACTTAATACTATTCATTGAGAAGCTTAAAACTTAGGAGTGCAAGTTAGAGCATAAATTGGTCGACTATATATCCAAAACATGGATTAGGCTAAACATATCATTATAGTAGGTTACATGTTTTGTGAGGAGTTTAGATTATGCAAGATAGAGTAAAAATGGATAACAAAATTTTTATATGACATGCATATGAATAAATATTACATAGAGACTTGTTGAGCGATTCAACAACTTGATGTTGCTCTATCCAAGCCTTCCACACATCTTATTGCTCTTGATGTTCTTGATATCTAAAATAGTATTGATATTGTCTAATTTATGAGGACATCAATTGGTTTAAAACAAGAAGCTATAAGAAAATAGAGCTATTATACGAGACATTAAGCATGGTCAAAATTCTAACAAGTTGATTATAAATCATTGATTTATTCATTGGATATGCTATTTTTGTCTATATATGATGTCATGATGAAGTGTATTTGTAATAAAATGATACATCAAATACTAAAGGGTATTTTTTATTATGTTATATATACAACATCAAGTAGTTAGGATAGAATTGGAAGGTATGCTAGTTACCAACTTATTACTAGGTATCTTGTCGATCTTATGTGTTCTCCTTCATTTCAATCAATTAGGGGTGATTGTTAGTTGTTTTCATTGTTGTAATTGTTTATCTTAGAGTAAAATATTATAAAGTGGTGTTATTATTACTACAAGAAACTAAATTGATTGTTGATGTATATGCCATATTATTGATCATGGATGTGAATTATCTCCATGAATGAATTTCACTATAGATTATTTTATATTTTGCATTTTGTTGCTCTTTATTGTTTTCTCTATTTATGCATGACTTGAATGCTCCATCGAGACACTCTAGGTGGCATAGTGGTCAATAGTAGCTTTGCAATGATGGGATACACTATAATAATTTGATAATTTGAGATGTAGTTGACATCATAGTTTTCAAATAATAGAAAGACTAAAAATATTCTTGAATAATATCATTATTTGATTTTTATATTAGACATGTGGTTCAAACAGTACCATCCCCCGTTTGATATTTTTTTTATTTTAATCCATGTCCTTTGGTTTACCCCATCATTTTTTGACACCCTTCTTTTTGTCGTGTAAGTAAAAAATTGGTGCCTTTGTTTTTGTTTATCAAAAGAGTGTCCTTATTTTAATTATGTTCATATAATTATTTGCATATTCTAATATTGGTTTTTTTTGTATATTTTGTATTTACCTTTTCTATGTTATTAAATGATTGTTGGAAATAAAGTCTATTCCATCATTTGGGTTATGTAAATGTATCCTCCAAGATACATATCTAGATTACTTCATGTGCAAGTTATCTAGTTACTTCATGCAATGTAATAAATGGACAAGTGTCAATGTGCAAGTTGTACATGTGCAAGTTGTCCCTTGCACAACTAGATAGAGTGTTGGCCAAGTATCCTATTTTGCCTATATAAGGATGGCCTCTTAGATAGATAGAGAAGAGAGTCGGGGGACATAGTCAGATAGCGTAGCTTAGTGGATAGTGTAGTTCTGTGTGCCACACCATTCATTGGTGATGGATACAATGTAGATCTGTAGCTTTGTTAATGGAGTGCTCACTTCCTCCATAGCTACATTGTAATATTTTATATGATTTATATTTTTAGCATACTTCAATCATCTAGCAGATTTACTTTCTTTCATGTTATTCTGCATCTTGTGATTGTTATCTCTCATGTCTCATTCATCAAAAGCTAACAATGGTATCAGAGCCACGATAGATCTAGTCTATGTAGGTCAATAGGGAAACCACCATTGTTGGTTAGCTTGAGATTTTTATCAAACTGACGCACCATTGGACCAACCACTAACAAAATATCTTAGAAGTATCTAGGTGGTAGATTTTGGGAGAGTCACAAAGATAGGACTAAAAGGAATCTCAATTTCAAAAATACTGAGATCATTTTCATCTAGAGTCTTTTCCATAGAGTTGTTATGAAAACTCGTGAAGACTAGGACTCAACATTTCAATCCACTAGATTGAAAAATCATCTAGTGAAGATCATCCAGGTTATCTGGAATTTTCTAACTAGTGCCTAAAGTTTCTTTTATTGTAGGAAATTAATTCTCAGAGGATTGGGACTCCTCCTACGATAGAAATCTAGGAGACTCCAACTTCATTGCCCGAAGGTCGACGTGCCCTCATAGTGCAGAGGTTAGTTCATTATGCAAGAGAAGAATACTATGGAAGAAGACTTCTAGTGAAGGATCATGGTGAAGATAGGAGACTGAAGATCTCCATTACTAGATTGTAGAATTCCATAATTGAAGAACAGGCCAAAAGAGCCTTGATACAGAAAGGCCATAGAAGCCTTGAAGAAGAAGCCATAGAAGTCTTGATACTAAAAGCCAACCTACAAACCTTGATACTAAAAGGCCATAGAAGCCTTGATACTAAAAATGCCACATAAGCCTTGGTACTGAAAAATGCCATAGAGCCTTGATATTGAAATAGGCCATAGAAGCCTTGATCCTAAAGAAGAATTCAAGAAGAATATATGATTTAAAAGTAGACTAAATATTTTAGTACTAATATCTTTGTTGTAGGAACAGAAGATTCAGTGAGTTGGGAGACTTCCTACAAGAAAGTTAGGAAGAGTATCTTCTTCAGAATCAGCTTATCCTGAAGCAAAAGTGAAGAGATCAGGAGAAGATCTCATTGAAGAACTTCTAGTCTTGGAAGAAGAAGAAGGACTAGGAGAGTCCTGCTCAAAGCAAGAGAATAGAATCAGAAGATCCAAGAGAAGATCTCACCACCAACACTTCCAAGAGTAGAAGGTTGAAGAAAAGGTCTCAAGGAAGACCATCAAAAGCTGCCAGATCAAAGACCTTGTGAAGGTCTCATCGAGCATCCAAGAAAGGCTAGGAGAGCCTTGTTGAAGATCAAGAGAGTTCTTTGAGAACTCATTGGAGAAATCCACTATCTAGGTGAAGTCCCTGATAGTGAAGGACTTGGGACAATTATCACCATATAACAACAAGCCCAAGAGGAGAATTTGGCAAGGAGTGCCAAATAAGAAGGAGAATTTGGCAAGGAGTGCCAAACCCTAGAAGAAGATCCTGCTTGAAGTCAGAATTTGACAAGAAGACTTGAAGATAGAAGAAGCTCACCAAATATTGGAGATTTGAAGATTACCTCTCACAGTAAGAAGGCACCGCTTTAGAGACATAGACTTCTCCAAATCTATAGCAAGAGGAGAACACAAGAGGAGAACAAGCCACCAAATCCTAGGCTCGTGAAAGAAAGTTTGAGACCATCATTTGGTGAAGAAGGAGTTGTTCAGGACATCCTACTTGAAGCAGCAACTTGGTTTTTTAGATACCAAGGTCTACATCCTCTACAAAGGTGGGAGAAGAGCTACAGAAAAAGGTATGCAACTTATGGTGCAAAAAGATTCATTAATTGGATTATTTATCAGATTTATTAGAGCACCTGAATTTGGATTAAAGTTGCAAAAAGGAAATTAGATTACAGTCTTCTAAAAGTGCAAAAGGAAATAGATTCTTTTAAGGATTCATTTGCACATTTATTAGGAGTTGATTAGATTTCAGATTAGCTTCTATCAACTACCTATTATCTATTTTTGAAAAAGAAGACTAAGTCCTACAAACATTGATTGTAGTGAAATTGCAGAATAACTCCTAAAGATTCATTTTAGGTTATTCTTGATTAGTTGCAGTAAATTATTAGTGCATGAATTTGAGAGTTGATTGGAGTGATAAGGTGTAATATTAGTGCATTAAAAGTGAAGAACTTGTACTATTATACCACTCTCAAAAAGAAAATTAGTTTTGTGTTTCTTGAAAGGCACAAAGTCTGATTTGTATCAAGTGTCTAAAGACACTATTGAAGCACAAAAATCTGCAACTTGAAGTGGCCAATAGAAGCCACCAAAAGGGTTAGAATCCTCCAGAATTTGGAGAAGAACTTAACTAACCAAAAATAGAAATAGAAGCTTATGAAAGTGAGACTTGGTGAGTCTCAAAAATCAAAAGCATTACAAGTTGAATGCAAGAAAAAATGCAGAAAATTTGCATCAATTAAAAAGCTTCTATCTACTGTTATTGAAGCTTGGACTTGTTATCAAAAGTATCCAAGCAAAAAGGGAAAGGTGTGTCTACTATTTAAAGACAACCTCAAACCCTTGTATTGCAGGAAAATCTGCCACAAAACCAGAATTTTAGATCTGGAAATAGAGTGCAAAAGAAGGTATATTAAAAAGCCTTATTATACAACATTATAATACATTATATGCACTACTCTAATCTGGTTTTTGATAGCATAAGAGCAGATTTGGAAGTGCCACAAAAGGGCACATTTTCTACAGGAAAAACAGCCAACAAAGGCTGGACGTCAACACTCTTCTTCCCAAGCTAGAAGGAGCCACTCAAGGGCTCATCTTGGACGTACGTACCTACAGAATCAAAGCTCATTTTAGATCATTCATGAGCCACATTTACGTAGACAAGCGAGTGCATATCGATTTCAAAAAGGACGTCAAAAATATCTACAAGGGATTCAATACGTTTAGAGGCATAAAAGAAAGAGGGAAAGGTGTTACATTCATGGTCTCTAACTTGGAGAAGACCACCCACCGAAGGAAGCTCCAAATCATCATCCAAGCTCCATAGCGCATCGTCCATCCACCTGCAGAAAAAAGCTTGCTTGCTGCCCAAGCAACGTTGCAAAGCAAAGGGGTTATGGAGTTATAATCTCCATCTTCGAAGATATTACAAGAATGGACTCCATGCAGAAATAACACTTGGCATTCTGGTCATCATTCCTCTCAACGTTCTAGAAACTCCCACGAAGGAGTTACAAGCAAAGACGTGACACTTGGTATTCTCCACCAGCTTCACACAAGTGCCCATACATTTTCGAATCTCTCCAAGAGCATTGAACAAAGGACTTGGAGCATTACGTAAAGAAGGGAGCGCTCACTTGTAATGGACGTGACACTTGTCACAATGTCTATGATCAACTACCCTTAAAAGGCATTTGAAGTCCAAGTTCAACGTGCATGAGTGAAGCGCAGTCAAAGACGTCCAAAGGAGGAGCGTAGCACAGTCAAGGTGTGAGAGAAGCGCAGCAAAAATGTTCGAAGTGCAGCATGGAAGATAAGGGGAAGGAGCATTAAAGGCTCCCCATATTTGAAGGTCAACTTTCAGCGCCATACGTACCAACATTCAAGACCAGCCACTCCAAGGAATCTCCATTAAATCAAGCGCCTAAGGTACCTCTTATACGCTGTTATACTCAACCGCAAAAAGCACCAAATATTGAGGAGATATTGCATCTAAAAGGTAAGGTCTAAATCCCATTTATTATTGCTTTCATAAGTTGGAGATATAAGGGTTATAAACTAAGGTTAAAACTTAGATTTTGAAAGCTAAAGGGGTGACTTATCTTATTAATTTAATATTTGCAATCTTACTTAGGAGGAATAAGGAATTCAACTTGGATTAAATTATATTGCAAATATTATTATCATTTCTCTAATTTTCCAAACTTGGGAGTCACAAGGATTACTCCATCAAATTTATTTTATTGGAAATTAGAAATAATCCAAGGGATATAAAAGAGGTTATTAAGGGTTTCTATTAAGGTTGGATAAATATATTTTTACTTGTCTCAAATCTTCAAAAAGGGACAAAAGAATTCCAACATCAAAACCTCTTCAAAATTGAAAAAGTGCTTAGTTCAATTAGGAGTAATAAGGTGTTAAAAAGTTGATTTTTGATTCTTACAAAACTTGTACAAAATCAACCAAAATTGAACTATATTTTTACAAAAAGCACTATAACATACTAGGGAGACATAAGGAAGTCTACAAATCTAAGGCTTGATATTAGGAAGATTTAAAATGGCATCTAACAAATTCTTCCTAGCAGAATCTCAACTTCTCAAGGGTCCTAATTATTTTTCTTGGAAAAATAAAGTGAAAGCAATTTTAGTATATGAAAAACTTTGGGATGTTGTCAAAGGTAAAACACAGAAACCTACCACAGGTGAAACAGAAATCCTAAAGTTTGAAGAAAATGATTCAAAGGCCTTAATGATAATAACTTTTGCTATCACTGATGAGATTCAACCATATATCAGTTCAGCCAAAACATCTTCAGATGCATGGATAAGCCTAGAAAAAATATTTGAAGGAAAGAATAAGGTAACTATTCTTCATTTGCAAACTCAACTTCACTCATTGAAAATGAATAGTGGAGAGAGTATAGAACTGTTCCTAAGGAAGGTAGCAGATATTAAAGGGAAATTGTTAACCTTAGGTGAAACAGTTAAAGATGAACTTCTTACTCAAGTAACCATGAGAGCACTTCCAAACAACTATAAGCATTTGGTAACATCTTTGCAGGTCCTAAGTAAAGATACGTCTTTTGATGATTTAGTCAATATACTTCAAGAATATGAAGTAGAAAATACTGTGAAAGATGAAATGACTAACACTGCATTGGCCTCAAAAGATAATCCACAGGGAAATATTGCTTCTTCAACAAGAGGACGAAAAACATGGTATTGTCAGATCTGCAGAAAGAAAGGACACAATACCAGCTATTGCAGATATAATCCCAAAAATTAGAACCAAATAAATCAGACAAATCATGGGAATCAGTTTGAGCCATGACAATACCAAAGGAACCCTCATCAACAGTAATTTCAGTGACCTGCCAATTATCCTCAACTTGAATATCAAAAGAAAAATCAGAAAGGTCACCTGGTTCAGAGGATAGAAGAATTTGAAGAACTAGAAGAACCCACAGAGGATTTTGAAATGAAAGCTCTATCAGAAAATGTAACATACTACAGAGACACTAACTATTTTCTTGAACAGGTTACAAAGAATGCAGAGGAAGAAGACTACGAAGATCAAGCAGAAGAAGATGAAGAAAATCCATATTGAAGACTAAAGTCTTCAATACCCAAATAATGTAATACAGGGGGTGTTGGAAATAGAGTCTATTCCATCATTTGGGTTATGTAAATGTATCCTCCAAGATACATATCTAGATTACTTTCTGTGCAAGTTATCTAGTTACTTCATGCAATGTAATAAATGCACAAGTGTCAATGTGCAAGTTGTACATGTGCAAGTTGTCCCTTGCACAACTAGATAGAGTGTTGGCCAAGTATCCTATTTTGCCTATATAAGGATGGCCTCTTAGATAGATAGATAAGAGAGTCGGGGGACATAGTCAGATAGCGTAGCTTAGTGGATAGTGTAGTTCTGTGTGCCACACCATTCATTGGTGATGGATACAATGTAGATTAGTAGCTTTGTTAATGGAGTGCTCACTTCCTCCATAGCTACATTGTAATATTTTATATGATTTATATTTTCAGCATACTTCAGTCATCTAGCAGATTTACTTTCTTTCATGTTATTCTGCATCTTGTGATTGTTATCTCTCATGGCTCATTCATCAAAAGCTAACAATGATTATTGTTCTTGCTTAGTGTAATGAGTTCTATTATTTTCCTAGTATATTCTTCTTATCTTTTTGTTTTCATTAGTTGTTCATAGGTCTCCTTATGTTCTCACTTTATTTAATTATTTTAAATTTTACTTGTTTCCTTGTATTTGGAATCATACCATGGCTTCATTTAAAAATTTATCTCTTCATTCTTTTTCTTCCTAGACCTATTACAAGTGTTGAAATATTATTCTATTATATTCTTAACTTTAATGTTATCAATAAATGCTTTCATTTATGATTATTTAAGGTGATATTCTAAATTTATTTTTAAAGTATCTTTGATTTTCTTTCGACATGATGATATTCTTATTTTATCCTTCTTTCGAATGATTTGTAATTTCTTCTTGTAACTTTTCTATTTGCATGTGGGTTTTCAATTATATGTATATAGATTTATAGCTAGATTTTATTTTCATTTTAGAGTTTTCTAATTCCATATCTAACATTTATGGCATAAAGTCATATAAACATATGGACAAGTCCACTATACTTTGCTAATTGTGTTTTCTAAATGTAAATCTTCTTAACCTTTTACATGTATTAAGTCCATTACAAATAACAAGATTATTTATGCTATATAACCCAAGCATCTTCTTTTCTGAACATATAATAATTATTATTCATCTTCTTATATCCTTGTTCATTATTAATATTCTTCTTAATCTAATCATAATGGATCCTTCTCTATTGCATATTTCTTTAACAAAACATGGACCTATTTATTTTCTATCCTAACATTAAAAACATAAATCAAGACTCCTTCCACAAGTAAAATAATTGTTGCAATGTATTTATTTAACACTATATATATATCTTTGTAGTCTATTATTTTTTCTTATAAAATTTTTGAAGTACCAAACTACTAGATGATAACTAGTATTCCTTTTAACATTATCTTGATTTGTTTATACTTCTTATGTGGGTTTTATCTTTATAAATTTGTTATTCTATTCTAATAATATTTTATTAGAACTTCTATTTATCCATGTCCTTATTTGTTTATATATCATTTTGTATCAGTGTCTTCTTATATCCTTCAAAACTTGAGATTCTACAACCATCATGTTCATATGTTTCAACCAAAATGATTATATATTTTCCTCTAGTCACAATCCTTAACTAAGGACCTATTCTACAAGGATAAATTATTATATTCTATCTTATAATAATCAACCACCCTATAGTGACTCTTGAAATTTTAATATGATTCTTGGACAAGGATAATATTGTGCAATGTATTAGATAGGCCTAAGAGCATTTCATTGTACAATGTATTAATTATTTGTAATATTTTATTATGTAAGCTCTATGGGCCATGGTTAACCTTGTTATGGTTAAACCCTCTTTATAACTTGTAATTAACTTAAATCCCTCTTGTTATGTTAGCTTAGGTTAAAATTTATGATGTAATTGGGATTTGGTATTACTATAAATATCCCCCTCCACTCCTTTTTTCTTTATTAGAGTATTGTGTAATATTATTTACAAATATAGTGATTATTTATGGTGCTTATGTGTGCTCATCATCTCTCTCTTTTTTTCGTCCTTTCTTTTACTTTTTGTATAATAGTTGAGTAGATGGTTTGCTTCTATTCATTTTTGAAAAATATTGTGATTTTTGTCATTATATCAGAGTTGGTATGGAGCAACACTACTTGGTCATGCAAAAAGCCTTCTTGGTACCTCTAAATTGTATTTTTATATTTGGAATGAATTCTTCTTCAAGTCCCTATAAGCAATATCAACATAAGAGGTGGTAAAATAATTTTTTTTTACAATTTATTATTTTCCCATTCATCATGCAACAAGACTTTGTTATATCTTTTTTTATCTTTGTCGAGGTTTGTGCACAAGGTTTAGTTCACTCTACAGAAAAGTGATCATTCTAACATGAATTTGAATTCAAATATGACACCCTTGATTTCCTTATACATGGTCTATTTGAGCATGCACACATCCTATTGAGCAGATTGGCATGCTACAAGCATATCGTCTCTCTATGGAGAGGATGCATGTCCCTTGATATCCTTGTGGGGTGTGCCAAGTTGTTTAGTAGAGAACAACAAAGGTGCTTTGCCCATTTTTATCTCAATATTGAATCACATGGCTAATTTTATCTTGTTTCTTCATTGAAAGCAAACAAAAAATGAAGGTTGTGCTCCTTTTTCTATAGCTAGATGGTGTGATGACTTGTTCAATAGGGCCTTGGTTGTACTATAAGGGGGAGGAGGTTCCAAGTTCAAATATTTTGGCTGTATTTTTTTTAATGTAGGCAAAAGGTAAGCAATGCACTTTATAGAGCCATTAGCATCATGGTGTTATCGACTTAGGTTTCTTCATTGGTTAGTGTGTATTCTCCAAGAGCTCAAGATCTTGAGCTTGAGACCCATATACTCTCTTTTGTTTCTAAGGAAATACTTTTCATGTTCTTGAAAATGAAGTAGTTTCTAGTCACCATTGTATGTACTGGCAAGCTTGTTAGCTTGACAATATTTGGTTGTGGCTGACCTAAGGTCAATTCTCATGGTACCTTATATTGTAATACCTTGAATGGTGTAGGTAACTAGTTGATGTGGCATTATTGTATTCCATGAAAAATATTTTTGATATTTAAATGCATTCCTCCAATAATTGTTGGAATTGCATAGAAAAACAATTACTAAAGTGGAGAAATATAAGTGGAAAGCACTAGGAATTAAAAGTACAATAGGTGCCAGCAATAGATTGGATGTCACAATTCTAAGGTTTAATAATTTAATTTTAATTTTTTGTGGATCCATTAGGGAATTGTTTTTGGAGGCCATAAATTTTGCATATAAAAGCATTTTGATCCATATTTTTTCAAATTGTATGATTTTTCAAGCTTTATGCATTGGTGGCATTACTTTATAGACCTTGCTATGGTGTTAGGATTTATATTGTGTAATATGGAACACATAGCCCTAGTTACGTTTCTTAATAGGAAAAATTATAGTATTTGGTCAAAATCATAATATTTTACCTATTTTTTTGGGATATATAGATGGATTTGTGATTATAGCAATTGATTTTGAGTCTTTTGGAGGCTTGTAGGAAAGGGAATTTTGATGTGCTTTATTCAATATCTCTTCCTCCTTTGGGAAATTTATTTAGCTTATTCATGAATATTCCATATTTTATGATCTCTTTATTCTTATATTTATTATCCAAATACTCTTGGAAATTAATTATGACTCCTTTTTTAAGTAGGTTCATGCAAAGCCTCTTTTGGTGACTAGAATTAGGTGACCCCAAGGTAAGAAGTCTTCAAAAAGGGTGATGTATGTTGTAAGAGAAAATTTATGCCTCCAAGAGAAACATTATGTGACAATGTAATATTGAAGGAGCTTATCTTCAAAGAAAAAAATCATCTTTACTTCTCTTCATTTGAAGTCCTAGCAAAAGTGTTTTTTGGATGTGTGAACAAGTGTATAATAGTGGTAGTGGTGACTATGGTCCATCCTAATAGGATTATTTTATAGGCAATATTTTTATTGATGATAAGGGGGAGATTCAAATGAGTCTACCTCAAAATGAGAATGCCCAATAAATCATCCATTATGGGGGATGACATTATTGTTACTTATGTCTCCTCTCCTTGGCCTCTTAATTCATATTGTGGGGGGTGTTAAAATTGTAATCTCACTCTTGTCCAAGGACAACATTGTGCAATGTATTGGATAAGCCTAAGGGCATTTCATTGTGCAATGTATTAATTATTTGTAATATTTTATTATGTAAGCCCTATGGGCCATGGTTAACCTTGTTATGGTTAAACCTTATTTATAACTTGTAATTAACCTAAATACCTCTTGTTATATCATCTTAGGTTATTCTTTACAATGTGATAAGGGTTTTGATATTGCTATAAGCATCCCATTCCCACTCCTAATTTCTTTATCAAAGTGTTGTGCAATATTATCTATAGATATAGTGGTTATTTATGGTGCCTATGGGTGCCCACCATATCTCTCTCTCTCTCTTTTGTGTCATTTATTTTTCTTTCTCTATAAGATTTGAGTGGATGGTTTGCTTTTGTTCATTTATGAAAAATATTGTGATTTCAAACAATGACTACTACTTATTTTTCTTTTATATTGGTATATTGTGTTAAATTTTACTATATTTTCCATAAATGAATGTAATCAACACATTACCTAGTATTGCTAGAAAATAAATACATGCAAAGTAAAGAACACAAAATATGGGCGTGTCCATGGACACCAAATAATATCACTATCAATTAATAGAATTACACTCCAACTAATAGATAAATGGTTGGTATAATATGGTATTTATATCCAAATAAATGTTACCTATAAGTCAAGGTTGTGAGACCAACCTTTAGGAATAAAATAATAACAGATTATTAAAATACATTTTTCAAGGTTTGCAAGGGCCCATAGGGCTAATATGAACAATAAAATATAAAATTTTGCCATGGCCTCAAGATAATATTAAATACCATATATTCCAACACCTCCCTTACTTGTCATACCCTATTAAGAGATAATATCCTACCCAAGTAGCTCCCACATGCACACAAAAGTAATCTTGGGCATGATCCTGGTTAGGATGTCTATTACCTACTTTGATGAAGGCATAAAAATTGGATCAAGCATCCCATGTGCATGAAGCCATCTCACAAAGTGCATATAAATATCTATCTGCTTTATTCATTAATGAAACATTAAATTGTGGATAGTTGTATGGTGCTCTGATTATCACATCAAAAAGTAATTGAAATACTCTAAAGAATTATAATCTCCAAAATCATGAGCATCCACATACGATGATTGGTTGTCTCATTGGCTACATAATATTTAGAATCCATATAAGATTGAGATATAATGGGTTAACATTTGGAACACCAATAAATAATACTAAACCCCAAATTGAACACAAAGCTTATGGTGGAACATTTCTCATTTGAATCACTAGCCCAATTATCATAAAACAAATCTTATCAAAATAAAAAAAACTAATAGATTAGTAAATACCCCTTTGGTAACTCCCTTGGATGTGTAAAATAATCCTCGTAGTTGCTATCTAGGGACTTAGGGTACTTGCATGTACCTAGAACAATAACTGACAACAAACTATATATAGTATGAGTAAGATAGAGAATACCTCCTGCAAGAGACCAATACAATATAGCATCCACCAAAGGAGTGGCACAATCATACCTAAGATTCAAGCCTAAGGCAAAAGGAGTCTGAGTGAACTTGTAGTCCTCCATATTGAATTACTAAAGAAGGTCCAAAGTGTACTTGGGCTATGAAATGGTGATGCTAGAATCTATTTTATCAATTTGAATCCCCAAAAAGTAATGAAAATTTTCTATATTTGTAATCTTTGTTCCTGATATTACATTATTTGGTCATGTAATAGTTTAAGAAGTGTGATTATTAGTTTAGGGAGTGATTAATATTTAGGGTGTGAGTTTAATATTTAGGTTAATAGTATGTGTCATGTTGTGGAGTGTGAAGATGTGTCAAGTGTGCAAGTGAAGAGTGTGAGTGAGGTGTCTAGTTAGGAGGTGAAGAGTTGTGTGAGTTGTAATGTGAGAGTTATGTAATTATGAGTGAATTTGTTATTATGGTAGGGTTATGCATAAAGGGTCGGACCTGAAATATCCTTGTAAAAAAATTTTGAATCCATTGCGAATCCCTAGCAAATCGAGGTCAACCTCATGTAGGAGGATATGGTGAATTATCTTAATTTTTGAAAAAAAATGGAAAAAATTGGTGAACTGAAGGAAAACACAATCCGGGAATGGATTGGGTGAAAACACAAACCCAATTTTGTACCAGGTAATATATAAATTTAGGATACGAACCAGGTGTAAAACATGGACCGGTGACCAATAAGTTGGAAAGCAAGAACCGATGATACGGGCTGGGTGAAAATCAAAGTACGACCAATGGCCCAGGTGGAAATCGAGGATGGGTAATGGCCCGGATGGAAATCCACGATCGGCCAATGGCCCGGGTGGAATTCGAGGACTAGCTAATGAGTCGGGTGAAAATAGAGGTCCGGATAGTGGACCAAATGTAAATCATAGACCGACAAATGACCCAGATGGAAACCATTGACCGAAAAATGTCCTAGATGGTAACCATAGTTCAGGTAACAAATCAGGTGATTTCCAAGGTCCTAGAAATAGATTGGGTGAAAACAAAGTCTGAGATACCAATCGGGTGGAAAGTAAAATCCATCACTAAACCAATATTTACCCTACCATGTGTCAGTTTATCAATTAGCCTTAGTGCATACCGAATGACATTCTACGACATGTCCAAATCCTATCATTTCTATCTATAAATAGACATCGAGAAGTCATTTTTCGGTTACATTTTTGTGATTGCTCTCAAACTCTTCCCAATACACCATCACCCCACACTCTTTGCAATCATGTTTCTCCTTTTACTTTATCAAACAATGGCCAATCCTACCACCTCTACTCAAACTGCCATTAGAAATTTGGTTTTCAAGAATGCTACTTGCACCACCATGATAGATTTGTCAACCACCCCTGGTTATGACAATACATGGCTCTCTACATCAAGTTTGTAATACTTGCTAACAATGTCGCAGTTCAAGACCGACAAGCACATTTTGTAGAGTATCATTGATGGTTATGACCATGACCATGCAATAGTGAATGTTATATTTTGGAATAAACAAGTGTCATTCACCATCACACCTTTGGACATACAGAGGTTAACATAACTTCCACATAAGAGTTTCCATGTCGTGTCTCCAAGGTTCTCTATGGGTAAACGTGATAAAAATACTTGGAGGATGAATACGACCTTCCTTGGAAAGTGGTTGAAGGTATAATTCCCGTCAATTATTTCTATTATTGTTCAAAATTTAACATTTTTTCATCTAATTTTTTTTGATGCAGCTTTCGTGGCTAAGTCTAAGAGAGGCTTAACTTACAACTGTGTTGAAAATAAAAAATTTGAAGGCCATTATTGAGTTCTTACAAGAAATACTATTTTTTCTTAGAAGAATAGAACTTCCATTATAGGCATTGATCTATATTGTTCATATTGTTCAAGGCACATAGTTTGAATCATGCATGTACATTTTAGAACACATCAGAACATAGTTGCACGATGTTGGGACAAAGGAAGTCAAAATGGTGGCGACCGTTAACTTTATTTTAGCTCTTTTTTATGAAAGTTTTCATGATTTAAAAAATACTGAAGTACCAACAACATTGCATCCCACACTGCTGAGCTTGGGTATGAGTTCAGAGGAATTTAGGGTAATTCCATATTTCACATCCATTTTTTAATATATTTTAGCTCTGTTTTTAGTTTTAGTTTTTTTTTGCACCTGATTGTAGAGAAAGGTAGTGACCAAAACTAAAAAATAGGATGTTGGTGTAAGGGGTCACATGCATGAGGCATGTGGTGATTCTGAAGATAATGAATCAAAATCATCACCATTATCGAGGCCAAAAAAACGTACACGGCAGGTTACTCCTCCTTCTCATAGACCTCAACCTGAATCTAGTCATATCAACCGTCCTACATGTAAGTTTCACTTTAAATATTTTATGAGTATTTTTCTTAGTGTGTGACATAAAATTATAATAATTTTTATTAAAATTTTAATATTTTCAAAATTGCGCACAACCCCCAGACACAACATTGTACATGAGATCCAATCGTCGTTAGGTAAATCATTCTCTTTTCTTGAAATTATTAATTTTTTTTTTGAAAATAATTTTGGCAAATTCTTATTTGAATGTCATGTGGCTATCAAGAAAAAAAATGTGAGAAGCCAGAGTAGCAAGTCATGAGGTCACCACCACCACAACAACAACCACATGTGCAACAAATGAGAGGGAAAATCAATATGGCCCGTGGAAGGGGTAAAATACTTATGCAACCAATATTATGGGGTGTTTTCCCCACTTTTTCATTTAACACAATTCAAGTACTAGAGGTATCAACCACAAATGTTGGATTAGATAATATTTCGCTTGATGATGATTTTTTTTGCAAGGAAACATTGAGGGCTTTTAGGCGACAGATGTGCTTGAATATCCACATGCAGAGGCAGAAGAACAAGCACCCACAATAGTTGAGCAAATAGTATCCACTCCTATAATGGAAGCCCACTGTCATCCTCAATCCGAGGATGACAAAGTTAAATTTGATATTCAGTCTTCTATGAGTGATGGTATTGAAGCAACCCTCCAAGAGAGGGTGCTTAAAGATTTACAATTTATGAAACAATGGGAAATTTGGGCTAAAGTGCTTATTAAGCAAATAAATACCCGTTATAAAAACTTTAATAGAAGGGAGACTCTTTTTTCTCGTTATGAGAACAAACCAGAGAAGCTTAGTGGTCTGCTACAATAGGCCAATTCAAGATTAGTGACGTGTAGGACTTCATCCGATGATGAAGTTTTAAAAATCATGTTGAATAGAATTGAGAACATCAATGTTGAAGCCCAAGCGTACTATAACCAATGGGCTTTCAACAAGAAAACTGTTGAAGTTGCCTTAGCTGCAAGAGATGTGGCCGAGGTGAGAATTTAGATGCATATTTTTCTTTTGCTAAATCTACTAACTTATGTCATAAACCTATTGAAGTTGCTTAAATTATGTCATATAACTCTACTAACTTATATTTTTTTCTTTTGCAGTCAAATCTTGAAAATTTGAAATTACAAGTTCAGAGCATGCAAGTCAACATAGAGGCTGCAAAGAAATTTTTGGAAACTACCATTATTATGAAGAGAACAACCCAATAGAAAGTAAGAGATAATAACATTCTCAGAAAATATTTGTGGGAGAAACTTAAAGTGGATCTAGATCTCCTAATAAGGGAAGGACTGGAGAAAAATCCTGGTTTGAAAGTGCTTCAAGATCCCGCCAAAGAAGAAGTTGGGTTGTTGGAAAATTTTAAGAAAGGACAAGAAAGTTTAGTTAGATCTGGAGCATTGTCAACACCTGGTGTAGAAGATGTAGAAAAAGTAATAGAACAGGCAGGTACAGGAGAAACCTCGGGTCCAGGAAAAACATCGATAGAGAATCCAGAATGTCAAAAGTAGTTTGAAAAATTTGCATGTTGCATGAAAATTGTGTTGTTTTTCAGAATAGTTAAAGACATTATAATATATTTTAAATCTATATATGAAAAAGGCAATTTACAAATTTTGTATCCTCTTTAATTTTGTTGTTCTTCCTGTTTATAATATTTTGATGCATTTTTTGTCTATGGCAATATGAATATGAATATTGTTGTTTTTGAAATGATTTTAACTGTTTATAATCTCAATATGAATGTGAATGCAGTTAAAATCAATATGAATGCTCTTCTTTTCCAAAATGATAAATATGAATGCTCTTCTTGTGTCAATATGAATGCTCTTCTTATTTTTGAAATGATTTTAACTGTTTATAATCTCAATATCAATATGAATGCAGTTAAAATCAATATGAATGCAGTTAAAATCAATATGAATGCTCTTCTTGTCCAAAATGATAAATATGAATGCTCTTCTTGTGTCAATATGAATGCTCTACTTGTGTCAGATAAAATCAATATGAATGCTCTTCTTATTTTTGAAATGATTTTAACTGTTTATAATCTCAATATCAATATGAATGTAGTTAAAATCAATATGAATGCAGTTGAAATCATTTCAAAAACAACAATACTCATACATTTATAATCAAATATGAAAGACAATGCTATGTTATAAATCATAAAACATATAATTTGAATGACAATGTTGTGTTATAAATCATGGTTACAATTAAGATAGATGAAACAATCTTGTGATAACAAATAAACACAAATTCATATTGAAAATGAAAACGATAACTAACAGTAAAAAATGGGAGCGAGAATAGGAGTGGGAACGGGAACAGGATCAGTACCAGGTGCGTCTATGGACGATGGTGATGGCGATGGCAGGAATGGAGGGTCGATGGAGAATGCTGGTTTGGCAGCTTTTTCCTTGGGCCCTACAGTTGGTGTTGGGCCTACTGCAGGCCCACTCAACATTTGTCACGGTGAAGACCCAAATGGTGCGGTGAAGCCGACGTCTGTTAACGATAGGGTTTCACCTTCCTCTCCTTCCAAAGTGTGGCCTTGGTCTTTGTCCTTTGCGGATAAATTCAGGACCTCGAATGGAGCGTTCTCCTTTCAAACTCCTTTGCCCTTCTCTGTTTTGGGCACTGAAGTTTCATTTCCAAGAGAGGCTATGGAGCCACTAATATTTCAAGAGTCCCTCTCTCTGGTTGGGAAATTTTTCGATGCCCGACCTGATATGGAAACTATCCGTGAATGGGCCCTTTCCAAATGGCGGTTGTCTGGAAGCATGGAGCTTGTGGCCTTTCCTAGGGGGTTCTTTATGATAAGGCTAAAAAATGCCCTCGACACCCAACGCATTCTCACTGGTGGACCTTGGTTTTTTGGTCGTCGAAGCCTATTTTTGCGGAGATGGGGGGAAGATTTCGACCCTAAAACTCAGTCTATCAACATTGCTCCGATTTGGATCAAACTCCATGGGCTTCCCCCACAGTTATTCTATAATGATACTCTCAAAGGCATCACTCAACCGATTGGAGATTTAGTTGCCATCGACCCTACTACCAGAGCAAGAACCAGAATGACCTATGCAGAATCCAAAACAGAATCCTCACCACTGACAATTTGATAACCATAGGGCTTCTCATCCCCAATTGGTGCATCCTGTGTAAAAATGCCTGTGAGTCTACAGCATGTTTTTCTGGAATGTCCCTTCTCCCTTGCAGTGCTCAACCAGGTTTTCAACACTTTCACCATCTTCGTAGCCCTCCCTCATTCCATTCCCCTCATTTTTCAACAATGGCCCAGGCCTTTCAAAAGTAGTCAACTCAAATTCATGTGGCAAGCTTGCCTCCACATTTTCCTGTGGCAGATTTGGCTTGAGAGAAATACCAGAATTTTCAAAAACCTTGCCACGGATAAGAAGATTGTTGTTGCCAAAATCTTGGCTCTTACTGCAGAGAATGCCTCTCTTGTCTCATCGTCCAAACCCCCCCTCCTGGCCTTGAATTGGATTTAACACATCATTTCAATCTTTTCAATTTTTCTACAACACGTCGTACTTCTGTTGAAAGGTCTGTAATCAAGTGGACCTTACCTCCTTCTGGGTGGCACAAGCTTAAATTTGATGGCGCGGCCAAAGGCAACCCTGGAGCGGCTGGCAAAGGTGGAATTCTCAAAAATCACAGAGGAGAAATAATTTTGGCCTTTGCTCAGAACTTAGGAATTCAGTCTAACAATATGGCCGAGGCTCGGGCCTTACTCCAAAGCTTGATTCTCTTGGAAGGCTTGACTATCAATAAACTCATCATAGAATGAGACTCATTGCATTGCATTAACTGGCTCAAAGGAACCTCTGTGCCTCCCTGGGCCCTTGTTTCCATCTTCGAAGATTGCAAGGCACTAATTGGCTTTTACCCAAAATTAATCATTCAACATCAATACCGGGAAGGAAACAAAGCTATGGACTGGCTTGCTAACAAGGGAGTTGACGCAATAGACATTCAGGTTTGGAGAGATTCCTTCCCAATCGGCCTAAGGGACGCTTCTTCAAGTTCCAATGTTTGCACAATGTGAGTGGGTTACTGGGCTCCGGGTTTTTCCCCTGTGGCTGTGTCTTGGCATCTTGGAATGTTTTTGCGTCACTTTTCATAGTTGGTTGCAAAATATCAGCTTGTCGTGTTATCGAGACTTTTTTCTCTCTTCAACGGCGGTCTTCCATTCTGTCACGATATCGCGACCTTTTTTCTCTCCAACGACGGTCTTCCAATTTGTCGCGATATCGTGACATTTTTTTCTCTCTCCAATGGCGGTCTTCAATTCTGTCGTGATATCGCGACACTTTTTCTCTCCGGGTGCTTTTTTGCAAACTTGTCGTGATATCGCGACACTTTTTGGCCTTCAGACGCTTCCTTGCTTCATGTCGCGATATCGTGACCTTTTTTCTCTCTCCAACGGCGGTCTTCCTTTTTGTCGTGATATCGTGACCTTTTTTCTCTCTCCAATGGCGGTCTTCCATTCTGTCGCGATATTGCGACCTTTTTTCTCTCCAACGGCGGTCTTCCATTTTTGTCGCAATATCACGACATTTTTTCTCTCTCCAACGACGGTCTTCCTTTCTGTCGCGATATCACGACCTTTTTTCTCTCCAACAGCGGTCTTCCATTTTTGTCGCGATATCGCGACATTTTTTCTCTCCAACGGTGGTCTTCCATTCTGTCGCGATTTCGCGACCTTTTTTCCCTCCAACGGCGGTCTTTCATTTTGTCATGATATCGCGACCTTTTTTCTCTGCAACGATGGTCTTCCTTTTTTGTCGCGATATCGCGACATTTTTTCTCTCCAACGGCGGTCTTCCTTTTTGTCGCGATATCACGACACTTTTTCTCTCCAAAGGCGGTCTTCCTTCCTGTCGCGATTTCGTGACACTTTTCCTCCTCGACTGCGGATTTCCAGATTGTCATGATTTCGTGGCACTTTTTGTCCTCGGCTGCGGTCCTCCAGATTGTCGCGATTTTGTGACACTTTTTTGTCTTGGCAGCGGTCTCCCAATTTGTCGTGATATCGCGACAAGTTTCCTCTTCGGCAATGGTCTTCATTCTTGTCACGATTTCGCGACACTTTTTCTTCTCGACAGCAGGCTTCCACTTTCGTCGCGATTTCATGACTCATTTTCTATTTCGGCTGCGGTCTTCATTCTTGTCGCGATTTCGCGACTCTTCTTCTCGTCCGGCTCCATCCTAGCAACTTGTCATGATATCGCGACACTTTGCAACATGTCGCGATATCGCGACTTCTTCCCTTCTTCGGTTTCGATGGCATTTCTTGTCGCGATTTCGTGACTTCCTTTATTCTATTGGCATCAACGGCAAAACTTGTCACGATTTCGCGACATCACCATTTTGGTCGCAATTTTGCGACACCTTCCCTAGTGTGGAGGTTTGCCAACTCTCTTTTCCTTTCTTCTTGGACCACCTCGGTCGTTATGGATTTCTTGTAATCTCTCTTGTACAAGGTTCAGGGACCTTTCAACACCATTTCTACCAATCAAAAAAAAAAAAAAAATGATAACTAAAAAATTCATATTGATCAATGTTGTAAATACTTGTAAAAAATTTATAGATGAAAATGATAACTAACAAATTTATATTAATCAATGTTGTAAATGCTTGTAAAAAATTACAATTCAGGTCATGGAAACAAACAAATACTGTGATATAAAGGCAATTAAACCTATTTCAAAAAAAAAAAAAAGCAAAACATGAAAACTTCTTAATAATCAAATTTTGTGAAATTTGATATCAAATCAATTCAAATATGTTGTGAAATACTAGAAAAATCACAATACTTGATAAATCACAAATTAAGTAGCTAAAACAAACAATGCTCAGCTTGTGCATAATCTCTATTGTGAAATCTAGTGTCAAATAAATTCAAATTGTGAAATACTTGAAAAAATGTAATACTAAAAAAATCACAAATCAGGTAGTTTGAACAAATAATTTTCTACTTATTCTGCATCACTATGAAGCATAGTGGAAATATGTATCTCCACATTATGATCACTAACAACATCATCATCTTCCATATCGGTCATATTCAACACACTCCTACCTGCAAGGGAATTCCACACTACAATTGCTCTATCATAGGGAAAATTTTCCAACTGATAGGATGATACATATATTCTCAAAAAAAATTCTAATTTTTTTTTCTAAAGTGTTGCAAAGCTTAGATTTCACAAAATATAGTGCACTGAAAACCCTATCGTCTTCCACTGATCCCAAAATCATTGTTTGACATAATTCATATAAATAGAAGTATTCACTTATAATATCTTGTAGGATAGTACTTGGATACAATTTTTGCTACAAACGTGCAATGGAACCAGTTTCATGGATGTTACTCAAAAGTGACATTTGCCCAAGTATTGTTCTTCCAAAATATACTGATTGTTCTTTCAAAATATTTTTGTTGAGTACACCATTGATTGTAACACCATTCATTTCCATAATTTTACTGAAATGTTCAATAAGTTTCATCATATATTTAGCAAACAACTCATTTTTCAAATTGAATTTACTATTAGAACCCCAAAACATGGGGTTAACCACACCCATGGCCTCAAGTAACTCATCTCTCTGAAATCGATCTCTTATCTCACTTGTCAAAGATTTTTCTATATTGGACAAATTTGTTCCAATTTTATGTATTACAACATGAAATCTATTGTGTGTTATAGGAACTTGTTCAACATTGTCCACACCTATATTTGATTGCCTTTCAAAAAAATAAAGAGGTATCAACTTTCCATGATTGTTAATACAAATATGATCATTGATGTCAAACTTCAAATAGCTTTCTGGATCGTTCACGTTTGTCAATTTATTCCAACTATGAAACAAGGGATCTTTAAAATATGCTTTGAACACATATACATTTTCAATAACAACACATATTTGTTTTCTCATTCTTATAAAATCAATGATATATATGGATCTCTCTTGTCCAAATTTTATCAATCTACTCATTTCTTGTAATATTGGAAGAATACCACATAATGTCAGCAGGGTTTCGAAGTTAGTCAAATGAAACAATAAATATTTTTCCTTATCAACTCCTCTACTACTTGTGTCTATAAACCTTATTTAATGATCGATATTCTATAAAAACTCTGTGTGTAGATTGATACAATGAAATCCACCTTATATCAACATCTTTTAATATATTTTTTCCTTTTGTAACTCCTAGTGCAAACTGTTGAAACTCTGAAAACCTTTTTGTACTGCAAGAAAAATAATAATGTACTTCATGAATAAGGTTTTCCACTCTTGCAACATTTTTAAAAGTGCTCACGATTTTATATGCAAGATTCACTCTATGAGCCATGCAATGAATGGGTATCATATATGGTGCAATTATGGTTTGCAGTCGAACATAGAGACCACTACTATGTCCTTGCATTATAGCAGCTCCATAAGCTCCAACACATGTTAACTTTGAGGCTATGTCTATGTGATTCATTCTTGTAATATATTTTAAACTAGTCACAACAACATTAATAATATTTTCTTTATTTAAATTTTCAACCATCTTATGTAATCCTAGCAAACTAGGCTACCTGACATTGTTTTGAAAAGTATACACATGCATACAAATCCAAGATGTGTTGTCCACAACCGTCACCTCATAAATATATAGTAAAATAAATATATAAAGTTTTACTCTCTCCCTCAGGTCCTCCTTCTCTTCTAATGATATACATTTTACCATTTACCAACCACTTCGATCAAACCAATGGCAACTCAGAATTTTTTACAAACTAGCCAGCTGAAACAGTTGCTCATAATCAATAAAATAGGACATAGGTCTACCATTCTTGAGAATACTAAGTACAACATCAAACCGTAGAACTTACCCCTAAGGTGATCTTTTTCATTTTTTGAAAATGGGCTTCAATTGTTGCACCTTTCTCAACAAGAGATTGTTGTTCCTTTAAGTGATTATCATATTCTATTGCATATCTGAAATGCATACATTATGATGCATCCTTCCACCTAACTATTTTAATAATTTCACCATCACTTCCTTTAAATTTTACATAAAATTTACCAATATGTTTTTCTATTGTATCTATCTTATTTTGCAACCTATGCTCCTTGCCCAATTTCCAACTATAAATTTTACATCTACATACTTTATCATTGACTTGGTTGTCATTAGTTAGGATAGGCTCTATCCATGGAAATTTTTCTACCCATTCATTCTTAAATGCCCTTCCAATAACATAGTTAGATGAATTCCTTTTATTCGCTTTAATTTTCAATTATGTTATTTTGAGGATTATATTCAAGTGCTTGTTGGATGTCATTGTTAAGAGAATTTTCATTAGAAATCATCTCTTGGTGATGAATATCTTCAAGCATATGCATATCAGGGTCCACATGGTATTCTGCATAGTAGCATACAATACTATTCTTAATTATTTTTTAATTTAACAAAATAAACTAACAAACATAAATATGGTTAATATCATCATGCAATATGCTAAAGGCACCCTAACCATTTGAGGAAGAAAGCATTATTTAAAATACCAAATACACCTAACTGTTAAGTAGTCAAAAATAATTTGTACCTTGAATTTACACAGATGTCGATGGCTCACTTGATTTCAATGTATGCCTAAAATAATTTAGGAGACTTTTTTCAGATTTGACCCCTTTTTTTGCTTCGCTAGTAGGTGATATTTTACTTGTAAATAAAATATTTTTCAATTTAGAAAAGTAATAAAATGTTGAAGACATCTTACTTTTATGAAGCCTCAAGATAATATTGTAATTAGAATAAACGTATAGATGGTTGGAAGAAAATAAATACTTGTTTCCAGTCATTCTTTATTATGATTTTTTTAGGGTATTCAAATACTTTATTTTTTGGAGATAGTACCTATAACTAATAAGAGCAAAAAACCAATAAATATAAATTTGAAATACAAATTAATCAAAGATACAAAATGTTAAAAAATATAAAATTCTAGTACAAAGTGGACAAGAAGTAGAGCATCACTTTGTCCATAGAGAACCACATTATATACCTATTTAAAAATATTGTAACAGAAAATGGGATCTTAATGGAAATAGAGAATCAAATAGTTTTAATATAGATAGAAAATAAGAGGAAAAATGGAGAACAAAGAATTGGTTTATTTTCAGTAAATGATAAAAACACAACTAAAGAAAAACCAGAAATTAGATAATAAAAATATAGATCTTATTATTACAAGTGCTACAACTATTATTCTCTATAAAACCAAAAAACACAGGATCACAGATTCAAATGTCTAAAGAGAAATAGAGTACCTTTTGTAGGAAAAGGTCCATCTGAAAAGAGACCCACCGGGTGGTTCATGTAGGAAATGGGCGGTCGGTCCGGGTGAATGGTCGATCCGTCTTGCGGTCCGGGTGGAACTAGAATCCGGTATTCAATCCGGGTGGAAATTATATGTCGAATGTCAAATTTTGATTAGCAGGAAGTCCAACAACCGGTTTGGGTGGAAGAAGCTCACCGGCTAATGGTCCGAGTGGAATATGTAGTCCGGTAGATGACCCGATTGGAACTAGTTGTCCAGGTGGAACAAGTAGACCAACTATCGATCCGGGTGGATATAACATCCGGTCATCGTGCTGTGTGGAGAACTATGTCATGTCGATCCGTGTACAAAACTCTAAAGTCTGGTGTAATCTACAATATATCGAATGTTTTATTTTGTCTTTTCACTTTAGAGTTTTACTTTTTGAATGTTATAAATGAAATCTATATCTAGCTTATTACTTATATATAGTGGTATAGTTAGCGAATTTGGTGGGATAATTTAAAAATTTAAAAAAAGTTTGGCAAAAATGCACCACGACTTAGGTGGGAGTGTCGGCGAATTAAAAAAAAAATACCTAATACTATTATCAACACACGATGAATCGACACTTCAAAATTTTTTGACCCAAAAATTTTGGGCAAAATGGCCGACATCCAGGGTCCCCCAAAATCGTAAATTGACATTTTCAAAAATGCTAATATTCTCCCAATTTGTGAACATTCACCACTAAGCAAAACGTTGCATTATGGGATAAGAGAGAAGGTCAAGATACATGCATATGAAGAGTCTCGTGAATTATATATTGATGATAAAACATTGTAAAACACATTGAACAAACATAACTTCATGCATGCTATAGTAGACTTTATTAATAATATTATAGTATTTTGTGTGTGCATTATTGTGTGTGATTGTTTGAACCTGGAGAAATTTACCTATGAGATAATCAGGCATAATTGCCAACAATCTTAAAGGTGGAAAAAAGTGTGAATTCATATCCTAGATCAAAGTATGAGTTTCTAGTGATGAGAAGATCATTGACATAAAAAAAAAAATCATCCATGTTTCCTCATCTTGATATTTAATGTAAACAACATGCTCAACCTAAAATCATCAAAATTTATAATTGAAAAAAAATGAATGAATATTTTCATGCCATTCATAGGGGCCTACTTTAGTCCCTACAAGGACCCAGTCAAATGAAAAATGAATAAAGTAGACCCATCAAGCTCAATGTCAAGGGGCTACCCCATGTAGATATCCTAAATATTTTCATGTAGGAAAGTACTATTCACATCCATCTGGTGAATGTTCCATCTATATGAGACAACAATAGAGAGGATAATCTTAATAAATTCCATCCTAGTTATAGATACCCAATATTAAGCACATCATCAAGTCCTTAAAACTCACCAAAATATACATCACTTAACCAATCAAACATCCAAATCAAATCAACCATCCCAAAGATCAATCCAAGAGCATTTATTGTTCCAAAGGAAATATGTCAATACTAAAGTGGTATCGTTAATGGCACTATTGCTCATTTGATAACACTTTTGCCAAAAATTCAAAATTTTTAATCATTTATTTCCTAATATGTCTAGCAATAATCATTTTGGTACTATCACCTAGACATTAGAGCCACTAGCACTATTAATCCTAGTGTTATTTACTATCATATACAAAAAAGGAAGGTAGGCATTTAGAACCTACCAAAATGCCTACAAAATATGGATCTGAACATGCTAGTACGATCTATCACCTCAACTACAACTTGGATAACAATTCAAACCCCAAAAAAATCCCCTTTCTATATTTTTATACTTAATTACAAATTGAGACTTTTTGAAAAATTAACCTCTAGGTAGCCCCATCAAATCCATGCAATCATCCTCCAAGAGGCCATGAATTTGAAGGCAACCCTTAGGGGTTTCCAAACCATGGATCTATCACAATAGTGAAGCTCTAGCAAATTATCAATAATATAAAGAAATAGCAAGTTCTCATCTTCTCATCACAATAATAGGAAATCAACCAAAGTCCTCAAGGCTACAAGATTGCTTGTACCTGATTGGTTGTGCCCTCCCATCTCTTAGCTTGTCATTATCATTGTTTTTATTATTTTATAATCATTTTATCATTGTATAATAACCTTGTTTTCCTATCAAATAGTTATTTATTTGTCACTTCATTATCATTTTATCATAGTTGCATATTTTATTATAAACTAGATTATCCTACTATCTCCATAAGGACCCCTATATCCCCTAGACAAGGATCCTCAATGAATAATTTGAATTCTAAAGACTTTTTTTAAAGAAAAAATCTATTATACCTATAGATAAAATAATTTTTGAATTGTAGTATTAGTGGCACTATTGCACTCTATCTCTACCATAGTTGAGACTATGATTCTACAATCACAATCTTCCATTGAAAGCGAAGGTACCACTAATTGTTGGTGCTTGTAGTGTTATCACTCTCTAGTGGATCTTTAGCCTCTAAGCTTATAGACATGATTATATCCTTTTTCATCTATCTATTTGGTTTTTTAAATAAGGGTCAAATGTTGAACAAGGGATCCATGCATTCTTTGTTTCTAACTCTATTTACTTTTTGATTGTTTTGTAGGTTTTTAAAAAGTAGGAATTATCAATAAAAGTGCTACTAGAGAGCAATAATGTCAGCAATGCTTCTAAATCCCATCGATGCTTTGTCGCTAAGAATTTTTTTGTTTGAATCTCTAGTTATCATTTTTTTTATTTCAAATTAGGGTTACTACCTCTTTTCTATTATGTATTTGTATCTATCATTCTATTTTTTTTCTATTTTTATCCATTAAAGGGCAAAAGAAAAATTAAATCAATCATTATCTTTAATATCACTAAGGGAATGGCTATAGTCTTACATCTCACCAAAACATAATCACATATAGTCATATTAGGACTGGTTTGATTACACTACCTTCTCAAACCCTTGTCTTTCAAGTACATCATCTTTTACATTTATTATCAAAAATTTAAAATCATATAGTATATAGGACCTACCTATTCCATTGATTGATGCATTTGTAGTTAAGATAGGACCATATTAAGGTTAAATTATCAAAATAAAATATTAGGGAGAAAAATAGGTGTTCTCTAACTTGAATCCACTAAACCTTTAGACTTAGTCTCATGAATACCCTATGCTCGAGGTGAGACATAATAAATCTGATAAGTTAGAGGTCCTCTACAATATATTTTGTGTCACACTACTGATAAGTAGAAATATTTTTGAATAGTCCACTCCCTCATATTGAGATAATTCTTTAGGAACAATGCATACCTTGTGCTTCTCCACTTCACCATTTGAAGTATAATTGGTCATATAGACCCATTTGCAACCAACTAATTTCTTCCATTCTAGAAGAGAAATCAATTCTCATGTCATGTTCTTCATCAAAGCCTCATATTATGCCAACATAGCATATTTCCATTTTCATTGGCCCTTAACTTGAGAATATGTAAGTGGACCTTGAGAATTAATAGTCTTTGAGAGAAAAACTCAAGAAAAATATTTTTGATGTTTCTCTTGAGATAGAATTGGTTGAGCATATTTAAAAAATGTCTTGACCAATTTGAGTGTTGTATAAACTAAAGATTCATGTGCACTCTATGAAAAAGCAATATCAATAGCTAAATTTGAAGAATCCAATTCAAAACCACCACTCATCTCATCATGAAAAGATGAAGCATTCTAATATGATATGTCTTGCTTAACATACCTTGAATCTAAAAAATAATTTGATACTTATGGCTCTACCCTTGATGGGATCAAATAAAGAGGAAATGGACCTCCAAGAAAATATGAAGATGAAGAAAATTATCTAATGGAAATATCTAAAATAATAGTTGAATCTAAAATATTCAAAGTATCAAAAGAGTCATCCACTAAAAGTTTAGGTGATGGACTTGAAGGAGCACCTAGAAGGACCTCATAAAAATGATCTCTTTCAAATAAAACCTTATGCCTTTAAGAGTCATAAAGATATTATACCTTTATGGTATCTAAATACCCCATAAAGATACACTTGTGACTCTTTGGTGCCTCTTTCTGAAGATCCTTGGATAAGTGATCCCATGTTATAAGTCCATAGTTATAAAATCAAAGCACATTAAGCTTATCTCCTGTTAGCCTCTCAAATGTGTCATACCCTGAACTGCTCTGGTGGGAACCCTATTGATGATGTATATTGCACAAGTGACAACCTCACCCTAGAATGTGTTCCATTACCTTGCCATGATTCATACATCATGTCATATCCATGATTACCCTATTCTTTCTATTAGACAAACTATTATTCTTAGGAATATAATGAATAGTCTTGTGATATGCAATCCCATGAGAAGTCAAAAAATCATGAAAGACATGACTAATGTACTCCTTTGTCTATCCTAAGACATTTAATTTTTCTATCCAACTTATTCTCAATGAGAGCCTTTAAGGTCTTGAATTTATCAAATACCTCATCCTTAGTGTGAATAGTATACAACCACACATCTAGAAAAATCATTAATGAAAATAAGGAAGTACTTGTTTCTTGAAAGAGATGGTATACACATAGGTCAAGAAATATCACTAGGTGATAGACTCATCTTGTAATCTCTTTTAGAAAAGAATCCTTATGATTATTTTCTAAAATGCATCCCTCAGATGCACCACATATATGGAATATGTGTAAAATTCTAATGGCCATTTGATAATGACTCATGTATCTCAATGATCTTTAGCTAAGATGCTCAAGCCTATGATGCCAATTCTAATTATATTATCTGCATGTGTAACCATAAAATTAAAAATTATCTTCCTAGAGGAGGAAATAGAAAAATATAGAATATCTTTTAACTTACTTATTTGGTCATATTCATCATAGTAGCCAAAAACAATAATTTTAAATCCATTATCTATTATCCTTAATCACTCATTGATTAGACTAGAATTCTATCCTTTTATTTGTATGCGTAATTTGATAAATAGAAAAAAGATTAGACTCCAACATTAGAAGCATGAAGCACCTCATCAAAAAAATAATATCCAATGTTGATCTCTCCACATCCTATAACTTGCAATAAAGAGTCATCTCCAATAATAGCATGCCCCTCTAAAAGTGATTTGTTGTAACCCCATAGGAGATATTTTGCTTTGACATGTGCCTAGTTGCATTTAAATCTATAATCCACTTGTCCAAAGAAGTGGTGTTAGAGTATATTACATTATTTGGTACATGACAATGTACCACCTTGGGTACATCATTAGACTAGGAGTTTATCTTAGGTTAAGTGGTTACTTGAGGAAGAAGTAATAAATGCACAAGTGTTAGAATGTGCAATGATGTAAAAGGACAAGTGTCCTTAGTTAGTTGTGCATGTGCACAAGTGTCTATCATGCAAAATGCACATGTATCCTTAGGGTAGTAAAGTGAAGATTCACATACTAGTATATATATGTGACTTAGAATTCTAATTACTAATAAAGCATGCATTGCTCATAGCATGCACTAGTAGAGAGCTACCCATATATTGTATCAAGTTTTCAATTTTTGTGAGTTTACATTAATGGTTGGTGCATGAGTTATTTAGAATTTTCTCATGCTATTTACTTGCCTATTAGTTAGCCATCATCATTACTATAATATAGCTTGCTTATTTCATCACTTGTGGTTGCATTTCCTTCAAGTGTCTTCAAAAGCTAACAGTGGTATCAAAGTCATGGTAGATAAATAGGAAATTAGGAGAGCCACAATATTGATGATAGATAAGGACTAGTATAGGTTCTGTTGCAAATTTTAGAATTTGCAATATTGAAGGCCAAGGAGAAGACCACAAGCTACCTGGAAGGAGATATATAGAAAATCCTTATTGGAGGAGATATCAAGAGCAGCTCCTGATAGTGAAGAATATGGGATAATTATTTCCATCCAACAACAAGACCATGGGAGAAGAATTTGGCAACATTACAATATAAAAATATTAGATTTGAGGATAATTATGAAGCAACAATTTGAGCAGCATTAATAGCTTCTAAGTTTCAAATTTTTAGGGTGAATCCTGAAGGAGAAGTTGAAGCCACCAAACTACATATTCGGGTAACAAGTTAGAGAAATTTCAAAGTTGTAAATTGGTTGGTTAACAAGCTATTTTAGATAGCAAGGAAGAGTTGCAAATTCATCCAACATAGGACAACATTTAAGTGATCCAAATCACCAAGAACTCCATCATCAAATCGAGGTTGAAAAGGTATGCAACTTAGGTGTAAAAGGTTCATTATTTGAACTCTTATATTCAAATTTTCACCAATTTTGAAGTTTAGAATTTGCATGAAAATGTTACATATTCAAGGTCTTCAAGGTAGTGCAAAATTTAAATTCTACAAGGTTCATATGCACATGAGAAAAGAAGAGACTAGTTGAGTAACGAGCTTTGGAAAACTTGGAAATAAAGTAGTAAAAATTGAAGGTAACAATCTTGAAAGGAGTAAGCTTGATGATAGTAAGCTTTCATAAAAGTTAAAGCATCATTGAAAACTAAACAAGGAAGTCGCACACCTTGCTTACCAGCTCCAGATCTTGACTCAAGGTGAGTGTGAACCATTGTCTAGCCCCCGTGGAACCCATAAAATAGGTGCAAGTGTGATGCTAGGTTGTGAATACATGATGGATCATTAGTAGGATTTAGAAAATACCTTGTTGATTGTCGTATCGCACATTCAAATTGTGTTGTCACTGTTATGTTATAGACTTAGCTGAAGCAGATGTTAAGGGAAAATTTGATCCTGCTCAAACAAGAACTATCAAAAGAAAGTGTTACTAAATTTATTCAAGTCTATGCAACCTAGTTGCTAAATAAGGAGGGAAAATATTTTATTGTCATCATTTGATTCATTATTCCATCGCTTGACATTATCCTATCATTGCAAATTAGAGCCATTATGATCAAAGAAGGTCAAACATTTCTTAACCAAAAATATAGTGCATCATTTGGTATAAGAAAGCATTAAAAATCTCTAAAGGAGTCATTATTATTTCAAGAAGGGTCATTACCAAACATCGCATCAACATAGCAAGACCATATGTAGATTTCTTAAATTAATCAAATGGAGAAGATAACAATGTCACATGCACATCAAAAAGCTGAGGAGGAGCGTCATTGGTTGAAATGTCAAAAATTAAAATATTGATCTCATTGGATCCATCATATTCCTAGCACGAGAAGCAATTTCATTAAAGGGCCCTCCAAAATAAGGTTTTGCAAGAATTCATTGGAGACAGCCAACGCCAAGACTCAAGGGTGAATTAAAATCATTGGTGATGATTAAACGTGTAGTAACATTATATTTGGCTTAAGATTTTATATTTGGCAATAATGTTACATTAAAATCATTGGCTCAAGATGTTATATATGCATAGTAATTGACACATGGAAAATTACCACCGAGAATCCTTGAGCACTTAGAGTAGCTATTACAGGATTAGGTTGAAGTGAATTACCATTCATTCATGCATAATTAGGAAAGAAGGAGGTCAAACCTTGTTTTGGATACACTATTGCATTATCAAAACCTAAAGGAGGAGCATCGCTATTTGAATATATCTAGAAGACATCGAAATAACATGCATAGAAGAAATTGTTCAAGTCATTGGCACCAACACAACAACAAACATCCAAATGACTAAAGAACATTGAGTGCTAGGTGTTCTCTAAGGAACATGGTGTCATATTTAGAGCATTATAGAGGATGTTGCTACGGCCATAATTACCCTAAGTGAATTCATCAACAAATAGTTATCCACGTGTTTGGGTCACTAAAGAAGCTTTATGCGGGTCCATTCCCTCAAAACTAAAGAATAAATCATTGGGCACCATCTCTTGAATATTGTGTGGCATCCAAAACTATTAGTTGACCATTGGTACTTGGAGACCATCACACATCCCTAGGAGTCAAAAAATCAATCAATGTGCACCTTTCAAAAAAGGTATAATATTTGCTTTCATTGAGTTATAAGGTGGTTTATTATATATTGAGGTCATTTATTATTTGCTTGGAGATATAGGAAAAATACCAACCTTATAATATTAGGAAGCAAATTTAAACAAGAAGTTTATTTCCTTGAATGAAATTTCAAAAGTGCACTAGTTGAATTATACACATTATAATATTTATAATTAATTAAATAGGAGTGATAAGGTTCTATACCTTAAAAAAATTAAAGTGATACTATTTTGCAAATATTATTATTTCTAAATTTCTAAATTTCTAAATTAGAGAGATATAAGGAGTGCTACATCAAACTTTAGTTCATTGGAATTTAGAAAATTGAACCATTGAAATTAAGGATAGAGAAGAAAAATTATTGGTTGCTTAAAAGAGTTGGAATTTATTGCTTATACTTGTCTCATAGTCACATTAAAGGGACAAAAATAATCCAACCATAGAGAACTCCATAAAATTAAAAGTGCATAGTTCAATAGGAGAAATAAGGTAAAATAAGAGTTGATTATTATATTACCATCATCCTCAAAACATTACAAAATCAACTCAAAAGGTGAACTAATAGTTTCTAAGCACTTAGCATACTCTATTCACTTGGGAGACATAAGGATTCTACAAACTAACACTAGGGAGTCATAATATAGTATACATCAAAGGAACATGGCAAAGAAAAAATAAACGAAAAAAAAAAAAAGTAATCCAAAAATAGAAACTCAAAAACTAGAACTTCATGAGTTGTCAGAATTAGTTGAACAAACCTATGTCTACAAGAAGAACTAATTTACATTGGAGAAGACTCAGACTTCCAAGAAGAAGAAATTTACATTCAACATGACTGTTGGTCCAAAATCTGCCACAGGAAAGGATTTTACAAATGCACCCTAGACTCGGCCAACATTGAAAGGCTGGAAGCAAGAAATGGCTTCCAGACCAATCTCAGATGAGCTGGTTCCCTTCACTATTCTAGACTTGGTTTAAGATAAGGGTTGCGAGAAAGAGATTTAAAAACTGCAAAAAGAAATGGGAAATATGGCCACAGGCCGAAGTGATGGGATGAGAAAAACAACAGCAGGAAACTACAAACGCAACAACAACAAGTAACATAAGAAATCAGCTTAATCTTCGCACAATCACATGCAGCAAATCCCTCCAAACCCACATTCCAAAAATCGTACCCTGACCGCAATATTTAAATCCAGAAGCAGAATTTAAATGTAACGACAATGCAGAGTATGAATGCTATTAGAAATGCAGAGAAACGAGAAAAGAAATTCATCCATGCAACGCTTGAAAAATTAGAAGTCAAGTCTTTTATTCCTGTAAATGCACTTCCAGTCTCTAGCAGCAAGTTTTTCCAACCTTTTGAAATGAGAATTACATTGGTTTTTATAGAGGTCCATCCTCTCTACAACATTAAATGTTTGCCACCATCCTCCTCGTGATCTACAATTGTGCATTGGAAATTACATACACGACCCCTTGATTACAGCCTCGAAGAAACAAAAATTAAATGCAATGAAACGTTCGCGGTCCTTCATTAAATTTGATTCTTTGAACATGTGCATGAAACCATTACGACAATCCATGAACAGCAGCCTCGAATGCATTAAATCTTCAATCTCGGTGGCCTGGGCACGTCTTTTACTTTGACCACCTTGGAAATCCACAAAACATTTAATTTTGGGTCAGCATTAAATCATCGGAAATCCCAAAAATCTCCTCGGGCGTTCATACTATGTTCTGGCGGGAAACTGTCGCAGGTCGCGAAAACGCGACAGGTCGCGAAATCGCGACGTATTTTCATGCCGTACACTTTTGTCACTTACACCCGCAAAAATGCTCCCTGTCGCGCTGTCGCTAGATCTTCGGCTTTGTCTTCTCTATCGCTAGCTTGTTCCACGAAAAATGGCACATGTAGCGATATCGCTACATGTGCCATTTTTCGCGAAACAAGCTAGCGATAGAGAAGACAAAGCCGAAGATCTAGCGACAGCGCGACAGGGAGCATTTTTGCGGGTGTAAGTGACAACGAAAAATGGCACATGTAGCGATATCGCTACATGTGCCATTTTTCGCGGAACAAGCTAGCGATAGAGAAGACAAAGCCGAAGATGTAGCGACAGCGTGACAGGGAGCATTTTCGCGGGTGTAAGTGACAAAAGTGTACGGCATGAAAATACGTCACGATTTCGCGACCCGTCGCGTTTTCGCGACCTGCGACAGTTTCCCGCCAGAACATAGTATGAACGCCCGAGGAGATTTTTGAGATTTTCGATGATTTAATGCTGACCCGAAATTAAATGTTTTGTGGATTTCCAAGGTAGTCAAAGTAAAAGACGCGCCCGTGCCACCGAGATTGAAGATTTAATGCATTCGAGGTCGTTGTTCGTGGATTGTCGTAACGGTTTCATGCACATGTTCAAAGAATCAAATTTAATGAAGGACCGCGAACGTTTCATTGCATTTAATTTTTGTTTCTTCGAGGCTGTAATCAAGGGGTCGTGTATGTAATTTCCAATGCACAATTGTAGATCACGAGGAGGATGGTGGCAAACATTTAATGTTGTAGAGAGGACGGACCTCTATAAAAACCAATGTAATTCTCATTTCAAAAGGTTGGAAAAACTTGTTGCTAGAGACTGGAAGTGCATTTGCAGGAATAAAAGACTTGACTTCTAATTTTTCAAGCGTTGCATGGATGAATTTCTTTTCTGTTTCTCTGCATTTCTAATAGCATTCATACTCCCTCATTGTTGTTACATTTAAATTCTTCTTGGATTTAAATATTGCGGTCAGGGTACGATTTTTGGAATGTGGGTTTGGAGGGATTTGCTGCATGTGATTGTGCGAAGATTAAGCTGATTTCTTATGTTACTTGTTGTTGTTGCGTTTGTAGTTTCCTGCTGTTGTTTTTCTCATCCCATCACTTCGGCCTGTGGCCATATTTCCCATTTCTTTCTGCAGTTTTTAAATCTCTTTCCTGCAACCCTTATCTTAAACCAAGTCTAGAATAGTGAAGGGAACCAGCCCACTCTGGAGATTGGTCTGGAAGCCATTTCTTGCTTCCAGCCTTTCAATGTTGGCCAGGTCTAGGGTGCATTTGTAAAATCCTTTCCTGTGGCAGATTTTGGACCAACAGTTTTTGGCACGCCCGGTGGGACAGATTTTATTTGTCTCTAAAAGATCCCATAGGGTCGAAGGTTTAATGTTCGCCTTCAGACTGTAAATTAGAGCATTTGGTGACTCTGTTGTTTTTGGTAACCCTGCTGAACCCATAAATACTTCATGATCACAAGATCACAGTCAAAGAAATTTGGTGATCTTGTTCAGTTTTTTGAGCTTGATAGTTCGAGAAGTGGTGAGCATTCTAGATTAGTTTCCTCGTCCCTTCCATCTTCTGTTGTACAAATACCCAGTATTGTTGCTAGTGTTGCACCCCTACAAGTTCCACCAATGGCACAATTTCCTCCACCCAAAAAATTCTTGGCATGGAACAACACTGGAGCCTTGAATCTGCAGGCTCAGAATCCAGTACCACAGGCTGCACTGAAGGCTTTGCCCACTTACGATGGTACTGGTAAAACAGCCTATGAGCACATAAATGATGTGGCTTCTCTGGCTGCTATCCATGACATTACCGATGAAGATGTAATGATCAAATTGTTAGTGTGTTCTTTGAGAGGTAAACTGCTATTTTGGTACAGAACTCTGCCTCCCGGCACCATAACATCATGGGATCAGTTTGGTGATTTGCTGGTGAAACATTTTCATGAACAGGCTGACCCTTTCTCATTGTTAAATCAGTTTACTGTCATACAGAGACATCCACAAGAAGAGATACCTGATTTTAATGTCCGGTTTACCAGAACTTGGCAAAGGATTCCTGATGGTATTCGGCCTGCTGATGAATTAGCTGCGATGTACTACCTCAGAGCGTTTCACTCAGATATCGGCTGGGCGGTTCGGCAGTCTAATGTGGTAACGTTTCCAGAAATATTTGAACAAGCAATTAAAGCAGAAGCTGATCTGGTTGCTGTAGGAAGACTGCCTCCAAAGGTAACTATGCCTCTTATTCCAGATTTGCCTCAATATTTATATGGTTCACAACCACACCCCATGCCAGCTATGTATCCTACACCATCATGGAGTTCTAAAGCACCTCAGGTTGCAACTGTTCCAGCTCCTCAATTGCCTGCTTTAACTCCTTTACCGCTCCCTGCACCCAGCATTCAACCATCTCCCGTTTCCACTGCATTTCCAGCTTTGCCAGCACCACCAGCTCCTTTGCCCTTACCAGCACCTCCTGCACCTGCAAACCCTGATCCATATACAACATTATTGCAAGAGGTTAAGTCTGCAAATTCTGCCATTAGAGCCATGGGAAATAAGATCACACTCATTGAGAGGAAGCAGGCTGAGAGAGATTTCCAGCCAAGGAGATTTCAACCTCCTCAAATTACTAGAGATCAAGCTGCCTCCACAAGCAAAGCACCTGAAAAGGGCTTAGCTGTTCTAGCAAATGAAGATGCAGCCCATGCAGATGGAGTATATTGGTGCTCGACTTGTAATGATCCTCACGGAGAGGATACATGTATGGTTCACTTAAATTATGTGCAGACCTTGGCGGCCAGCTCTTCAGGTGACCATGTTAATATGATCTCAGAAGCTGGTTATAATTTGATGACTGCAGTGGAAGATCAAGTTTCAGTTCTAACAAGGACTGGAAAGAAGCCTATGAATGTTGATCCTGCTGACTTAGAGCCGTTAAGAGTACCGACTGAAGTGAAGAGGCCAGTGAAAGCTCCTGTGCTAGCTCCAAAGTCTTTGCCCAAAGATCCAACTTTTAACAGAGTTCAAGAAAAGGCAGCAGCTGCACCAGTAAGATCAGAAGCAGAGGAGCAGGCACGTGAAAAATTGAAGTATCCATCACTGACCAAGAGGTTAAGAGTGGAAGCTACACAACAGTACAGAACCAGATTTGAGCAACCTACTGAGACGAAAAATTCTGCTGCAGTTTCATACAACATTGTTGATGATCTTAAAAAGACCCCTGCTAAGGTAAGCCTTTATGACGCTTTGCAATTACCTGGTCAAGTAGATTTATTACAAGAGTCATTGAAATCTATGAAGGAGAGTGAAAAAGGGCCTACCTAGACCGTCTATGCCCAAACTTTAACCACCTCTGTTATTGGTAAGAACAGACCTCCTCCTTTTTACTTGTCATTGCAAATAGAAGGTTGGGTTGTACACAATTGTATGATTGATTCTGGAGCTGCAACCACTGTCATGCCCAAGGGAGTCTGTGAAGCTATGGGAATGGAGTATACCCGGAGTAGTCCTGGAGTTCTGCAATTGGATGGTACGCCTATAAAAATAGTAGGTGTCATTAAAGATGTACCCATTGTCCTGCATACAATGCCCCAAATCACTGTTATTCAAGAAATTGTTGTAGTAGATTTAGAGCCCTATTTTAGCATGTGTTTATCCAGGGAATTTACCGCAAAATTAGGGGGTTATCTGGCATTAGATTATTCCCATCTGGAAATTCCTTTTAAGAATAGACGTCTCAGAATACAGAATGAAAAGCCTTCCCCTTTTCACATTGAGAAGTTGGAAGATGTTGGAAAAGACATGCAGTCGGTCCATATGCTCACTGAAGAGTCTGAAGATGTTGTTTTAATGAGTGAAGTTTTAAACAATCTTCAGTTGGAAGACCAGTTTTCAATGCTTAACTTCAATGCCATGATGGAGACAGAGATTGGCTGCTATGCCATTCGAAAACCTGAGACTGAGACAAAGCAGGAATTGTCTAACCCAGTTGATCAGACTGAGGTTACAGATCAGTTATGGCAACTGTATTTCGATGGAGCTAGATGCAGGAATGGTGCCGGAGTAGGTATTGTGTTAATTTCTCCCTCTGGTGTACAGAGAACTTATTCATATCGGCTTACATGGAGTTGTACTAATAATGCTGCTGAATATGAAGCATTGTGCTTGGGTCTGAAGAAAGCAAAGAAGTTAGGAATAGAACAACTCAATATTTTTGGTGATTCCGAGCTTATTGTAAATCAGGTCACAAATAGATGCATCTCAAAGCAGCATTATCTGAAAGCATATCGTAATCAGGTTTGGGATTTGTTTGAACTTTTCACTGCGCTTAATATTCAAGTTGTTTCCAGAGAGATGAATAAACATGCTGACTTATTAGCATCTCTTGGAGCTAACTTTTCTCCTGCTGATCAAGTTGTGAACAAGCCCAAGACAGTGAGAATGGTATACAGACCCAGTGTGCCAGATAAGGAAACTTTCTGGCAGGTCTTTGAAACCGATGAGCAGATTGTTAATTTCCTGATACATGAAGCTGCAGCTGTTGAAGGCAGAACTTTGGAAGATGAGGAAGCCGAAGGTCTTATTCAATTAAGGAATAACCATATTCCAAAGGGTCTAATAACTCGGAGAGCTTGTTTGACCAACATGATCATTCCAGAAAGCCTCGAATGGAGATTGATAGAAAGGAATTCATGGAGTTAGAGCTTCAGCCTGACAAAGTGATTAAGGTTGGCACTGACTCAACCCCAGAAGAACTGCAAAAAATCAAGCAGCTCTGTAAAGAGTTTTCTGATATTATAGCTTGGAGCTATGAAGACTTGAAAGGCTACAACAAGCAGATTATACAGCATACAATTGAACTGGAAGAAGGAGTTAGGCCTTTTCGGTAGAAACAGAGACCTGTAAACCCAAAGATTGAGGCATTGATGAAGGTTGAGCTTGTTAAAATGCTGCAAGCTAAGATCATCTATCCGGTCAAGCACTCCACATGGGTCGCCAATCTGGTCCCCGTCCGTAAGAAGAATGGAGATATTAGATTGTGCGTTGATTTCAGGAATTTGAACCGTGCTTCATTAAAGGATCATTATCCTTTGCCAAGAATAGATCAAATATTGCATGTTGTGGCTGGTGCACAGCGTTTTTCTTTGCTGGATGGATTTTTTGGGTATAACCAGATCTGGGTAAAAGATGAAGATCAGTTTAAGACAGCATTCACCACGAAGTGGGGTACTTTTGCATATCAGCGAATGCCCTTTGGACTGTCAAATGCTGGAGCTACCTTCCAAAGAGCTATGGACATTGCTTTCAAAGATTTGTTGAACAAGATCATTGTAATATACCTTGACGACATGACAGTCTTTTCACATAGAAGGGAAGACCATTGTTCTCACCTGAGGCTGATTTTTGAGAAATGCAGAGAATTCGAATCTCCATTAATCCAAAGAAGTCTGTGTTTGCTGTAAAAGAAGGTAAGCTTCTGGGTCATGTGATTTCTGAAGATGGATTAGCAATTGATCCAGCCCGTGTTGAAGCCTTGAAGAAATTGTCACTCCCTGCAAACAAGAAGGAACTTCAATCTTTCTTTGGACAGATAAATTTCATTAGAAAATTCATTGCTGATTTTGCTCAGGTTGTTAAACCAATGACCGAATTGTTGAAGAAAGATGCAGTTTTCCAATGGACAGCTCAAAGAAAGGAAGCATTTCAGGAGATCAAGGAAAGAATAGTGCAGGCCCCTGTCCTGATTAATCCTGACTACTCCAAGGATTTCATCTTATATGCAGTTGGAGAAGATGACAGTTATGCTGCAGTTTTGACGCAAAAGGGAGATGATGGGAATGAAAGGCCCATTGCTTTTCTGAGCCAAGTCATTTTACCTCACGAAGCAAAGTACAATTTTATTGAGAAACAGGTATATGCTGTGATGAAATCCTTGAAGAAATTCAAACATTTTATTTCCCAGAGCAGGACATTTGTTTATGTGCTTCACCCAGATGTGAGAAATTTCATTCTTCAAGGAGAGTTGGGTGATAAACGTGCTGGTTGGGTCACCAAGATCCAGGAATTTGATGTAGAAATTCACCCAACTAAATTAGTGCGTGGTAAAGCTCTGTGCCAGCAGTTAGCAAAGATGGCAGCATTTGATGTATGCGAAGATCAGGGAGAGGCTCTTGCTGGTAATGACAATTTAATGAATTTCTTAATTCTGGAAAAAGATTGGACAGAGGACCTGATTGATTACTTCACAACTGGAAGATGTCCATCACAATTGACTGCTTCTCAGAGGAGGAGATTTCGGTTGCAAGCTCTGCGGTATGTTTTGTTTTCAGATGGTTTATTTTTTAAAAATATTGATGGTGTTCTTTTGAAGTGTGTTAAACAAGCAGACAAGGATAGGATCTTGGAAGAGTTCCATTCCGGTCTATCAGGAGGACATTTTGCAAGAAGACCGATGGCCTTGAAAATCATTCGAGCTGGTTACTACTGGCCGACCCTGTTCTCAGATTCTTTCAAGATTGCACAAGCCTGTGATAAGTGTCAAAGATATGCAGGAAGAGTAAGGAATGCAGCTCTGCCTTTGCATCCAGTTCAGGTTGAAGCACCCTTTCAGCAATGGGGGTTGGATTTTATTGGAATAATTGATCCTAATTCCTCAGCTGGTCACAGATACATCTTAACAGCTACAGATTATTTCACAAGGTGGTCTGAAGCCATACCTACAAAGATGGCCAATCAATCTGTAGTGATTTCTTTCGTTGAGAGTTTGATTACACGTTTTGGTGTTCCAGACGCCATCATTACAGATAATGGAACTCCATTCATTGGAGCTGAACTGGCTGAGTTTGCTAACAAGTTTGGCATTTTCCTTAAGACATCTTCCAATTACTATCCACAGGGAAATGGCTTGGCAGAGTCAACGAACAAAAATTTGCTCAAAATTTTGAAGAGGTCATTGGGAGAGAACAAAAGATCATGGCACTTGTTATTGAATCAGGCGTTATGGGCAGACAGGATTTCCGTCAAGAAGTCCATTAAAACCTCACCATATGCCCTAGTCTATGGCAAAGAAGCAAGGTTGCCGGTTCATCTTGAGTTGCCAGTATTACAGCAGTTGCAGTCTTTTCAAGATGATGAGACAGACCTGAGTTCCTTGGATCTGCGAATAGCACAGTTGTTGGAATTAGAGGAGCAGCGTTCCAAAGCGTATAATGAATTTGACAAGCACATGCAAGGGATTTCGAAGTGGTTTTATAAGCATTCTGCAGCCCGTCCATTCAAGACAGGAGATTTGGTGCTGAAATGGAATGAGAATAAAGCTAAACCTGGCAATCATAAGAAGTTTGATGCATTCTCGGGAGGGTCCCTTTCGCATTTCCAGCACAGGTGCAGCTAATTCTTTCTATTTGGAAGACATGGATGGTAGCTCACTTCCAATTTCAGTTAATGGCTTTCATTTGAAAGCCTACTTTTCATGAATTCGCAAGTTCAATTTGAGTTTGTATATAATATATAAAAAATATATATATATATATATATATATATATAAAAAAAAGGAAGTGAAGAAGAAGAAAAGAGTATGTATATAGGTTTTGCCTTTTGTTGTCACCTTGGCTCTTGTTGCTTGTGGGTCGTAGGTGTTTGTTTCCCTTTTGTCCTTCCTTTCCCGGTAGTTTGTGGCTTCCAAAGAATTCTTCTTTTCCCTCCCTTGCTTTCTATTTCCTTTCTTCATCTTCCTCTTCCTTCTTTTGTTTCTTTCTTCTTGCAATATAAAAAAACAAAAAGAATAAGCCACGGCTGTTGTTTCTTCTCCCCTTTTCTATTTTTCCCATTTCTTCTTATCCCTTTCTTCTCAGTTTGGTTTTTGTTTTAAAAAGCATTTATTTTCCAGCTTAGTTCATTTTCATTTCACGCTTCAAAACTTCCATTTCTGTTCCATCCATTCGTTCATTCCATCTATTGCCGCTGGTAGTGTAGCAACATGCTGTTGTTATGTCTATTACGTCACTTTTGCTCCATCATTTTATTACTCACACCACTCCATTGCAGTCACCGCCTGCGCAATCGCAGGAGCTCACTTCACCATCACATTCCATTTCTTCAGTTTATAACCGCTTCTATGCAGGTTCTTCCGGTTCTAGTTTTCAGCAGCAGAAGAAGTTTTGCAGCAGTCCTCTGACATGTTTTGCAGCAGCCAACCTTCCTGTTCTGATATGACTCTGTGCCCAATGGACTAAGGCCTGGATTCTTGCATACAGCGAGCTGTATACCCCGCGAGCCGCCAAGAATGTTGGCATTTTTGCCACATTGATTCTCATTGATTAATGCATTAGTGTATTATTGAAAATCTGACCTTTAATATCAGCTTTGATGCAGCTTTGGCGAAAAAAGAAGAAAAAATGAGCAAAAAATAACTAAGTCTAAAAACTGCAGCGATTCGCTGACATGTCGCGAAATCGCGGTCAACGCAGTCAACGCAGGCAGGTTGGGCGGAACCGTCGCGATATCGCGACGTGTTCCAGAATCGCGGGTTGGTCGGCCTCAAAGACACAAAGTTGAAAACTTGCAGCGCGTCGCTGACATGTCAGCGAATCGCGACACTGGCGGCTTCGAAGGGGCAAGTGCCAAAACTTGCAGCGATTCGCTGCATGTTCGAGCGGAGAAGAGTCCAAGGCAAGGATGCAGCGCGTCACGACAGAAAATGGCAAAGGGTACGGAGAAAGAAATGCGTAGCGATATCGCTACCCGTAGCGAAATCGCGGGTTTTGACCAGAAAGACAAAGTACCCGAAACATGTAGCGATATCGCTACATGTTCGTTTTCGCGCGGTGTTTGGCAGAGAGGACCCAAGGTTAAAAGTTACAGCGACGCGCTACCTGTAGCATTTTCGCGATGACAAAGTGGCAATTGGTACGGAAGGAGCAAAGCGTAGCGATATCGCTACATGCTTCAAAATCGTGGCCATTTCGGTCCAAGAAGCAAAGGAGCAGTAAGTTGTAGCGATTCGCTGCAATATCAACAATAAGGCCAACTGACATGAATATGCAGCGAAATCATGCAAGGGATGAAAATTGATCAAAAAGCATGAAAATGGTTAAGTGCTCAAATTGGTAGCGAAATGGAGACAAGGAAGAATTGAAGACATTCAAGTGCAAAAGGTGTTATGTTTTCGCGGACCGTCTTCAAGGCCGTACAAGGTGCCTGAAACATGTAGCGATATCGCTACATGTTCCATTTTCGTGGCATGTGGCTTCAAAGGTTTCAGTGTTCAAAAGTGCAGCGACCGTTAGCAAAAAGGCATAAAAAAGCAGCGATTCCGCAAGTTACGGGGCAACAAGGGCACGCGCTGACTGTTTTCACAAACGGTATAGAAAATGCAGCGATTCGCTGCAAGTTCTAGGTGACAAGGCGGAGTGCGAAGAGAATCATGCAAAAAGCAAAAGGCGTCGCATTTTCGCGACCCATCCAGGAGACCGTACAAAGTGCCGAAACGTGCAGCGATGCGCTGCATGTTCCGTTTTCGCGGGGCAGGAAGGAAGGAATAGCCAAAGGCCGCAATGCGTAGCGATATCGCTACATGTGCCATTTTTCGCGGAACAAGCTAGCGATAGAGAAGACAAAGCCGAAGATGTAGCGACAGTGCGACAGGGAGCATTTTCGCGGGTGTAAGTGACAAAAGTGTACGGCATGAAAATACGTCGCGATTTCGCGACCCGTCGCGTTTTCGCGACCTGCGACAGTTTCCCGCCAGAACATAGTATGAACGCCCGAGGAGATTTTTTGGATTTTCGATGATTTAATGCTGACCCGAAATTAAATGTTTTGTGGATTTCCAAGGTAGTCAAAGTAAAAGACGCGCCCAGGCCACCGAGATTGAAGATTTAATGCATTCGAGGCTGCTGTTCGTGGATTGTCGTAACGGTTTCATGCACATGTTCAAAGAATCAAATTTAATGAAGGACCGCGAACGTTTCATTGCATTTAATTTTTGTTTCTTCGAGGCTGTAATCAAGGGGTCGTGTATGTAATTTCCAATGCACAATTGTAGATCACGAGGAGGATGGTGGCAAACATTTAATGCTGTAGAGAGGACGGACCTCTATAAAAACCAATGTAATTCTCATTTCAAAAGGTTGGAAAAACTTGCTGCTAGAGACTGGAAGTGCATTTGCAGGAATAAAAGACTTGACTTCTAATTTTTCAAGCGTTGCATGGATGAATTTCTTTTCTGTTTCTCTGCATTTCTAATAGCATTCATACTCCTGCATTGCTGTTACATTTAAATTCTGCTTCTGGATTTAAACATTGCGGTCAGGGTACGATTTTTGGAATGTGGGTTTGGAGGGATTTGTTGCATGTGATTGTGCGAAGATTAAGCTGATTTCTTATGTTACTTGCTGTTGTTGCGTTTGTAGTTTCCTGCTGTTGTTTTTCTCATCCCATCACTTCGGCCTGTGGCCATATTTCCCATTTCTTTCTGCAGTTTTTTAAATCTCTTTCCTGCAACCCTTATCTTAAACCAAGTCTAGAATAGTGAAGGGAACCAGCCCACTCTGGAGATTGGTCTGGAAGCCATTTCTTGCTTCCAGCCTTTCAATGTTGGCCAGGTCTAGGGTGCATTTGTAAAATCCTTTCCTGTGGCAGATTTTGGACCAACAATGACTCACTAGAAAATATTAATAAACGATTGCAATTACTAAAAGGGTGCACACGAAAGATGATAAAATTTTTGAAATTCAAGATAATACATCTACAAAGAGATATAAGAGTTTACAATCAATCATGAGAGAGGCCAAAAGTGAAAATTTTCAACACTAGAAGATTATTTAAAATAAGAAATTGGAGAAGCAATTGAAAACACAAAAGATGCTTTCATATTACCTAATGATATAGTAAAAGTAATATGCATGGCATTACTTTGTAATAAAATTCTAAAAGACAAGAATAGAAGACAAGAGGACATGATAGAATATTTTAAGAATAAGTATATTGATGAAACAAATGCTTTGAATACTAGGGTTGGTGATATTACTAGTGAAGCAAAAAAAGGGGATTATTCTATACTTAAAAAATACATGCAAAGTATTCTTAATAATGTTGATGATTGCTATGAAGATTTCATTACTATACCTATCAATCTATGGAGAATAATCTACAAAGGAATTGTCACTCTCAATGTTTCTAAGATGAGAGAACAAGAAAAGGTTGAAGAGGTAAATAACAAGATAGAAATTAAAGATAAATCTAATGATACAAATGACTTAAGACCTATGATGGTAGATTCATGTTGTAATACCATAGAATCAAAACCATTCATGATTGATGCATGCTATGATACTAGTGATATTATTCAATTGGATAAATATGCAAATCATGAAAGGGAATATTGCAATGCAAGCATTGACACTAGTGATTTAGAATTATTGACTAAGGTAGAAGAACTTATTACAAATATTGATGCTATATGTAATACAAGTTATTTAGATACATTTCATGTTACTAGAATTGATGAAGGCATAGATACAGATGATGATGGATATAGTGATGCACAAGATCTATTGATGTTGACAAATATCATTCTAATGATTGTATTAGTCACACTAATAATTTTTGTTCAAATTTGATAAGATATGAAGACAAAGGTTTAGAAAAACATGAACAGAGAATGCAAGAATCAATTGCATCAAGTATCAGATAAAAGCATAAACATCTTGAGTATATAGGTCAGACTAGTAGCAATAAGCAAGGAATATAATTTGTAATAGATAATAGTGATATCAAATCAGTGACAAAGATTGATAAAAATAGTTACTATGAAGGACAAAATAGTCAAAGGGATTTTGTTACAAAAAAAAAATGCTTTCATTGTAGCAGATATGGGCATAATATAGAGAGATGTTGGAATCTCCATAGTTGTAAAATTTGTGGAGGAACCAATCATTATCAAAGATATTGTTGGTACAAATAAAATAATTTCTTTTATTGGATATATACAATGATAAGAAACTTCATTAATGAATTCTCTCAAGTATATTTCTCAAGGTATAGATATGGGCACAAGAAAGGTATGAATTTCTTCGATAGCAAAGTTAGAAGGAAATCAGTAATGGTACCAAAGTTAGAATACAAATTCAATAAAAAATATGAAGCTCAAGTAGAAGATCAAATCCAAGGTCACTTGAAGAATGAAGATAAATATAAAGATCCATATTGAAGACTAAAGTCTTCAATAACCAAATAATGTAATATAGGGGGGTGTTAGAGTATATTACATTATTTGGTACATGACAATATACCACCTTGGGTACATCATTATACTAGGATTTTATCTTAGGTTAAGTGGTTACTTGAGGAAGAAGTAATAAATGCACAAGTGTTAGAATGTGCAATGATGTAAAAGGACAAGTGTCCTTAGTTAGTTGTGCATGTGCACAAGTGTCTATCATGCATAATGCACATGTGTCCTTAGGGTAGGAAAGTGAAGATTCACATACTAGTATATATATGTGACTTAGCATTGTAATTACTAATGAAGCATGCATTGCTCATAGCATGCACTAGTAGAGAGCTATCCATATATTGTATCAAGTTTTTAATTTTTGTGAGTTTACATTAATGGTTGTTGCATGAGTTATTTCAAAAGTTTCTCATGCTATTTACTTGCTTATTAGTTAGCCATTATCATAGATATAACATAGCTTTCTTATTTCATCACTTGTGGTTGCATTTCCTTCAATTTTAAGTCTTCAAAAGCAAACAAACGGATGTACAATATACTAACTAAAAAACTACATATTCTTGTGATGTTTCTTCACCAAATTTATCCTCACCATGTTCATAAAAGAGAGAAATAGTAATGCCCCTTTTCTTGTTGCTTCCTCAAGCTTCTTGATGTGAATCTAGCAAAAATCTACTTTGTGATTTTTCTTATTGCAAAGTCACATGTAGGAGTTTTTAAGAGACTATTAGGCTTCTTCTCATTCTATTTTGACTTCTTATCATTTTAAGCTATATTAATAGCTTCCTTTTTGTGGGTCTGATTGAAAATCGAATTTACATTATGCCTTTGTCTCCTAGACTTTTGATGCAAAAAGTACTTGAATACCTCATTAATTTGCGGTTTAGGAGAATTAAGGAAGCATGTTTAAAGCATAAAAATAATAACTTTCTCATATGTCTCTAAATTAGTTCAATGTTCTTTTCCTTCCCCAAAGCTTCTTATCGTTCTCCTCTCTCCATAGTTAGTCCTCGTATAGTTTGGATATCTTCTTGTAATTTCTTGAAGCAACTAATGTACTCATAAATAGTTTCAAATGAGTTCAATAACAAAGTTACAAGCTTAACCTCCAACCTACTAATTTGTGTAGAACCAATATGATCATACAATCCTTAAAATTTATCAAGCAACACTTTAGGGTCCATGGTGCTGCTAACATGTGTGTCATAGACATTTTCAACATGAAGAGTTATGAGACCATGATATTCATACTTATTATACTTGTTGGGTTTCTTTACTTTTTCAATATCAATATCACAAGGTTTCTCATTCACATACTTGAGTAACTCCTTGCTATAGAGCAAAGCTTCAATATTTATTTTCTAGGTAGCTTATTTTGGACCACTCAAAAGAGACACATGGATATCCATGAATAATATAAAAAATCTAAAGTATTTCATATATTTATAACCAAAAACAACAATACCAATATAGAGATCTTGAAAAATCATGCAATTTGAAAAAAAAAAACTCAAAACACTTCCATATGTAAAAGTTATGGCCCTAAATTCACACAAAGTGCCTCTAAAACCTTTAAAATTATTAAAAATTTTAGTACCTATAGGAAATGAAATATTTCCACATGTTGTTGCAGGAGTGACTAAGGGGGTGCCAAGTACATGCTAACTAGACAATGTATTAGTGAATCACATGATACCACTTATCATGATCTGGGAGCTGCCATCTATGTGCTAACTATGATGGCCATTGGATAGGATATAAACTAGAATGCACCACTTGCCATGCTCTAATTAGCTACTTGATTTGCAAAATAAATTATTCTACTTTTTTCATCCTAATTCACTCTAAAATTTATGCTTTACCAAGTCTACTGCTGACTATGTGAGTGACTTGTCAAGTTTGATGAGTTGGTGGAATCTAATTGGTTGATGTTGTAGTTACATGCACCAAGTGGCATATAGCCTACTATGTAAATAATTATATGACCTACCATGTTGGCTCTCTATCCATTTTCCATGTCAATATCTACATTAGCTTCCATTTGTTATGTCATCTCATCTAACTTGTCAGTTGCACATACTACCACATTAGATATATTGATGTCTATCTCACCTACCACATGTTGCTCTACTTGACCTGGCACATCATCTATATTCATTTCCATAATTTTTTCTATATCACTTGCCATATCAATTGTATAGACTATACAAAATGAAACATCATCAGGTTCCATGTTAGCATGTGTAGTTTAGAAATGGGTGACATCATCATATCTTTATGTTGGAGTATATTACATTATTTGGTACATGCTAATGTACCCACATGGTACCTTCATGGTACATTTGTAAATAGTAGATTAGGGTTGAGTCATAGTTTAGAGTGTGATTTATATTTTCCCTTTTATGTAAGTGTGAATGTGCAAGAAATGCACAAGTTTCAAGTAAGTTTAGAATGTAAGTGTAGGTTTAGTAAATGTGCACAAGTGTCTTGTATGCAAGAGTGAAAATATGTAATGTAATTATATGTACAAGTTTTTTATATTAGAGAGTGCAAGTAGAACTGTAAGAGTCATGTATAGGTGTACATATGTTATAGATTCAAGTATTCATCAAGTATGCAAGGGATAAGTAGATAAGCCAAGAGTTATGAGACTTGGCATATGAAGAGAAATAGTCAAGTACTTGAAGAGTCATATTACTATGGCTAGATTATGGAGAAAATACTCCATAGATAGAGATATCAAATACAATTCATATATCTCTTTATTTGATTGATAGAAAGAAATTTATTTAGGGCTATAATCAACCCTTGACATTCAATATTATAGATTTGTAAAGAAATTTGGAGATTCAGGGACATAGATATCCCTTGACATTGATTTCTAATATTATAACCAATTCAAAATAAAGTTGGAGATTCAAGGACATTCAAAGTCACCTTGACAATATATTGAAATTGAATTACATTGGGTTCTTAGGCATGACCTAAGACATTAAAGATTAAATATTTTAGATTTTAGATTTTAGATTTCAAGGATAATGAGAAAGCAGTAGAAGTGTGAGAAGCTTACTACATCAGATAGATAAGATTTTCAGCTTCTAAGTGTAGAGATAAGAAAGCAAAGAAAAGAAGAATAGCACCAAAGTGTAAATTGCAGAGAATATTAGAAGTAAAAGTTGCAGTGGATTCAGAAGCATTCAAATCTTCCTAAGATAGATAAAAGAAAGCAACAAAAATAAATAAAATAGATATATCAATCTATGATATATCAGTCTTAAAGAAATATAAATAAGTACATAGTATAATTTATATAGTTTTAAGCTTTGGATTAGAATCTATATTTGTTGAGAGCTGCAAGGTATTGTTAGCTTTTGATGAATGAGAACTGGGAGATAACAATCACAAGATGCAGAATAATATGAAAGAAAGTAAATCTGCTAGATGACTGAAATATGTTGTAAATAGAAATCATATAAAATATTACAATGTAGCTATGGAGGAAATGAACACTCCATTAATAAAGCTATTGAACTACATTGCACCCATCACCAATGGATGGTGAAGTACACAAGAACTGTACTATCCCCTAAGCTACACTATCTGACTATGTCCCTCGACTCTCTATATATCTATCTAACAATGAGGTCTTTCTTATATAGGAACACAGGTTCCTTGGCCAACACTCTACCTAGTTGTGCAAGGGACAACTTGCACATATACAACTTGCACATTGACACTTGTGCATTTATTACATTGCATGAAGTAACTAGATAACTTGCACATAAAGTAATCTAAGTATGTACCTTGGAAGATACATTTACATAACCCAAATGATGGAATAGACTCTATTTCTAACACCCCCTGTATTACATTATTTGGGTATTGAAGACTTTAGTCTTCAATATGGATCTTCTTCATCATCTTCAACTTGATCTTCATACTCTTCCTCTGCATTCTTTGTATTCAGGTTCAGTAGGTAATCTGTGTCTTCATATGATGCAGAGTAAGTTGTAGTTGGAGCTTCTTCTTTCATTGGATGATCTTTGGCATGTTCATATTCATCTTCTATCCAGCCACCTTTATAGTTCTCCTTGCAAGTATCTTCATTTGATTCTAATTGTTGATGAATGAGTAGGGCATGGTGTAATTGTCCTCTCATTCTTTTGTGCTTACCTTTTTGGTGTACTGGTTTTTTCTTTATTGCTTTAGTCTTCATGTATTGGCCTCTTTTAGTATGCATCTTCTTCCTTTTTTTTCTTCTCTTCTTTTGATTCTACATTGGTGCTGGTGATATCTCTACTTTATGACAAGTTAGTCTATCATCACAATAGTATTGTTCTTTATTGCTAGCTTGTTTCTTGTGTTGAGTAAATACAAATGTAATTAATGATAGATAAACCATCAGATATTCTTCTAGTGAAAATATAATCAATATTTGTGAGTTCCACCATGTTGTGAAGATAATTTCATGAAGATAGTTAATCAATACTGTAAAGCTACCTTCTTTGGCTTCTTTAAGGAATAAGGAGAATTTATCTTTGTTGTTAGAGGGTAGATACTCGTATCCTTCTAGAGTATCTATTAAGTTTTGAGAGTAGAATTCTACTTCATGGAATAGTTCTTCATTACTGAAAGCTTTTCTCAAAATTTCATCCATAGCGATTCTTGCTATTTCTTGAAATTGAAGTTTGATAGAACCTTGGTAGTCTATCTTATAGCTCCTTATATATGATACCTTATTGAAGTATATAAGCTTGATTTGATAAAACCTTTATAGATTCTTAGGTTTGTAGGCTACCTTATGTCTCCCTAGTGATGAGAGTATGAACACCTAATTTTAGGTTTTGAAGAAAGCTTATATCTTCCCAACTTGATAATCTTAGACAAATATTATTGTTATCAAGTTTTTTAGAATGCCTTATGACTCCCTAATGTTTTGGAGTATGATATAGTGCTTTTGTAAAAATATAGTTCAATTCTGGTTGATTTTGTACAAATTTTGTAAAGATCAAAAATCAACTTCTTAACACCTTATTACTCCTAATTGAACTAAGCACTTTTCAATTTTTGAAGAGGTTTTAATGTTGGAATTCTTTTGTCCCTTTTTAGAAGATTTGAGACAAGAAAAAATATAATTATCCAACCTTAGTAAAAACCCTAATAACCTCTTTTTATATCCCTTGGATTATTTCTAATTTCCAATAAATTAAATTTGATGTAGTAACCCTTGTGGCTCCCAAGTTTGGAAAATTAGAAAAATAATAATATTTGCAAAATGTTAAATAATTTAATCCAAGTAGAATTCCTTATTTCTCCTAGGTTAAATTGCAAATATTAATTCAATGAGATAAGTTATCCCTTATAGCTTTTGCTTTCAAAATCTAAGTTTTAACCTTAGTTTATAACCCTTATATCTCCAACTATGAAAGCAATAATAAAATGGGATTAAACCTTACCTTTTTAGATGCTAAATCTCCTCACTGTTCGATGCTTTCTACGATTGGATATAACAACAATATAAGTGTCACATTTGGTGCTAGAATCAATGGAGATACCTTGGAGTTGCTTGTCTTCAATGTTGGTACGTAGGCACTATAAAAATAGGAAGGTTTGACCTTCAATACTAGGAGCCTTTAATGCTCCTTCTTCCTTCCTTCCATGTTGTGCTTCGAACGTCTTTGACCGTGCTTCACTCCCTATTGAACTTTGGACTTCGAATACCTTTTATGGATGAATAATCATGGACTTTGTGACATGTGTCACACCCATTACAAGTGAGCGCTCCTTTCCTTCTGTAACATCCCAAATTCTTGTTCAATGCTCTTGGATCAATCTGTAACGTATGGGCACTCATGTGGGCACTTGTGTGAAGCTTGTGGAGGATACCAAGTGTCACCACTTCATTGTAACTCCTACGTGGGGTTTCTTGAGCGTTGAGAGAGGAATGATGTCTTTTATGCCAAGTGGTATCTCTGCATGAAGTCCTTCCCTGTAACATCTTCGAAGATGGAGATTATAACTCCTCAAACCCTTTCGTATACCATTCCTTTGCTTTGCTACGTTGCTTGGGTAGCAAGCAAGCTATTCTTCTACAGGTGGATTGACGATGCGCTATGGAGCTTTGAACGCTAATTTGGAGCTTCCTTTGGTGGATGGTCTTCTCCAAGTTAGAGACCTTGAATGTAACACCTTTGCTCCTTCTCTTTTATACCTCCAATCATGTTGAATCCTTTGTAGATTTTTGATGTCTTTTAGAAGTAGATGTGCACTCTTTTGTCTACGTAAATGTAGCTCGATGATAGTCTGATATGAGCTTTGATTTTGCAGGTTCGTACATCCAATATGAGCCCTTTGAGTGGCTCCTTTTGCTTGGGAAGAAGAGTGTTGATGTTCGGCCTTCCTTGGCTGATTTACCCTGTAGTTAATGTGCCCTTTTGTGGCACTTTCAAATCTGCTCTTTTGCTGTAAAAACCATATTAGAGTAGTGCAATAAAATGTATTATAAATTGTACATAAGGCTTCTTTTAATGTACCTTCTTTTGCACTCTATTTCCAAATCTGAAATTCTGGTTTTGTGGCAGATTTTTCCTGCAATACAAGGGTTTTGAGGTTGTCTTTTATGAGTAGACACACCTTTCCATTTTTTCTTGGACACTTTGATAACAAATCCAAGCTTAAATAATAGTAGATAGAAGCTTTTCAATTGATGCAATTTTCTGCACTTTCTTTCCTTGCATCTAACCTTGTAATGCTTTGGATTTGAGACTCACCAAGTCTCAATATTTGAAGCTTCTATTTCTATTTTTGGTTAGTTAAGTTCTTCTCCAAGTTTTGGAGGATTCTAACCTTATTGGGTGGCTTCACTTGGCCACTATGTGTTGCAGATTTTTGTGCTTCAATAGTGTCTTTAGACACTTGATACAGATCAGATTTTGTGCCCTTCAAAAACACAAATCTATTTTCTTTTGAGAGTAGTATAATAGTGCAAAATCTAATAGACTTTATTTTTAATGCACTAATATTACACCTTATCACTCCAATCAACTCTCAAGATTAATGCACTTAAACAAATTTACTGCAACTAATCAAGAATAACCTAAAATGAATCTTTAAGAGTTATTCTGCAATTTCACTACAATTTAGTATTGTAGGACTTAGTCTTCTTTTTATTTTTCCAAAGTAGATGATAGGTAGTTGATAGAAGCAATTCTGAAATCTAATCAACTCCTAATAAATGTGCAAATAAATCCTTAAAAATAACCTTTTTCCTTTTGCACTTTAGAAGACTGTAATCTAATTTTCTTCTTGCAACTTTAATCCAAATTCAGGTGCTCTAATAAATCTGATAAGTAATCCAATTAATGAATCTACTTGCACCAAAATTTGCTTACCTTTTTCTGTAGCTCTTCTCCCACTTTTGTAGAGGATGTAGATCTTGGTGTCTAAAATCACCAAGTTGCTGCTTGAGTAGGATCTTGCAACTTTTTGTAGGATGTCCTGAACAACTCCTTCTTCACCAAATGATGGTCTCAAACTTTCTTTCACGAGCCTAGGATTTGGTGGCTTGTTCTCCTCTTGTGTTCTCCTCATTATGCTATAGATTTGGAGAAGTCTTTATCTCTAAAGTGGTGCCTTCTTGCTGTGAGAGGTAATCTTCAAATATCCAAGATTTGGTGAGCTTCTTCTATCTTCAAGTCTTCTTGTCGAATTTTGACTTCAAGTAGGATCTTCTTCTAGGATTTGGCACTCCTTTCCAAATTCTCCTTCACAAATTTGGCACTCCTTGCCAAATTCTCCTTCACAGATTTGGCACTCCTTGCCAAATTCTCCTCTTGGGCTTGTTTTTGGATGGTGATAATTGTCCCAAGTCCTTCACTATCAGGGACTTCACCTTGGTAGTGGATTTCTCCAACGAGTTCTCCAAAGAACTCTCTTGATGATCTTCAACAAGGCTCTCCTAGCCTTTTTTTGGATGCTCGATGAGACCTTCTCAAGGTCTTTGATCTTGCAGCTTCTGATGGTCTTCCTTGAGACCTTCTCTTCAACCTTCTGCTCCTAGAAGTGTTGGTGGTGAGATCTTCTCCTGGATCTTCTGATTCTGCTGCTTCTGGCTTCGAGTAGGACTCTCCTAGTCCTTCTTCTTCTTCTTCCAAGACTGGAAGTTCTTCAATGAGATCTTCTCCTGATCTCTTCACTTTTGCTTTAGGGTTGAGTTGATTCTGAAGAAGATACTCTTCCTAACTTTCTTGTAGGAAGTTTCCCAACTCACTGAATCTTCTTTCCCTGCAACAAAGATATTAGTACTAAAATATTTAGTCTACTTCTGAATCAAATATTCTTTTCGAATTCTTCTTTAGTATCAAGGCTTATGTGGCCTTTTTCAATATCAAGGCTTATGTGGCCTTTTTCAATACCAAGGCTTCTATGGCCTTTTTCAATATCAAGGCTTCTATGGCCTTTTTAATATCAAGGCTTCTATGGCCTTTTTAGTATCAAGACTTCTATGGCTTCTTCTTCAAGGCTTCTATGGCCTTTTTGTATCAAGGCTCCTATGGCCTATTCTTCAAGGCTACTATGGCCTTTTTGTATCAAGGCTCCTATGGCCTATTCTTCAACTATGGAGTTCTTCAATCCAATAATGGAGATCTTCAGTCTCCTATCTTCACCATGATCCTTCACTAGAAGTCTTCTTTCATAGTATTCTCCTCTTGCACAATGAACTAATATCTGCACTATGAGGGCACGTCGACCTTCGAGCAATGAAGTTGGAGTCTCCTAGATTTCTATCGTAGGAGGAGTCCCAATCCTCTGAGAATTAATTTTCTGCAACAAAAGAAACTTTAGGCACTAGTTAGAAAATTCTAGATAACCTGGATGATCTTCACTAGATGATTTGTCAATCTAGTGGATTGAATGTTGAGTCCTAGTCTTCACGAGTTTTCCTTGCAACTCTGTGGAAAAGACTCTAGACAAAAATGATCTCAGTATTTTCTGAAACTGAGATTTCTTTCAGTCCTAACTTTGTGACTCTCCCTAATTCTACCACCTAGATTCTTCTGAGATATTTTGATAGTGGTTGGTCCAATGGCACGTCAGTTTGACAAAACACTTAGGCTAAATGATAATGGTGGTTTCCCTATTGACCTACATAGACTAGATCTACCATGGCTCTGATACCACTATTAGATTTTGATGAATGAGCACTAGGAGATAACAATCACAAGATGCAGAATAATATGAAAGAAAGTAAATCTGCTAGATGATTAAAATATGTTGTAAATAGAAATCATATAAAATATTACAATGTAGCTATGGAGGAAATGAACACTCCATTAATAAAGCTACTGAACTACATTGCACCCATCACCAATGGATGGTGAAGTACACAAAACTATACTATCCCCTAAGCTACACTATCTGACTATGTCCCTCGACTCTCTATATCTATATCTAACAATGAGGTCTTTCTTATATAGGAACACAGGTTCCTTGGCCAACACTCTACCTAGTTGTGCAAGGGACAACTTGCACATATACAACTTGCACATTGACACTTGTGCATTTATTACATTGCATGAAGTAACTAGATAACTTGCACATAAAGTAATCTAAGTATGTACCTTGGAAGATACATTTACATAACCCAAATGATGGAATAGACTCTATTTCTAACAAGTATTAAAAAATAATCGGGTCATAAAAATGTTGATATTGAAACCAGAAGAAGAATCAAGTCATAAAGATATTGATCTTGACACCAAAAGAAGAATCAGGTCACAATAAATATTGACCTTGATAATAGAAGTAGATTCAGGTCATATTGACCTTGACATTGGCCTAAGAAGCCAATATTGAAGAAAAGAGATCCTTCACAGAAAGAGATCCTACATAGAAAGAAATATTTATTTCATTGACTAAGAGAAAGATTCTCTTATAGTATAGAGAAAGAGCTCTTATAAAGTAAAAGAGAAGAGGTATAAAATCATTGATAGATATTTAGATCAAGAATCTAAGAAGAAGAGAGTTTTATATTGTAAAAAATATACGTCTATAGCAATTCAAATATATAGAAAAGGAAAGTGAATGTGCAGCAGAAGGATACAACAGAAGAACATATTAAATCCAAAAAATTCAATCAAAGCATACAACAGAGAAACATATTATCTCACGGTACAACAGATGATAACATTCAATGCATCATAGAGGATAGCATATAGCATACAATAGAGGATATCATTCAATCAAGTATAAAATAAAAAATAAAATAACAACATCAAGTATTGCAACAAGTGCAAAGTTATATCATACAAGGATCTATAACAATAGCAATGTATTAAAGTAGTGCAACATTTTAACAACTAAGGTATTATAATAGCCACAATATCATATCAATATTTATAGTATAAACCTACAAGCATAAAAGCAATCAATATTTGTGCAAGACAACATAAGGAACAAGCACTTCTATTTCTATAACTTAGTTAGTTGGAACTCCTACCTCATATTTAAGAGCCTTATTTTAAATAAAAAAAGGGGCTAAAATGGAATCCATAGCAAGCCAACATAGAAGCCAATATAGAAGTTGGAGAGCTTAGAAGCTATAACAAGATAACATAGAAACTAACATAGAAGCTAGAGCAATTTGAGTTTGGAAATAAAAACATCAAGCCAACAAGCAAGTATGGAAGGTGAAGCATTAACCATAATTGTTTGGTTGGTTGAACTAACCAAACCACCTAGCCTTGTTTATATTCTCCAATATTTCAATGAGCAAGGTAATCTCACATTTTATTTCATGGTACCAAAGCTAGGCAAGGAGATTGGGACAAGGACAACGGTAAGCATATTTCCTGATAGAGCCTGCACTAGACTAGCAGATGCACGCAACCCGAGGATGAATGCATGCAATTCGAGGAAGACTCTGACTAACATAGCGAAAACATACCAAACTGATAGACTGACATGAATATGACATATTCTGACCCTGACATAGATTGACGTACGCAGACACAGACCCTGTTGATGCATAATGATGCATGCACTCCAAGAAGGATAACATGGAGGTAATTTGATGTGGTGGCTAATTGGGATAGCACATAGATTGAGGTTGATGTGGTGGTTGACTAAGAGGTAATATGACATGGTGGTTGATTGGGATAGCACATAGACCAAGGTATAAGATGATGTGGTGTGGCAGTTGGTAACTAATTATGTGGCGAGAGGTGATTGGTTACTGATGTGGTATTCATATAACTTCTAAGGGGTGACATGATGAGGACACAGGCATGCTGATGTGGTAAAGTTTCAGTGGTTGACAGTGGCAAAAGAGTTAATCAACATCATCGACTGCCCATAGGCAGTCAAAGTTCTTAGTGAGCATTGGTGTTTATCAATGCTGCAAATGCTTGCAGTAGTGTCCATGTGGGACTAAGAGTCCTAGGTTTTAAAAAAAACTCATAGTGTTGGAGGGAAATAAATTTCCCCATGTGCCCCTTTGTTCCCATCAGGAAGAGTAGTCGGGATGGTTGGGTACCCGAATCTAAGGCACTGAGATCCAGCAGGTTCTGAGGTTGAATCTTATGGATACGGATAAGCGGCTAAATTTGTTTTTGTTGCTTTAGGCGTCCATTGGAAGATATAGAAGGCACGTGGTGCCTATGTTATTTCATCAGCCTATCTAGTCGAGGTGGTTCGACTGTACGCGCTAGGCGGTATGGAGGCATAGGTTGGGGTTCCAACCCCACTAACTTCGGAGATGTCCTAAACAATTTTTTGTTACCTTTTTTGCAAGTGATAACATTTTTTTGGCATATCAAGTTTTTTGACAACTTTTTTTTGTCAACGAGTTTTTTGACAACATTTTTTTGTCAGCAAGTTTTTGACAACTTTTTGTCAACAATTTTTTTGCCAAAGAAGGGTCATTTTTTTGACAAAGAAGGGGCATTTTTTGACAAAGGAGGGCAAAGAAGTACATTTTTTTCTTCCAAAGCAAGCGGAGGAGCTATTTAAGAGGTATATTTTTTTAAATACTTTGTTTATTCCTTTCAAGCAATTTTTTGGAGGGATAAGTGTTTTTTTTGGCACTTGAAAGGGTATAGCACAATTTTTTCATCCTTGTTTATTTTGCAACAAAAAGGGGGGATCAAAAGCATTTTATTTTGCAAAATTCTAAGACAAAGGGGGGAAGAAAAATTGTTGATTTGAAAAGAACTTGTGGATGTGAATATCTTCATTGTAACAAAACTGGCATTGTAATAGGTGCATTTTCGGTGGAAACCGACACCTAAAGTGTTTAAATTTGTGGGCACTTGTGATTGTATTTTGCATTTAAATTTCCTATTTTCTTGCATTTCAATCATAAAGTAAAATATACAAAGCAAAGAAAAGACCCCAAATTTTACACCTATTTGTGCAATTTATTGCACAACAACGTTCGGTATATACGATACCTCTGGTCCACACTTACAGGTGATGTTGTCATGCTTGGACTACTGTATCTAACGCCTAATATAGCTGCAACAATGATGTCTGAGCTATTGTTCTCTATCAATCATTGGGGAGAAATAAGGTAAACCAGTTTTGATATTCACTCCATTTAATACCCTAATTCTTTCTGATTGTTTGGCTTAATCTCCTCCAACTCATCAACCTTCTTTCGAAGGGTTTTGAGGTAGGTGCCATCAATTTGATTGAATTCCCTTTCATGTACTCTTGCAAGTATAAATAAAGGGGGACCATTTGGTGTTATAAGGAACCTTCACAATGGCCACTATTCACAAATATCTATCAGATTCATAGTTGCTCAAAGGTTCTAATTTTGCACCATGGAAGACAAAGATGAGAGCTATCCTTCAGGTTGAAGATTTGTGGGATGTAGTGACTGGCACTACAAAATATCCTAGAATAGCAGGGGCAGATCAAGAGGCCTTTGATAAGAAGGATAGAAGATATCTCATGTTTATTCTGCTTGCTACTACAGATGAGGTCCAACCTCATATCTGTGATGCCAAAATTGGTAAGGAAGCTTGGGATGCTTTGATTACCATTTATGAAGGGAAGAATCAATCCACTATTCTAAACCTTCAAACTCAACTACATACACTCAGTATGAAATCTGGTGAGACAGTTGACCTATTCCTATGCAGAGTGGTAGAATTGAAAGCCAAATTGAATGCTATGGGAGAGACAGTGGTAGATACTCTCTTGACCTCAATCATCTTGAGAGCTTTGCCAGAATCCTACAAAGTGTTGATCACCTCTCTTAATGTGTCTGGTAGACAAGTTTCATTTGTGGAATTGGTGAATTTACTTCAAACTGAGGAGGCAAATCAGTTTTAGAAAGATGAAGTGCTAGATAATACCCTCTACACCAAACAAGGGGGTAAGAAACAAGGTAATTTTTAGAAGGGAGGATCTTCATCAAAAGGAAAAGGGAAACAACATCAGCAGAAAGATAAACAATATTGCAAAATTTATGATATGAATAACCATGACACCAATAGGTGTTGGTTTAAGAATAAACAACAGAATGACCAAGATCACAAGAAGAAGGGCAAAGGGAAATACAAACCACAGAAGAAGAATAAGCAACCCAAGGGGAATGTTGCTTATGTCGAATCAGACTCAGACTCAGATTTTGAGTGAGCACACAAGGTGCTCATGACTCACACTTCATCCAAGCAGAAAGATGCAGTGTGGTATATTGATTCAGGTGCCAGTAAACACATGACTGGAGATAGATCATGGTTTGAGACATTTGAGGAAAAGGAAGGTAAGCCAGTGATAATTGCTGATAATCAAACCTACCGAGTCCAAGGTGAAGGAGATGTTTTCTTCACTCTTCCAGATGGCAAATGTCAGATTGAGAAGGTACTCTATGTTCCTGGATTGGCCAACAATTTGTTGTCCATCCCTCAGATCTTGGATAGAGACATGAATGTTGTTTTTCATGTTGAGGAGGGTAGAAAGAGATGTTTCATCACCAGCAAGGGAAAGCATGTAGCAACAGGATCATACAAGCATGGCTTGTTCATCTTAGATGTCATTTCCATGCCTCATGTTGCCATGGTAGTGACAACAAAGGAGGCTACTTCTCTTTGGCACAAGAGATATGGGCATCTGAGTTCAGGATATTTTCTCGAGTTGAGAAAATATGAGATGGTGAAAGGCCTTCCCAACCTTTCATCCATATTGCCAGTATGCTCAGATTGCTTAGTAGGGAAGCAACATCGGGTACCATTTGAGGTTAGCTCTTCAAGAGCTAAGAAACCTTTGGAGTTGGTACACACCGATCTGTGCGGTCCTATGCCAAACAACTATGGTGGAAAGAGGTATTTTCAATTGTTTGTTGATGATTACTCATGGAAGATGTGGGTTTTCTTTCTTCAATTGAAGTTAGAGGTATTTTTGTACTTTCAGTAGTTCAAGAAGCTTGTTGAGAAGGAGTCAGGATGTTCCATCAAAACCCTCCACTCAGATCGAGGGGGAATATACCTCCAAGGAATTTTCATCATTTTTGAATGAACATGGGATTAAGAGATAACTGACAACAGCCTATACTCCATAGAAAAATGGAGTTGTTGAAAGGAGGAATCATTCCATTATGGAAATGGTTCGATGTATGCTTAAGGGGGCACATCTTGAGCATGAGTATTGGGTAGAAGTAGTGAGTACAACATCATACCTCCTGAATAGAGCACCCACAAGAGCTCTATAGGGCAAGACTCCACAAGAAGCATGGAGTGGTAAGAAACCCTCCATTTCTCATCTAAGAGTTTTTGGATGTAAGGCATTCATGCACATACCAAAACAGAAGAGGAAGAAGTTAGATGAGAAAACCCTACAATGTATTTTTCTTGGTTATGATGAGCATTCAAAGGGATATCGGTTGATAGATCCTATGACCAAGAAAACACACATAAGTCGAGATGTGGTATTTGATGAAGCTTTCACATCAGATAACACATCTACAACTATATACCTAGAGGAAGAGGAGCCTAAGAAAGAGGTTCCACCCCCATAGAACAAGGTTCCAAAATGGTATACTAGTACATTGAGAGATTCAAAGTTGACTTCACTTCTAGATCTAACTCTAGATCGACCTTGTACTCATAGTATGACTCAACAGATGAGAGTAGAGGCATCAACTTTAGAGGTTGATGAGCTTTACCAATAATTTGATGAACTATCTATAGATGCAGAGGAAGATAGAGAAATAGATATGGATGATGAGAGGGTTTATATGTCAGCATTGGATGAAAATGAACCCACAATAGTTCAAGATGCACTTAGTGAGCCTCAGTGGAAGGTTGCTATGGAAGCAGAACATACATCTCTCATGAAAAATCATACATGGAAGCTAGTTAATCTACCTTCAAGAAAGAAGCCCATTGGCTGCAAATGGGTGTTCAAAGTGAAGTATAAGGTAGATGGTACTATTGATAAGCATAAGGCCCATCTTGTTGCAAAGGGCTATGCTTAGAAAGAAGGCATAGATTATGAAGAGACTTTTACCCCTACTACAAAAATGACTACCATTCGAGTACTTTGTGCCATGGTAGCTCAATTTGGGTGGAAGTTACATCAGATGGATGTAAAAAGTGCTTTCTTGAATGGTGATCTACAAGAAGAAGTGTACATGACCCAACCAGAAGGATTTGTGGTTGAAGGGCAAGAACAGAAAGTTTGCAAGTTGATCAAATCCTTGTATGGGCTAAAACAAGCTCCACGAGCTTGGTACATCAAAATAGATAGTCACCTGGTGCAACATGGATTCAAAAGAAGTCCTTCAGATGCAAATATCTATATCAAGAACAATGGTTCTGACATAGTGATTTTGGTACTATATGTGGATGATCTGATCATAACAGGTAGTTCAGAGAACATGATTGATGCAGTGAAAGATGATTTGAAATAATCTTTTGAAATGATAGATCTAGGACTTCTTCACTATTATCTTGGTTTGGAAGTGACTCAGAAAAAGAATCATATCAGAGTAACACAAAAGAAGTATGCCAAGACATTGGTTGATAAATATCGCATGACTGACTGCAAGTCTAAAGCAACTCCAATGGAGCCTAGGACTTAAGTTATCATGATATGATAAATCACCATAGGTAGATGGTACTCTCTATCACCAACTGATTGGGAGTCTCATATATCTGACAAATACCAGGCCAGATCTCAGTTTTGTTGTGGGTTATCTTTCAAGGTTCATGCAGGAACCTAAGGTGAGTCATTGGAAAGCAGCAAAGAGAGTTCTTCATTATGTCCATGGTAGTACAGACTATGGCCTAGAGTACAAGAAGAATGACAAGTTCTTCTTACAAGGATACATGGACTCAGACTATGCCGGATCCATTGATGATCGCAAGTCGACTTCTGGATACATTTTCCATCTTGGATCTGGACCTATCTCTTGGCACAGTAAGAAGCAGCAGGTGGTTGCTTTATCTTCTACAGAGGTAGAATATCATGCAGCAAGTGGAGCAGTCTATGAGATAATATGGTTAAGTTGCATTCTTACAAACATGGGTCTTCCAAAGAATCTTCCACTTCATTTGTTTTACGATAATCAAGGTGTTTTGAATCTTGTCAAGAATCCAATATTTCATGATCGTACCAAACACATTGACACTCGATGTCATTTCATTCGAGATGAAGTTCCAAAGCACCACATACAACTCCAGTACATTCCCACTGATGAGCAAGTTGCAGATATTTTCACCAAGGCACTTGCACGTGTCAAATTTGAATTGTTTTGCAATGCTCTTTGTATTTTCCAATAATGTAATAAGGGGGGATGTTAGCATAGGCATCATTATATTACATTATATTGCATAATCTATTAGCTACTACTTCTTGGGTAGTTGGCTTCTTTGGTAGTTGAATTGGTTGGTTGGTTTAACTAACCAAACCACCTAGCCTTGTATATATTCTCCAATATTTCAATGAGTAAGGTAATCTCATGTTTCGTTTCATGGCAACAAAAAGGAGGAATTGCTTAGTGCCAAAGTGAATTGAAAAGATAAAATCATTGTATGTGTTGTTCATTAGAAGTAATGTTCTGAATGTTACAAAAAAAGGTAAAATATTCTTTAAATATTTTCTCATGCAAAAGTCCATGTTGATAGTAATCAATGCTTGGTGCATATGAAAAATAAGCTCACATGAGCAGCGGAACAATGAAGCAGTGACATGCATAGATGAGTCAATATTCAAAGTGCATCATGTAAGGATTCTTTGTAAGGTTAGTTTAATATTTAGATTTTTTGGAGTTATAAGGTCCATTTAGCTAAGGTTTTATTATTTTGGAGTTTATTTAAGTTTTTTTTATTTGTTATAAGGGTTATATTTGAGTTTTATGAGTTTGGAGTGATAAGGAATTTTTTTTTATTGGTAAGAGGGGTTTTGAAAGGATCCCATAACATTTTACAAAAATAATGTTGGGAGAATAGTTCTCAACCAAAAAAAGCTAAAAAATAGGCCCTTAGGGATCTAATGGAGAAAAACATCTAAAATAGAAAAAGAGAAGCCCAAGCAAGAGCAAGAGAGGAAGCCACATGGGCAAATAAGAGAAGCCCTCATAGGGACAGGAAAGAAAACCTTATAGTTACACATAAATTTGAAAATGTTTTTTCCACTCAGGAGAAAACCTCACAGTTACACACAAAAATGAGAAGGCTTTTCCCGCACAGGAGAAAACCTCACAGATTTAGAAGGCCCAAAAAAATAATGAAGTAATACAGTGCAATGCCATCCATAAATGAAATAGTACCAACAACAAATGAATCAATATCATCCATAAAGTAAATGGTAGCTTCTAAAAACCAGCACAGGTCCATCCGTAAACTAGCCTAGGGCCATCTACAAAACAACACTGGACCATCCGCAAAAACCTCCTAGAGAAAATAATTTTTTTTTTGAAAATTTTTTCCCACCTAGGAAAAAACACAGATTTGAAAGGTCCAAAACACAGAAAAATCCATAGGCCTAATGCCATAACACCAACACCAAGCATATCCATAAATATAGTCCATGCAAGGTCATCCACATGCTTGGAAATGGAATAGCCAAAGGAGATCACAATAGGCCATGCAATCTCCCAATAAAAAAATGTGAAGCACAACAAAAAACAAACCCTCGTAAAGAAAATGCCCCCAAAATAAGAACTTCAAGTACAACACAATGTCAAGAAACCCTCTGCTACAGCAAAAAAATTTCCCCCAACTAGACTAGAAAGAGCTCTAGGTAGGACCATCCACAAAGTATTTGCAGATCTTCTAGAAACCCTAACCCTACCATTAGAGGAAATCCCATGAAACCCTTCTACAACACAAAGTAGCACATGGCCCCCTCCAAGACTAGAAAAGGAAGAGAAGAAATTTGTTAGAAACCCTTGGACATGAGCCCCAAACCACTAACCATGGGAATCACTCGACTGTGAACAATAAAATTGGGGACAATGCTCCATAGATAGATATATCGAATACGATTCAAGTGTAAGAGAAAGAGGAGTAATAAATCTTGTCTATATTTTGAGCAATTAATAGGAGGATTTTCCTACATAGCCATTTTGAATGCAACCAATCAAGACACCCTCTCATGTCTATGCAACAAAAAAATTACTAGTCCATTTTAGCAACTTTGTCAAGTGGCTTGAAGGTCTTTGCCAAGAACAAAAACTTGCTCATGGCTTCTCTAGCACTAGGGGTCTATCTAAATTTATTTCATCCTTTTATTTTTGTATTTCATGATGGATAAATATTTCATCCTTTTATTTTTGTATTTCATGATGGATAAATATTTCATCCTTTCATTTATGCTACTATTGGACACAAGAAGTCAAAAGAGAAAATAAAATATATTTTTTTTGAAAAAAATTATAAAATCACATAAGGTTTTCAAAAAACCTCGAAAGCCTCAATCCTGAAACTAGGGCATCCATTTGATTAGAAATAAAAAGAAAATAAGGATTGAGTGACAATGAGAGAAACAAAGTAACTTGCTGGTGAATGTTTCTTTGGAGAAAATCTACTAATTTTATTGATATCCTCATAATCTAATTTCACCTAGTGTTTTTACCAAAAAACCCTTCTTCTAGTCCCACTATCAACTTTAAAAAATCTTCTTAGCTACTCCAAACACTATTTACATTGGGAGAATCTATAGAATCCAAATAGTTGATAGAAGTAATAAAGTAAATAATATTCATACCCACTCTAATACCATGTTATATTTTATGATAGTTTTCAAAACGAATAGAATCAACACATTACTTAGTATTGCTAAAAAATAAACATACACAAAGTAAAGAACACAAAATATATGGGGGTGTCTATGGACACTAAATAATATCACTATCAATTAAGAGAATCACACTCTAAACAATAACCAAATGGTTGGTATTATGGGGTATTTATACCCAAACACAAGTTACCTTTAGGTCAAAGTTGTTAGATCAACCACTAGGAATAAAATAATAAAATATTACAAAATACATTTTTCAAGGTTTACAAGGATTTAAAGGGCTAATATGAACAATACAATGCAAAAGTTAATCATGGCCTCAATATAATATTAACCACAATATATTTCAACATATTATCAATGTATCCTCTTATATTCCTCATATAGTCCAACTTGCCTTCATTTCTTGTTGTTTTTAGCTCCCCCATTTGTTCTTTTTTTCTTCTAGTTAAATTGGGGTTAAGTATTTTTTCATGTAAAAAATAGATTCTTTTAATAACCTTCTATTCTTTAAAACCCATGGTTTATTTTTAAATTTCTTCGTTATGACTAATTTAGGTATGTCTCTACCTCCTCCTCATGATTAACCGATTCACCATGCCTGATGGATCTATCATTTCCATTTTAACTTCTCCTCAGGGAGATATTTTGTACTTGATAATTGATGTCTTAATCGTCCCCAAAATATTTCATTCATTTTATGATTATATTTGCTCCATTTATTGTCACTCTTTCCTCCATTACTTGAAATTTGACTCGTTTTTATATTATCCCTTTGTTTATCATATGGATTTATTATTTCTTGTGCCTTTTTTTTAGATTCTTAAAATCGATCTTTTAGATTGTTTTTTTCTATATTTTATATGGTTGACTAAATTCCTTTAATTTAATTTATTTAAGTTCCTCTTTTCATATTCACTCTCGTTCCATTGTTTTGTATACTACTTGTAATGTTGTAACATACCACAAACAAGAAAACAAGAAAACACACAAACAGAAAGAAAAATATTTATATAAATTATTTTTTTTTTATCAAGGAGAAGGATTCATAAATCCCTACCCAACCTTAGACCAATTTAATGTTTGAAATACCCTAAGTTTCTCAAGAACCATACCACATTAGATTCCTCCTCACACAAGTCCATTCTGCATAGGCCTGTCTCATGTCATGCACGTAAGTCCATCCATATCATCATTATCTATGAGCTAGACTTACCACTCTCAATCATTGGAAGGTATACACGCATATCCATACTACACACAAACCATTATGTATGGGCATGCTATGTGCATTACGAGTTAATCTATCAATCTCAACCTCTGAAAAGCTATATTAACTCTTGGTACGAACTTCTAAACCTAGATAACCTATCTTCCTAAGGGGGTATTAAGCCCTTAGGTCATCCTCTAAGTTCACCTAGAACTTACAACTTTTAATTATTTTTTTAGAAACTCATAAGAATATCAAGGAGAAATCTAGATACTAAATCTAACAAAACGAGCAAATTTAAACAAGAATGAAACATTCATTAAAGGGAAAACATGTGATAACAATTAAATAGCATTTCAATAAAAAAGGATAACAAAATATAATAATAAACAACACTCATTTAATCCCTTGGGGAAATCTCCCGTAAGTCTAATCTACTGCATAATCAAGCAAGAAATAAGGTAGAGAGAAAACTTGTGAAGTAGTCCATCTCCTGACTTTGGTCCTCCCTCTCTTCCATAGATCAAGTGAGGATAGTAGGGGATCAAGACACTCATGGATCCGAATAGACATTCTTCTAATGCATTTACTCATTTATTTTCCAAACTGCAACTATACAAATAACCCAAGCAATTCAAATTTCTAATGCATAGATATTATCATAGAGCTTCCCTCTCTATGACCCCTCTCACCCACTTATGAGAGTTATCCTACCATGCATCCCATATTATGCTTTATTTGCAATAAATTATCTAACCCTCTCTTAACAATTAAAGTCGCATACCCTTAATTTTTTAAAGAACTGGGTTCTTTCATCTTATTTAACTTAAGAAACCAACTTTTAGTTTGTACCATAAACATTTCTCATCATTTCATAAAGCAATGTCCCATACCCTCATTTTACAAAATGAACCATAACATAATATATTTTCCATTCCATTTCATAAATCAAGGTCCCATACCCTCATTTTACAAAATGAACCATAACATAATATATTTTCCATTCCATTTCATAAAGCAAGGTCTCATACCCTCATTTTAAAAAATGAACCATAACATAATATATTTTCCATTCCATTTTATAAAGCAAGGTCCCATACCCTCATTTTACAAAATGAACCATAACATAATACAAATTCCATTCCATTTCATAAAGCAAGGTCCCATACCCTCATTTTACAAAATGAACCATAACATAATACAAATTCCATTCCATTTCATAAAGCAAGGTCCCATACCCTCATTTTACAAAATGAACCATAACATAATACAAATTCCATTCCATTTCATAAAGCAAGGTCCCATACCCTCATTTTACAAAATGAACCATAACATAATACAAATTCCATTCCATTTCATAAAGCAAGGTCTCATACCCTCATTTTACAAAATTAACCATAACATAATACAAATTTCATTCCATTTCATAAAGCAAGGTCCCATACCCTAATTTTACAAAATTAACCATAACATAATACAAATTCCATTCCATTTCATAAAGCAAGGTCTCATACCCTCATTTTACAAAATGAACCATAACATAATACAAATTCTAAATTAGAAATCTATCGCTAAGGGGCCTTCTCCCTTAAGACGAGCTTCCTACTCAACTAGATCTAGCAGGGGATTTCTTATCTACCACTCTACGATCTCCCAAGACGGTGCTTCTAACCTAATATTCTATGCACACAACCCTTCACTTCGGGTGCATAGCAACAGTGAGCTACACTTGACTATAACAAGGTAGCAAGCTACGCTTGGCCATAACAACTATGAAAAGGTAGTGAGCTACGGTCAACCATAAGAGAGGCAGCAAGCTATGCTCGACCATAATAGTGGTAGTAAGCTTCGCTCAGCCATAATAGAGCTCACCAAGATAGTGAGCTACACTCAGCCATAATAGTGGTAGCAAGCTTCACTCGGTCATAACAGAGCTACAAGACAATGATCTGTGCTCGACCATAACAATGATAATGAGCTTCACTCGACCATAACAGAGCTACAACAAGACAACAAGCTATGCTCAGCCATAATAGTGACAACGAGCTTCACTCGACCATAAGGCAAAAAAAAACGAGCTACGCTTGGCTATAAGGCAAACAATAATGAGCTACACTCAGTTATAAGATAAACAATAGCGAGCTATGCTCGGCTATAAAGTAAACAACAACGAGCTACACTCAACTATAAGATAAACAATAATGAGTTATTCTCAACTATAAGATAAACAAAAATGAGCTACGCTCGACTACCACATAGGGGACTAAGAAAGTAATACCAACCTGGTCGCCCGTTTTGTTGATTTCTACTAGTCGTCCAGGCCAAGTTGGAGCACCACTCCTTCTCATTCACCCAGTAACTTCTTTTCTCTTCTCTACTTTTGTCTCCCCTTGCTCTTCTCTTTAGGTCTCCTTTTTCCTTACCTTTGCACCCCTCAATTTCTCCTTAACTTTCATCTACCAACCACTACCATTACTTCCACACCCCTTCGTCAGGTGGTAGAGAAGATGTCCCTTCATCCTACCTTTTCACGATGCGGCCAGCATTGAAGTATTTTCTCTTCACGTAGAGGGAACCATCCCCTCACTCTAGCGAAGCCATTCTTGCATTAATGGAGTCATACATCCGCACCAACTAGACTCTGCTTCGGGTGGCCTGCTCAATTTGAGGTAAGAAAAATAGATTTTTATTGCTTATTTTCCTTTCTTTTAAAATAGACCACTCATATATTAAGGATGATTCACCGACTACCCAAAGGAATGGCTATTTAAAGTGGGACATTCTTTTTATTCAAGAATATGTCCATTTATCATTTAACTTAAATTTACCATTTATTCAAATGAATGGCTACCTAAAATAAGGTATTCTTTATTTCCAAGAATAAATCTATTTATCATTTAATTAAATTTACCATTTATTTAAATGAATAGCTATCTAGAATAAAGCATTCTATTTTTTTTAAATAAATCCACCATTTATTTAAATGAATAACTATCTAGAATAAAGCATTTTTTTTTTTTTTTAATAAATCCACCATTTATTTAAATGAATAGCTATCTAGAATAAAGCATTCTTTTTTTTAAATAAATCCACCATTTATTTAAATGAATAGCTATCTAGAATAAGACATTATTTTTATCCAGAAAGCGATGAAGACAGTTTGATCATTCCAAATTTCCACATTGTTGAGGTGAAGTGCTGAAGTAAATGACAATTAAATATGAGCACAAACAAAGAGGGAGATATTTCCATCAATTTAGTCACCTGTCTCTACCTCGATAACTTATGATAGCTACTACGCCATCAGTATGGGGCTCAAGGTGGCCATTTATTAATGATTATTCCTAATCGAATGCATACCTCTATGAAGGTATCTATCCTTGTTACCTTCGAGTTGTCATATCATCATTTCCCCCAACCTCAAGTACCCTCATCTTCGATGGAGGACTCAACTTCTTCCACTTACGAGTGCATCTAATCCTACACATTGTCAATTTGTTAGCTGTAACATATTCTTTAATATCTAGTAATATTACATAATTTCTTTATTGCACAAAAACCTAGTATTGAAGCATCACTCTTAAATACATTGTTTCTTCATTTTAAAATTCCATCTAGGAGGGTCATGACAAAAGTCATATTTAAGGTATGATTCTCTTGTTCCTTAACTTGGAGAGTTTCCTATAATTTTATTACTTATTATTGTATCCTTTTGTTGTACATTTTTAACTTTTGATTGTCCTCTATGATTTTTTATCTTGATATATTTTAATCTCTCCCCTGAATATTTAATACTCATTAATTTTTTTTCAAATAAATTAATGGACCATATAAGTGGGGTTGAAGTTGGATTGTAAGCATATTCTCCATATTCATGTTTAGTGATGTTATATTCACATATACTAAATTATTATATGAGTTGTTAACCTACATTGTGATCTTATTGTAGCTCTTGATTCTTTTAGTACTTTGTTTAGACTTTTTCCCTTTAAAACTCCTTTTTTAATTCATTTGATAGTTTTTTGACCTAGTTTTTAAGCATATTTTATCATTGGGAGGGTATTTGGTATTTTTTATTTTATATCCACTATTTTTTTCTTCACTAGTCTTGCCAATGACTATCTCCATTTCAAAAAACTATTATATTATTTGACATTTACATATATACCACCTTTTATCCCATTCACTTTGTATCCTAGCACATAATAATACATATATGTCTATGTAGATATAACCATATTGTAATATAGATTTAAATACACCATCAATAACCCCCATCATGTGTGGCCTTATGTAGCTACATGTTATTAATTTTACTAAAAATATCATACTAATTGACTTATGAAATTGTTTCTCTTATTTTATCTATACTTGATGGTTGTCCACTATAGTAAACCCATACTCCTCCATGTTTAGATAGGTTAACATACTATTTTATGCTAAATTTTTCCCTTGTTGTTTATAACTTCCTAATAAATTACTTAAAAAAACACATACGTTTTATTGATCCAAATAATATATATATATATATTGATTGATTAGAGGAAGGGGTTTTGAAAGGGACCCCAAAACTTTTACAAATATGGATACGAAAAAGGAGATAGTCTCCACGGTACTAAGGTCAAAATAACAATAGTACAGAGAAACTAAAGGAAGTCTTCACATGACAAAATAACAAGCATCGACCTGAAGGGGAATCTGTAAGAGACAATAGAAAAAAATAATAGAGAATACATGACCACCTTAGTAGGGTCCCGAGGAACCTCAGGAGCCAAGAAAAAAGAAATAGACAAGGCATATGAGGCTAGGTGGAAGTCTCAAGCACTTCCTCCTCTTTAGAAACCACATGCTTGCACCCCTATTTCTGAATTTTGAGGTCCTCCACCATAGTAGCAGCTTGTTGAAGGAGAGAAGATACCATATTGGTGGCTCTATCAATGGTATTCAGAATCTCTTCCAATCCATTGAGAAGATCATTATTCGATCCCTGCTTGTTGTGTCTAGATGACCCACTCATGGATTTAGCTCCCTTATAATATGAAGAGCAAGCAAGGATACCTTCAGAATTTGGTTTTTTCTATAGTGTAGGTAAGTTCTTCAACCTCTCTTGATCGTGCTCTATGGTAATGGGTGATTTCATCTTCCCTAATTGGATTTTGCTCCTTGAAGAATGATGTTGGGCCTCTGTTCTAATGAGAGGAGGAGTATCTCCAGGGCTTTCCAGATACACATGTCAAAACTCCTAGAAATTATCAAGCTTGGGAGCCGTTTATGATTGCCATCATACCAAGAAACAATCCAAAGCTTAGCCTCATGTGCCAAATCAAACTTGGTAGTGATGCATCCAATGATGCAAAGGACTACCTTGGAAAGGCTTCTAAAATCATGAGCAAACCCACATGGGATGAAGGTGATATTGGTTGAAGGTACTTCTTGGGAATGATTGGGTTTAAAAGGGCAATAAATATGGCCTTGGATATTTGAAATGGCATGGGTAATATCATGGGCCAACCTATCATGAAAAGAATACAACTAACACATGGAAACTTGGGAAACCAATGAAGCAGACGAGATCACCTCCATAGGATGAGAATGATCTTTAAGCTTGGGTGGGGTCACAAGAAGCCACTTCGAATAGGTGAGCTCAGACTAACTGCCATGTGGATAAGAAGGGGGGCAAAGGGTGTGGGCTCCACAACAAAACCCACAAAACCTTGAAATGATGTTGAACCACAACACAACACTACAACAAAGAGATACCTTCATGATGTGTGGGATCATAGAGAGATTGAAGGAAGTTGTCATGCCACACATGGATATTTTATTGAGACATGCCCAAGTTAGCCAGGATGTCAACAACTTTGTTGCCTTCCCTATACACATGTTGGATGATGATATTGTTATGATTATGGAGGTACCTCTTGGATTCTTCAATGAGGTTGTAAACACTCCAAGCTACCCTTTGATTCCCTTTGAGGTAGTTAATGATGTTCATAGAATTCTCTTCAATGATAAGTTTTTTGGGCTAAATATTTTCAAGAGAGATAACCTCTGATGTAGAGCTCTGGCTTCAAATATATGATTTGTTTGGATGCCAATGTTTTCTATGTATGTAAGAATTATTCTCCCTTGATCATATCTAAAGATGCCTTCGATTCCAACTTTTCCAAGGTTACATTTAGTTGCTCCATCAAAGTTGAGCTTAATATAAACAACAAGGGGCAAAGACCACCTAAAGATAGCTCTATTAAAAAGAGGTATGTAAGGATGGGAAAGATCTGTTGAAATGTTGAATGAGGCAGCCAACCTAGACTCTAAGCCTTGTCTAAGGGACTCAAAAGAGGGTACCAAATTTAAGTTTTCAATGGTAGTAGAGAGCACATGGTTTCCAATTGAGAGGGGATCCCTAGAGATGTTGGAAAAGGCTCTAGAATTTATTTCTTTCTAGACTTTCCAAAGGAATAAGGACCGTAAATATTTGAGGTAGGGATTCAAGAAGGGATTGGGCCATTGGATACATAACTCCAAGATAGTGTTGGGTTGAATCCAAGCTATGTTGAACGTATTGAAAATGAGGTACAGGACGCTAATGGAGAAGGGACATTCAAGGAAAATGTGGTGCAAGGATTCCCATATAGAATGACATAGGTAATAGTGGTTTGGGATGATCATACCTCTAGTTAAGAGATTATCAATGGTCAAAATTTATTTTGGACCATGAGACAAAAGAAAAAAATAATTTTGGAAATGAGGTACTTTAGCCAAATGAGTTTGGCAAGGAACCATTTATCAAAAGGACCATCAAAGAGATAGTAGGTAAACTTAATTGAGAATTGGCCATTTTCACAAGCTTTCTAAAAAGGAGTATCTTTGGAATTAGCATCGGGAATTGTTGGAAGTTAAAATGGTAAAATGGTAAAATGGTAAAAATATGGTTTCAAATTGAAGTTTTGACCTTACCCTTTTACCCTTGGATGATAGTTGAGTCAGCAGGATTGGATGGCATGGACGGCAGGGAGTTTGACTCCTATTTCTATTTTTTCTTTCCTCCCTATTTTCCTTCTTCCCTAATATTTCTCCTAAGTTTTTTAGATTATTGTTATTAGTCTATTATTTAAGCGATGTAATCCTTCGAACCAAAGTTAATGAATATCAAGTTATTATTTGTGCTCCCTATATTCTAAGTTCTATATCTGGTATCAGAGCGGGGCGTGTCGAGGAGGCCCACAAGCGAGGCACAGATCCCGAAGAGGCCCACAGGCAAGGCACAGAGCTCGAGGAGGCCCATAGGGACAACGTGGATCTCGAGGAGATCGAGAGGCCCATAGAGCACGGATCGAGGTGAGGTCGGAGAAGGCCCATAGAGCGTGGAGCGAGACGAGGTCGAGAGGAGACCCGTAGGGAGCATGCGGTTCGAGGTGAACCAGACACCAGGCATGAATTCCAAGCAAGCAGACAACATGGAGGATGCAGACAGCATGGCAAACATAGACGCATGGAGGATAGACGCATGGAGGACAGACAACATGGCGGACAAGACACGTGGCGAAAACTGACGTGGCAAGCAACAGACCCGAAGTAGATGACGTGGCAGAAGGGCATTCACCCAACAGGGCAAAAGGGCAAGGTCCGATTTCCCGAAGGCAATCGAAGACCTTAGTGAGTCTTCGGCCCTATATACCCCATCGCAGCCCAAATCCTGCTACGTGTGGGATAAAGAAAATTGATTTTTTTTAATTCTCGTCATCGCCCGTAGCCTTCAAATAGCATATAGCCACCTTCCATATCAAAGTCGCCCGTAGCGCACTTGGTGAAGGCGCTACTCGGCAGGGAGGACGTCGCGGGTTCGAAACCCTACGACGCGATTCTCTTCTTTTGGCATAAGTTGGATTAGTCGGATTGAATCGGATAAAATTTTTATAAAGTTAGGAGGTAATTTATTTAATTTTTTATAATTTTTTAAAGTTTTTTTATATAAGCATAATAATAATATTAAATATATTGTTTTTAAATTTTTTTTTTTAGAAAATCAATATTTTCTATTATTATTTTGACTTATAAATATAACTTTTTAAAATTATAATAGATTATAAATATTGTTTTTTTATTGCCTAAGAGGCAATTTATTGTAAAAGAAGGATTTTTTCACTTGATTCGAGGAATCAAAAACTGTAGTGAAAAAAGCATATTGTGATAGTCTAGGAGGCTTAGTAAAAAAAAAACATATTGTGATAGTCTAGGAGGCTATACAAACTAGAAATTTTGTGTAATAAGCCTGAGAGGCTTAGTTTTTGTAAGAGAGACAAAGCATCAAACCTAAAAATTGTAAAGAGGTAAAATATTGAAGACTAGGAATTTGTAAAAAAAAAAGGCACATTGAAGGGCAAAATTCATGATTCGCTCCACAGGATGTTATCATGCACTTTGTGCACTTTTGGTAAGAGAGAATGCCGAAAGCTTTGATGAAAAAGTATGAGCTTATGGGCTTCATACTGTGTTTAGTTAGTTGCAGAACGCAGTAATATCACATCAGAGACATCCGGACTCAGGGTACGAGGCAGACTCTGAAGACAACTCTTTTGGGAGTAGATTTGAGCAATCTGAATCCATACAAGTTGCACCACAAGAATCTGAATATACTCATTATAGTAATTCAATGGAAATCCTAGAACCAGAATCACCAGAGATAATATTGATCAGTGATGACGAAGAAGAAGTAGCAGACAATTTCGTGACTCAAGAAATAGCAGCACCACAACAAGAGGAACAAGCAATCAGTGAAAGAGTGAATCAAGTCAGATTTGACTTAAATTTGTAATCTCTTCTTTCTTCTTCTTTCTTCCTTCTTTCTTCTTCCTTCTTTGGAAAAGCAGAGTGCTTTATTGTAACCGAGAAATAAAAAGAGTGTTTTAGTAACTATGGCCTCACATAACAATCTACCAATTCCAGAGTTCAACGGGTATGACTACGAGTATTGGTCTATCAAAATGAAGACCTTACTCATAGGGAAAGGTTTGTGGGACATAGTGGAAGAGGGTTACACCGAACCCACAAACTGGACAACATTAAGTGCCACAGATAAGAAAACAAAGAAAGAAGCGCAAAAGAGCAACTCCTCTGCTCTTTATCATCTCCAAGCAGCATTGGAGAAGAGTATATTCCCTAGAATAGCCACTTGTATAACTACACAAGATGCATGGAAAGCTTTGAAATATGGATTCCAGGGAAGTGATCAAGTGAAGCAAGTGAGGCTTCAAACACTAAAACGAGATTTTGAAAATCTCAAAATGAAAGAAGATGAAAAAGTAGGTGATTATTGTGTCAGAGTGAAAGCAGTTGTTGATAAAATGGTTACACTTGGTGAGGAAATCAAGCCTGAGATAATTGTAACAAAAGTGTTGCGAACACTTCCACAAATATGGAATCACATTGCCATAATCATAGAAGAGTCAAAAAATCTTTCCACTTTAACATTCGATGCATTAATCGGATCGTTAATGTCTCATGAAGAGAGATTACAAGAATCTCCTTCAACCAGCTATGGAGGTGATGATAAAGCCTTCACATCCAATGAAAATACTGGAAGAGGACGTGGAAGAGGTCAAGGCAGAGGCCAACGAAGAGGTAGAGGCAGAGGCAACTACAGAGGAGGCAATCAGAATAGAGGAGGCAACTCCAACAGAGGAGGCAATCAGAACAGAGGTGGAAACCAAAATCGAGGAGGAAATCCAGGACGAAGTGGAAATCAAGGACGAGGAAGTGACAAGTCCAAAATAGTTTGTTTTAACTATGGCAAGCCAGGTCACTTTGCTCATGACTGCTGGTCAAAATCTTCTCAAGGCAGCAACAGTCAATATGGAAATTATGGAGAAGAAGATGATACCTCTAATATTTTTCTATCATATGGTCAATCAGAACAGAATCTAAATGACACATGGATTCTGGATACTGGTTGCTCAAACCATATGAGTGGCAAAGAAAATCTATTTGCTACTCTAGATTCCACTTATAAATCCCACATCAAGTTAGGGGATGATAAAGCTTTGCAAGTCGAAGGCATTGGAGCCATGGAGGTTCCAACAAAAGAAGGTCTAAAGAAAGTGAATGACATCTACTACACTCCAAATCTCCAACACAATCTACTAAGCGTTGGGAAAATGATGGAGAATAATTACAAACTTGTTTTTGATGAAGGAAAATGTATCATTCTTGATAAAAACAATTGTAATCGTGTCATCACACAGGTTCCAATGACCAAGAATCGGTTATTCCCTCTCAAATTTGGCGAGCCAGGGGGAGCTCAACTTGCAAATGTAGCTATAACTAATCCAAGTGTGCTTTGGCACTTGCGATATGGTCACCTTAATTCCGCTAGCTTGAAACTATTAACTTCTCAAGCTATGGTGACAGGACTTCCCAAAATCAACGAACAGAAGGAGGTTTGTGAAGGATGTGCTTTGGGAAAGCACTCAAGGTCTAAGTTTCCAAAAGGACAAGCGTGGAGAGCCAACTATCCACTTTAGTTAGTGCATTCGGACATCTGTGGTCCAATGCAGACAAAGAGTATCGGAAACAATTCCTATTTTCTCACTTTCATAGATGATTTCTCTAGAATGTGTTGGATTTATTTCTTGAAACATAAAGATGAAGCTTTTGATTGCTTCATAGATTTCAGAAACAATGTAGAGAAACAAAGTGAGTATTTTGTAAAATGTCTTAGGACAGATCGAGGAGGTGAGTACTCCTCAAAAGAATTTTTGAAATATTGTAAAGCAAGTGGGATCAAAAGGCAATTCACCACTGCCTATACCCCACAACAAAATGGTGTGGCAGAGAGAAAGAACCGCACCATAGTTGAGATGGTGAGAACGATGCTTCAGACTAAGCATCTAACTAATATGTACTGGGTTGATGTTGTAAGAACCAGTGTATACATTCTAAATAGAAGTCCAACTTCTAGTTTAGATGGCATCACTCCTTATGAGGGGTGGTATGGAAAGAAACCAAATGTAAAGCACTTCAAAGTTTTTGGTTCTTTAGCATATGCGCACATTCCTGATGAGAAAAGGAAGAAGCTTGATCCCAAAAGTCAAGCTTGTATATTTGTAGGGTATTGTGAGTCTACGAAAGCCTATAGACTCTACAATCCCAAGTCTCATAAGATTATTATTTCAAGGGATGTAATTTTTTATGAAGGGGGAGAATGGGGTCATCAAAGAATTTTTGTTGATGATGAGTCTCAAGATGTAAATTCTTCACAGGTATAGTAGGTACAACAGGTGTCTCCCAAGAAAAGCAAAGGCACACCACCCCTTCCAAGCCCAAGCAGGAGTACTTCGAGTACATATGACGCCACTCCAAGTCCTTCTCCATAGAGATCAGTAAGTTCTTCACCGATGGACATTGACAATGACTCTCCATCAAGAGGCAAAAGAACTTTACAACATCATCCATCCTTTCAAATGTTGGATCAAAATTTCTAGAGAAGATTCACTAGAAGCCAAGCTAGTGAAATGAATACAATTTTGTAGCAACTTGAAAATTTGCAATTGTATGGGGATGATGACTCCCAAGATCCTAAGGGAGATGTAGTCAATTATGCTTTATTGGCTAGTGCACAGCTAGAACCATCTAGCTACGAGAAGGCTTGTACTCAGAATGTATGGCAAGAAGCCATGAAAGAGGAAATAACCTCTATAAAAAATAATGATACATGGGAGCTTGTAAAGCTTCCAAAAGGAAAAAAATGTGTTGGATGTAAATGGGTCTACAAGACCAAATACAATGTTGATGGAAGCATTGAGAGGCACAAGGCGAGATTAGTAGCAAAAGGTTTTACTCAAAAATTTGGCATTGACTATGAGGAAACTTTTGCTCCTGTTGCACGACAAGAGACAATTAGATCAGTTCTTTCCTTAGCCGCCCATAAAGGATGGAACATTCAACACATGGATGTGAAAAGTGCTTTTCTGAATGGATACTTGACTGAGGAGGTTTATGTTCAACAACCTCAAGGCTTTCAAGAACAAGGAAAAGAGAACCTTGTTTATAAATTGAAAAAAGCACTTTATGGCCTCAAGCAAGCACCAAGAGCTTGGTACTCATGCATTGATGGCTATTTCAGTGAGTATGGATTCACTAGAAGCAAAAGTGAACCAACTTTGTACTACCTAAAGCATGGTGTAGACATTCTCATAGTTTGTTTGTATGTGGATGATCTAATATTTATGGGTAGTAACACTAAAATGAATATGGAGTTCAAAAACTCCATGATGAAGCAATTTGAGATGAAAGATCTCGGTTTAATGCGATACTTCCTAGGCATGGAAGTGCATCAATAAAATAGGGGGATCTTCATATGTCAACACAAGTATGCTCGAGACATGATCAAGAAATTTTCCATGGAGCAGTGCAAATCAGTTGCAACTCCAACTGGACATGGAATCCAATTGAGCAAGGATGACGGAGCACCAAAGGTTGACATGACCACTTACAGGAGCATGGTTGGGAGTTTGATGTTTCTCACCAACACAAGGCCCGATATTCAATATGTTGTTTCTCTAGTTTCAAGGTTTATGGCAAGTCCATCTGAGCTGCATCTACAAGCAACTAAAAGAATCTTAAGATATGTAAAAGGTACATTGGATTTTGGAATCCATTACCACAAATGTAATTATGTGAAATTAGTTGGCTTCAGTGATAGTGATTGGGGCAGCAATATAGATGATAGGAAATCTACATCAGGGAACTATTTTAGTCTAGGGTCAGGACTAATCACTTGGAGTTCCAAGAAACAAACTGTTGTAGCATTGTCATCTACCGAGGCTGAGTATATAGCCATCACACATGCTAGTACTCAAGCCCTATGGTTGAGAAAAGTCCTTGAAGAGATTGGAGAAAGTCAAAGTGGTCCAACTCGATCTGTATTGTGATAACATAAGTGCCATTCAGTTGGCATACAATCCAATCCACCATAGCAGATCAAAGCATTTTGATATGAAGTATCACTTCATTCGAGACATGGTGGAGCAGCAGATAGTTGAGCTTGAATATTGCAGCACTTTGGACAACATTGTAGATATTTTCACCAAAGGCATGGCTAAAGCTCAATATATAAAGCTGAGAGACTGTATAGTCAGTCCTCTCAACTTTAAGGGGGAGAATGTTGGAAGTTAAAATGGTAAAATGGTAAAAATATGGTTTCAACTTGAAGTTTTGACCTTACCCTTTTACCCCTGGACGACAGCTGAGTCAGCAGGATTGGACAACATGGATGGCAGGGAGTTTGACTCCTATTTCTATTTTTCCTTTCCTCCCTATTTTCCTTCTTCCCTAATATTTCTCCTAAGTTTTTTAGATTATTGTTATTAGTCTATTATTTAAGCGATGTAATCCTTCGAACCAAAGTTAATGAATATCAAGTTATTATTTGTGCTCCCTATATTCTAAGTTCTATAGGAATGACACAATTTCTTAGAAGGTCTAACAAGGTCCTAGTAGCACCAACTTGATCATCATTCAAGTTTCTTAGGGGGATGATTTTCCAAACCCTTATTTGATGAATGGAATTGATAAAATTGTAAAATTTATCCCCAAAGAGGTGGTATTTGAAGGGCTTTATGATGTCCATATTAGGGTCATCAATTAGGGGTTGATCTATCAGCTAGGGATTCTTCCAAAAATTGATGTTGCTCTCATTTCCTAAATTCCATCTGAGCCCTTTTATTATGATGAATCTGTATTTGATGATAAATTTCCATAACATGGACCTCCTTGATAGGGGCCCAGTATCCAAAAGTTTGTTATACTAAAGATATTTGCTTTTGATGATGTCAACCCATGCTAACTTCTCATTGGTGAGGATTCTCTAGTGTTGCTTGGCTATGAGGGCCATGTTCATTTTACTGACCTTCCTAAAACCTAGACCACCTTGATATTTCTTAGAGTAGATTTTATCCCAAGATACTAATGGAAACCATCTTCAATTATCGAGCCCTAACCATAAGAATATTTTTTAAATTTTCTCAATATTTTGATAGATGGAAGCCAAGGCCTTGAAAATAGACATGAAGAATACTGGGATGCTTTGAAGATAAGCTTGAACTAGTGACTTTGGTTGCTTGACTGATAAGGACCCCTTTCCAACCAGTAAGTTTTTTACGAAGTCTTTCAATGACACTGTTCCACATGTTTTCAAACAAAATGATGGAGAAGAGGGGAAATGCCAAGATAAAGATAAGGAAATTAGGATATGGTGCAACCTAGAATCTTACACCCTTATACCCATTTTTGAAGCTCAACCATATATAATGCTTAGGTGTTTGTGTGTTTTCTATATGTCATTACTTTATTCGAGGTACTAGAATCATATAAAAATCAAAAGAAAAAATAAAATATATGGTATTCACCTAATGATATCAAAAGGTTTTTGGGAAGATATCAAGGTAGATATTAGGATACAAAAACAAGGACTTTTTTCTCGTGTTAGAATTAGACCTACTATGTTTTTACTCTAGAAATTAAAAATTCACTGTATTTCTTCTACCTAGAAGTGAAACCTTAGTTTTTTTGCCTAATATCATTAAAATATTATCTAGACATGTAATTTTAGCTATGTTCTCAATGCAAAACCTTGTTGCTATGAATTGTAAAAGCAAACTTTATTACATGTATATGTGTGAAAGACTAAAGTTGTTGGTATGAGTTAATATTGGGAATATATCTTTGTGAGTTTAAAATACATAATAGTGCACATTTAAAAAGGTGAATTAAAAAAATATCTTAAGCAACCACTATGAATTAAAATGGGATGCTTTAATATAATTTTGCATAGGTAGAAGTACAATTCTAATCAAATTATATACCATGTCTTTCATTATTTTATATCTATCTATCTATTTATATGTGTGTGTTCATGCATGTTTTGGCTTGAAAATGTGTGTTTGGTTCAATTTGGGAATCAATATCATGGTTGTTATGAATTTGTTGAATTTATATGAGAATAATAATTATATATCCAACCAAAATTAAAGTTGTGCATTCAAATATAATATTTATACTTCTAATAAATTTATCTCTTTCCATGTTGTTAGGAAACTTCATATAAAAATAAACATAATAAAATTAGCAATGCAGAAATTAATAAAAATACTCACGTATTGGGACTAACTAAATGATCGTAAAAATGAAAGAAACATAAGTGCTCACACAAAATAACTAAATAAAAATAACATAAAACTTGTATTACTAAAGTGGAATATATATTGTAGGCCTCTTCGATAGGGAAAGCTCCTTATAAGTAGAGCTTCAATAAAAAATGAGAAGGTATGAGATGCCTTCTACTCCAAACCCATGTCCTTATATAGAATCTTATTTACCCTAATACTAATGCTTAAGGGTTGGACCACATGAAATAGGGGACCCAAGCCACTAAATCCTACTTATAATAAAAGTAAAGGTTACATCATAATGGGCCCATGCCACTAGGCACCCATGGTGCAAATATAACACTAACATTAGACAAGTACATAGTAATAGTTGTGTTATGATAGGGTTCTAACATTTCCTCCTCCTTCAAGAAGCTTTGTCCTCAAATATTGAGGTTAGGAAACTACTATTGTAGTTAATGGAGTGCCTCCCAAGTAGTATCTTCTAGCTACAATCCATACCACTATACTAAGACATTGATGAGAGTGTTTTTGTGAAGTGTGTGTATGCCAATCCAGAATATTCTAGGGTTCTCAGATGATTGAGCTTTTTTAACCTATCTGAGGTAGTATGGGCTAGACTTATATATGTATGTCGAGGACCTTATTTAAATATGAGACATGGATATATAGATGTATCATGTAAGAAAGCAAAAATTCTAATTTGTGGGTCATAGGATCAACTTGTTGGAGCACTTTATATGGTCCATATAATTTTGGTGCTAACTTTTGACTACCATAGAGTTTTAATGAAGACGACTTGTGGGGTTGAAAGCATAGGAAAACCATGTCCCTAATGTTAAAATTATACTCATAATGGTGTTGATCTAATTGTTTTTACATATGATTTTGCACCATGACCAAATTATATTTGATATTTTAGAGTGGTTGTGCACACTTTATGAGAGTGGAATCCATTGCTTGAACCTTGGAACTACCCAAAATGTATGATAGGAGTGATAGTGGCGGTTGTCCATAAACTACTTCATATGATGTCATCTTTATGGAATAATGGGAAGTATTATACCACCACTTAGCCAAGGGAAGGCACTTGACCTAATGAGTCAGTTTCTTAGACAAACAATGTAGATAAGTCTCTAAGCACTTGTTGACAATTTTAGTTTACCTAGTGGTCTATGGGTGGTGTACCAAGTTCATCTTGAGTTGTGTCTCATGTAGCTTGAATAGCTATTGATAAAATTAACTAGGGAATATGGGGTTATAATTGGACACAATGGACTGGGTATTCCATGAAGGTTAAAAATAGATTCAAAGAATATTTGGATAATATTTGAGGCTTTGTAAGGGTGGGCCAGAAGACAAAAATGAACATACTTAGAGAGATGACCCATCACTACAAGAATGAATATTTAGCCTCTAGACTTTTGTATCCCTTAAATGAAATCCATAGAAATGTCTACCCAAATGGTCTTCAAAATTGGAAGAGGTTAGAGTGTGCCTAGCATGTGAATAGTTTCACCCTTAACACATTAACAAGTATCACATTTTGTAACAAAGGTCTTGATATAATTTTTAATGTCTACCTAAAAATGTGTTTAGCCCATTTATAAATTTGTAGGAAGCCTTATCTTGAAACCAAATAAGCATACATTTCCTATAGTATGGACTCATAGAATAGAAAATTTATAGGGGGAATGAGGTGATATTGGTATCATAGATATTATCCATCGCATGTATATCCTAGGCAAGATTTAGAAGCAATTTGAAGTTGCTAAATTAGTGATTGTAATGTGGAATATTGGGCCACTTATCCTTGAAGTTGGTGGGTCCATTGAGAGAGTGGAGTAGATGGCACATACCATACCTTGATCCTCATATTGGTGGGATAGTGCATGAATGACTACATTATCCTTGTCCTTCTTTAAAGTGATCTCATAGTTGCATCCTAATCATTTGGAAACCTATTTTTATTGTTTTTTTATAGTTATGCATTGCTCAAGAAAGCACTTAAAGCTATGGTGGTTCATTTTTATGGAAAAATACAACACTAGAAGATAAGATCTCCTTTGGATTATAGCATGTAGGATTCCCATCATCTTCTTCTCATAAGTTTATTTTCCTACCTTTTTACCTAATTGTGCCTTACTAGTGAAGTCCAAGGGATGCCCATCCTACACCAATTCCACTTCCTAAGTCATCGCTTTCAATCATAAATGGTATAGAGAAATAAAGATTAATAAAGACAAAAGTAGAGAACATGTCATGCTTAAGTAGTTGAAATGCATGTTTATTAGGTTCTAAGAATAGAACCACAACATAACAATCAAAGGGGATGTAATATTTCTATAATCAAATATAAATATTTGGTAATAGCTAGTGAGGCCTAGGAAATCCTAAATTTGTTTTAGAGTCTTTAATTTGGACCATGCATGTATGACTACAATATTTTTAGGGTCCACCTTGACCCCTTCCCCTTGAACTATATGGTATAGGTATTCCACTTCCTATGTCCCAAATAAACATTTGGATTGTTTGACACATAGTTGATTACTAACCAAGAGTTGTGGTGTCTAGTCCAAATGTTGCAAATCCTCCTCCCATGTATAATTGCAAATCAAAATATCATACAAAAATACCAAAATAATTTAATGTAAAAATGGTCAAAAGGTTACATTTATGAGACTCTAAAAGGTGGATGACACATTGGTAAGACATTGAGTGTAGAATGTTGTTTTCAAAATATTTTCTTCTTGTAATATGATCTAATGATAAACTAAACAACAATCCAAATTTGAGAATAAGGGGACACTATGGAGTTTGTCCACTAACTAATTAATGATGGGATGGAAAATTTATCCGTGATGGTAATTTTGTTGATTTCTTAAAAATCCACACATAACCACCAAGATCCATCCTTCTTTTGAACCAAGATCACTAGGTAATATATGGATTAGTACTCGGTAAAATAACTCCTATTTCTAATAATTCCTAGACTATCTTCTCAATTTTGATCTTCTGCATATATGAGTACTAGTAGGGATGAATGTTTGATGATAAAATTCCTAGAACAAGCTTTATGGCATGATCATGGAAGCATCGTTGTGGTAACCCATGTGGTTCTATAAATATAGAAATATGTTTATCCATATTTTTTTATAATTTAGTTGACTAAACTGATCATGGGCATTTGGGGTCTCTAGTGCAAATAGTTATGTCACCACCCCATAAGAGGAATTATTTAGAATTTTCTCTATTTTATGTGAGTTGATGAGTTGGATAAGACCTATAGTCATTCCTTAGAGAGTGTACAACCTCCCATGTTATATAAATTGCATCCATAGCTTAGAAAAGTCCTAAACTAGTAGGCCTGGTGTGCAAAGCCATTGAGTTCCCAGCACAATATTACAACCCCCGAAAGGAATGGAAAAATTATGGGTACTACTAGAATCAATGAGGATGGTAATTTTTTTCCCTTTGAAATACCCCACCACCTTCATGGTCTAGGGAATAGAAATATTGGTTAAGACATGTACTAGAATTTTGTGTTTTAGGTCCTATGTTGGTTTGGGATCTTCAAGTTGACCTACCTCTATTTGGTCCTCCCATTCATTGTGTGGTTCCTTGGGGGAAGGTTCTCTCACATCTCATAAATATAGTTTCTACTATACAAACTTATAGGCTAAAGAATATTTGTCATCACAATTGTAACATAGACCCTATGCCTAACATACTTCCATTTCTTCATGGGCGAGACATTTAATATGAGGTGGTTTTTTTCCTATGTTTGGTGATATCTAGGATAATAATAGGGTTTGAGCCTATGGCATTTTAAATGTATGCCTTTGTGTTATGGTAGTTTCAACAAGCCTAACCAATTATATAGCTTCCATCATGCTATCTAGCTTGAACATTTCAAATCTACATATGTAAATTACTTTAATCCATTACTAAAACAACTTTGGAAAATCTTAACACTCAATCCCCTTGTGTAGATTTCCAACTTTTCAAAGTGTCTAGTAAAGACAAACATATATCTATCTTAACTTGGTGAGGGCTCTTGTAAAATTTTCATCCTCACTAGGTCCAGAATGAGTGAGTAATTCATATTCAAATTCAATTCAAGTCAACCTTGGATTCATATCCTCTAACCATTGGACTGCTTCATGTTCTAGGTTAAAATATGCAATTGTAAGCTTTTGATTATGGGGAGTGGCATGAAGAGAAAAATACTATTTGGCCCAATACAATCAACTAGCTGGATCATCACCATTAAATTTGGGAAAGTCTAGCTTAGGCATTCTCTGATTTGTATTTAGAGACATAATGGTTCATACTTCTCCATCGAAACTAGCACTTTGACACCCTAATGATTGTACTATCAAAGTGTCATATTTTGCATTTAGGCCTACTAAATGACTTTTGATGACATTAATTTTATCTAGTTTTTCTAATTTGGATAATGCCTAGAGGATAGATGATTGAGAAGCTTTGATTTATTTTATCTGTTTGCTTGACCACTCTAGCTCTTGAGTAGTTCTAGTACCACAAACCATTTTAGTCACTTTAGGGTCTCCAAAAAGGTTTATCATAGTTATATCTCAAAATAATCAACTCAAAGAGAAAATCAAGATGGATTATACCATAAAATGATAATTTTAGAAGGTAGGGTTCCAAAAATGGGTTATCGGAGTTAGGTCTCAAAATAATATTCTCAAAAAGGTGATTGCAATGAACTATATTTCATAGTGATATCTTAATTTTTTTCTTGTTGACATACTACTGATAATTGACTAATTTGATTGTTAAACTATATATTCTATGCACTATCACACTGGATATTCTTTGCATTATCACATTGGATATTTTATGCACTATCAAATTGGATATTCTCTACATTGTTGGACTAGATATTCTTTATACTATCACTCTAGATATTCTTTGCATTGTTATACTAGATATTCTCTACACTATCAAACTAGATATTCTTTATACTGTTACACTAGATATTATCAACATTGTCAAACTATGACTAGAGTAGCCTCTTCTATAGTATGCTTAGATATGGAATAATTTTTTGAATGAGAAAGGAATGAAATAATATTTAAATAAGGACAACCTAAGTCATAGTGTGTTTGATTTTGTAGCCTCTATGATATACAATATCATTCATGATTAGTGGTTGGTCTAATATTTTAGAGATCTAACTATAAATGATTCCATCATACCCATAGTCACACTATTTATTTCAAGGGTATCATGAGAGTAATTTTCAATGTAGGAATTAATGGAAATACTCATGAATTGAAACTAACTAAATGATCATAAAAACAAAATAAAAATAAATGCTCACAGAAAAAAACTGAAAGGAAATAACAAATTATATTACTCAAGCAAAATAGATATTATAGGCCTCTTTGAGGGGGCAACCTCCTTAGAAGCAAAGCTCCAATACAAAATGAGAAGAGGTGATATGCCTTCTACTCCAAACCCATGTCCTTATATAGACTCTTATTTACCTTAACCCTAATGCTCAAGGGTTGAACCACATAAAAGAGGGACCCAAGCCACTAACTCTTACTTAAAATAAAAGTAAAATTTGCATAACAATGGACCAATGTCACTAGGCACCCATGGCGCAAACATAACACTATCACTAGACAAGTACATATCAATAGTTATGTTAGGATAAGATCCTAATACTTGTTAGAGGTACAATTACTAATTTTTATTTTAGTTGAATACATATCCAGGAAAGTCAAAATCCAAATTACTTTGGCTATTTATAAGAAATATTTAGAATATAATTTGTGAAGAAAAAGTGGCAAAGGATAGAGAGGCCTCATCACAATTTATGAGCAATTTGTCTTCGTAGTAAAAAAAATTACGTTATATTTTTATTTTTCCCTTAAATAATATTTCTCTACATGAAAGTTTATTATAAATTATATATTTTTAATTTGTTTTATGTGTATAATTAAAAATATACTATTTTATTATATAAAATTTTGTGATTGTATCTAGTTTAACATATGCATATATATTATATGTTATTTATGATAAATTTACAATTCAATCCCAATATTAATTCCTATGGTAATATATATTACCCAACTTATAAACTATGAAAATTAAAATTTTAAATACATTAAAAAAATTTAATATCTTATTTGGAAACAAAATTATTATTTGACAAATGGAATATAAGTGACTTTAGAGTATGCAAAATACACTACATTTTAAAACTATCCAAATAACATTGTTGATTTTAATATTTTACTCTATGAACTATAAAACTTCATTATATTTGTTATATGCAAATTTACTATTAATAGAAATATATGCAAAGTAACCTTAACATTTTGTATTCTACTTCATGAATCTAGGAAAGCATGGTATAAAATCTATTATATCTCACAATTTGTTTTTTCTTGACATACATGCACATGCACATTACTTATAGGATGTCAATCATGTCTTGGCTCATAAATACTTCAACTGCATGGTGTTAAACTCCATGATGTCAATCATAGCAATTCATAGAGAGTTTTAATATTTATCAACATATTCTTATACTAAAGAGTGAAAAATATGGTATTCTATAGTACAAAATAACGAGATAGTTGAAAGGAATAATTTACTATCTCAATAAGAGTATTTTAATTTTGTAAATCATGCAAAAAAAAAAAAAAAAATTTACGCTATAAAGAAAACAAATGAATCATATGAAAAATAAAAAGCATACTTTTAGAGCATCAAATACTTTTATGTCATAAATGTTATGAAAGGAAAGTACATATAAATTGATCAAAAGTGGATCATGAGATCATCTTAATATACTAATTTATATGTTTATCAAAGAAGCCATACATCAAGATTTTACCATAGTAAATCCTACATAGTATCCTCAAATAGAAGATATCAAATAAAATATGAAAGCATAATTGTTTAATCTCTTTTCTTAGATGAACCAATTAAGGATATACCTAGCTTCTCTAGTCTTTGTAACCTATGCCTACACTTTTATTTTATGAACAGATTGTCATTATACAACTTGGTACTTTCTATCACATATTATTCAAGTCGAGGGGGCTTTGCAGGGGACTTCCTTGGGAAGTCCTTCTCCACTTCCCTACAACCCTTCCCTGGTCCTATCCTAGGTCCTTGGTTCTATCCCAGTTTCCTTGGCACATTCTTAACCCTTCCTCCTTGGCTGGATGGTGTTGCAGACGATCTCCTTGGTGCGGGAGGTCACTTCTCCATTTTTATGCTCTTTCATTTGCATTTTGGTGGGTTTCCTTCCTGTGCCTAGTTTTCGGGACATCCTTGACCTCTTCCTTGGGACTTGGGACATCCCTGGGTTTTTTCCTAGGACCCACCCTAGGATTTTTGGGTTGCTTCAGGGGTTTTCCTTGGAGTTCTCAATTTTCCAATTTTTTTGCAGTTTTTTGCTTGTTGGTGGCCTTTAGTGGTTCCTCAGATGCAATTTGTTGTGGTTGTAGGAGAGTGGATTCATGAGCAATTTTGCACAACATATTTTTGGTTTGGTGATACCATGTGCTTTCTCCTGTGACTCTACTCTTTGGGATCATTGGTGTGGGTTCGGTGGGCTCTCTGCATTTTTTGTGGCTTTGAGCGGGGTCTCTGTGTTGCTTGTTGTTGGATTCCTACTGGACTTCCTCAACTATTTCCCTGAAGCTATTCATTGGCGGTGTTGAAGGTTACCTAGGGTTTCTTGTTGCATCGTTTTGGTGGGATAGTATGTGCTTATTGCTTGTAACGGTTTCTCCTCGTGGCTCATTCCTTTTGGGTTCCTTGAGAACTTTCATGTCTCTTTCCTACAATGTATTGTGATGCATTTGTTGCTTCCTCTGTTTTTGTTGGCATCCTTGCAGTTTTCTTGCTCCGTTGTATGAGGATTTTGTGGCCTATGAAGATCCTCAATATGCTGATCCACTTTCTAGACTTGTGTGGGATGTAGTTCTTTTTTGGTATTTAATTTTTCTGGCATCCCTGATGGTTTCCCGTCTTGGGAAAATTCTCTGCTCCACCCTGTTGAGGGTGGTTTTTTATAAATACTAGTGCTTGTTTATTTTTTGTCCTTCCTTGGGTGGGACTTCCTTTTTTGGTAGTTTCTTTGCTCCACCCCTAGTGTTGGGTGGTTTTCCTAGTATTTTTTGGTTTTTCCCTGTGTGGGATGATGAACTCTCCTGGTTTTTGGTTTCCCTTGTGTGAACTGGTGCTTGTTTCCTTTTTCCACCTTTGGGATTCTTCATATTTATTTTCAGGCGGGAATGTCTATTTATTTTTTATGTCCTTTATTTTTCCCACTTGGTGGGCATTTCAAATTTCTTTTTCCTACTTCCCACACGTTTTCCTCTTTTCCTTCCTGAAGGCTTTCCTTTTACCTTCCTAAAGGTCTTCCTGTTGGTTTTCCTCAAGCCTTTCGTAGTGTCCTTCCTTGGGCTTTCCTGCAGCCTTTCTTGTGGCTTTTCCTTTTGAATTCTGATGACTTGTTGTAATCAGGTTTTGGGTCCCTTGATAAAAACCCACTTTAAATCAAATTAACCTAACAAAAAAAAACATATTATTCAAGTCAACAATATGAATCTTGGTGAAATTTTAGTCAATCCTAATAGTCACAAATTGTACCTAGACGCCAATGAATTTCTTTCTCATATTCATTATTGCTAGCCTCCACTTCTAGGTCCATGGAAAGAACAACAATATGTATTCTTAGGTTAGAGTAAATTCAACAATTTTTAATCTCTAATAATAAATTCATAATAATAAAGCTATTATAGCATCTAAGGTACCAAATTTGTTTAAGAATTACTTGCTAAAAATATCCATAGGAAATAATAAAATTGTTAGTAGGCCCAAGTAAAACAAACTTCTATATTATTTTATTTGTTTATTATTTTATTTGTAAACATTGAAGGGCAAAAAAAATGACCTTATTCCAAATTTTCTTGGCTACTCTACAAGACTAGAATAGATATTTTATGGTCTTAGGTCTACCACAAACATCGAATAGCAATTTTTCATATAGATGGATAGAGTAGAAATGTAAAATTTAGAGGGAAACTTTTGTTGAAGAACTTACCATGCTTAGATTTTAGTATACAACTCTACCTTATATTACCATATATTTTTGCCAAGACATCACCAAGCCAAATCCCTAAACTTAACATTTTACTTCTCATTTGGCCTTGAAGTAGAGGAAAGAGAAATAATATGGTTATAAATATTTCTAATTAAGAAGGATCTAATTTATTTACCATTAGGTCAACATCAATCCTTGAGAAATTACAAATTAATAAGATAAAAATATATATTAGTAGCTTAATAGTTTCTAGAGAATATGTATTCGAGCTTATTGGCCAAGGTCAACAATTTATGATGTAATAATTATGTAAAGCTACATGCAATCATCATGTAATGTACTTTGCTATGATTTGATGTTTAGACCTAGTATAATTAGTTGGACAACTATTATGTTTATTCTTCACTAAACCTCTTTAATACCTAATGCGTAATGGAAAAAAAATAACTTTTAATTAACTCCAAAGACTTATGCCATGTTGGCTTGGGTTATATAATTGTTACTATTGATTATTAGATATAAATACCTCTCAACCCAATCCATTGAATTAGAGATATCTTGTATGATCTCTTGTGTGGATGCCCATTGTCACCCTTCTATTATTTTGAGTAATAATATTTATATTTTGCTTCTTATTTTCTCTTGCATAATATTATGTGGAAGTATTGATTTGATTTATTTTTAGGAAGTATTATGAATCTAACGTGGTATTAGATATGGTATGGAGTGAAGTTACTTAGTCACATGGATAAAATTTTTGAAGCATCTATCTCTTTTTCTAATCAAAGAAATTTTTTCTTTTCTTCCTCGTAAGGCATTTTTCGGTGACATAAGAAGAAAAATAAGGAAAATTTATTCTCTTTCATTTGAAGGGATTTAACAAAAAAAATGAAAATTTTAAATTTTTGGTGCCAAACTTTGGGATCTAATTCTAGCATGTATGTTATAGAAGGGCATGTGGGGGATGCACTAATGTTAATATGGTATCTTAAGCTCTCTCACTACATGGTGGTCCTCTGGTGCATTAGCTAGATCAACTTCAATAATATATTATATTGGAACAATTCATAGGGGAAAATCTTCTCATTTCCACGTTGAGGCATTTGCATATTTTTTAGGATAATAGATAATGACATCTTCAAAGAGAGCTAGTCCTTGATTTCCATTCAACACATTCAATGTATTGGCTGGTAAATGAATGTTAGACACTTGAAATATGGATAATTACATGTTTGAATTTGCATATATCCTTTCTTTTATATTAAAATTTGGATTCTTAGGATGCATCATTGTCTCCAAGTAGCAAGGTCAATTTTTTTCAATCATGGAATGTGTTAAACTAATTAGAATATTGGAATGTGTCTTTAAGGTTCTTAGTTTGATCCTCAACATTTTATTATTGGGAAAATTGACATCTCAAGTCCATGTTTTCAAAGTAGTCAAGGGTTTTAGATTCATCAAGGTAGGGTCTCTCATTTTTTCCTATCAACAGTAATATCTATGTCAATTAACAAGTTGGAATGGAAGACATTATTTAAAGAGGTCAATAGTTCGAACCCATCCCCCTTATTTATTCATTTATAAATAAAGGTACATGCATTTGTTTGATATCACACTATTTTTAATGTGTAATTGCTTTAGTATGATGATGAATTATGTGTCCTTTCTTCAAGGAGGAAGGTGACCCTATTCTCTAATCGGATGGATCAATCCTTTGGATAGTAAGCAATGTTTAGGGATTTGGTCATTGTAGGTTTGGTGTTCAATTCGTGGGCAAGTCCCTAGAGGAAATGCCATTTTGGGGGTTTTTTTCCAACTTACGTTACCTTTTAGGATGACTAAGGTTTGGATTGATCTTATTACCTCTTTGTTTATAGTAGTTGATGATGTATGATCCAACATATATCCTAGGTGGTCTATTAATTTCTTTTAACATATGAGTGAATAAAACATCAAAGAAGACTAGAAGAAGTAACATCCAACAATTCCCCTAACTTGTATAGTAGTAGCCAAGTGTGTCAAAGATCTCCTATAAATATGCAAAAAAAAAAAAAATCTTTTAGTTCACCTATTATTTTTTTAGGTTTAAAGAGCATAAGTTTTTGTTGTTAATAGGACAAAAATTCCAAAGGCCAAATTTTTTGGATATAAAATCATTTTGAACCCTTTTTAAAATCACACTAACTTTTGAGCTATTTTCATTGATTCTATTCTTTTATGTACTTGTCATAGATAGGAGGGCATATAATTTTATGATAATATTTAGGACCTATTACACTTTTGTTAGTGTAGAAAATGGTAATATTCTAGACAAAGGGAGATTCAAACAATTCCAACCTATTTTAAGGGGGAAATGGTAGTCTTCCATATCATAAAAAAGATTTAGATGATTATATCCCATTAGAGTACACTAAAATATTCCAGATGATGAGAAAGACTTAGATATTATTTGTCCCATTTGAGCATTCATTATGGGTGAGTATTAACATAACTAATGTCTTCTCTTCTTGGACCCTTAATTCAGATTATGTAGGGTGTTGGAATATATGTAATCTCACTTTATTTGCAAAGGATTCTACTAACATAATCAATAAGTAAACCTAATGGAAGTCATTAACTTTGCTATGATTACATGTAATTAGCCCTAGAAAAATTCAAAGAAACAATTACAATTAATCTTCAATTAACTTGTTTAATACCTAATGTGTTATAAGTAAGGGTTTAGTAACTTATAATTAATCCCAAAGCCTTATGTTACATCAGCTTAAGTTATTTAATTACTGATGTTGAGGATATGGTATAAATACCCCTCAACCACCCAATCCATTGCATTAGAGTGATCCTATGTGATCTCGTGTGTGGGTGCCCAAGGTCAGCCTTTTATTCTTTCATCTATTACTCTTTCTATTTTATTTTTCCTTATTTTCTCTTGCATGATATTTGAATGGATATGTTGCTTCTATTTTTTCTCGAAAACATTATGGAATATAACAAAATATTTTTATATTTAATGACCAAGGAGAATTGCCTTCTTAAATTGAACTAACTCTTCCATATTTATTAAATAATATCCCACATATCTAGGAATCTACTTGGCCCTTCTTATGGAGATTTTTAGATTTCAAATTGGGATTCAATGCTACGAAAACCATTGTTAAGAACTAGATGATTCATTAAATAGATAAGGTGGTAAATCTTAAACCTTGATGCAAAGTAAATTCATCCTAAGAAAGTTTCTCAATTGTATATGCCACATTTTCTAGATGCTTTTCATAGGTGGAGAATAATAATATGGAAGAATTTGGCATTAACCTATTTATCATAAACATGCACATCTAACCCCTTTCCATTAATTTTAGACTCAAGGTGAGAATATAGACTAAAATCAATTTTTAAAATTATGGGTTTTACGTTTCTAAAGTGTACTTATTAGTTTTCTAAAGTGTCATTTTTATTTTTAAAGTGTGATTATCAATTTTTCTAAGTCTTCAAACTTAGAGTATAAAGTTTCTTTAAATACATAATTATTAAATATCAAAAGTTTAATTTTTTTTTTAATATTTATATGTTTCTTATGATATTTTGTATTTCTTAGGTTTTTTGCATCTAAACAAAATAATAATGAAAATATTGTTATTAATGTCTAGAAAAGGCTAAAATTGACCTATAGGACTAGAAGAAGAGTAAAATAAACATTAAGACATAGCAAGTGCAATCACAACTCCTAAAATATCAAAATAATATAGAACTAATAAAACATGTGCTCAAGAAAACATGTATAACAATTCAGTCCAAATCGATTAATTATTCTATGAAAATATATTTATTTTTATAAATATTTAAACTAGATTATAAAATATTTGCTTATCAACATAATATTTTAAGATACATATATATACATACATCATTCTAATATTTTATTTCATTAAACATGAAGCATAGAGAAAATGTTTTGTTTATCATCATGTCCATCTTCCATTTGCTATTGATATATCTTAATCACTACATGTCCTTTTCATTTATTTTTACTCTATACGATTTTTTATATAACCAAAATTCCCATGCCTATGTGATGCTATCCACACCACTAATGTCATTATATTATTTTCTAAATATCCACTCTTTTGTTTTTTTTTGTCTAAACCTACATATGAGTGTCCACAATTGAACCAACATATTCTAAATCTCAACATCATTCTCATTTTTTTGGACATCGCCTACTACCTTACCTAGTCATATTGGCAAGTCATAAGGAGGATATTCTAAATATAAGGAGGATATAGTAAACTTTAAGTCTATATGTAGAAAAGAGAGGCTTACAAAAAAATCTCACACTCTATGCCCATGTGTAACCATACTTGTTAGATGAATTGGAATATTATAGGTAGTTCTAAATAGCTTTTCCTCATTTCCAAGGCTTAGTATGAAAGTATTCATATTATCCATCTTTGCATACATGATGATTAAGCATTTGCTAGGGTTTTTCTTGTAGTTATTCTTTATCACTATGTAAATAAAGCAACCTCTAACCTTGCATTTGTAAAGTGGTTATGACCATAATATAATTAAAGGTTGTGAGCCAAGAATTGGTATCAAAAGACCAACATGTAACTAATGGATCAAATTTGTTTCAAAGAAAATCTCAAGATAGAGTGTTATGCTTTAAGTAACAAACTAAATATTTTAAGATTGAATCAGATGCAAGAAAGTAAAACACTTACTTATCAAAGTAGAACACTTTCTAGGGATCCAAACGACTTAATATATAGTAGATATTATGCACTCAGATTTAAATTTAAGCTTATCAATATAATTTTATTAATTAAAAAAATCAAATGGCTTCATGAAACAAATATCTAACCAGGAATTTAGCAAACTAGAGATTAGAAGGTTCAAAAAACTTGAACCAAGCTCAAAGATTTCAAAATGCTTGAAATATAGGTTAGTCCATGGATCTGGATACTTGTCCTTGTTAACTTTTGAATCTAAATACTAAAGATAAAATAACCAAAAGATCTAAAATAAAGTTGCAATATGAAATACAATATAATGGCAATATTTTAAATATATAAAACTCATAAATAACTTCAACAATAACTCATAATTACCATTAATAAATTCTCACGAAAATTGTATCTCCATTGAATCAAGATCTCAACTACCCATATTGACATACACTCTCAAACTACAATACATGTATCTTACACACACACATAGATACATATATAATGGAATGTGACTCTTCATATGGAGCACCCTTGGCCTTCACTCTTATAGAGACTCTTCATCTTCCTATTCTATGGACTCATGTGCACATGGACTATTATGCACATTTACATTACCAAAATACTCTGCACACTTATGCATTTATTACATTGCATAAAGTAAATACTCACACTCTAATCTAGGACACTCTCCTAATCTAAAGATGTACCCAAGGTGGTAAAAAAATTTTTATTAGATGGACAAAGGAGTTTTGAAAGGATATCCAAATCTTGTACAAAAGAGACTAAACCCCACCCAAAAAGAGGGAACCAAAATTACTTACATCCAATAATAATCGAGGAATGACCAATCATAGGAGTTATCCCTTCCAAAGCCAAACCAATACATAGGTAAGACCATAAATAATTTAAAACTTAAAACAAATTGAAATCAAATCAGGATGTTAGAGATAACCAATCGAACACAGATCAATAGCAGGACTTGAACCACGAACCGAGCCATGCATCAGTCCCATTCTCCCCCATGAGTTCGTTTCTTTCCCAGGCCTGCTAGCCCATCAGGGAAAGAATTTCTTCTACATTGGAGATTGTGGCTTGTAGGGAGGAAACAATAGCTTGGAGATATGAAATTTGGTGCGAAAACCCAAAATCAACAAGCGCCCCCAAGTTTTGCAGCCAAGTCATCAAAAACTCAACTAGAGCGACTAATTGTGTATGAGGTCATTATCGATAGAAGCAATATCCATCGAGAAGTACCACTAAACCATTATGAATAACTCCTTTGTTACACAATAGATCGGCCACTCGATTACCTTTCCTATATGTATGCTTAAACTAAATCTCTTCCAGATTTTGGATGTATCTCGAAACTTCCATAACAAGGTTTGAAATAGTCCAGGTAGGATATTGAGTCCCTCTTACCATATTTATAATATTAAGGGAGTCTCCTTCAATGATTAGTTTCCTACAACTTATAGAATCCAATAGAGAAACTCCTTGGAACAGGACCCTAGCTTCGATGAAGTGATTAGTTTGATGATCCAGATTATCAGCAAAGGCTAAAATTATCAAGCCATCATGGTTCCTTACAATCCCTCCAATACCTGCAGGACCAGATTCCCTTTAGATGCACCATCAAAATTCAACTTCAGCAAACCAATTGGAGGTGGCTCCCACTTAACCCTAGCTCTATCCAGAGGTGTAGAAATTTTGACTGGTTGAGGATTGGAATTGAATCCAATAGATCTCCCCACTGATCATTCCTGCTCTACAGTCACAATATTCAGATTTAGGGTTCTAATGTTCTCCACAAAAAAATAAATCACTTGCAAAGCCATAGATTTAGCTGAATGATCAGCATCTTTAAATGTCCTTGAGTTTCTTTCCTTATAAATCCACCACCAAATATGAGGAAGTCTGAATTTTCAAAACCAATGAAGGTGGAGAGATAGGAAGGGAGAAACCCATTGGGTCAACACATCCTCTAGGCTATTCAAAAACACCCATTGGATGTTCAAATATTTGAAAAAGTAGCTAAAAACCTCCTGCAAGAAAGGATAGCTAAAAAGAATATGGAGCAGGGATTCCTCTGTATTTTTGCACAAGAAAAAAGCATTAGGTAAAATCATACCTCTTTTTTTGAGATTTTCTAAAGTTAGAAATTTTCCTTGTACGACCAACCAAAATAAAATTTTGATTTTCAAAGTCAATCCTTTCAGCCAAATTTTATCCATCAAAACCAAGGATCAGAAGGACCATCTACTACAAAATAATCTAATTTTCAAGAGAATTTCCCATCCTTATCTAATTTCCAGATGAATCTATCTAGAATTTCTCTTCTATGAATTATAATTCATTTAATGATATTAAAAATTTTGTCAAATGCCCTCCTTTCCTCCACCAAAAATCTTGGGAATTCAAATGGTTTCCATTAGGGGTGGTCTTCAATCCTTTCAATGAAATCACAAACCTTATTCCCCCAAAAATGATATGTAATTAGTTTGACTAAAGCCAACTCTGATCTTGACTCCAACAAAATCTCAATCGCCCACACGTCACTCTAGAAGTCGATAGACCTGCCATCTCCCAAACACCACCTACCCCCTCTAAAAATATCTAAATCAGGCTAGATCATAAAGCTAAACCCTAGAGGGGTAACGAGTCTCTAATAAACTGCTTCCCATAATTTAGGTAGTTGGCTTTGACAATATCAACCCATCCCACTTTATCCTATTGAACCAGTCTCCAACCCTGCTTGGCAACAAGAGATTTGTTCATGGATTTCAATCTTCTAAGGCCTAAACTACCCTCCTACTTGTTGCATACTTGGTCTCATACCACTAGATGAAAATTATTTTTCTCACTTTCTCCTAACCAAATAAATGAGTATTGAATATGTTCTATTCTTTCAAGAATATTACCTAAAATTTAGAATAGAGAAAGGAAATATAATGGGATGCTTTGAAAGGTGACCTTAAGTAAAATTGATTTTCCTACTTGTCTTAGGATAGCCCCTTTCCAGCTTGCAATATTTCTCTAGACACGCTCCACAACTAGTTCCCACAAGGATGATCTTGAAGCCCCAAAAAACATTGGCATCCCTAGGTAGGCTGAAGGGAGAGACCCAATATTACATCCTAGAATATATGCAATCCTCAACTGCCTTGTTGGAGGATTATTTATGAAAACAAAACTTTTCTTGAGATTAACCTTCTGACCCACCACCTGTTCATAATCTTCCAAGAATACTTTTGAATGATTTTTCTTGTAAAATCGAAGCTTGAAAGGATATAAGAGTATCATCGACAAATTGATGATGGGATATGGGACTGATGGGCATAGTCATCTTAAGGCCTACAATAGAACAATCAGCTTTGATGGCCCACCCCAAATATTTTACCAATAAAATAAAAATTTATGGGGACAATGAATATCCTTGATGAATTCCCCTATAGCTCCTGAAATATCCTGCCAGAGAGCCATTCACTAGAACCGATAACTTGGTTGAATAGACACATGATTTGATCAACTTACCCACTCCTAACTAAAGATAAATTTATGTAATAATTTGAAGAGAAACTCCCAATCAACCCTGACATAAGATTTATTCATATCCAGCTTGAGAAAGGTCCTAGAATTAATACTTTTGGTCGTTGAATTGATGATTTCATAGACTGCAATGATTCCATCCAAAATTTACCTCCTAGACACAAAACCACTCTGTGTGATATCAATAATGCCTAGTAATAAAAGTTTTAATATGTTCGCCAGGGTCTTCATCAAAATTTTAAAAATAGTAATGCACAGACTGATAGACCTATAAGCTGCAAAATCCTTAGCATCAATTGTTTTAGAGATAAGCACCAAAAACATAGAGTTTACACATGAAGGGAACTATTTCAAAGCCTATATATAATGGTATCATAGATATCTAACCCCAAAATATGCCAAATTTTCTAAAAAAATATTGGGGAAACCCATCAAGTCCCGGCGCTTTGAGCCTACCCATTACAAAAATTGCTTTACTGATTTCATCATCTGAAAAAGGAGTATCCAAAATATTATTCATATTTGCAGATACCAGAGGTGGTATGTTATTCAGTAAGTAAGCTTCAACCTATTGATTTTTTTCTTTCATGGAACACAAGAGGTCCTTAAAAAAATCTCCTACCTTGGATCTAATCCCTTCGATGTCTTGATAGAGTTCTCCCTTTGCTTTCGTAATCACCCTGATCCTATTATTACTCCTATGCCTCAAAATAGTGGAGTGAAAAACTTTTGTGTTTCGATCACCCTCCTTAAGCCACAGGGCCCTAGCTTTCTACCTCCACATAATTTCTTCCCTTGCCATAATATTATGGAGCTCTGTGATAATAGATAGTTCTTGCCTCTTTAATTTCGTAGAGTAAACCTGAGTTTCAGCTATCTACTCAACCTCCTACAACTGGTTGCAAATATCCATATTTCTGGCAATAATATTTCCAAAAACATGCTTATTCCAATCGTTTAGCTTTGCCTTTATAAATCTCAACTTGAAGGCTATTTGTGCCATTCAAGAACTTGAAAAGTTGTGAATCCATAATTCCTCAATGTTGGATTCTAGACTAGGGTGTTGAAGCAGCATTGCTTCAAATCTAAATGGCCAAGGAAAGAAGGCCCAATCATGTGTTTTCTCAAGCAAAATTGGATTGTGATATGAGGCCAGCTTAGGAAGAGAGCATAAGGACACATCACCAAAAAATAGGATACCTTATTTAGACACCAGCATTCTGACTAGCATAACCTGAATGTTTTGACTCCCAATTCACCTGTTACTCCATGTAAATCTCGACCCTTTTAGGTCCAAATCCATCAACTCCTAGGAGTAAATAAAAGAGGTAAATTCATTCATGCTACTAAGCAATAGGTTTCCTCCTTTTTTATCAGAAAAATATAAGGGTGTATTGAAATCTCCCACAAAAATCCATACCTCTCTTTAAAACTTTCTCTCATAGAACCAAGGGAATCCCAAAGTATGGTTCTAGAGGATCCCAAATTTGGGGCATAAATATTCGAGGTTATCCATTTAAAACCTGACTCCTTGTAACAAAATATGATGCTAATCACTTGGTCAGATATGAACACAATCTACCCATCAATGGTTTTAGGGTCCCACATGCAAAAGACACCCTCCAAGGCATCGCTAGCTGAGTTAGCTATGAACTCAGCCTCCTTCCAAACCTTCTTTTTAACTAGTTCAACACTACTACTATCCATTGTTGTTTCTTGTAGCAAAATTATATCTGGTTTAAAATCTTATCTGATGGATTTCAATGCACAATGTTTAGGTGAAGAACACAAGCTCATGCTGAGAGGGGGGATGAATGGTATAAGACTACTTTTTACTTTTCTTTCTCAAATAATAATATCCAATATATCAATGGCAATATCAATAATAGTAATCAAATCAATGCACAAATCATCACACATAATAGAGACACCAATTTAACATGGTTCACCCAATGTGGGCTACGTCCATGAAGAAAATATTTCACTAAAATTTTCTCAACAAATATCTTGGAAATCCTTCCCTATTACAATGTTTATGAACCTCTATCCAAAGGATATTCCAATCCCCTAATCAAGTTCATGGATCTCTATCCATAGGAGAACTCTTTTCCCTTTGTTTATTTGTAGATCTCTATCCACAAGAGAACTCCTTCTCCTCTGCTCTGGTTGGTGATCTCTTAGAAGACTTACTGCCTCCACTACACTGGCTTGTGAATCTTTCTCTACTACCTCCTCTGCTCTATCACCTCCAAATATTGTGCTTAGCTCTGCTCAATCTCTGTCTCAAATCTGCACTAAACACTGTCCTTTGGTCTAGCACAAATATGCTCAATATCTATCCTCAAATCTGCACTAAACACAATCCTTCAATCTAACACAAATCTACTCAGTCTTTGTCTCAAATTTGCACTAAAAATTGTCCTTCGATCTAGCACAAATATGCTCAATCACTATTCTCAAATCTACACTAAACACAGTCCTTCAGTCTAGCACAAATTCTCTCAATAATTATTCTCAAATATGCACTAAATAGAGTCCTTTGGTCTAGCACAAATTTGCTAAATCATTATTCTCAAATCTACACTAAACACAGTCCTTTGGTCTAGCACAAATCTGCCCAATCACTGTTCTCAAATCTACACTAAACATAGTCCTTCGATCTAGCACAAATATTCTCAATCACTGTTCTCAAATCTGTACTAAACATAGTCTTTCGATCTAGCACAAATCTTCTTGATCACTGTTCTCAAATCTGCACTAAACACAGTCCTTCAGTCTAGCACAAATTTGTTCAATCATTATTCTCAAATTTGCACTAAACATAGTCCTTTGGTCTAGCACAAATCTGCTCAATCACTTTCAAACTCTCTTTCAATTTAGAATCTTGTTAAACCATAGAAACATATAGAGAATGGTAAGAGACTCAATATGTTTCACACTCTCAAATAAATTCATAAATAAAGAATAATTTGTTTCACAAATATTGAACTATCACTCCAATTCTCTCAATCAATAATGATCAATCAACTTTACTCAACCATCCACTTAATGAAACACAACTTGCATACAAAATCTAATCAAGTGTTTCACTATAATTCCAACAACTCACACTATAACCCTTGACTCAATATGATTTCATTTTCACATAACAATGGTACTCATGTTCTTTCACAAACCCTAGTTCCATATAGTTCTCAACTTCACATACAAATGATACTCATGATATTTCACAAACCCTAGTTCAAGATAGTTCTCAACTTCACATAACAATGATACTCATGATCTTTCACAAACCCTAGTCATGCACATGAAGACTCACTCAATTCTTTCCAACAATGCTTATCAAACAATCTCACATAACAATGATACTCATGATCTTTCACAAACCCTAATCATTCACATGAACACTCACTCAAATATTTCCAACAATGCTTATCAAACAATCCTTTTCACTCCAACCTTGCATTTCACAACATTCAATCCAACAATATTTCACTCATAGGAAGATGTGCCCATACCTTTTGTTTTGATGGAGACATGTCTTCAAAACTTGTTTTAACCACAATCAAATATTCTTTGCCAATTGTAAGGTTGGGTAACAACAATCTTTCTCAAAATATCCTTGCAAATATTTTCCCAATAATTATTTTACCATACAAAAATAACAAGTCCCAAATACACCTTATAATATCCACACTTTCAAATATAAAACAACAGTTTTATTAAAGGAAAACAAACACAATAATCTCCTTTATACACCTTATTTCTCCTCTCAAAATAATTAAAACAACATAGCTTTATCTCAAAATATAAAATATAATTTCCTTTGCAAAACTTATAAATCCTATCTTATAGAATAAATTCTAACCACCAAAATTAAAATAAAATGTTTTAATTTTCTACACCTTATATCTCCCTTAAAAAACTCACAAGCTATCCTTTCAAATTTCACGCAACCCTTTAAAGCAAATTTTTGGATATCAAAAATATTTGAAAAATCAAATCATAAATTGCATACCTTTTATTTTAACTCTGCCCAAAAATATTTCCAGCCAAATTCGAACTCACAACCCTGCTTCCCCAACACCCTAGCCCAACGTTAGGTCATCGGTTGGGCTATGCGCCACACAAAAATCAAGAGTGCACAATTTATGTTTTATTCCTTAACTCCTTTTCCCTTTAGCATGAAAACCAAAAATGATTCTCCTTGCAAAGCACAATGACATAAATCGAACCCACGTCCTTGCCCTCACAATGCTTTTGCTTGGCCTCAACTACCACCTGTGCTAACACCGCTGGTGGAACTTCTTCTTACAACACTTGCACTTAACCCTTGTCCTTTACTCAATATTAAATGTGAATTCTCTCTTCTATCATTACGAGGCAGCGCAAGAAATCTATTTGCATAGCATTCGAATATCAATGTTAGGGGAAAATAATGAAGATTATTTCCCCTTTAAATATGTTTGCATTTTCGTCCTTACATGTCGGCCCAACATTTGATTTTTGAAATTTGAATTTAGATTTAAATATTAAATTTAAAAACCTTTGCCACCCATTATTTATTTAAATTAAAATTTTAACCATGGGTTGAAATATTTTAATAAATTAAATTAAATCCTTTGCAAGTTGCTTAATAGGTTTTTTAAGGATAAATTATTTTAATAATTCCTTGGACCCAGTTTACTTCACCTCACCATTTTTTCCGATAATATTAAATAATATAATATTATTATTTAATTTTAACTTGCTTCTCCTTCCTTGGGTCTTCAATATTTTAGGTCTTTTTAGGCATATAATATAAAAAATTAAATATAATATCCTTTTCCTTTTAAAATCCTTCTTGCTTTTGGAAAAACCACTTGATGACCTTAATGATGATGAAACTGAAACAACACTCTCTTGACATCAATGACAACAAAACTACTCAAATGTCCAACAATCTTCCTCTTTTTCATTGATGGCAACCCCTTTTTTTTTACCATTCCTTTTTCCTTTTTTAAAAGCTACTCCCCCTAAGAAATTGCTCCCCTTGACTGAATGCTCTCCCCTAACTGAAATCTCTCCCTCTTTGTCATCAATGGCAAAGGGCCACCTATGGGGCTTAGGGCTAAATATGAGACTCTTAGCTTAGCCCCCCCTACACCTCCTCTATTGGGGTGGTTAATTTTGGGGTGGTAGTATCTCTACTCCTAACATACACTGTTATTTACCTTTGTCCACCTTCTTCCTCAACTGATCCCTCTGATTCTTCTGAATATTCTTGTTCCTGCTTGTTTCTGGAAATTCTGCTCTACACCACTAAGCCATATGCCCAACATTTTTGCACTTATAATACCTAGTTTTGTGATTCCTTGAAGGTGTAAAAGTATTGTAGTTCCTCTTGGTGAAGCCATATCTATTCTGGTTATGAACCCTACAATTAACTACCTTATGACCAAATTGATTACAAGAGTGACAATACCCTTGAAAGAGACCCATTTCTGAAGTTTCTATTGGTGAAACCATATCCCTTTCTTTCATGTGTCCTGCACTGCAAAGCCTTGTGACCAAACCTGTGACATGAGAAGCAATGTCCATTGAAGAACCCTTGTCTTGATCCCATTGGTCTCTTAGTCTCTTCTTCCCTGTGATTTTTCCTATTCCATATGTTCCTTATTTGTGCATTGTTCCTTTCCTTGTTGAACTTTCTATTTTCCAACTTATCCTTAGAAGTCTCACTCTCCCATACACTTTCTTCTTCTAAAGCTTCTTCTTCTTTGGAGTTTGAGATTGACTACTCTCCTTGTCTTATATGTTCTTCTTCAAACTAAGTCTTATCTTGTTTGATGAAGGTATTTGTACCTTGATAATCTTATCCAATTTCTTTGAGCTTCTCCCAAACCTGTGTAGCTTGTCTTTAGACTCTTTTACTTCCTTCCTTTGTGAAGTTACTTCATGCTCTAAACTTTCACATTCTAAAACATTTTATTCTAACTTCTCTTTAAATCTCCTTGTCTTAGCTATTGAGTTGGTTAGATATTCTATAAGATTTACTTTCTCTTCATCACATTCTTGAAATTGAAGCTTGAGTTTTGAGTTCTGCTTTCTTACCTTATTTAATGCATTAAGAGCAAAAATAAGCTCACCCTCAAGATCAACTTCTCCCTCCTCTTTATTTTTTGATTCTTCCTCTACCCTTTTATCATCAAGATCATTTTTATTATTTTCTAATTCATTTCCACTAGGAGACTTCCTTCTTCTTCTATTGCCATAAGAAGACTTTCTTATTTTGGTCCTTCAAAAGCATCTTCATATTCATCTTCACTAAAACTGAATCCATTCCTTGTGCACTGATCTTCAAGATGACCAAAGTTACCACACCTAAAACACTTGATAATTATTGGTGCCCTTTTTCTAACATTTTCTTTTTCTTTTGATCATGTTTCTCATCACCACTGCTATTTCTAGCTTCTAGACAATCAGATGCGTAGTGACCATATTTACCATATTTGAAATACTTAACTGATTTTGTACCTTTGTGCTTTCTTGTGTCCTTGTTCCTTATACCATAGTTTACTTCTTCATCACTGGATGACTCATTACTTGGATCTGACTTCTTACACTCTGTATTCTTTGTAACTTTGAAGGTTGCTTCTTTCTGAGGAATAGACTCCTCTTTTATTCTCATCTCAAAATTTGTGAGAGTTCCATGTAACTCATCCCTTGTCAAAGTTTCTATATCTCTTGTTTCTTATATGGCTGAAATATTTTCACTATACCTCTTAGGAAGTGATCTTAAAAACCTTTTGACAAACATCTAATTCTTCCACTTTAAACCCAATTTCTTGCATGGATTTAACAACCTCATCCACACGAAGTAGGTATGTAGCAATATTTTCTTCATCCTTCATCTTTATGTCTTCAAATGTTTTCTTGTGATTTTGCAATTTTGCCATGTTGACCTTTTTGTCTCCCTTATATATATATTCAAATTATCCCAAATCTCTTTTGTTTATGTGCAATGCATAACTTTTACAAACTTTGATTCATGTAAACCATTTAAGATTCCATTCATTGCCTTTGAATTATTCAGTTATAGGAGCTTACCATATTTATCTGTAGGTGGAGTAGCTAGCGGTATGCACCCATCCTCAACTACTTGCCATATACCATTCCCTAGTGACATTAGGTAAACCTTCATTCTTACACTCTAGAATGCATAATTTTTCCCATTGAACAATGGTGTCTTATTCCCTGAAGATCCACTCTGAGAATCCATTTGTGTTCCTATAAGCTTTTCCTTCAAGTTGTTAAACTCTTCTAAAGAAACCCGCTCTGATACCAATTGAAGAACATAATCTTATACTGAGAGGGGGGTGAATAGTATAAGATCACATTTTACTTTTATTTCTCAAACAAAAATATCCAATATATCAATGGCAATATCAACAACAATCCTTTTCACTCCAATATTGCATTTCACAACATTTAATCCAACAATATTTCACTCATAGGAATATGTGCCCATACCTTTTATTTTGATGGAGATATATCTTCAAAACCTGTCTTAACCACAATCAAATCTTCTCTGCCAATTTTAAAGTTAGGTAACAACAATCTTTCTCAAAATCTCCTTGCAAATATTTCCCAATAATTATTTTACCATACAAAAATAACAAGTCCCAAATACACCTTATAATATCTACACTTTCAAATATAAGACAACAATTTTATTAAAGGAAAACAAACACAATAATCTCCTTTATCCACCTTATTTCTCCTCTCAAAATAATTAATACAACATAGCTTTATCTCAAAATATAAAATATAATTTCCTTTGCAAACCTTATAACTCCTATCTTATAGAATAAATTCTAACCACCAAAATTAAAATAAAATATTTTAATTTTCTTACACCTTATATCTCCCTTAAAAAACTCACAAGCTATCCTTTCAAATTTCACGCAACCCTTTAAAGCAAATTTTTGGATATCAAAAACCTTTGAAAAATAAAATCATAAATTGCATACCTTTTATTTTAACTCTGCCCAAAAATATTTCCAGCCAAATTCGAACTCACAACCTTGCTTCCCCAACACCCTAGCCCAACGTTAGGTCATCGGTTGGGCTATGCGCCACACAGAAATCAAGAGCCCACAATTTATGTTTTATTCCTTAACTCCTTTTCCCTTTAGCATGAAAACCAAAAATGATTCTCCTTGCAAAGCACAACGACATGAATCGAACCCACGTCCTTGCCCTCACAATGCTTTTGCTTGGCCTCAACTACCACTTGTGCTAACACCGCTGGTGGAACTTCTTCCCACAACACTTGCACTTAACCCTTGTCTTTTCCTCAATATTAAATGTGAATTCTCTCTTCTATCATTACGAGGCAGCGCAAGAAATCTATTTGCATAGCATTCGAATATCAATGTTAGGGGAAAATAATGAAGATTATTTCCCCTTTAAATATGTTTGCATTTTCGTCCTTACATGTTGGCCCAACATTCGATTTTTGAAATTCGAATTTAGATTTAAATATTAAATTTAAAAACCTTTGCCACCCATTATTTATTTAAATTAAAATTTTAACCATGGGTTGAAATATTTTAATAAATTAAATTAAATCCTTTGCAAGTTGCTTAATAGGTTTTTTAAGGATAAATTATTTTAATAATTCCTTGGACCCAGTTTACTTCACCTCACCATTTTTTTCGATAATATTAAATAATATAATATTATTATTTAATTTTAACTTGCTTCTCCTTCCTTGGGTCTTCAATATTTTAGGTCTTTTTAGGCATATAATATTAAAAATAAATATAATATCCTTTTCCTTTTAAAATCCTTCTTGCTTTTGGAAAAACCACTTGATGACCTTAATGATGATGAAACTGAAACAACACTCTCTTGACATCAATGACAACAAAACTACTCAAATGTCCAACAATCTTCCTCTTTGTCATTGATGGCAACCCCTTTTTTTTTACCATTCCTTTTTCCTTTTTTAAAAGCTACTCCCCCTAAGAAATTGCTCCCCCTGACTGAATGCTCTCCCCTAACTGAAATCTCTCCCTCTTTGTCATCAATGGCAAAGAGCCACCTATGGGGCTTAGGGCTAAATATGAGACTCTTAGCTTAGCCCCCCCTCCACCTCCTCTCTTGGGGTGGTTAATTTTGGGGTGGGAGTATCTCTACTCCCAACATATACTGCTATTTACCTTTTTCCACCTTCTTCCTCAACTGATCCCTCTGATTCTTCTGAATATTCTTGTTCCTGCTTGTTTCTGAAAATTCTGCTCTACACCACTAAGCCATATTCCCAACATTGTTGCACTTATAATACCTAGTTTTGTGATTCCTTGAAGGTGTAAAAGTCTTGTAGTTCCTCTTGGTGAAGCCATATCTATTCTTGTTATGAACCCTACAATTAACTACCTTATTACCAAATTGATTACAAGAGTGACAATACCCTTGAAAGAGATACCCATTTCTAAAGTTTCTATTGGTGAAACCATATCCCTTTCTTTCATGTGTCCTGCAGTGCAAAGCCTTGTGACCAAACCTGTGACATGAGAAGCAACGTCCATTGAAGAACCCTTGTCTTGATCCCATTGGTCTCTTAGTCTCTTCTTCCCTGTGATTTTTCCTATTCCATATGTTCCTTATTTGTGCATTGTTCCTTTCCTTGTTGAACTTTCTATTTTCCAACTTATCCTTAGAAGTCTCACTCTCCCATACACTTTCTTCTTCTAAAGCTTCTTCTTCTTTGGAGTTTGAGATTGACTACTCTCCTTGTCTTATATGTTCTTCTTCAAACTAAGTCTTATCTTGTTTGATGAAGGTATTTGTACCTTGATAATCTTATCCAATTTCTTTGAGCTTCTCCCAAACCTGTGTAGCTTGTCTTTAGACTCTTTTACTTCCTTCCTTAGTGAAGTTACTTCATGCTCTAAACTTTCACATTCTAAAACCTTTTATTCTAACTTCTCTTTAAATCTCCTTGTCTTAGCTATTGATTTGGTTAGATATTCTATAAGATTTACTTTCTCTTCATCACATTCTTGAAATTGAAGCTTGAGTTTTGAGTTCTGCTTTCTTACCTTCTTTAATGCATTAAGAGCAAAAATAAGCTCACCCTCAAGATCAACTTCTCCCTCTTTATTTTTTGATTCTTCCTCTACCCTTTTATCATCAAGATCATTTTTATTCTTTTCTAATTCATTTCCACTAGGAGACTTCTTCTTCTATTGCCATAAGAAGACTTTCTTATTTTGGTCCTTCAAGAGCATCTTCATATTCATCTTCACTGAAACTGAATCCATTCCTTGTGCACTGATCTTCAAGATGACCAAAGTTACCACACCTAAAACACTTGAGAATTATTGGTGCCCTTTTTCTAACATTTTCTTTTTCTTTTGATCATGTTTCTCATCACCACTGCTATTTCTAGCTTCTAGACAATCATATGCATAGTGACCATATTTACCCTATTTGAAATACTTAACTGATTTTGTACCTTTGTGCTTTCTTGTGTCCTTGTTCCTTATATCATAGTTTACTTCTTCATCACTGGATGACTCATTACTTGGATCTGACTTCTTACACTTTGTCTTCTTTGTAACTTTGAAGGTTGCTTCTTTCTGAGGAATAGACTCCTCTTTTATTCTCATCTCAAAATTTGTGAGAGTTCCATGTAACTCATCCCTTGTCAAAGTTTCTATATCTCTTGTTTCTTATATGGCTGAAATATTTTCACTATACCTCTTAGGAAGTGATCTTAAAAACCTTTTGACAAACATCTAATTCTTCCACTTTAAACCCAATTTCTTGCATGGATTTAACAACCTCATCCACACGAAGTAGGTATGTAGCAATATTTTCTTCATCCTTCATCTTTATGTCTTCAAATTTTTTCTCTTGATTTTGCAATTTTGCCATGTTGACCTTTTTGTCTCCCTTATATATATATTCAAATTATCCCAAATCTCTTTTGTTTATGTGCAATGCATAACTTTTACAAACTTTGATTCACGTAAACCATTTAAGATTCCATTCATTGCCTTTGAATTATTTAGTTATAGGAGCTTACCATATTTATCTGTAGGTGGAGTAGCTAGCAGTATGCACCCATCCTCAACTACTTGCCATATACCATTCCCTAGTGACATTAGGTAAACCTTCATTCTTACATTCTAGAATGCATAATTTTTCCCATTGAACAATGGTGTCTTATTCCCTGAAGATCCACTCTGAGAATCCATTTGTGTTCCTATAAGCTTTTCCTTCAAGTTGTTAAACTCTTCTAAAGAAACCCGCTCTGATACCGATTGAAGAAAATAATCTTATACTGAGATGGGGGTGAATAGTATAAGATCACATTTTACTTTTATTTCTCAAACAAAAATATCCAATATATCAATGGCAATATCAACAACAATCTTTTTCACTCCAATATTGCATTTCACAACATTTAATCCAACAATATTTCACTCAGGAATATGTGCCCATACCTTTTATTTTGATGGAGATATATCTTCAAAACCTGTCTTAACCACAATCAAATCTTCTCTGCCAATTTTAAAGTTAGGTAACAACAATCTTTCTCAAAATATCCTTGCAAATATTTCCCAATAATTATTTTACCATACAAAAATAACAAGTCCCAAATACACCTTATAATATCTACACTTTCAAATATAAGACAACAATTTTATTAAAGGAAAACAAACACAATAATCTCCTTTATGCACCTTATTTCTCCTCTCAAAATAATTAACACAACATAGCTTTATCTCAAAATATAAAATATAATTTCCTTTGCAAACCTTATAACTCCTATCTTATAGAATAAATTCTAACCACCAAAATTAAAATAAAATATTTTAATTTTCTTACACCTTATATCTCCCTTAAAAAACTCACAAGCTATCCTTTCAAATTTCACGCAACCCTTTAAAGCAAATTTTTGGATATCAAAAACCTTTGAAAAATAAAATCATAAATTGCATACCTTTTATTTTAACTCTGCCCAAAAATATTTCCAGCCAAATTCGAACTCACAACCTTGCTTCCTCAACACCCTAGCCCAACGTTAGGCCATCGGTTGGGCTATGCGCCACACAAAAATCAAGAGCGCACAATTTATGTTTTATTCCTTAACTCCTTTTCCCTTTAGCATGAAAACCAAAAATGATTCTCCTTGCAAAGCACAACGACATGAATCGAACCCACGTCCTTGCCCTCACAATGCTTTTGCTTGGCCTCAACTACCACCTGTGCTAACACCGCTGGTGGAACTTCTTCCCACAACACTTGCACTTAACCCTTGTCTTTTCCTCAATATTAAATGTGAATTCTCTCTTCTATCATTACGAGGCAGCGCAAGAAATCTATTTGCATAGCATTCGAATATCAATGTTAGGGGAAAATAATGAAGATTATTTCCCCTTTAAATATGTTTGCATTTTTGTCCTTAAATGTCGGCCCAACATTCGATTTTTGAAATTCGAATTTAGATTTAAATATTAAATTTAAAAACCTTTTCCACCCATTATTTATTTAAATTAAAATTTTAACCATGGGTTGAAATATTTTAATAAATTAAATTAAATCCTTTGCAAGTTGCTTAATAGGTTTTTTAAGGATAAATTATTTTAATAATTCCTTGGACCCAGTTTACTTCACCTCACCATTTTTTTTGATAATATTAAATAATATAATATTATTATTTATGAAAGCACGAGATTCCGAAAGAAAAAGGAAAGACTAAACAAAATTGCATTAAAAGGAAAGAACACAAATGAATGAACACAAGATATAAAAGCAATATAAAATACGGCCCTTTTTATTGATATTCTTTCAGTAATGTGTTACAATACGTCTCCTTCCTTTTTAGGGGATAGGAGAGCGTTAAATGTTGGTCTTTTACAACTTGTTTCAGAATTCCTCCTTCCGCGTGCCCACATATAAGATGGGCGAACCAAAACGTTGCCGTCGCTTGTGTTGGTAAAAGTAGATTCCTCGTTGCTCCTCTAATGCTGAAAATCTGCGTTCAAAGAAACAAACAAAGAATCAGTAGCACCTGTGTATGAAAAATAAAAGAACGAATATGAAAGGTTACCGTAAAAGATAAATGTAATGATGGTTAAAATGAGTCCAAATAAACTGAAAACTTGACAGAAGCATAAATACGTAACTAATAAAATGCTGCAAAAGAAACAGTCACCAAGTTCGACGTAGATCGGTATTCATTTCGGGGAAGGACGAATAAACCTGCAACAGACTGGTATTCGTCCCGGGGTGAAACGAGTAAACCTGCAGCAACTGGTATTCGTTCCTGGGTGAAACGAGTAAACCTGCAATAAGGCAGGGGATGCCCGAAGGCAAACCACCCGTCGGTTGAGATTTTGTTTCGACACCAATCCGCTTGGGATGAGTCCAAAACCTGTTGTGATGCGTTGTCGATGAATTGATAGGATAATGTAGTCAGAAAATCGGGTGTACGAATCGTAAGTCGGTAAAATAGCAGCACTTCGTTGCTCAAATGCTCCTTTTTCTGTCCATCTTTTTGGGTGAAGAAATTCACCATTTTATAGACCCAAGGGGTCTCTTGAATTAACATGCAAAAGTGCTAGTTTGCATGAATGCTTTTTCCTGTGAAGAGAAGACTTCTCCTTGATCAAGGATTTCATAACTGCTTCTGTAACTGCTTTTGCATGCTCAAAAGAACCTACTCACACTCCCATGCAATGAAGGGCGAGTTAAGTAGCTAATTTGAGTTGTCATGAAAAAGCCCACTCTCACTCCCATGCAATGAATGGAGAGTCAAGTGGCAGATCCGAGTTGTCCTGAAAAACTCACTCTCATTCCCATGCGGTGAATGGAGAGTCAAGTGGCAGATCCGAGTTGTCTTGTGCCGAGGCTTGACTTTCTGCCAGTCAAACTTGGTATTCGTCCCACCCCGAAATGAGCGCTGGAATTCGTTCCTGGGTAGAACGAGTACCAGTCTGTACTCGTTTCGGGGTGGAGCGAATAACTAGCAAAGTACCTAAAAGGTGCCAAATTGATTTTTGACTTGCAAAACTACTGTGCGAGTGGTTAAAACCACTGTTTAACCTCTGTGGGCTGCCCTGGGGGCTATTTGTGTCAATGCGATCAGCGCTTGTTGTCACGTAATCGGATTGGTGCTGTTTTGGTGTCTACAGATGCCCCTTTTTGGGAAGCGCTGTGCAAGGCGCAGCGCCGAGCAAAAATAAATAACCAAAGCACTAATGATTAGGGTCTCTTAGTAACCTAACCAACTCTTGATGCCCCAAGTATGGAAAGGGCATGCATTCTTGAATCCTTGCTTCTGACGAGCTAAGGAACTTAAATCAAGTATTAACCTGGTTCGGTGAGGTGTTACTTGAGCTTGGACATTGATCAGTCATGAATAGGCAAAGGGCGCAACCTTTTGTCTGTGGGAACCTTGAGTTCATGATTCATGAATGCCAAGTGTTTGATCAGTTTGTGATGATTGCTTGTTTGCTGCCCCAAGCAGGAGCGTGATTGTCTTTGTCAATGATCCTTTGAATGCGTGTCATTACCATGATTGGGTATATTGTTGTTGATTGGCAACTAAGTGTGACTACCCCCTCAAGCGACGAATCGATGAGGGAGTGACCGACATGAGAAAAGCGACGAGTCGCTTGACCCAAGATGACTTAGGTAAGGGTGCCTTCAGTTGTTTAGCATTGAATGCTTGAGCAGTTTCCCGATTTTTGAACCAGTTTTTGGTGGGGGTAAACCCATTTTGCGACGCCATAAGGAGAAAACATTGTCAAAAATCCGATCTCCCGAGGAGCAGTCCGGCCATGGTAGCCTTCTTAGGGATAGAGATAAGGATAATGTAAACCCCGACATCTTTTTTTTTTTTATGCCAAGAGATTAAGTACAAGAGCACTTTTGTCTGGCAATTTTTAGTGGTTTTGTTGTGGTGCATTTTTCAATTTTTATATTTTGTTGGTTTTGATTTTTTTTTTTTTTTTGGTATTCGTTCCGGGGTGGGACGAACTCCATGCTGGTATTCGTCCTGGGGTGGGACGAGCGCTCTTTCGAGGAAAAAGCGCTCGTCCCAGGCAGGAACGAATTCCAACGGATAAAAAATATAAAAGTGCAAAAATGACGGGTTGGGTTCATTTGGATGTGACTTCGATTGCGATTTGGAGCTCTGAGGAGGAGGAGGGAGATTTTCTGACGCGAAGCGCTGCCGAATTTTCTAGCCACCATGAGTGCACAGACCGGGTCGTCAAGCGGTGGAGCCGAGGCGAGACCAGTAAGTGCACTATCTCCTCGAGTTTTAATTTGGAAAAAGTGCAATTTGTTTTTATTGTGTTTTTCTTTGGTTTAAGACATGGAACCCTAATTAATTAATTAAAAGGTGAATGAATGGATTTAAAGACCATGAAACAAAATGAAACGTGTATGCAAACCGATGGAAACCTAGATGGAAAACCGTGGAATAAACCTAAATGAAACTTAGAGTAACACCTTAGGGTAACCATGATTACAAAAATGTTTTTTATGTGAATGGTAAAACTTAGGTCGAAACCGTAGGTAAACCATGTCACTTTTTTTTTTTTATGATGAAACAGAGTAAAAAACAATGGAATTTTTTTTTGTTGGAATGGTAAACTTAGGTCAAAACCGTAGGTAAACCATATCAAATTTTTTTTGTTTTTATGAAATGCAAGATGAAAACTTGATGAATTTTTTTTTTTAATGGTAAACTGAAAATTTAAAAAAAAGTAAAACATAAACCATCTCAATATTTTGTTTTTAAACTAACCCTAGATTAAAAATTGCTAAATTTTTTTTGTTGAATGGTTTAAACTTAAGTTAAACTATCAATAAACCATTGCAGTTTTTGTGTTTTCGAAATTTGTTAGTTCAAAGTACAACTTTGTTTTTGTCAGTTAATACTAGAATTAAAAACTCTAGAAAACTATTTTTTTTTTGTTTTTAGAACTTTTATACTAGAAGTAAAAACTCTAGAAAACTATTTTTATTGGTGATTTGATGCATGTTTTTATTTTCTGTGATGTGCAGGTGGTGAAGAGTCGATACCGGGTACCGACTATTTTTTTGAGTGCCCGAGAGGCGTTGAGTGCGGAGGACTGGGAGTGGCTTGATGCCTTAGGGCTCAAGCATGTGACGCGATTGGAAGCAGTTGTTGGGGATCGGGCGTACTTGACAGCTTTGATCAGCCTATGGGATGTTCGGACGAACACCTTCCATCTTTCGACAGGGGAGATGACAGTCACCTTAGAGGACGTGTATCGGATTCTCTGGATTTCGATAGACGGGGTTCCCATCCGGACGACGCCACGAGGCCAGAGGACGGTTGTACTGACCCGATGTTTTGGACACGGGGAGGATGTGGATGGGATGAGCTCAGTGGAGAAGGCTGAGGAGGATTTTCAGATTGGTGGGATCCTAGTGCGGTGGTGGTATGAGAGGAGGGTGTTGGGAGTGAGGCATGCACTACTTATGAGCCTCATTTCCAACATGTTGTTGCCCGACTCCTCGGGGGCGAGGTTCCCATGGAACCTACTGGAGGTGGTGTGGCAGTTAGTGGATTGTCCTGTGACAGAGCCGATGATCATGAGATGGGGCCAGACGTTGTTGGCTCAACTATATGATGAGTTGTATGAGGTCCGTTGTCGAAAGCGAAAGGGGATTGGCTGTAGTTACTTATTGCAGTGTTGGGCCTGGCAGCATATAGCCGTAGAGCGACCACGAGGGCTACCCTGGACTACACGGGTTGACATGGTGGATAGAGACATTGGTTATGGTGCTTTATGGTATCGATCTGAGGAGCGGGGGTAGAGTCGACGGTTCGCGGGAGACGTGGACCATTACGTAGATGCATTGGCATGACTGACTCCAGGAGATGTGGTGTGGAGGCCATATCGGGATTGTCCCGCATGGCCGGAGGCTGATGAGTGGCTTCGACGGGTCCGAAGGGGGAGGTGGGTCATTGGACGACATGGGACAGAGCAGGAGTACTTCCATTATCTCCGAGTGACACGACAGTTTGGGGTATGCCAGGGGTTGCCTGGGGAGCCCGTAGTCTATCGACGTCGGAGCGATGAGAGGACTCTAGCTGCGTCGATCCTCGAGCCGCTAGGTGAGGAGGCGGATACAGTACTGGACACTCCAGACATGGATGACATCGGAGTTACTATCGAGTACGAGGAGTGGTGGACGCTCCGACGATGGCGAGGGGAGGGGCCATTGGGAGGGGATGAGGCAACGGTAGGCGGAGAGGATGCAGAGGCACCAGGAGGGGGTTGGGGAGCTCCTGTTGATGTGGAGATGGTGGAGGTGGCAGATGCGGGAGAGGACTTTGGTGAGGAGCAGCCAGAGATGCAGGATGCTCCAGAGCAGGTCGGTGCGCCAGAGAGGCCGACGCAGCCGACCGTGCCAGGGGATACAGAGGCGGGGTTGCATGCGAAGGTAGCACGATTGATGGAGGTAGTGCAGAGGTGAGATCAGGAGCTTGGGGATGCACTACGGGAGAGGGATCTCCTATGGGCATAGTTGGGGCAGTGCGAGGCTAACCTTGTGACATACTGTCAACGGGCGAGGGACTTGGAGCGACAGTGGGATGAGCTGGAGGATGAGGTTATCCACCTTGGTGGGCAAGTGCCTGCATTCTCTGGAGGTGGATCATCACGATGCTCGAGAGGGAGCGACATGGAGCAGACAACATCCTCTCAGTGGAGGCGACGGGATGAGGGAGAGGCCAGCGGGCATGGTGCGAGGGCGAGCAGTAGCCACCCTGAGAGGTCTCAGAGGTCCCGCACCATGGGGGGTAGTTCCCGTCGCACCGATCCTGCGTGATCATGGTGGACGATGCCCTAGACTTGGGGATTTTGTTGTATGATTGTGGGGTCAGAGGACCAGTTTTGTAGCCTACGGGCAATTTTGTTATGATATATATATATAGATGACTCTTTTTGGTGTTTATACACTTTTCATGATTTATGTTTATGTACATGTTTTTACATTAATGTATGCATATGCGATTATGAATGCAATGGTTCTAATTTGTATGATGAATGCCAATGAAATAAATAAAATGAGTTGTTTATGTTTTGTCATTGGCACCATAGACTGTGCAAGATTTGACTGACTTGCTATATGAATGGGATGACTTTATGGAATGATTGTGCATGTGAAAACTTTGTTTTTGTATTTTGCATATATTTTGATGATGATGTATGGAATGAAATGTACCAGTTGTTTGAAAATGTAGTTAAGCTTTTCTGAGATTCAGATATTTTAACTAACTAGCCAAGACTGTACATTTATCTCGCAAGACTTTTGAACAAGGTCTAAATCCGACTTGAATTTAACCAAGTTATTTCACATCCCTGTGTGTGCAATTGAGTTCGTTGATGTGGTATTTGTCGGGATACCGCCGAGTGCAGATAGGCTATCAACCAAACCTGTATCGAGGATCACCTAATTAGCTCCACTAACTCCGTTGTTGTATTTAGCAAGATTAATCCACGTGACAATCTAAGGTACCATAAGCTAGCTCATCCACATGCAAACATTGGTCTACGCACATGCAAAGCTAATGTGACAGACATATCGTCATGCGGGTAGGATACCACCATTGCCAGGTAGGCTATCAACCAAACTTGTAATGAGGATCACCTAGATGGTTTTCGAATGCTGAGAATTCCAGGGATTCAAGTTCAGGTTATTTGTTGGCTGAATGATTTGGGAGACTTGCTCGTCTATATAGTGATGAAAATCATTGTTTATTTTTTTATTTATTTTTTTTTTTGAGCAAGGATTTTGAATAGTGGTGATAACCACTATTATTTGATTTTGTATTTTGAGCTTTGTAAGTTTGAGCTTGTGAATGACCTTGATCCTGTTGGCCTTGGGGATGACTACCCATCCTGTTCAAGGACGTGTAGTACGAATCCTTATGACTTTGGGAACAAAGGGGAAAATGGAGATTATGAAGTAAGGGCATTGATCTTTTAGGCCTTGGGGATGACTACCCATCCTGGTTAGGGGCGGATAGTACGAATCCTTACAACTTTGAGACCAAAGGTGAATGGAAAGGGTTGTGATGATGGTTTGTTGGAATTTAGTTTGTGAATGGCATTGATCCTTTTAGGTCTTGGGGATGACTACCCATCCTTGGCAGGGACGTGTAGTACGAATCCTTACAACTTTGGGGACCAACAATGATTGGGATTTGGTAGTGGTGAAAACCACTATTTATGAAGGTGAATGGATAGGGAAGAGCTCGTCCTTTTGTCAATTCTCAGCATTCTAGAACCATTCGCACAGGGGGATGAACAAGCTAATCTTTCACCGATGGTACCCTAGACTGCTTTGTAGGTTTCTCTTGCGTTCACACAACTTAGGAATTATTTTATGTGTGTTAAATTGTGTAGGGATGTTACGTAACAAGGCGTGATCCAAGTAAAACTTTCTCGTGTAAAAAGTTGTTTAACTGTGTACCATGTTTGGCTAGAAATTTAAAGACAGCTGAATGACGAAAACCCTATATACATTAGGAGACAACTGACTATGCTAAAAATGAAGTGGGGTGATGCGAGATGTATGCATTTATGAAAATTGATTTGATGTGGAAAATGATGGGATTGCCAAGTAATGACAGTCTATGGTGTTGTTGACTTGTATGACCTAGCAAAGGTATGCAATGTATGGATGGGATGCCTAATGCAACCTATATTTTTGTATTTTTGATGTTTTTATGAGTATGCATGAAATTGAAATGCAATTGTTTTTGTGATTTTTGATGATTGTATTGTTTTTATGAATATGCATGGAATTGAAATGCAATTGTTTTTGTGATTTTTGATGATTGTATTGTTTTTGTTTATTTTTGAATATTTATTTTGACCAAGCAGTTATGGTAACGCTTGGAGCTTTTGGTGTTGACCAAAGGGTTTATGGATACCTTTGGAGCATTTTGGGGGTGACCAAGCGAGTATGAGAATCCTTGGAGCGTTTGGCTTGACCAAAGGGTTGAGAGATACCTTTTGGGGCATTTTAAGGTTGACCAAGCGATTGTGGAAATCCTTGGAGCTTTTGGCTTGACCAAAGGGTTTATAGATACCTTTGGCATTAGTTACCAACAAAAACCTTAGCTTTTTTACAAAGGGTTTATGGACACCTTTGGGCATTTAGGGTTGACCAAGCGATTATGAAAATCCTTGGAGCTTTTGGCTTGACCAAAGGGTTTATAGACACCTTTGGAGCATTTTGAGTTGACCAAGGGGGGGGGGGGGGCGATTGATTGAAATCCTTGGAGCTTTTGGTTGACCAAAGGGTTTATGGACACCTTTGGAGCATTTTGAGATTGACCAAGCGATTGTGGAAATCCTTGGAGCTTTTGGGTTGACCAAAGGGTTTATGGACACCTTTGGGGCATTTTGAGGTTGACCAAGCGATTGTGGAAATCCTTGGAGCTTTTGGGTTGACCAAAGGGTTTATGGACTTTACCTTTGGAGCATTTTGGGATTGACCAAGCGATTGTGGAAATCCTTGGAGCTTTTGGGTTGACCAAAGGGTTTATGGACACCTTTGGAGCATTTTGAGATTGACCAAGCGATTGTGGAAATCCTTGGAGCTTTTGGGTTGACCAAAGGGTTTATGGACACCTTTGGAGCATTTTGAGGTTGACCAAGCGATTGTGGAAATCCTTGGAGCTTTTGGGTTGACCAAAGGGTTTATGGACACCTTTGGAGCATTTTGAGGTTGACCAAGCGATTGTGGAAATCCTTGGAGCTTTTGGTTGGACTATGGCTCTCTAAATGTGGAATGGCCTCAAATGAATGATGTTCAAGGGTTCGAGCTCCTTGATTCCTTCAAGGGAGGCAAGCCGGTAAGTTCCAGGTCCAATGCGACTATCAATCACATAAGGACCTAACCAGTTTGCTGCAAACTTGTCCCTCAAATGGGACGGTAAATTAGAATTCTGTTGGTTTTCTTTTAAGACCAAGTCACCAACCTGAAATTCCCTCAAGTGGACCTTCATGTTGTATGCTTTCTTAAGTCGCTCTTGATAGATACGCAAATGCTCGAGAGCATTGACGCGTCGTTCGTCAAGCAACGTAAGTTGATCTAACCGGGCCTGCCGTGCAGTGTCATCATCGATGAACTCTTGCATTGAAATGCGCAGCGAAGGGATTTCCAACTCAAGAGGCATGACTGCCTCGGAGCCATACACCAACGAAAATGGAGTTGCCCTAGTGGGCGTCCGGATGTTGGTGCGATAAGCCCAGAGGGCAAGCGGGATCTGAATGTGCCAATCCTTATGATTATCTACGATAGTCTTTTTGAGGATGGCGATGAGCATTTTGTTGGACGCCTCTGCTTGCCCATTCGCCTACGGATAATAGGGTGTTGAAAAGCTGTGCTGAATTTTGTACTTTGTGGTCAAAGCACGCACATCTTTATTCTTGAATGGTGTCCCATTATCTGACAGGATCTTGGATGGAATACCAAAATGACATATGATATTATGCAAAATAAACTCCGCAATGCGGGTTCCAGTCGTAGAGGTTAACGAAATTGCTTCCACCCACTTGGTAAAATACTCTGTGGCTGTAATGATAAATGTGTGATGCCCCGACGACGCAGGGGAGATCTTTTCGATTAGATCAAAGCCCCACTATGAAAAAGGCCAAGCCGATTGGATCGGTTGCAAGGCCTGAGAAGGTACGTGTGTCAAATTGGCATGATGTTGACACTTCATGCACTTCTTCACATATGCGCAACAATCTCGCTCTAAAGATGGCCAATAATAACCCATGCAGAGAATGCGCTTTGCGATGGCCATACCACTGAAGTGGCCACCACATGTACCATCGTGTGCTTGGGTGATCGCCCAAGCGGACTCTTGCTGGTCCAAGCAACGAAGGAGGATTCCTTCATAGTTTCGACGATACAAAATGTCTCCTAACAAGACATGTTTTGCCGCTTTCTATTTGAATGATCTTTTCGTGGCTGGTGTCAATCCAAGTGGGAGAGTACCTAGCTTGAGGTAATCCCTTATGGGTGTGTACCAATCTTGCTGATCAAAAACCTCGATGGTATGAACAACCAATCCCTCTTGAAGTGCATCCCTAACAAAAGTTGAGCGGGAAAGAACTTGTAAAAATAGCGTTGTATTGCTATTAAGAGGGGTAGGGGAGAACAAGGACCCCCAATTGGCTTGAGTCAAACAATCTTGGATTCGAGAAAACCTATCCGTAGATGGTTCAATCTGGATCAAGTGGATTCCTGGCGTGAGGTCAGAGCTTGCACGCTCCATCGCAGGTTGCGATAATGTCTTGACCTGAATGGTTGTCATCTCATCGGAAGGGTCTTGCGGGATTAGGGACCCCAAGGAGGCCATAGTATCCGCAAAATGATTCGATGATCGAGGGAGTGCCTCAATGTCATACCATTCAAGTTGTGCCAGGAATTTGTCCACAAGGGCTTTATAGGCCTGCAAAACTGGACATTTACATTGGAATATCCCCTTTACTTGATTGACAATTAACAACGAATCACCAAAGATGTTCAATCGTTTAATGTTCATGGTGATTGTCGTCTGAAGACCTATGAGCAAGGCTTCATATTCTGCATTGTTATTGGTGCACGGGAAGTCTAATTTAAATGACAAAGGCATTGGAGCCCCTTGTGGAGTGAAGAATACAATTCTCGCACCACCCCCTTGCTCACACTTAGAACCATCGAAGAATAGGGTTATGTCAGCCTGTGACTTAGGCTCATCGAGATCTGGCGATTCTGAGACATGGAAGACCCCATCATTAGGTAGTTCGAAGGTCGGAGGCTGATCGTCTTCAAGAGGAGCCTCTGCTAGTTGATCGGCGATGACTTGACCTTTTATGGATTTTTGTCCAATGAATTCTATGTCAAACTCCATCAACAACATGATCCATTTCGCCGTGCGGCTACTATGATAAGTACGACTCATCATGTATCGCAATGGATTCTCCTTAGACACAACATACGTCTTATTACTAAGCATGTAGTGGCGTAGCCTTTTGGTAGCAAACACCACTGCCAAGCAGAGCTTTTCAACGTATGCATAGTTAAGTTCATAACTGACCAGGGTGCGGCTAAGATAATATGTAGCCTGTTCTTTATGAAGTTCATTTCTCTGGGACAACATGGCGCCCAGTGCCACCTCAGTAGCGGAGATGTATAAATAGAATGGCACTCCTGGTCTAGGTGGTGCCAATACTAGCGGTGAAGCCAAGTACTATTTAATATCATCAAAGGCTGACTGGCACTCGTCATCCCAATGGAATGCTACCCCCTTGTGCAATAATTTATTCATGGGTCGGCACTTGTCAGATAACTGCGCTATGAAGCGTTTGATCGACGTGACCTTCCCCTGTAGACTTCTGAGCTGCTTGATGGTAGTTGGGGGGAGCATTTCAAGGATTGCCTTGACTTTGTTGGGGTCCACCTCGATTCCTCGTTTGGAGACTATGAAACCCAAGAGCTTTCCAGAGGTGACGCCAAAGACGCACTTCTTGGGGTTTAGTCTGACTTTATGCTCAATGAGGCGATCAAGGACCTTGCTCAAGTCACTGAGGTGATCTGGGCGCAAAAGAGATTTGGCCAACAAATCATCCATGTAATCTTCCAAAATGTTGTGCATGTAGTCATGAAAGATGTACGTCATGGCACGTTGGTAGGTGGCTCTGGCATTTTTAAGGCCAAAAGGCATGACCTTATAACAAAATGTCCCCCAAGGCATTGTGAATGCCATTTTTAGTTGGTCCTCAGGATTGATACGAATTTGATTGTATCCTGAGAAACCATCCATAAGGGAAAGCATTTCGTGGCCCATTGTAGCGTCTACCAACGCGTCGATGCTTGGCAAGGGAAAATCATCCTTAGGACTCGCTTTATTAAGATCTCGAAAATCGGTGCATATGCGAATCCTCCCGTCGGGCTTCTTGACGGGAACCATGTTAGACAACCATGGCGGATAATCCACACAGATGACAAACTGTGCATCCAACAACTTTTGTAACTCATCTTTTACCATTAAGGCCACTGTTGGGTGCATCTTGCGTAGTTTTTGCTTTACTGGCTTGATTGTCGGGTCAAGCGTTAAATTATGCGTGACTAGCTATGGGTCCAGTCCCGGCATATCCTTGTATGACCATGCAAAAACCTCCTTCTTCTCCTTGAGAAGGGCAACATAATCGGCTTGCTCTTCGGGGGAGAGACTTACCCCCAACTTGAGAATCCATGGATTCATTGGATCTGTGTCGATGTCTACGTCAGTCGTTGCCTCGATCGACATGTGGGATCCGTCCTCCAACTGATGTGGAGTTGGGATAAGATGGATATCGTTTGCTGAATTAAGATCATCATTAGGAACGTCAAGTTCCTCTTCAGCATGGAAGACATCCTGAGTCTATCCGGGAGTGAAATGAAACATCCCACCGCAAGGCCAGTACTCTGATGGGGATGGTGGTGTGTTAGCGCGATCCCAATCTATAGCTTCTATGTCTAGATGCAATAACCGTGTTGGGTCGGCTGGATCATGGATGGGGGCGGTCAAGTCAATGGAGATCATGTTGATGAAATGATTGTAACCTCCATTACCGCAAGTGTGATAACTCTGACACTCGGGATGTTCTTGATGCTGTGGGTCTGGCTTTGTAGGCACTGGCACAAAGGGATCGGCCCTATGCGTGGACATGCAAACAGGGTCTGCCCTAGGCACTGATGGTTTGATAGGGTCTCCAGGTGGAAGATGCTCTCTGTGTACCTGGAGTGGTGGGTGCAGTAATTGCTATAACTGCATCGGGTTGAGGTGCCACCTATGTCTTGGACCTATGTGTAAATGTTCAAACATGTCATCTACGTCCAAAGGATCTTGCTGTTGCATTTGTCGCATGTGGTTAAGATAGGCCATCTCGGTTTCATCTTCGTAATCACTGTCCGAGATCCACAGGCCTTCATTGGCTCCAATAACTACGTGAATCTCTGCTCTCGGTGGGAGGACCGGATTGTCTTGAAGTGGTCTGTGCTCAACTGGAGCAGCCAATGGGAACATTGTCAGAAAGTGTTCCTGATCATCATTCATGGGATATTCTTGTGAATGATTATACTCCGACTCATCTTCGGAAGACCCTTCTGAGTCTTGTCCATATTCCCCTTGTGGGTGAGTCCTTGAGGTTTCTCCTTGTTCGGCCGAAGGGAAAAGGTTGTTGAGGTCAACAAGGTTGTTTATTTGTAATGGGAAATAATCCCCCAATGTATAAGTTGTATTTGGATTGGCATATGGATCTGATGCCAACCCATCCTTGTTGCCTATCCCTAGGCCTTGCATGTTTTCAACCAAGATGTCGAGGGGCAAAGGGTGATTAAACCCTACTCCTGACTTGTCATAAGGCATTTGGTATCTTGGTTGACACAAAACATGCACTCCTTGTTCATACCTACCCAACCCATATCCATGCCAATTGCATTGGCTAAGATATCTTAATGCGAAGTCTGGGTTAGACAGATAATTAACATCCTCCACAAAGGGCTCTTCATCTTCTTCTTCTTGTAAGGAAGGTTCAACGCCATTATCCAGGCCCCCAAAAATGAAGTTTGTCTGATTAGGTGGGTAGCCTAGAGGCACCACAGAACCGATAGGGAGTCTAGGTCTCCCCATGTCCTGCATAGACTCAAGGGTTGGCGTTGCTACAACATTGCGCATGATATACTCCCCTATGCCTGTGTTAGACATCTCAACAGTAATTGTTGGCGATTGAGGGGGAGAAAATGGAAGTCCTTCTGGAGTCCACTCCATGTCGGGTGGACTAGAGGTCTCAACTTCCTTTCTATTAGGTATCTCTTCAGTAGAAATGTTTGAAACCGAAGGTGACACTTCTTCCATGGGTTGCTTGCCCTTATCTTTCTTTGTGGCCACCATAGGTGGCACCGTTGAGGAAAGACCAGCCGATGAAGATGAACTGGGCTGAGGATCCAAGGGCTTTGACAATGGAGATGCCTGCGAAGTCGAACCCTGCTTAGATGGATTCAATTGGAAATCCACATGCGTTGATGGGAGGGTCGACTACGGCATTAATTGCATCGAGTTGCAATATTTGAAAGGTTCCAGGTCTACGGGAACCACATGCACTTCCCCTCCAAAGGTGTACTTGAGACACTGGTGCGCTATCGAAGGGACACACTTCATGTCCCTGATCCATGGGCGGCCCAACAAGATGTTGTAAGCCATCTCACCCTCCAAGATATGGCACAATGTAGGAATTGTCTTTTGTCCCACTTGAATGGGTAGGACAATTGTGCCAACAGTTGAGCATATTGCATCATTGAATGCTCGCAATGTATATGTGGAGGCTACTATGTGAGATGCAGGCAACTTCAAGTGCTTTAGCACCGCTGTTGTGATGATATTACTGGACGAACCAGTGTCTACCAACACTCTTTTGTATGGAATCCCGTTGACCCGCGCGATGACGTGCAGGGGTGGATCCGCCATATCACCAGTTACTGATTTGATCTCATCATCTCTGAAGGTGATAACTGGTTCAGTGCACCTTTGGACGTGCCCCACGAAATTGTTGAAAGCATTTGCCTCGTGGGGCTGCAACTCGATGGCTTTTAAGATATCCATTAAAGCTTCTCGATGAGGTGGCGATTGTTGTATAAGCTCATAAATGGAAAGCCTAGCTGACGTGGTCCGCAAGCTTTGGGTAAGCTTGCTTCGAATCATGACCACTGGTCTAGGCGGAGGAGAGTGTTGTTGAGGTGGTAACATTGTTGGTACCTCTCCTGTAGCTACCGCGGGGGCAACTGTACTTGGATGCCTCTTATTTCGAGTCACTATGCTAATCATGCCAACATATCCTTGCATAGGACAATCTTGTGTGACTTCATTGACTGGGACATGCTTTGTTTGTGTATCATGGGCTGGTAGAGGATCTCTAAAAATGCCCATCTGTTGGTTGCCTGGTGCTACGGGATTGTCCACTACCAATGTATTGTTGTCAATGAGATCTTGCACTAAACCTTTGAATGTCCAACAGGCGTTAAGGTCATGCCCTTTCCATCTGTGGAACCTACAGTAGAGATCCTCTCTATACCCTTTAGGCTTTGGCGCATTAGGATCTATCATTTTAATCTCTGGCAGATTAATCAAGTTTGCCGCTGACAAACGGTCAAACAAGGAGTCCCTGGACTCGGTGTATGGTGTAAATTGCCGCCTAGGGCGACGCTGCTGATTGTGGTCTTGTTTTTTATTGTCTCTCTCATAGTTGTTGGGAGGCACTGCCTGATAATTAGCCTTTGGAGGCTGTGTTGTTTGGGCAGGCTTAGGGACGTTGATAGCAACTTGATTGACCACGGCGGGTTTCTGTTGCGTTGTCCCTGTCTTGCTGTTATTCTTAGTCCATTCTTTCTTTTTTGGCTTAGCAATTTCACCATCTTGAATTTTGATCTCTTCAATAATCCTGGCCTGTGCCAGGGCTTCTTCTAGAGTGGCATATTGCTGCAGCTGCAATAGCACAGAGATCGACCTCAAACAGCTTTTGGAGAACATTTGTGTGAGGTCGGACATAGGAGGGAGGTAAGGCAGCTTTGAAAGCAAAGCCCTCCACCGGTTCCCATAGGCCGCTATAGATTCCTCTTCATACTGCTTGAGGCTTGCTAGGTCACTAAGTGATGCCTTCTTCTTGGTGTTGAAGGCAAAGCGTTCGAGGAACGCATCCACTAACTGATCTAGATTGCAAATGCTATGCTTTGGTAAGTGGGTGAACCAATCCGAGGCAGGGCCTGCGAACGTGGTTATGAATGTTCTTAATAACAAAGCATCATTATCCTGAATGCCGAAGCATTGGCTCAGGAATCTGGTTACATGCTCTTGAGCGTCCTCCTCTCCTTTAAAGAGTGCCAACTGGGGCAGCTTAAAGTGCTCAGGGTAAGGAGGTGCTGGAACTGATGGATGCACCGGGTGGCTACGGAGTTGACGTAAGGTGGGCCTTTGGGGCCCAGAAGTTTTAATCTCCATAGACTCTAAGCGCTCTAAGAGTGCTTTATAGGCATCCGAAGACTTGATTTCTTCTTCTTGAATTGGTCTCCTCTGAGGGTTGTAGGGAGCTTGAGGCCTATAGGGAGGTGGCTGAATAGCAGCCCCCCTGTCTTGATAAGGCATTTCAGCCCTCTCTTCCTCTTGTTCATACTCCTCATACTCTTCTTGAGGAGTTTTTGGCTGAGGTCTATGAACATAGATAGGTGCCCGCGGAGGGTGCCCATAATGGGTCCTAGGGGTGGCCTCCCGTTCAACTCGAGGAGGTCTCTGGGGCCACACTTGGTATGTTCTATTTTGTGCCAAAGGATCATGCCTCTCAGGCCTCTCATGTCTCTCTATCCTTTGTACTCGAGGAATTGGGACCCGCTCAAGCACATTGTTGTTGAGTAGCTCATCTGCTTGGCGCTGAATGCGCTCCCTTTTAAGGTTATACAAGTGTGCTAGTTGTTGCTGATCTTTCTTAAGCTTTGTGAGCTGCTCTTGATGAGCGACATATCTGGCGTAGGCCAGGTCATTTTGCTCTGCTGTGTTAGGTCTAGGAGGCCTAGATGCCTCACCTATGTGTCTATCCTGGTCATGATGATCCAAGGCCTCTATATGTCGTTTGCCTCTGTCGAGGTTAGCAGCATTGACTCGAGGCTCTTGCCTCAATGGGGAATCTTGATGAAATTTAGGTGCGGAAGCACATCGCTCCTGGGCTGTGTATTGTTCTTGAGGGACATAATGATCATCCTCATATCCTTCCTCATACATGTGAAAAGGGAGGGCTGAATTAATTCGCCCAAGTCTAAGAGCCTTGTGCTCTATAGGTTGCTTGTGACCTCTAACATTGAGGCGCGCTAAAGGAGGGGTGACAAGATCATATGACTCCTCCTTGGGGACCCTAGGCTGTTCTGGCGCTTTAATGCACGGTGGATATTCATACCTAGCCTCTAAGGGTGTTTGCTTTTGAATGTACTCTCCTTGGAAGAGTGTGTGCTCTAAGAGGTTATCCCTTGAAGGGGTGCCTCTATGGTCTCTTTCTGTCATGCCGCGAGCGGGACAGTTTAATGGGGTTTGCCTAAAAGGCGGTATGACCAAATCTCTGGGGCTATATCGGAGGCGACTTGTGCCTCCTTGGACATTCTCCGCAGCGTCTGCCCGTGAGTGGGCTTGACTGCGGGTGAGTACCATGGTAATGACTCTCTACACGCTACGTAGATTTTTATCTTTTGTTTATGATTTTTTTGATTTTTTTTTTTGTTACACTAAGCAGAAATGAACACACACATACACAAACGGTGATTATCTCTTTTAAAGATTAATGGTGTGTCCTAGACTAGTTTTAGTGTGTTTTGATGATTTTGTTTTGTTTTTGAAAGTTTTGAAGAACGTTTAAATGCATAATGAAGGCTCATATAACTCCCATGAATGGTCGCCCCTTCGATATACCATGCCAGGCCGATATACCAACCTCTCTATATACCCGCCCTTACGAGAGGGAGACTATAGGTACGTGAGAGCAGATGGTACGTGGTACGTAGGCGGTACGAAAGGGGGATTGTCCTGTTTATGACACCTACCATAGAAGACTTATCCTCCGTGTCGGGAATCACCCTAGCTACACTCGGTCAGCTTTCGTCAGGATTTACGTCGAGCGACAGTGACAATCGGGGTAAATGGATGCAAAAATCAAGCCAAGGTGGTGATGAACCCACCATTGGTCTTGATCAAGGGCTGGGGTCTTACGACCAGCTCCTTGGTTTAATTTTACCACGTGATGTGTGTGGGGTTCATTTTAATTTATAAAAATGAAACAGGCAAACAAAAGGAAACTTTCCCTAAGCCATATAAAAACTGAAAACCAGAAAACAGAAAACAAAAAACAGAAATTTGACAGAAGCTTGTTAAAAACTCCTACCTCTTCTCTGCCCAAAAGGATGTTTCTGATTTACTGCTCTGAAAAATGCTCAGAACGCTATTCGTTCCTGGGTGAGGCGAATACCAGAACTGTATTCGTTCCAGGGTAAAACGAATGCCTATTCGCCCCTGGGTGAAACGAATCCCAATTCTGTAATCGTCGCAGACCGAAACGAATAACAGTCGAATGCCTAAAAAATAGGTACCTGTAATCAAACAAGCAATTTCAGATCAGAAATCTAACCTAAAAAAAAATAGAGGACAGGGTCCCACCGTGATCGCCATTGAAAGCACGAGATTCCGAAAGAAAAAGGAAAGACTAAACAAAATTGCATTAAAAGGAAAGAACACAAATGAATGAACACAAGATATAAAAGCAATATAAAATACGGCCCTTTTTATTGATATTCTTTTCATAATGTGTGTTACAATACGTCTCCTTCCTTTTTAGGGGATAGGAGAGCGTTAAATGTTGGTCTTTTACAACTTGTTTCAGAATTCCTCCTTCCGCGTGCCCACATATAAGATGGGCGAACCAAAACGTTGCCGTCGCTTGTGTTGGTAAAAGTAGATTCCTCGCTGCTCCTCTAATGCTGAAAATCTGCGTTCAAAGAAACAAACAAAGAATCAGTAGCACCTGTGTATGAAAAATAAAAGAACGAATATGAAAGGTTACCGTAAAAGATAAATGTAATGATGGTTAAAATGAGTCCAAATAAACTAAAAACTTGACAGAAGCATAAATACGTAACTAATAAAATGCTGCAAAAGAAACAGTCACCAAGTTTGACGCAGATCGGTATTCGTTTCGGGGAAGGACGAATAAACCTGCAACAGACTGGTATTCGTCTCGGGGTGAAACGAGTAAACCTGCAGCAACTGGTATTCGTTCCTGGGTGAAACGAGTAAACCTGCAATAAGGCAGGGGATGCCCGAAGGCAAACCACCCATCGGTTGAGATTTTGTTTCGACACCAATCCGCTTGGGATGAGTCCGAAACCTGTTGTGATGCGTTGTCGACGAATTGATAGGATAATGTAGTCAGAAAATCGGGTGTACGAATCGTAAGTCGATAAAACAGCAGCACTTCGTTGCTCAAAATGCTCCTTTTTCTGTCCATATTTTTGGGTGAAGAAATTCACCATTTTATAGACCCAAGGGGTCTCTTGAATTAACATGCAAAAGTGCTAGTTTGCATGAATGCTTTTTCTTGTGAAGAGAAGACTTCTCCTTGATCAAGGATTTCATAACTGCTTCTGTAACTACTTCTGCATGCTCAAACGAACCTACTCACACTCCCATGCAATGAAGGGCGAGTTAAGTAGCTAATTTGAGTTGTCATGAAAAAGCCCACTCTCACTCCCATGCAATGAATGGAGAGTCAAGTGGCAGATCCGGGTTGTCCTGAAAAACTCACTCTCATTCCCATGCGGTGAATGGAGAGTCAAGTGGCAGATCCGAGTTGTCCTGTGCCGAGGCTTGACTTTCTGCCAGTCAAACCTGGTATTCGTCCCACCCCGAAATGAGCGCTGGAATTCGTTCCTGGGTAGAACGAGTACCAGTCTGTACTCGTTTCGGGGTGGAGCGAATAACTAGCAAAGTACCTAAAAGGTGCCAAATTGATTTTTGACTTGCAAAACTGTTGTGCGAGTGGTTAAAACCACTTTTTAACCTCTGTGGGCTGCCCTGGGGGCTGTTTGTGTCAATGCGATCAGCGCTTGTTGTCACGTAATCGGATTGGTGTTGTTTTGGTGTCTACAATTTAATTTGAACTTGCTTCTCCTTCCTTGGGTCTTCAACATTTTAGGCCTTTTTAGGCATATAATATTAAAAATAAATATTATATCCTATTCCTTTTAAAATCCTTCTTGCTTTTGGAAAAACCACTTGATGACCTTAATGATGATGAAACTGAAACAACACTCTCTTGACATCAATGACAACAAAACTACTCAAAATTTCCAACATTAGGTAGCCCATTAAGGCCCCTAATATTCCATGAATAAAATTTTCATTTACAATTCTTGGAAAGAAAACCCCCATTCTTAGATTGGGGGGACTGACAAAATGAATCTAGCTTCAGCTGCTTACCTTTTGTATCCTTTTCCTTTTTGAACTTGAGCTTGGATTGAACTCCATATGCAATATCAGCTTTTGCCTCTCTACTTATTTGAGCTTTATTGGATGGTTTGCCTACCTTCCTTGTAACTCCCATGTCAATCGGGCCCTTGTGCAAGCTTCTAGTTTTAGGACGCAACATCCTTACCCCTGAGGAACCTTCACCAGAGGGGTATTTGATATCGACAGAGGGGAATTTGACATCACCCAAAATTGGGAGGTCCATTTTCAACTCCATATTTTGAGGATATCCCTCTCCCACCTAAGGGTCTTCAAAGCCATATTTCTCAGCCTCTTCCAATTTTAGGCAGTGAAAAAGATTTTTGGAGAAAATCCTTAGGGATTGGAGTCTCAAAAGTTAAATCTTCATTTTTGAGCACTGGTAGGCCAAAATAAGTACTTCTCAAAATCATACACCCTTTTTCATCATCATTTGAAACCATTTGTTGAATATCTTCCTTAATAACTTCCTTCTGACCAGGAGCCTCACCTGAGGGACCTATAGAATCAGATCCCACCTTCTTTCCCAAGAGCTGGTATTGATTTTGCTTTGGATTCATTTTCTCTTAGTTCTTCTTGAAATGGGCCTTCCTATTTTGGATTGGGCATGAGCTAGGGACATGGCCAAACTTATTACAGATGAAACATTTCACTGGTCGATTCTTATATACAATAGGCTAAATCCATGACCTAAACTTCAAAAGCAGATTAATGTGATCCAAATAATTAGCTTTAGGGTCCTCCATAACACACATACAAGCAAATATTAATCTTGATTTGGCCCTAGTTACCGAGTTGATTAGGACTAGCTCACCTATGGCTTTAGCTATGCCTATGAGAATATCAGCATGCAAAAGGTGGAAGGGTAGATCTGGTAATCTAACCCACAATGGAACCAGATTAAGTTTTTGGGTTCTGGGATTAAAATTGGGTCCCCATTTTCGTAGAAAGAGTCCTCGCTTTCCAAAGAACCAAGGCCCTCCACCCAAAATCTTCTTTGAATCCTCCTCACAGTTAAGCTTAATGAGGAAAAAACCATTGGAAGTTGCCACAATGTCTAGAGCTCCCTTAGGCTTCCACTTAACCAGGGCCCAACATCTTATGGCATCAATGTCGGGCCTCCTCCCTTGAAATTTTTCAACCAAGTTCTAAGAACCCTCTTCCATGGTGATGGACAAAAGCTCATTCAGAATCGGTAAAATGTCCTTCGAAGGAAATAGGTCAAAGAGAACTGGTGACTTTCCAACCACAAAACTAAAAGCGGTAACCACAGCATACGAACATGTTATAATCACAATGACACTGAGAGGGGGGGTGAATCAGTGTGTTCTTTAAAAACTTAAAAGCAATTTAGACTTTTAAATAAACAGTAGTAGATTAAAACAGAAATAATAAAAGTACTAAGAGCATCACACATAACACGGCATTTTAACGAGGTTCACCGATGTGGCTACTCCTCAAAAAGGACTGCTTGGACTACCATCCAAATCCAGTCAAATGCAAAGCTCCAACTTTACATAATCATTCACCGGCACCAACTGGTAAGAGGCACCAACCCCTAAGTTTTATCTGCTACAACGGAATGGAGCACCAACTCCAATTTTTCCAGCACCAAGCTGGAAAGAGGCACCAACCCCTTTTTCAAGCTACAACTTGAAGATAATAATAAAAATTGCAGAATGTAAACTTTCACCTCAATTATCACGATCTGCTATTTTTCTGCGATCTGCTGCTTGTCGGCATTCGACTGCTGCTGTGAAAAATGATTCGCACTTTTTCAACCACTCCTCTATATCTCTCCGCGTTCTCTGCTGCAACTTCATAGAAATATCACTTCTACGACCAGCACACTGTCATTTCACACTCGGAACACGACTTATGCATACCGCGTTCTTATCTTCTCTTCGCACCACTCACTCTGCTGCACCCGAACTTCATACACATATATCACATCACGCTGCACATTTTAAACTCGAAGAACCCTTGCTTTTATAGAAGAAATTTTAGAGGCAAACCCTAGAAGAACATTTGGTGAGAAACCCTAGAATTTGTCGATTGCCAAACCCTAAAATCAGTCGGCCCAGTTAACTTTGTCGGCCTCAAACTCTTCTCCACCTTCGTTACCTTCCTGTAGCTTATTGCCATGAAATAGTAACACGTCGGCCCTTTTTAATTTAATTTAATATTCTAATTTAAATTTTTAATAAAATAAAAATTTAAACTAAATATTTAAAATTAAATATCTTCAACTCCGGGGCATCTTTTTCAACAAAACGAAGAGCCAACTTGGGTTTTAAGAAAAACCCATTTCAAGTCTGTTATCCACTGCATCCTTGGATCTGACTTCCTGTGTTGACAACAATGACAATCCTTCTTGCTCAACAATCTCCCCCTTTGGAATTGTTGGCAACACCTGTATACATTTTTGTAACTCTTCTCCCCCTTTGTCAATAATACCAAAGGGCTGCTGCAAACTCTCCCTGTGTCCATCCTCAATCTTCTCAGGCACAGTTTGACTCCCCCTGAGTCCATCCTCACACTTCTCAAGCACAATTTGACTCCCCCTGAGTCCATCCTCAAACACTCAAGTGCTCCCCATGAGAAGGTGATCCCTGTAGCTAGTCACTTCTTAGGAAGTGTGACTACTCCTAATTTGCTTCGAAGATACTCAAATACTTCCTTGGGCAAAGGTTTTGTAAAAATGTCTGCTACGTTACGTAGTTGGGACATAGTCCAATCCGACTTCTCCTTCTGCAACTTTGTCTTTCAAGAAATGATACCTTATAGCAATATGCTTTGTCAGTGAGTGCATTCTTTGGATTCTTAGAAATGTTGATTGCACTTGGTGTTGTCACACTTTAATGATATTGGTTCACTAAAATTAATACCAAGATCTTTCAAGGTCTGTTTCATCCACAAAACTTGTGTGCAACATGTTGTTGCTGCAATATACTCTGCCTCGGCTGTAGATAAAGACACTGACTCTTGCTTCTTACTGTGCCATGCAACCAATCTATCCCCCAAATAGAATGCTCCTCCACTGGTACTCTTCCTGTCATCAACACATCCAGCCCAATCTGCATCTGAATATGATATAAGAGTGAAATCTTTGCCTCTTGGATACCACAATCCATACTCCATGGTGCCTTTGAGATACCGAAAAATCCTTTTAACTACTGTTACATGAGTCTCTTTGGGACTGGCCTGAAATCTGGCTACCATGCACACTTGCTTGCAAAATATCGAGTCCAGTTGCGGTTAAATATAGTAAGCTTCCTATCATTGATCTATACATGGTTTGATCTACGGGTGGAGATTTGTCTTCTTTACTTAACTTACGACTTGTTGTCATGGGAGTCTTGGTGGCTTACTATCCTCCATAGTGAACTTCTTTAACATCTCTTTCACATATTTGATTTGGGAAATGAATATACCTTTCTCATTACGATTAACTTTGTAGTCCCAAAAAATAAGGCAAGTTCACCAATCATTGACATTTCAAATTCATTATGCATCTTGTTTGCTAGGTCTTTACAAGATTCATCTTTGTTGCTACCAAATATGATGTCATCCACATAGACAACAAGAACAATGAGATGCCCATCTTCTATTTTCACATACAGATTGTTGTCCACTAAACCTTTCTTGAATCCCTGTTGAGAGAGATAATTATCTAGCCTAGCATACCATGCCCGTGGTGCTTGTTTTAATCCATACAGTGCCTTCTTTAATCTATAGACAAGGTTAGGATCTTCACTGATTTGAAAGCCATCTGGTTGTTCAATATAGACTTCTTCTTCAAGTTTCCCATTTAAAAATGCAGATTTAACATCCATACGATAAACTACGAAGTTCTTGTAAACTGCTAGTGCCAAAAACATCCTAATAGCTTCTAATCTAGCTATTGGTGCGAAAGTCTCTTCAAAGTCAATCCCTTCGACCTGTGCATAGCCTTTGCAAACCAGTCTTGCTTTATTTCTAATGACCTGACCGTTTTCATTTAACTTGTTGCGAAATATCCATTTAGTGCCGATTACATTCTTGTTTGCAGGTCTAGGTACTAACTCCCAAGTTCTATTCTTTTCAATCTGATCTAACTCTTCATTTATTGCCTTCATCCAGCTGTCATCTTTGCTTGCTTCATCTATGTTTTTGGGCTCAATCTTTGGATAAAAGAGAGTAATTACTTATTACTTTCTTTCTTGTCTGAATGCCAGCTGTGGGATCTCCAATTATTTGGTTTCTAGGATGATTTTTCTGCCAATTGCCCATTCTAAATTTTCTGTTTTCTTGTACCTCTGAGCCATCCGATAAGTTATCTGCATCAGTCGTATCTGTATTTTCTGTGTCATGTACTTCATCTCCTTCAATGACTTCTTCGTAGATTGGATAGTTTTCTTGAAAATTAACTATTTGTTTCCTCCCTTCATCGAATTTAACGTCTGCACTGTCCACAATTTTCTTGAGTCTCTTGTTGTAGCATTTGTAAGCTTTACTGTGTGGAGAATAACCAACAAACACACCTTCATCTGCTCTATCTTCAAACTTTCCAAGATTGTCATCTATTTTTACGATGTAGCACTTACGACCAAATACTTTGAGATGTTTTGTTGTTGCTTTCCTACCAAACCACAGCTCATACGGAGTTTTGCATTCATGAGTTCTTAACATATACTATTACGAATGTATCTTCGTTGTGTGAACTGCTTCTTTCCAGAATCTATCTGCTATTTTGCTTTCTGCCAGCATGGTGCGTGCCATTTCCTGAATTGTTCTATTTTTCCTCTCTGCTACACCATTCTGCTGAGGAGTTCTGGCTGCTGAATATTGTCTCCTGATGCCATATTTTTCACAGTATTCTAAAAATTCATTCGAAATAAATTCTCCTCCTCTATCTGACCGCAAGCATTTAATCCTTTTCCCTATTTCATTCTCTACCAGTTGTCTAAAAGTTTTGAACATTTCAAAGGCTTCTGATTTATCTTTTAAGAAGAATATCCAAGTCATTCTGGAAAAATCATCAATGCACAGCATAAAGTACTTGTCGCCGTTTATGCTTTGAGTCCTCATGGGTCCGCATAAGTCTGTGTGAATAAGTTCCAAAGGCCTGCTAGTGTGATGTTCTTTTGTTTTAAATGAAACTACGGTCTATTTACCCTTCTGACATGAAGCACACATACTATTTGCAGGTTTTTTAATGATTGGAATATCTCTCACTGCTTGTTTAGCGCTAACTCTTACCAGATTATCAAAACTTATGTGTCCAAGCCTCTTATGCCACAACCAGTTCTCTTCTTCTTGTCCCATGAAACACATACCTTCTAAAAATTCTGATAGTGTGTACAGATTGCCAGACGTCCTTGAGCCGGTTGCTATTAATTTCCCGTTCTTTGTTTTTCGACTTCACAACCACTGCTTCTTGAACACCACTTCATGTCCTTTGTCACAGATCTGACTCACACTTAACAGGTTATGTTTCAGACCATCCACATATAGAACTTCTTCTGACTTGATTTTCCCTTCACTTATTTTGACCGATCCTTTACCTATTATTTTGGCTCCATCATTATTGCCGAACTTCACAGAACCACCCTCATATTTTTGAAGATTTTCAAATTTTTGTCTATCACCTGTCATATGACTTGAGCGACCACTATCAAGAATCCACGGTACATATTTATTACGAGCTCTAAAATTAGTCTGCACTATTAAGGATTCTGTTCTTTCTGAGATTATTTCTTTTGTTTCCATTCTGTCTTAACTATGTTGTTGGGTTCTAGATGAGATTTTCCCTTTTCAAAATTTTGCATATATCCTTCAGAAGAACTACTATTGTGTTTTGCCTTATATGGTTGAGTTCTTCTTTTACGAGGTTGAAATGAAACGGACATACTACGGCAATTTACGGCAATATGCCCAAAGTTGTGACACTTAAAGCACTCTCTTTGCATAATTCATTAAAGGAGCAAACACATTTCTACTAGTGAAACTTCTTGGACTTATATTGTATTTGCGATCAACAATTTTATGCCCATAATTATTACATTTAAAACAAAAACCATAGAAATAATGAGTAAACCTGAAAGATGGTCTTGGCCAGGTTGTTCTTTGGAGCCTTGGATCTTCTATTCTTTTGATGTGTGACCTTAGTAAAGCCATCATTGTCAGCTGTCATTTCAGGTCTGGCATTATATCTTTCTTTTGCCTGATTCGTTTTACTTTCCATAGCTTGTTTCTTGTCTTTGTTCTTTTCACTTTCAACATTGCTTGTTTTTGGTTCGATTGATGATTCTCCTTTAGTAAAGCCGAGACCAAATTTGATGCTGTGGATCTTTGATCGCTCGAGAATTTTGTCCGATTTCATCGAGCTTTCTTCACGTTTTAGATGACGAGTTGATTTTTCGATCCGAGCTCTTGTATTTGTATTCGGAGACTCACATTTTCTTCTTCCAATTTGCGGCGGTGGTCTATCTTCATAGAAACACTGTATTTCCAGATCTTGAGACATTTTCTTGTATTCTTCGATCTGTGTTTTTAAAGCGGCAATAATGTCGTTTGCATCCTTAAGTTTCCTTGTCGGTTTTTCATTCTTCTTTTTCTCCGATTCCCATTCCGTAAGAGCAGACACTAGCTCACCCTCTAAATCAACTTCAGCCTCAACTTCTTCAACTTCAGAGTTCATCCCCTCTATGTTCTCTGATTCGTCTATTTCAAACGCCATAAAAAGAGCCTCACCTGTTCCTTCTTCAGAGTCTTCACTGGAACTGTCCTCTGAAGATTCTACATTTTGGGAGATAAAGCTTTTCTTATTAAACTTACCTTTTCTGAAATTTGATTTCTTCCTCCATTCTCCTCTTTCTTGATGCTGAGTTTCTTCACCTTTGTTTTTGTCATTGAAAGGACATTTGGTAGCAAAGTGTCCAATGCCTCCACATCTGAAACATTTAAGAGGTAGCATTCCTTTGTATTTTCCTTTTCCTTTCTTCAGCTTTCTTACAAAATTTGCTTCCATTATATCTGAATCATTTTCTTCTTCAGATTCATGTTTTGTGCTTTTGCCTTTTTGAGCTTTGAAGGCTGCTTCTCTATCTGTGGGATTAGACTTTCCTATTCTCATTTCAAAAGCAGTCAAGGACCCATGCATCTCATCCATACTAAAATGATTTAAGTCTTTGGCTTCTTCTATGGCAGAGACTTTAGAATCAAATCTAGGAGGAAGTGATCTCAATACCTTTTTCACAATAGCAGCATCGGTTAATTCTTCGCCAAGACCTCTGATTGAATTTGTGATCCCATTGACTCTTTGCATGAAAGTCTCTATGTTCTCATCATTGTCCATCTTTAAAGATTCGTATTGAGCTCGGTGTGCTTGAAGTTTAGCCTCCTTGATCCTGTCATCTCCTTCATGAATTTTCTCTAGTTTATCCCAGATCTCTTTTGCTGATTCACAACTTATGACTTTGACTAGCTCACTGTCAATTAGTCCACACATAATAGCATTTCTTGCTTTTGAATCATATTCAAATGCCTTTTTACTGCAGTGTCTGTTGGAGCGGTGGTAGGAGCTTTGTAACCATTGACTACCGCACCCCAGATGTCAAAGCCCAACGCACTGAGATAAGTCTGCATTCTAATTTTCCAGAACGCATAGTTTGTCCCATCAAACATTGGTGCTTTGTTCGAAGAGAATCCTTCACCACTTGCCATTGTGTAAATTCCAAGATCACCTTAGCTGTTTAAGCCTCTTCAGGTACTTGGCTCTGATACCAATTGTTATAATCACAATGACACTGAGAGGGGGGGTGAATCAGTGTGTTCTTTAAAAACTTAAAAGCAATTTAGACTTTTAAATAAACGATGCAGATTAAAACAGAAATAATAAAAGTACTAAGAGCATCACACATAACACGGCATTTTAACGAGGTTCACCGATGTGGCTACTCCTCAAAAGGACTGCTTGGACTACCATCCAAATCCGAGTCAAATGCAAAGCTCCAACTTTACATAATCATTCACCAGCACCAACTGGTAAGAGGCACCAACCCCTAAGTTTTATCTGCTACAACGGAATGGAGCACCAACTCCAATTTTTCTAGCACCAACTGGAAAGAGGCACCAACCCCTTTTTCAAGCTACAACTTGAAGATAATAATAAAAATTGCAGAATGTAAACTTTCACCTCAATTATCACGATCTGCTATTTTTTTGCGATCTGCTGCTTGTCGGCATTCGACTGCTGCTGTGAAAAATGATTCACACTTTTTCAACCACTCCTCTATATCTCTCCGCGTTCTCTGCTGCAACTTCACAGAAATATCACTTCTACGACCAGCACTGCTTGTCATTTCACACTCGGAACACGACTTATGCATACCGCGTTCTTATCTTCTCTTCGCACCACTCACCTTGCTTGCACCCGAACTTCATACACATATATCACATCACGCTGCACCTTTTAAACTCGAAGAACCCTTGCTTTTATAGAAGAAATTTTAGAGGCAAACCCTAGAAGAACGTTGACTGAGAAACCCTAGAATTTGTCAGCTGCCAAACCCTAAAATCCGTCGGCCCAGATTTAACTTTGTCGGCCTCAAACTCTTCTCCACCTTCGTTACCTTCCTGTAGCTTATTGCCGTGAAATAGTAACACGTCGGCCCTTTTTAATTTAATTTAATATTCTAATTTAAATTTTTAATAAAATAAAAATTTAAACTAAATATTTAAAATTAAATATCTTCAACATCGGGGCATCTTTTTCAACAAAACGAAGAGCCAACTTGGGTTTTAAGAAAAACCCATTTCAAGTCTGTTATCCACTGCATCCTTGGATCTGACTGCCTGTGTTGACAACAATGACAATCCTTCTTGCTCAACAGAACACTTACCTGGAGATGAAAATTTCCCTAGGGATTAGGACCCACCCGAAGATCCGATAGGTGGAGCCCTAAGGATCCCTAATTTATGAGAAAACACAACTGCGCCAACCACCTCATTAGACTGCACCTCCTGAATTGGGACTCCAAAACCTTCTACTACTTGGGATTGAATCCCGCTCCCAAGGGTATCCACTTGATTTCCAACCTTCATACTATTAGATACATTCTCTTGCAGAATGCTCACCTCCCCATCCACAACCACTCTCTCCAAACTTTACACCTCACCATCACCCATTTCAAATTCTTTGACTCTCATCCTCTCTCCCCCCACTACTTAGATTTTTATTTAGATCAACTATTGATTATTTCAAAATTTTCCACAAAAATCCTCTTACACCGCTACTCAATTTTTCCCACAAAACCCTTTGATACCACTGTAGAAACCCTCTTATGTTGCTATTCAATTTTTTCCACAAAGCCCTCGGATGTTGTTGCTCAAATGTTTTCCATAGAAACCCTCTGATGTTGTTGCTCAAATTTTTCCATGAAAATCCTCTTACACCACTACTTAGTTATTTCCACAAAATTCTCTTACATTGTTGCTCAATTTTTCCACAAAATCCTCGGATGCTGCTACTAAAATGTTTTCCACAAAATCCTCGGATGTCGTTGCTTATATATTTTTCACATAAACCCTCTAATGTTACTGCTCAAAATTTTCATGAAAATCCTCTTACGTTGTTGCTCAATTTTTTCCCACAAATTTTTTCCATGAAAATCGTCTTATGTCGTTGCTCAATTTTTTCCACAAAACCCTCGGATGTCGCTGCTCAAATGTTTTCCACAAAAACCCTCTAACGCTGCTGCTCAATTTTTTACCATGTAAATCTTCTTATGTTGTTGCTCATATTTTTCAACAAAACCCTCGGATGTCGTTGCTCAGATATTTTTCACAAAAAACCCTCTAACGACGTTGCTTAAATTTTTTCCATGAAAATCCTTACACTACTGCTCAGTTTTTTCCCACAAAATTTTTCCACGAAAATCCTCTTATGTTGTTGCTCAGTTTTTCCACAAAACCATCGGATACCACTACTCAGATGTTTTCCACAAAGCCCTCTTATGTTGCTACTCAATTTTTTTCCACAATTTTTTTCCACGAAAATCCTTTTTGTCATTGCTCAGGTTTTTCCACAAAGCCCTCGGATGTTGTTTCTCAAATATTTTCCACAAAAACCCTCTAACAATGCTGATAAAATTTTTCCATGAAAATCCTCTTACATCCAAGGTGGTACATTAGCATGTACCAAATAATGTAATATATTCCAACACCCCCCATATTACATTATTTGGTTATTGAAGACTTTAGTCTTCAATATGGATCATCTATGATTTGAATCTTGTGCTCTTCTTCTCTGCTTTCTTCATTCTATTCTTTGTTTGTATCCTGGTCAAGTAAATGATTAGTATCTTCATAAAATACTATATTTTTTGAAAGTGCTTTAACTTCATGTTCTTCTATAGATTCTTCTAGTTCTTGAATCTCTTGAGCTAAGTGTCCCTTTTGTTTCCCTTCTCTATATTGTAGTTGAGGTTGAATGTATTGATTCTGATGTTGAGATAGTTGTTGATGCAAACTATATTGATTTTGATATTGTCTGATTTGAAATGACCTAGTTTGACCCCCAAAATTTGTTTGATTCCTTTGATACTGATAATTTGGATTGAATCTACAATAATTTATACTATGTCCTCTCTTTCTGCCTACTTTACAATATATATTATTCCATTTTGATCTACCTCTTGAGAATGAAATAATATTTCCTTGTGGATTATCTTTTGAGACTAAGGCATTGTTAGTTATTTTATCTTTGACTAAATTCTCTACTTCATATTCTTGTAGTATATTGACCAACTCATCAAATGATGTATCTTTACTCAAAAATTTTAAAGATGTAACTAGATGCTTGTAGCTTTCAAGAAGTGCTCTTAGAATTTCCTTGAATAAGAAATTTGTCTTCTACCTTCTCTCCTAAAGCTAATAAATTTACTTTTATATTTTCCACTTTTCTTAGAAATAATTCTCTATTTTTACCACTATTGACTTTTAAAGAATGCAATTGAGTCTGAAGATTTAAGATGGTGTCTTTATTCTTTCCTTCAAATATCTTGGATAGAGTATTCCAAGATTATGTAGAAGTTAATGATGAACTAAAATAGGGTTGTATATCATCTATAATTGCAAATGTTATTATCATGAGTGCTTTTGCTTCATCTTCTTCATACTTTTGAATTTCCCTAGCATATTCAGAAGGTTCATTTTTTGCTCCTTTAACTATATCTCAAAGCTTTTCTACTATCAATATTGATCTCACTTTATTTTTCCATGAAGTGTAATTAGGACCTTTAAGTAGTTGAGATTCTGAAAGAAAAAATTATGTGTTGTCATGATTAACCTTTGTAGACTTCCTTATATATCCCTAATATTTGGGTAGTAAGCTAAAGATAATTTTGAATGCAATTTCAAAATATCTACTTTTATTCCACCTTAGTTTTGGGTGATAGACTAAGAATAATTTTTCAATTGTTAATCTTAAAGTTGACAACCTTTTATCTCCCTAATCTCAAAAATATAATTTCTTTTAATTCTAAATTTCTCAATCCTATGTTGGTGTTGAATTCCTTATAAATCTAAATTTAGAAATTTAGAAATTCCATAAAAAATTATTTGCAAGTTTTATATTTATAATTTGATGTAGATAACATTATTTCTCCAATATTATCAAATTGCAAATATTTCAAATTGTTTTGTAAACTCAAATAATCAAATTACAAAACTTCAAATTAATTCCTTTAATTCTTCAAACCAAATTTCAAATCTTCATAAACTTTCAAATAGCAATAATTAGGTTTCTAAGGTTTCAAATATTAATTCAATATCTTATCTCTACAGAATAAATAGTTTCACTTTACCCTTAGAAAATATTAATTTTATGTAACCTTATACCTCTTATCTTGAGCATATAAATAATTTTAAATGGAATGAAATACCTCTAGTCGTGAATGCATAAGTTCTCTTGGTCAATAGTGTTTGACCATCTCCTAATTGGTACTCCTATGTTGTACGTATGGAGTTCTAGTTGTACTTTGGCATGCCTTAGAAAGACTACTCTCTCTCCTCTTTGATTGGTCAACTGGCCTTCAACCTTATAAAAGTGCTTTAATTAATATGTTATCCCTACTATTGTAATTGAAATGGAAGTAATGCAAACCTATTTTTAGTCTTTAGTTTGACCCTTCAACTCCTTTGTTGTACGTATCTTGGATGGCTCTCTTGCATGAGCTGAATGGAGTATCTCCTCATTGCACTTAAACTTCAATCAATGAGCTTCCTTGCACTCGCTCCTATTTATGGCATTCTTTGAAATCAAACTTATGCTATGTTATCTTTGATAACTCAAAAAATGCATTAACATATCCGTTGTGAGTGTTTGAATTGCATCAATCCTATTGACCTTCCACTTCTGATGTGCCACAAGGCACTCAATATCTTCTATCACTCCAAATTCACTCACCTTGTTCTCCTCAGCTGCTTATAACACAACTCTTTTGAAGAACACAAGCTTATACTGAGAGGGGGGGTGAACAATATAAGACCACTTTTTACTTTTCTTTTCAAATCAATATTATGCAGTGTATAGATAGTAGTATCAATAGCAGTAATCAAAGCAATGCACAAAACACCATACACAATAGAGACACAGATTTTAACGTGGTTCACCCAATGTGGGCTACCTCCATAGAGAAAATATTTCTTCTAAATATTTCTCAAATAATATTTTGGGAATCCTTCCCAATTACAATGTTTATGGACCTCTGTCCAAAGGAGATGTTGATCCCCTAAATCTAGTTTGTGGATCTCTATCCACAGGAGAACTCCTTCTCCTATGCTCTGGTTGGTGATCCTCTAGAAGACTACCTCCACTACACTAACTATGGATCTCTCTCCACTTGAAGACTCTTGTCCTCACTCAGAAGACCTGTCCTCAATGTCCTGGCTGATGGATCTCTATCCACTAGAGTCTCTGTCCTCTCTGCTCTGTCACCTCCAAAGCTCTGCTCAATAGGTTCACTCAGAACCTTCTCAAATCTGCTCAATAGGTCCACTCAGAACCTGCTCAAATCTGCTCAATAGGTCCACTCAAAACCTACTCAAATATGCTCAATAGGTCCACTCAGAACCTGCTCAATTCAAGTCCACTCAGAACTAATCTAAATATTCTCAACAATCTCACTCAGAACTTGTCTAAATATGCTCAACAAGCTCACTCAGAACTTGTCCAAATATTCTCAATAAATCTCACTCATAACTTGTCAAATCTCAACAAGCCTTCACTAAATACTTATCTCAAATATGCTCAACAAGTCCACACAAAACTTGTCAAATCTCATACAATCTTAAATAGAACTTGTCTCAATATGCTCAATATTTATCTCAACTCAATCACTTTCTCAACTCAATCTCATAGAAGCATAAAGATAATTGTTAGAGACTCAATATGTTCTATTCTCAAGGCTCAATCTCAACTCAATCAAAATATAGAATATTTTATTTCATGGAACTTGAACAACCACTTCATGCATCCACTTGACTAGGCTTAATCAACTCTACTCAACCAATCACCTCAAGGAACAACCCTTTCTCACAAACCCTAGTCCAAGCATGTATCAACCAACTCAAAATGTTTCCAACAATGCTCAACAACAAATCTCACATAACAATGATACTCATGTTCTTTTCTAACTCAAGTTCAAGTTCTTTGCATCACCCATAGGCTTCAACAACAATGCTAATAAGACAAGGTTTTAATCACAACTCTCAATTTAGAAAACCTTGAAGCATAAACTCAAAGTACTTCACTCAACCAATGGTCTAAACAACAATGCTTATCAAACAAGGTTTAATCACAACTCACAATCCAGAAAACCTTGAAGCATTAACTCAACCACTTTTGAAAAGGAAACCCTAATCAAATCCTTTTCACTCCAAACTTAATTTTCAATCAAGCCAACCATCTAACTCAACAAAGAAGAATTTTACCCATACCTTTTCTTGAAGAGTAGTTGTCCTTACAAATCTGCCACACTCACAATTACTTCTTTGACAAACTCAATAAGGGTTAGAGGATAATTTTTATATCACAAAAATAATATCACAATTACACCTTATCACTCCAACTTAAACAATAAGCAATATCCTCACAATAATCACAAAACCCTTTATTGGAAATAACACACAACTCACAAAGTCTTAACCTTTCAATATTCCACAATAGCAAAACTTAAGACTTGAAAATAAAAACAGAATTCTCCTTATACCTCCTAATAATATTTCTCAACTACCAACCTTTATCACAATGCAAAGACTTCAACCACCAAATACCTTATACCTCCAACTTAGGCATTAATAAAAATAAAACATTAAAAATGTACCTTTGCCTTTGGAGAGTTTCAAACTCTCAATGCAGCCCTCACAATGTCTTTGCCCATGGTGCAAACACCACATGAGCTTACAAGCTCATTGGGAAGGAAGAAGCACCACGTGCTTCAAGACTCCTTCCTAGCCTTGCAAAAATGTATGCACCTATTGATTGGCGCCTTCAACGCGTCCACCAAAAGCTTCCATAGGATTCAAACACTAACCACCATGCACACCAAAACGTACGCTTGCAGCCCACTTGCCACTAGGCCAAAGTGCCTTGTTGGCTTCCAAACAATCAATGCGCTTGCTTTTGTCCCTTTCACCATCAAGTCAAACCATGAAATTTGCACAACACTATCATGAGCTCTGCATTAAATTCGATGTGCTTCTCTTTCAAATCGAGCAAGGGTAATTCAAAACTTAACTTTGGCATGGTATTAATATGCATTCCCATTATATTAAAAATGTTGGCGCTTCCCTTGTCTTCTACGACGTCGGTGGAAATAAGCTTTGCCTTGTTTAAATCCAACCTTTGGATTTATTTAAAATATGCTTTGGTCTTCAACCTTTAACCCAACCTTTGGGTTTATTAAAATATTTTTAGACTTTGTAAACCCACTTTTGCAATATAAAATATTGTAATGAAAATTACAAATATTTTATTTGGGTTTTCACCATGGCACTTCTAACCATTATAATATTTCACCTTTGATAAAGTACCTTTTAATATTTATTTATAAAATTTAAATTCATCCTAAATTTAAATAATTTATAAAATAAATATTATCACTCCTTTTTAACTTCTATCTTTTGCACTGTTTCACTCGAACTTCTGCCTTCTTGTTGAATATCAAATGACCATATTTGTCGCCTTTATTTCCTGCTAAAATATTTGGAATTAATGATGACTCCTTCTGGTGGCATCAATGGTGACATCAATGACAACTTTGACTTAGGGACTCAAAATGTCCAACAATCTCCCCCTTTGTCATTGATGGCAACCCATATCCTTTTACTGAAACCTGACCTTTCTTTTTCTTCTGCTCCCCTGGGACATTGCTCCCCCTGGCTCAATGCTCTCTCAAATATCAAATATCTCCCCATACCAAATCTCTCCCCAATACACAAATCTCTCCCCCTTTGACATCAATGGCAAAGGGTCACCTTTGGGGCTCGGGGCTAAGAATGAGCCTCTTAGCTTAGCCCCTCCCCCACCTCCACATGAGGTGGTTAATTCTAGGGTGGGAGTATTTCTACTCCCTGAAAGCATTGTTCTTTACCTTTATCTTTCTCTCTTCTTTTCTGAGTTTTTTGAATCCTCTGGTTTCTTTCCAAGTCATCATCCATGTTCCTGTCATCACTCATGTTCCTGTTCCTATTCTTGTTCTCATCCATGTTCCTATTCCTGTTCTTGTTCTCATCCATGTTCCTATTCATGTTCCTATTTTCATCCATGTTCATATTCTTATTCATGTTCATGTTCATGCCCATATTCTTGTTCCTATTCATATTCATGTTCCTGTTCATGCCTGATTCTAGAATATTTTCTCTACACCATCTTGTTGTGTGACCATCATTATTGCACTTATAACACTTAATGTTATTATTCCTTGGAGGTGCAACTGTCTTAGGATTTCTCCTTGTGAAGCCATATCCTCTTCTATCATGAATCTTGCAATTCATTGCCTTGTGACCAAACTCATTACATGAGTAGCAATACCCTTGGAAAAGTTATCCTTTTCCATATTCATGTCTTTCATGTGTCCTGCATTGTGAAGCCATGTGTCCAAACCTGTGACATGAAAAACATCTTCCATTGAAGCTTCCTTGTCTTGACCTCATTGGTCTCCTATTCTGATTGTTGTTCCATCTGTATCTTCTCTGTGCATTGTTCCTATCTTTGTTGAACTCTTTGTTGTCCAACTCATCCTCTGATGTCTCACTCCCACTTACACTTTCTTCTTCTGATGTATCTTCTTCTAAAGTTTCTTCTTCTTCAAGACTTGAAGTAGACTCTTCTTCCCTTTTCTTTTGAACCTATTTAGAACCAAGACCTGTCTTGTTTGTTGCTCTTCTTTGTATCTTGACTATTTTATCCACACTCTTTGCATTGTTTACATACTTGTATAGCTTATTCTTGGAATCCTCTAAATATTCCTTTAGTAGGGCCACTTCTTGTGTTAACTTTTCACATTCCAAAATATTTGCTTCTAACTTATCTTTGAACTTGCTTGCCTTAGCCTTTGAATTTTCTAAATCCTCTATGAGCAATAATATTTCTTCATCACATTCTTGAAACTGACTTTCAAGCTTAGAGTGTTGCTTTCTTACCTTATTTACTATGTCAAGGGCATAGATAAGTTCTCCCTTGAGATCATAACCATTCTCTACTGAATAATCCTCTATTTGTTTACCTTTGTCCATATCATTTCTTTCTTTTGGCTTGTCTTCTATAGGATCACTCACTTCTTCTTCTAATGCCATTAGAAGATTTTCATCTAGTCTTTCAAGTGCATCTTCAAAATCATCATCACTGAAACTATAACCATCCCTTGTGCAATCATCTTCAAGATGTCCAAATTTACCACATCTAAAACACTTGAGAATAACTGGAGTCTTTCTCTTAACTGGATCTTTCTCTTCAACCATAAATAGGACTTCATCTCTATCATTGTCTGAAAAACTAGCATCACTATCAATTGAGTACTTACTTGCATTATCCGCATAGTAGCTTCTCTTTTGCCTTTGGAAGAACTTCTTTCCTTGTCTGCTTTGTCCATCCTTGCTTTTCTTTTGGTGCTTGTATCTTTCTGATTCCCTGTACCTGTGGTCCTATTTTTCTTCATCATTGTTGCTCTTTGGCTCTTTGCACTCTGTTGCATAATGTCCATACTTTCCACAATTAAAACACTTAACAGATCTTAGATCTATGGGTCTTCTGGAACCTTTATCTCTTCTACCATAATTTTCTTCTTCATCACTAGATGACTCACTGCTTGATTATGTCTTCTTACCCTTTTTATTTTTGTCCACTTTGAATGCAACTTCTTTCGGAGGAATAGGATCTTTTGTTCTTATCTCAAAAGTAGTAAGCATGCCAAGCAAAGAATTCCTTGTCAAAGAATCACTATCAATTGATGTTTCTATAGCAGAAACCTTTTCACTATACCTTTTTGGAAGAGTTCTCAAGATCTTATCACAAGCATCAGATTCATCAACCTTCATTCCAAGACCTTTCATCTCATGTATAAGTTCATCAACCTTGTTGAGATAGTCACGAATATTTTCATCATCCCGCATTCTTAGGTTCTCAAATTCTCCTTTGAGATTTTTGATCTTAGATTTCCTGACACTTTTATCTCCTTCATATATGGTATGCAATAGTTCCCACATATCTTTTGTTGTTGTACACTCCATAACCTTCATAGATTCTGATCTACGCAACCCTTTTATAATTGCATTCATAGCTCTTGAATTTGCATGCATTAGAAGCTTACCTTCTTTATCTGTAGGAGGATTGGTTGCTGAATCATATCCAAGTTCCACTACATCCCAAACTTCATTGCCAAGTGCCATCAAGTGAAATCTCATCAGCACACACCAATACAAGAAGTCACTTCCATCAAATACTAGTACTGCATTATTGAAGGACCCATCTCTTTGATCCTTTTGATCCATTGTGTTCTTAGACCACTTTTCCTTCAAGCTATCAAACTCTTCTGAAGGAACCCGCTCTGATACCAATTGAAGAACACAAGCTTATACTTGAGAGGGGGGTGAACAGTATAAGACCACTTTTTACTTTTCTTTTCAAATCAATATTATGTAGTGTATAGATAGTAGTATCAATAGTAGTAATCAAAGCAATGCACAAAACACCATACACAATAGAGACACAGATTTTAACGTGGTTCACCCAATGTGGGCTACCTCCACAGAGAAAATATTTCTTCTAAATATTTCTCAAATAATATTTTGGGAATCCTTCCCAATTACAATGTTTATGGACCTCTATCCAAAGGAGATGTTGATCCCCTAAATCTGGTTTGTGGATCTCTATCCATAGGAGAACTCCTTCTCCTATGCTCTGGCTGGTGATCCTCTAGAAGACTGCCTCCACTACACTGACTATGGATCTCTCTCCACTTGAAGACTCTTGTCCTCACTCAGAAGACCTATCCTCAATGTCCTGGCTGATGGATCTCTATCCACTAGAGTCTCTATCCTCTCTACTTTATCACCTCCAAAGCTCTGCTCAATAGGTTCACTCAGAACCTTCTCAAATCTACTCAATAGGTCCACTCAAAACCTGCTCAAATCTTCTCAATAAGTCCACTCAAAACCTACTCAAATATTCTCAATAGGTCCACTCATAACTTTTCTCAAATCTACTCAATAAGTCCACTCAGAACTTCTCCAATATTCTCAACAAGCTCACTCAAAACTTGTCTAAATCTGCTCAACAAGCTCACTCAAAACTTGTCCAAATCTGCTCAACAAGTCCACTAGAACTTTCACAAATCTGCTCACACAAGCTCACTAAACTTGTTCAAATATACTCAACAATTCTCACTAGACTTATCCAATCTGCTCAACAAGTCCACATAGAACTCTGTTCAATTCTCAATAGCTCAATCTCAACTCAACTCAATCTCATAGAAGCATAAAGAGAATTTTTAGAGACTCAATATGTTCTATTCTCAAAGCTCAATCTCAACTCAATCAAAATATAGAATATTTTGTTTCATGGAACTTGAACAACCACTTCATGCATCCACTTGACTAGGCTTAATCAACTCTACTCAACCAATCACCTCAAGGAACAACCCTTTCTCACAAACCCTAGTCCAAGCATGTATCAACCAACTCAAAATATTTCCAACAATGCTCAACAACAAATCTCACATAACAATGATACTCATGTTCTTTTCTAACTCAAGTTCAAGTTCTTTGCATCACCCATAGGCTTCAACAACAATGCTAATAAGACAAGGTTTTAATCACAACTCTCAATTCAGAAAACCTTGAAGCATAAACTCAAAGTACTTCACTCAACCAATGGTCTAAACAACAATGCTTATCAAACAAGGTTTAATCACAACTCACAATCCAGAAAACCTTGAAGCATTAACTCAACCACTTTCGAAAAGGAAACCCTAATCAAATCCTTTTCACTCCAAACTTAATTTTCAATCAAGCCAACCATCTAACTCAACAAAGAAGAATTTTGCCCATACCTTTTCTTGAAGAGTAGTTGTCCTTACAAATCTGCCACACTCACAATTACTTCTTTGACAAACTCAATAAGGGTTAGAGGATAATTTTTATATCACAAAAATAATATCACAATTACACCTTATCACTCCAACTTAAACAATAAGCAATATCCTCACAATAATCACAAAACCCTTTATTGGAAATAACACACAACTCACAAAGTCTTAACCTTTCAATATTCCACAATAACAAAACTTAAGACTTGAAAATAAAAACAGAATTCTCCTTATACCTCCTAATAATATTTCTCAACTACCAACCTTTATCACAATGCAAAGACTTCAACCACCAAATACCTTATACCTCCAACTTAGGCATTAATAAAATAAAACATTAAAAATGTACCTTTGCCTTTGGAGAGTTTCGAACTCTCAACGCAGCCCTCACAATGTCTTTGCCCATGGTGCAAACACCACATGAGCTTACAAGCTCATTGGGAAGGAAGAAGCACCACGTGCTTCAAGACTCCTTCCTAGCCTTGCAAAAATGTATGCGCCTATTGATTGGCGCCTTCAACGCATCCACCAAAAGCTTCCATGGGATTCGAACACTAACCACCATGCACACCAAAATGTATGCTTGCAACCCACTTGCCACTAGGCCAAAGTGCCTTGTTGGCTTCCAAAAAATCAATGCGCTTGCTTTTGTCCCTTTCGTCATCAAGTCAAACCACGAAATTTGCACAACACTATCATGAGCTCTGCATTAAATTCGATGCGCTTCTCTTTCAAATCGAGCAAGGGTAATTCGAAACTTAACTTTGGCATGGTATTAATATGCATTCCCATTATATTAAAAACATCGGCGCTTCCCTTGTCTTCTATGACGTCGACGGAAATAAGCTTTGCCTTGTTTAAATCCAACCTTTGGATTTATTTAAAATATGCTTTGGTCTTCAACCTTTAACCCAACCTTTGGGTTTATTAAAATATTTTTAGACTTTGTAAACCCACTTTTGCAATATAAAATATTGTAATGAAAATTACAAATATTTTATTTGGGTTTTCACCATGGCACTTCTAACCATTATAATATTTCACCTTTGATAAAGTTCCTTTTAATATTTATTTATAAAATTTAAATTCATCCTGAATTTAAATAATTTATAAAATAAATATTATCACTCCTTTTTAACTTCTGTCTTTTGCATTGTTTCACTCGAACTTCTGCCTTCTTGCTGAATATCAAATGACCATATTTGTCGCCTTTATTTCCTGCTGAAATATTTGGAATTAATGATGACTCCTTCTGGTGGCATCAATGGTGACATCAATGACAACTTTGACTTAGGGACTCAAAATGTCCAACAATCTCCCCCTTTGTCATTGATGGCAACCCATATCCTTTTACTGAAACCTGACCTTTCTTTTTCTTCTGCTCCCCCTAGGACATTGCTCCCCCTAGCTCAATGCTCTCTCAAATATCAAATATCTCCCCATACCAAATCTCTCCCCAATACACAAATCTCTCCCCCTTTGACATCAATGGCAAAGGGTCACCTTTGGGGCTCGGGGCTAAGAATGAGCCTCTTAGCTTAGCCCCTCCCCCACCTCCACATGAGGTGGTTAATTCTAGGGTGGGAGTATTTCTACTCCCTGAAAGCACTGTTCTTTACCTTTATCTTTCTCTCTTCTTTTCTGAGTTTTCTGAATCCTCTGACTATTTCTTTCCAAGTCATCATCCATGTTCCTGTCATCACTCCTATTCCTGTTCCTGTTCTTGTTCTCATCCATGTTCATATTCCTATTCTTGTTCTCATCCATGTTCCTATTCCTATTCCTGTTCCTATTTTCATCCATGTTCATATTCCTATTCCTGTTCCTATTTCTACCCATGTTCCTGTTCCTATTCTGTTCATATTCATATTCCTATTCATGCCTATTTTTGGAATATTTTCTCTACACCATCTTGTTGTGTGACCATCATTATTGCACTTATAACACTTAATATTATTATTCCTTGGAGGTGCAACTATCTTAGGATTTCTCCTTGTGAAGCCATATCCTCTTCTATCATGAATCTTGTAATTCATTGCCTTGTGACCAAACTCATTACATGAGTAGCAATACCCTTGGAAAAGTTGTCCTTTTCCATATTCCTATCTTTCATGTGTCCTGCACTGTGAAGCCATGTGTCCAAACCTGTGACATGAAAAACATCTTCCATTGAAGCTTCCTTGTCTTGACCTCATTGGTCTCCTATTTTGATTGTTGTTCCATATGTATCTTCTCTGTGCATTGTTCCTATCTTTGTTGAACTCTTTGTTGTCCAACTCATCCTCTGATGTCTCACTCCCACTTACACTTTCTTCTTCTGATGTATCTTCTTCTGAAGTTTCTTCTTCTTCAAGACTTGAAGTAGACTCTTCTTCCCTTTTCTTTTGAACCTGTTTAGAACCAAGACATGTCTTGTTTGTTGCTCTTCTTTGTATCTTGACTATTTTATCCACACTCTTTGCATTGTTTACATACTTGTATAGCTTATTCTTGGAATCCTCTAAATATTCCTTTAGTAGGGCCACTTCTTGTGTTAACTTTTCACATTCCAGAATCTTTGCTTCTAACTTATCTTTGAACTTGCTTGCCTTAGCCTTTGACTTTTCTAAATCCTCTATGAGCAATAATATTTCTTCATCACATTCTTGAAACTGACTTTCAAGCTTAGAGTGTTGCTTTCTTACCTTATTTACTGTGTCAAGGGCATAGATAAGTTCTCCCTTGAGATCATAACCATTCTCTTGTTGAATAATCCTCTATTTTTTTACCTTTGTCCATATCATTTCTTTCTTTTGGCTTGTCTTCTATAGGATCACTCACTTCTTCTTCTAATGCCATTAGAAGATTTTCATCTAGTCTTTCAAGTGCATCTTCAAAATCATCATCACTGAAACTATAACCATCCCTTGTGCAATCATCTTCAAGATGTCCAAATTTACCACATCTAAAACACTTGAGAATAACTGGAGTCTTTCTCTTAACTGGATCTTTCTCTTCAACCATAAATAGGACTTCATCTCTATCATTGTCTGAAAAACTAGCATCACTATCATTTGAGTACTTACTTGCATTATCCGCATAGTAGCTTCTCTTTTGCCTTTGGAAGAACTTCTTTCCTTGTCTGCTTTGTCCATCCTTGCTTTTCTTTTGGTGCTTGTATCTTTCTGATTCCCTATACCTGTGGTCCTATTTTTCTTCATCATTGTTGCTCTTTGGCTCTTTGCACTCTATTGCATAATGTCCATACTTTCCAAAATTAAAACACTTAACATATCTTAGATCTATGGGTCTTCTGGAACCTTTATCTCTTCTACCATAATTTGCTTCTTCATCACTAGATGACTCATTGCTTGATTCTGTCTTCTTACCCTTTTTATTTTTGTCCACTTTGAATGCAACTTCTTTCGGAGGAATAGGATCTTTTGTTCTTATCTCAAAAGTAGTAAGCATGCCAAGCAAAGAATTCCTTGTCAAAGAATCACTATCAATTGATGTTTCTATAGCAGAAACCTTTTCACTATACCTTTTTGGAAGAGTTCTCAAGATCTTATCACAAGCATCAGATTCATCAACCTTCATTCCAAGACCTTTCATCTCATGTATAAGTTCATCAACCTTGTTGAGATAGTCATGAATGTTTTCATCATCCCGCATTCTTAGGTTCTCAAATTCTCCTTTGAGATTTTTGATCTTAGCTTTCCTGACACTTTTATCTCCTTCATATATGGTATGCAATAGTTCCCACATATATTTTGTTGTTGTACACTCCATAACCTTCATAGATTATGATCTACACAACCCTTTTATAATTGCATTCATAGCTCTTGAATTTGCATGCATTAGAAGCTTACCTTCTTTATCTGTAGGAGGATTGGTTGTTGAATCATATCCAAGTTCCACTACATCCCAAACTTCATTTCCAAGTGCCATCAGGTGAAATCTCATCAGCACACACCAATACAAGAAGTCACTTCCATCAAATACTAGTACTACATTATTGAAGGACCCATCTCTTTGATCCTTTTGATCCATTGTGTTCTTAGACCACTTTTCCTTCAAGATGTCAAACTCTTCTGAAGGAACCCGCTCTGATACCAATTGAAGAACACAAGCTTATACTGAGAGAGGGGGTGAACAGTATAAGACCACTTTTTACTTTTCTTTTCAAATCAATATTATGCAGTGTATAGATAACAGTATCAATAGCAGTAATCAAAGCAATGCACAAAACACCATACACAATAGAGACACAGATTTTAACGTGGTTCACCCAATGTGGGCTACCTCCACAGAGAAAATATTTCTTCTAAATATTTCTCAAATAATATTTTGGGAATCCTTCCCAATTACAATGTTTATGGACCTCTATCCAAAGGAGATGTTGATCCCCTAAATCTAGTTTGTGGATCTCTATCCATAGGAGAACTCCTTCTCCTATGCTCTGGCTAGTGATCCTCTAGAAGACTGCCTCCACTGCACTGACTATGGATCTCTCTCCACTTGAAGACTCTTGTCCTCACTTAGAAGACCTATCCTCAATGTCCTGGCTGATGGATCTCTATCCACTAGAGTCTCTGTCCTCTCTACTCTATCACCTCCAAAGCTCTGCTCAATAGGTTCACTTAGAACCTTCTCAAATCTACTCAACAGGTCCACTCAAAACCTACTCAAATCTGCTCAATAGGTCCACTCAGAACCTGCTCAAATCTGCTCAACAGGTCCACTCAGAACCTGCTCAAATATTCTCAATAAGTCCACTCAGAACTTGTCCAAACTACTCAACAAGCTCACTCAGAACTTGTCCAAATCTGCTCAACAAGCTCACTCAGAACTTGTCCAAATCTGCTCAACAAGCTCACTCAAAACATGACCAAATCTGCTCAACAAGTCCACTCAAAACTTGTCCAAACTTGCTCAACAAGCTCACTCAGAACTTGTCCAAATATGCTCAAAAAATCCACTCAGAGACTTTCCCAAATCACTCAACAAGTCCACATAGAACTTGTTCAATCTTCTCAAAGCTCAATATCAACTCAACTCAATCTCATAGAAGCATAAAGAGAATTTTTAGAGACTCAATATTTTCTATTCTCAAGGCTCAATCTCAACTCAATCAGAATATAGAATATTTTGTTTCATGGAACTTGAACAACCACTTCATGCATCCACTTGACTAGGCTTAATCAACTCTACTCAACCAATCACCTCAAGGAACACCCCTTTCTCACAAACCCTAGTCCAAGCATGTATCAACCAACTCAAAATATTTCCAACAATGCTCAACAACAAATCTCACATAACAATGATACTCATGTTCTTTTCTAACTCAAGTTCAAGTTCTTTGCATCACCCATTGGCTTCAACAACAATGCTAATAAGACAAGGTTTTAATCACAACTCTCAATTCAGAAAACCTTGAAGCATAAACTCAAAGTACTTCACTCAACCAATGGTCTAAACAACAATGCTTATCAAACAAGGTTTAATCACAACTCACAATCCAGAAAACCTTGAAGCATTAACTCAACCACTTTCAAAAAGGAAACCCTAATCAAATCCTTTTCACTCCAAACTTAATTTTCAATCAAGCCAACCATCTAACTCAACAAAGAAGAATTTTACCCATACCTTTTCTTGAAGAGTAGTTGTCCTTACAAATCTGCCACACTCACAATTACTTCTTTGACAAACTCAATAAGGGTTAGAGGATAATTTTTATATCACAAAAATAATATCACAATTACACCTTATCACTCCAACTTAAACAATAAGCAATATCCTCACAATAATCACAAAACCCTTTATTGGAAATAACACACAACTCACAAAGTCTTAACCTTTCAATATTCCACAATAGCAAAACTTAAGACTTGAAAATAAAAACATAATTCTCCTTATACCTCCTAATGATATTTCTCAACTATCAACCTTTATCACAATGCAAAGACTTCAACCACCAAATACCTTATACCTCCAACTTAGGCATTAATAAAAATAAAACATTAAAAATGTACCTTTGCCTTTGGAGAGTTTTGAACTCTCAACGCAGCCCTCACAACGTCTTTGCCCATGGTGCAAACACCACATGAGCTTACAAGCTCATTGGGAAGGAAGAAGCACCACGTGCTTCAAGACTCCTTCCTAGCCTTGCAAAAATGTATGCGCCTATTGATTGGTACCTTCAACGCATCCACCAAAAGCTTCCATGGGATTCGAACACTAACCACCATGCACACCAAAATGTACGCTTGCAACCCACTTGCCACTAGGCCAAAGTGCCTTGTTGGCTTCCAAACAATCAATGCGCTTGCTTTTGTCCCTTTCGTCGTCAAGTCAAACCACGAAATTCGCACAACACTATCACGAGCTCTGCATTAAATTTGATGTGCTTCTCTTTCAAATCGAGCAAGGGTAATTCAAAACTTAACTTTGGCATGGTATTAATATGCATTCCCATTATATTAAAAATATCGGCGCTTCCCTTGTCTTCTACGACGTCGATGGAAATAAGCTTTGCCTTGTTTAAATCCAACCTTTGGATTTATTTAAAATATGCTTTGGTCTTCAACCTTTAACCCAACCTTTGGGTTTATTAAAATATTTTTAGACTTTGTAAACCCACTTTTGCAATATAAAATATTGTAATGAAAATTACAAATATTTTATTTGGGTTTTCACCATGGCACTTCTAACCATTATAATATTTCACCTTTGATAAAGTACCTTTTAATATTTATTTATAAAATTTAAATTCATCCTGAATTTAAATAATTTATAAAATAAATATTATCACTCCTTTTTAACTTCTGTCTTTTGCACTGTTTCACTCGAACTTCTACCTTCTTGTTGAATATCAAATGACCATATTTGTTGCCTTTATTTCCTATTGAAATATTTGGAATTAATGATGACTCCTTCTGGTGGCATCAATGGTGACATCAATGACAACTTTGACTTAGGGACTCAAAATGTCCAACATCTTCCTACTTTGATGAAATTATGACACTTTGGGTGTTACACTTTACAAGTGTCTTGACTCCAATAGAGATTCAAATGTCTCCTTTAACCCTGGAACAATCTTGGCACTTGGAATTTTCCCTAGCTCATCCTTTCCAATGCTTTATCTTCTCCACACACATCCCTTCAATATATTTTGCATGAAATATTTTCTTCAATATTTGATGCTTGGAGTTTGCCTTAGTTCTTCAATTCTCTATCTCCTTTATGTACGTTCCTTCACTATATTTTGTAGAAACATCTCAGCTACATTTTTTTGAGCTCCTTGAGTGAAGCTAGGGTGTTGGACCTTCAACTTGGTGGTTTTCTTTTGCTTTTATGGTGGTGGCTCTTCCTTGAGCAGTGGTGGCTCTTCCTTGAGCAGTGGTGGCTCTTATTTGAGAAATAGTGGCTCTTCCTTGAGCTATGGTGGCTCTTCATTTAGTAATGGTGGCTCTTCCTTGAGCGGTGGTGGCTCTTCCTTTAGCTATGGTGCCCCTTCCAACTCGATGGTGCTTTCACTACTCTAGACTGATGCCTCCTCATTTTCTTGCATGGTGGTTCCCTTAGTGTCTTTAGACACTAAAATTTGATCTATTTTGAGCCCTTATTTGGTCTTCTATTTTCTTATAAAAAATTCCCTTATTTGGTTGCTTTTTACTCCAATAAATCTGCACTTTTATGAGCTTGTAAAAACAACATTTAATATGAATATTATTTCCTCCTTATTTCTCCTTTTGAAGTAAGATTTAACTTAGATCTTTGCTATTTTATTTTTGTAGATTTTAGGACATGAATGCTTTTCTTGAAGACTCTCTATTTCAACTTCCTTTTTTAGAATTTAATAAAGTTGATATGGTTCTCTCAAATACTTAATGTAGACTGGTTTTAATGATCAAATAATAAACTTATCTAGCACCAATATCACATGCTTTTTGGGTCTTATTTTATAGCTAATTTCCTTGGTAATTTGATTCACCCTTTTGCTATCTCGTTATTATAAATTTTGTAGCTTCACTTCCTTTCACTTTTCTACTCTAAACTTATCAATTTTGCAGCTCTAATTGTTGTCCAAATATCAACTTGCTCACTTCCTAAAAACTCTCTCAAATCTATCCCAAATTTCTCCAAAATGCAGTTCTCTTTTCTTCTTCTAATGTTGCCCACAAAATATGATTTTTGTGGCTTCAAATATCCTCCAAATTCATTCTATTTAACCCTAAAACTTGTAGCTATTAGTTCTGCCCAAATGCTTTCAAAAAATTCTAGAATTTTACATCAATTCCTCCTTTGTTTCGCTTTCCAAAACTGCCTTGATTTTCTCCAAATTGCTACCTTCTTTTGCTGTCAATTCTTCCTTCAGTTTTTTGTTCAAAGGCACTTCAAAATCTGCCCAAATATTCTCCAAATCGTAGCTCTATACCTTCTTCAATTTGTTTTCCTATGACCATTCAATTTCTAACTTGAAAATCAGCAACCTTCTTTTCAAATCATCCTTCAAAAAAATTGTGATTGTCCTTAAACTTCTCAAAATTGTGGTCTCTTCAATCTTTCTTTCTCCTTCAATATTCTTGTCAAATTTTGACTTCAAATCTGATATCTAACACTATGTTCTTCGTCAAGAATATGAATTTCTTGAGATCTTCAAAAATATTCTCCAAAATTTGGCAAACTTCTTGCCAAAACTTTCTTCCTTTTGGGATTGTTTTTTAATGGCGACAATTGTCCCAAATCCTTCTTATCAAAACCTTCTCCTTACTTGCAATATTCTACCTCTATCTTTCTTCAAATATCCTCCAATGGCCACTTCTTCAACTTTACAATGAGGCTTTCTCTAGCCTTCTTCTTCTTCTACTAATTCTCTTGATACCTCTTTTCATAGGGTCTTCTAATTCTATAGCTCCTCATTTCTTCTTCTCAAAAATTCAATGATACATTTCCTTGGTCTCTCTAATCTTCCAACTATGGAAATTTTGTAATGAGATATCTTTCTTGGATCTCCAAAATATGTCGCTTCTCAAATATGCAATAGGACCTTTTCTTAGTCCTTCTCTATCTTCAATCTTCAATGAGACCTCTTTATTGGACCTCCTTAATCTGCAATGACTACTCTTTTTGCTACAACTCAAAACTAAACCCTATTTAGGAAAGCACATAGACTTTCAGGCAATCGAAGGTGAAATTCTTCTCTATCTATTGTAGGAAGTTTCTCAGCTATTGAGAACTAATTTTTTGCAATAAAAAAACTTATACAGTAGCAACCAAATACATTCAAATTTCTAAAATTATAAAACCAATAAAATTCACTAGTTATTCTCAAAACTAGTGGAAAGAAATCTATGGTGAGTCCTAGTCTTCATGAGTTTTCAACTAATTAAAATCTCCTATGCAACTTTAAAACCTATGCAAGTTAAAATCTTGTTGTAGCTTGGATACTATTGTTAGCTTTTGAAGTTAAATACTAAAGATAAAATAACCAAAAGATCTAAAATAAAGTTGCAATATGAAATATATAAGATAATAGTAATATTGTAAATATATAAAACTCATAAACAACTTCAACAATAACTCATAGAATTGCCATTAACAAATGCTCAAAAAAATTGTATTTCCATTGAATCAAGATCTCAAGTACCCATATTGACATACACTATCAAACTATAATACATGTATCTTGCACACACACTAGATACATATAATGGAATGTGACTCTTCATATGGAGCACCCTTGGCCTTCACTCTTCTAGAGACTTCATCTTCCTATTCTATGAACTCATGTGCACATGGACTATTATGAATATTTACATTACCAAAATACCTTGCACACTTGTGCATTTATTACATTGCATAAAGTAAATAATCACACTCTAATCTATGATACTCTCCTAATCTAAATATGTACCCAAGGTGGTACATTAGCATGTACCAAATAATGTAATTTATTCCAATAGTCCCATCAAAAATTTCCCCAAGTCTTGTTACCAAATACTTCTAAAGTACCTATTGATTCATGCATAGCTAAGAAGAAATATTTCTTGATCATTCTAGTAGTTCTAGATAGATAAATAAGATAGCCATCCATAACAATATAATTTTTTTGAATAATGACTAAAATGTATTAGCCAGTTTATATGTGGTACCATATCAAGTGCCACCTCATGCATAGGAGGATGCATATAAATATGACTATGCAAATTCAACTTTGATTATATAGTTTTTTTAATCATCTTATGAATAACATGATTTGCACACCAATTATTTGTAGAAATTCACCATGTTTATTTACATGGGAAGTTTGTCATTAGGCACACACTATTACAAAACAACTTCTATAAATAGTAGCAATAATAATAAATACAAACATGCAAAATGAAAATAATTTAGTGGGACAATAATTTAAATATTACTCCAAGAAATCAAATATTGCAAGTAATAAATTCTAGATTCCAAATGAATAGCAAATATTATCATTCATAAAGGAAAAGTCTCATAGCCACTAGGAGAGAGTCATTTGGACAAAAAAGGAATCTTAACAAGTATGAATGATTGAAACAACTACAACATAACTCCTCTATTTATAGAGTAAAATAAAAATCAACCTAACCCTAATGCTTAAGGGTCAACTAACCTACTCCTAAGACTTGTGCTCACAATGATAAATATAGTTTATTTGTATATATTTGAGTCCTTACATGGATCCCCTCTCAAAAATATTTATCCTCAAACATGGAAATTATTGGAGAATGCTCATAGGCTTCTATGTTGCATATTCATCCTGTAGATCTTACCACTTGGTAAGGTACTCCAACATCTAGTGAGACCTCAAATTATGAATACAAAATTGCAAAACTACTTGAAACTAGATATTTAATTGTACTTTTGTATTGATTACTAAAAACTATTTCTAGGATTGCACATTCTAACCAATAACCTATTTAATACAAGAAACATGAAAAATAAGGTGTACATAGAAAGTTAAAGGAATCTCCAACTTATATGCCAACTCCCTAATATGATGGTCCACCTTGTATGGGTCATAGAACAATGATGTCAAGTTATTACTAGATTTCATGTACAAGGATAACTATTTATAAGGGTGGAGTCACAAGAAGACCATATATTCTACTAAAAATTATTGCTTTAAGTAGTGCAAGTCCTACTACTACTTCATTTGATATTGGGCCTTGTGCAAAATATCTTTAAGAAGCTAGAGAATAAGTTAATTTTTCTTGGATCTTGGAATATATTCTACCATGTATGGTGTTTTGTGACCATACAATACCTCAAATGGGAATATATTGAAGAAAAATTAATAAAAAGTATTATACCAACATTTGTCTAAAGAAATCCAGTGTACCCATTAATAATATTTATCTTGGGTAAAATAGTGAAAGTAAGTACGTAGATATTTGTTCACAATCTTAGTTTGGTCATTTGATTGAGGATGATAAGAAGAGGGTATATTAAACTGAGTAGCACTGAGAGTGAATAATTTCTTTCAAAATTTGGTAAAAACTAGGTCATGATTATTGATAATTGACTTTGGTATACTATGTAGTTTGAAGATAGAGTTGAGAAATACCTTGGATACCTTATGGTGAAAGGGTGCTACATGTCATAAAAATGATTATACTTTGAAATGTGACTCATCACCACAAAATATTTATTTTCTTTTAATTTGGTAATACCCTTGATGAAATCCATGGAGATGTACTCCTAATGATTTGGAATAGGAAAGGATTACAATAAACTAGGATATTTAACTATTTTCCCTTGTTTCTATAGCATATGTCATATTTGACCAAAATTTCATGATATTTACTTTCATTAATTTCTAAAAATGAACTAATTCAACTACTAATATGTTTTTAAAAACCTAAAATTCCCAACCAATGGGGATGAATGTAATTCCTATAGAATATTTCTCTTTATCATAGAATATCAAGGGAGATAAATATGATCCTTCTTTTGTAGGACCCCATTAATATTTGAGAATAAATAAGAGCAAATATTATAAGCCTCCACGTTATGAATGATGTGAAAAATCTTAGGATTTAAATATCTTTCCTTCTGTAGCTATGACAAACATTATGGAAGGGGATTGGGGATAATATTTACAGTCACTATGATCTCAATTGGAAAGAAAGAGCATTGACCATTAGACTATCCTTTCCTTTCTTATATTCAATGGTAAAATAATAACCCAATAACTTACCCAGCCTTTTGTTTTGTTTGAGACATGAGAAATATTCCTCTAATAAATACTTAAGGATATTATGGTCAATTTTGATAATGAAAGAGCGACCCAAAAAATAAGGCTTCCATTTCTCTACAATGTGCCAAATGTCTAGCATATCCTTCTCATAAGTGGATTGACCTAGATTCTTACTAAGAGTTATTTACTTTTAAATTTCAAGAAGTATCCATCTTACATAAAAATAACTCCAACACCTATTCCTCAAGTAATCACACTCAATGATAATTGACTTTTTGAAGTTAGGAGTAGCCAATATAGGAATAGTTCATATAGACTCCTTTAAGGAAATGGAGGCTATGATAGCTTAATTTGTTTGACTAGAAAAATACACCTTTATTGGTGAAAGTAGTAATACGAGTTATAATCTTGTCATAGTCATAGAAAAAAATCCTATAATACCTTATTAAACCTAAAAATCCATAAAACTATTTGAGAGATTTGGGTAGAAGTCAATTTTGCATGGCTTTTATTTTTTTGGGATCCACCTTGATGCCTTATTGATAAAATTATGGCCTAATAATTTGATTTTGGAGACCCTAAAATATAATTTGGACTTTTTGACAGATAATTATTCCTTATATAATAGGACTTTAACAATATAAACTAAATGAGATTCCTAGGAATTTATACAAATTAAAATAACATCAAAGAGTCATAACATAAACTTATGAAGAATAGAATGAAATATATAATTCATGAGGCTCTAAAAAATGGAATTAGTATAAATATTACCAAACGACATGACCAGGAAATCCTCATGCCCATATTGTGCATATAAATAAGTCTTGGGAATATCCTCCTCTATAACACTAATTTGATGAAACCTTGAACACAAGTCAAACTTGGTAAAGTATTTAACACCATGGAGTTCATACAACAAATCATCAATAATAGGGATAGTGAAATTACCTTTAGTGGTAATATTATTAAGAAAATATAAATCTAGACATATGCACCAACAATTATTCTTGTGTATCACTATGAACACTAGGGAGGAATAAGGAATAGTGCTCAAATAGATAAACCTTGCTCCAAAATCTCATGAACTGGCTTTTATATTAAATTTTTAGTGTTGGGGATAGTTCTAAGGATGGACATTGGGTGTCTACCTTCTTGGGAAAATGTGGATGACATGATCATGTGTATGCTTAGGGGTAAGACCCATGGTTTCACTAATGATTATCACATAGTAACCCATAAGAGACTACATGTCAGAAGGAATAGACTTCTTGGTGGACTACATTTCCATATAATTAATTTATGCAAAGAAGAATCAGTTTTCCTTATTCAATTTATTTCCCATTCGGTAGGAGCAAACAACCCTAGAAGTTGAAGGTTTGATACCCTAGAGGCAATGACTTTGTTGTCTTCTATCCACTAGACATACAACTATTGAAGATTAAGTAATATATCCTAGCTAGGAGATCCATTAAGCCCCCATGATAACATTTGCACTACCCAAGTTCATTGCATAAAGATGGTCAAAGCATATATAGGGACCCATATTGCAATATGGCCTACAAAATGACTTGTGCCTTAATTGACAACCAATTCTTGTAACTTGTATTTGGTAGTATGATAGTTATATAATCCTAGAGTGTTGATGGTTTGTAGTCAATAACATTATGCATACTACTTGAATCAATCAATATATTGATGTGTTGGAATTTGATTAAGCCTTGTAACATGATGGTGTGATTGTCCTATAGCCTCATTAAAATAAAATTATAAAAGGGCCATAGTATCCACATCTTTCTCAAAAACCTCTAGTTTGGCTGGTGACTCCTACTATAGAGGGTCTTGACCTTGTTCATCTGAAATAACCTCATCCTCAATATCTAAGTGGAATATGCATCGCTCCTCACATGCTTGAACCCATATATAGTATGATATACATTTGAAATAGGACCATGGTGGATGCTCCTCATTATAATTATTGAAATATGATTATCTCATGATAAGGGATGATACAACTAGAGATTCTTCTTAGTTGTATGAGCTAAACATTCTACCTTTAGAGGGTATATGGATCAATAATATCAACTTATCACTTGATATCATTCTTAACATCATGGAAAAATGCTAAGACCACCATATTTAGATCCAAATGATAGGTATATGTGAGTAGTCCCATGAACTCATTGTAATAGTCTTATATCAATCTTGTATATTTGGTCTACATTAATTGAACCACATAAGAAGAGAAGACCTTATGAAAATTAAGTAGGAACATATTCTTGCACTCTATCCATGAGATATTGCAACCATGATGCTTGAGTTCTCATAGAAGCCATTGATAGGACTAAGTACTAATATTATAAGGGGCTAAGATGACACAACAATCCTTAATAATGTGATGCAAGTGAATGAGGCCATCCATTTTGGATATCCATCCATTTGTCGTAGTGCCCTTGAAGGTTGGAATATCAATGCATGGGCAAGAATATTATGAGACCATTTAAATAAAAAAATAGCACCTCCTATAGAGGGATCAAGTTTAGAAAAGTATTCCACGTTAATATTGTTCATACCTAGAGTGTTACTCGTGATAATATGGTCATACATGTATCTCACATGATAGCTACCAAAAGGGTAATCAAAGAGAGGATGTTAGATGAATCAAGGGTATGGGTGTGGAAATTACCTTGAATCGTGCCTATAAGGAGGATATTAAAGGTTGAAAAAATTGTCAAATTAGAGATTTCTTAATAGGAGGAAGATCAATCAATTGAGAATCAATATCCTTGTTCTAATCATGTTTTTGCGTAGAAACTTATTAGAACTTATTATCTAGTGAACACTTAGTGAAAGGATATGGTCTAGTAATAGGTTTAACAATTCCTTAATTGAATCAATTTGCCCCAAACTTTTCTATATTGAATCAAGTTGTATATATATTATATATTGGTAATGATCAATTTTGGATATCTTCCCTTCTATCCTAACATGCACATGATAAAAAAAATCATAAATATCAAAGAAAATAATCAAGGTAAGGGTATGAGGACCTTCATGATAAGGAACAAGTAGGATATTCATGTGTCTAAAATATAAAGGGGGCTTGAGTCAAAGTTGTTGATGTGAGATGGCATATTATGGTGTCTATCCAAATTCCTTGGTCATCATTTCTTTTTTATCATGTAAGCATTTTTGGGTGAATTTATACACTTCATACACCTTTTGACTCATGCCCAGCTAGTATATTCTATGGTTTTACACATAAACTAGGAACTAACAACAAAACCCTAAACATATCATAAAGTACTACCAAACATTGGTACTAGAGATACACCTTATTTTGATCAGATCTAGAAGAAAATTAAAATGTGATAGCTCTCCTGTAAGGATCCTAGTGTTCCATTTCTTTAAATCAAGTTTGGCAAATGAGAACAATGATGCCAAAATCACAATATTATAGAAGAAAATTATGCCAAAATATAGAACCAATTTTTTTGAAAAAATTTACCTAGATAATAGGAGACAACAAGATGTAAATATAGTCTTATAATATTGTGGAGTAGCTCATACGCCCTTAAATTTGTCACACCATCACAAAGAGCCAAAATTGAAGCTCTAATAGCACTTGTAATAAAAAAATTCTACAAATAAAAATTAAAATATCAAACCCATGTGCTATAGGTGAGTTGGAGAGGGTAGGGTAATCCTCTAAGGGAGGTCCCTGGTTTGAATCTCCACCCTACCAAACGCACATTGGGTACCCAGAATCTAGTTGATAATGTTGGTGCGGTCAGGGCCAGGCACAACCCCTGGGTGATTTTGACGGTGTAGAACCCCCTGGTCATGGTTTATTAGACCAAGGCGGCCCCACAAGGGGTTTTTTACTAAATTAAAAAAAAAATAACAATATCAAACTTAGAGATGCAAAATAGAAATTATTCCCTAGAATAGTAATTCAATACTATAGAAAGAAATCAAATATCATAATATATTCTAGATTCCAAATTAGTACAAATCCTATCTACATAGAGAGGGCAAAGTCTCATAACCACTTGGAGAAAGTACAATCTCAAATGCATAATAGATATAACTTAAGGTAATAAGTATGAATGAATGAATAACTATATCATATCTCCTTTATTTATGGAGTAAAACAATTAAGATAACAAGCCAGAGAAGAGCATGATGAACAAATTGTTGATATAGAAGTGTGATAAAAAACTTACCGATATAAAAGAGCATGAATAATGACTTGTTAACTTAGAACTGTAACCACAAATACAATAATGTATGAAGAACAAAATTATTATATTTTTATTACCAAAGACAAAGGATATGTGGAAACCTTGAGAGGAAATAATCCTTAAGATGAAAGAGAGAAGATAAAGTGTTTAGTGCTTGACAATGAAATAATATGGTCAAGTGAACATTACACAATAAGCAAACATGAATAATCCAACAAAGGAATTAATGCAAGTGGTGAAGAACATGCCAACATGGAGCATGATAGATAGGAATATGCAATATAGTACTAGATATCAAATGGTAACTTCAATGGTGGAACAAACATGGGGAAGGATGCCTAGAGGTGTAGAGGACAAGATTCAAGCACAAGTAAAACCACAATGGAGTGTTTTTGGGAGATAACAACCAATTATTATATACATACAAAGGATATTACATAATATAAGCACAATTAGAAGCAACAAATGATTGTTTACATAGGAGGAAGACCAATCATCAAATGTAAGTTTTTTAGTGAAGAATAGTCTAACAAACAACAACCATTAGTATGACAAGTACAACTAGTAACAATGACTACAAGAATAGGAAAATAGAGGTGCCCACAATTCATGATAGATGGGGAGAATCCTAGCTAACATATTAAAATGTGTAAAATAATATGGAAGTTCAATAGTGTGGTAAATGAAGACACATTGGTGTAGTCATTTCTAGCCATTTTAATAGGATTTAAAATAGACTAATGCCTAAAATGAGAACAATCATGTACTATTTGAAATAATTTAAAATATTAATTAAATAAAGAGTTTAAATTATTTCATATTGATACTAGGGAGATATATGTTATAAAGTAAAGGAGAGATGAAAATATCAAGTCATACAACCACCATTTGAATGAGGTAATTGGTAAGATGGAAGTGAAACTAGTGCACATACTACAAAAATGGTGTTTCATGGATACACTATTTTGGCACTACAAAAATAATTTGAAGGTAGTGTTGGAATATGTGGTGATTAAACATATCTGGAGGCCACAACCAACATTTTTTATTCATATGAGCCCTTTGAACCCTTGCAAACCTTGAAAAAGGTATTTTTGTGATATTTTATTAGTTTATTCCTTAAGGTTGATTACTTAACCTTGACCTAAAGGTGACTTGTACTTGGTATAAATAATTCATCTTACCAACCATTTTGTTATGGGTTGGAGTGTAATTACATTCCTTTATAGTGAGATTATTTATTTTCCATGGACACCCCCATATACTATGTGTTATACTTTGTGTATTTCTTTTTAGCAATATTAGGTAATGTGTTGATTCAATTTGTTTGTGGAAATTATTATGAAATATAACATGGTACCATAGTGGAAGTGAGTCTTCGTAGCTTGATTGTTTTTTGTTGGTAGTTTGGATTTTATGAATTCTATGGTAAATAGTGTTTGAATTAGTTAAGAGTTTTTTTTTAAGTTGACAATGGGATTGGAAGAAGGTTTTCTCAATAAAGACCCTACGTGGACTTGGATTGTGAGGATTTCACTAGATTTAGTAGATTTGTTCTAGGAGAAATATTAACCATTAGGTTCCTTTGTTCCTTAACTCGATCCTTTTGTTTCTTCTGATTTCTCACTAGATGAATATTATGGTTTGAGGATTAATATTTTAAAGTTTTTTTGTAGACATCATTTGTATTTTATGATTTTTTTCAAAAAACTAATTTCCTTGTCTCTTTCAAATTCTTATGTCAAATAATTGCATATATGAGAAGATAGACCACTTGGCCATCATGAAAGAAGAATAAAAGAGAATATTTTTTAGATAGACCCATAGTGCCAAAGAAGCCATGGGTAGGCTTCCATGCTTGGATAAGACCTCCAAGCCACTTGATAAAGTTTCTAAAATGGTCCAACAACATTTTTGCTACATAGGCTTGGGAGGATATCATGACTGGTTGAATTCAACAAAAAGGTTGTGTAGAGCAACTTGTGATAGATATTGAGGAACTATTAGTGTTTCTATATTCTTTGCAAAATTTTAAAGGATCTCAATTAAACACTTTTACTCATTTTTCCTTCAGGTACCTCATTTCACATTTGGAAATTACTTGTTTCTCCCTTCAAAAAGGTATAATTCAAATTCAAAGAATGGAATATGCCAAGGAATATTCTAGGGGATATTTCCTAGCATAACAAGAGTTGAAACGCATAAGGGAACACACTTGCATCATGATAACATAGGTTTTTTCATTAAAAGAGAAGGGGAGACACTTAATATTTTTTATTATTTAAGTTTGATGTTAGGCATATATCTTAAATAGGGTACCTTTGGGATAGTGGTTATTAGAAGAGAGAGGAGGTTCTAAGTTTGAACCCCTAGTGCCATTACCCTTTACTAGTGATAACATTAACTTGATGTAATGGACTAATGACATGGAAGTTTAGATTTATGTGGCACAATATGATTATGGTGAATGGAAAGGGAAAGGTGTTGCAAAGGAGATCTTCATGAGGATTTTCCTCTTTTTTCCATGTCACATAGATACTAGGGGTGGTTTTTGTGCCTTTATGTTTGATGGATTAGTTGAATAACACCTACATTTATCCTAATATACTTCTTTGTCTAATCTTAACCTTAACCTAGCCCTAATGCACATACAAATGAAATAATCAAATGCCTACAACTAAAATGATTTTTTCTTTCAATGAGGAAGAAAAATAATCATCTCTTTTTTAGAGGCAAGGGTGACAAAAATATATAAAAAACAAGTCTAGTGATGCATATATATGATTTTTATTAAATGCTAAGGTTTAACAATTAAGTTGGTCCCCTATATGATTAATACTGACTAGTTCTTTCTTTACTTTTCAATTTTTTGCCAAATAAAAAAATGGAACCTAGTTTAAATAGATAACAAACAAAAATTTACTCCTAAATTCTTAAATGATAGATATTGAGGATAAAATAACCTAATTCTACCACTATGGTAAAACCATCAATAGTCTACAAAAGCATCACTAGCACTATCACTTGATGATGGTGCTATTACTTGACCTATAAAATAGATACAAGAAGATATCAATGATAGAGGGGCTTATCTCAGCTGGAAAAGGATGTTATACTTCCTTTAACAACAATCAAGCTCCTATTTAGGTAGAAAAAAAATGATAAGAGGGAAAAAGTACAAGAAATAAATGTCGAGTGGAAAAATTGCCACTCGGTTGTGATAGCACACCATTGAAACTTTCACTCTATGTAAACCAAAGAGCAATAGCACCACTAACCTACAATATGATAATGATTTCACTTTTGGGAACAAATAAACAATATTGAATGTAATTTAAACTAATATGATAATTAATATAATGAAGGGATTTTACTTGGGAGTATAGATGCCTTGTTAAACAACAAAAAGTAAGAGATTTACATACTTGAAACTAAGATTAAATGACAAAGTGAAAGATCGACTAAATGTAAGGATAAAGCATTATATTAGTGTTATAATGCATCAAGATAAAGCCTAAAGGTACAAGGAGAAGGAATAGCCAAAATAAAATAAGGGAAAAGAGCACAACCCAAGACACGAGATTATTTTTCCCTTGTTGGAAGCTTGTTGATTGTTAGCTTGCTTGTTGATGGCACTTGAGAGATAGTAGACTTGATTGCTTGGAGACTTTCTTGGATGATTTCAAATACAACACAATATTATGGTAATATTTTGGTACAATATTGCCATGCGCTTGATTCCATGGTCACCCCAAGTGTTGATTTTATAGGAAACCATGGCCTCATAGGGGAAAAAATGTATTGAAGATGACAAGATAGAAGATGGTAAGAATTTGAATTGATATTAAAATGTCATTAATATAAGAACATAAGAATGGAAATTATTAGACATAGGAGGTTTTTTAGGAGCTATGATTCAAGTCTTGGGGATTTGGTTCATTAATTGTAGGTGGCTTGGAAGGATGAAAAATCAAATTTCTTCATTTTGATACATAATAATCAAAAGCATAAAGAGGCAATAGTGTTTGTGGTGATATCACACTAGTAATTTGACCTCATGATCATTGGAGATCAAGAAAATTCAACAAAGGTCAAAAATGAAAGATTTTACAAAAACACTACTAGGTCATGATAGTTAGCACTATTGTTCATGCGCTAGTGTTATTGCTTTTATAGCAATAAATTCTTCAAATTTGGGCACAATGAAGGTTTATTGGATTTGGTTGATTGATGAAGATATATGTAAACTTGAATATTAGCAATATGTTTAAAATTGGGTGTCTACATTTATCTCTTAATGATGCATTTATTACATAATAAATACATCAAAAGCTAACATAGATGCCCCAATTTTAATATAGGAAGAATTTCTATTTTTTATAGTTGATGATGCTATATGATTGATCTATTAATTATTTCCTTAGAATTAATGTTAATAATTGTGTTCTAGATAGCATTAAATTTTGTAATGCCCCTATGTTTCCCCTTGAGTTTTGGAGAGAAAATAAAGTTGGACCAAGGAAACTCAACTTGAGTATGATCCACACTAGTGCAAGGATGAGAAATTGAGAAAAAAACAAAAAATAGCCTAGAATATAGTGGTAAAAATGAATTCATTTTCATCACATAAGAAAGAAGAAACAATGATTCCAATCCCTAGTTTACACTCTAACTTCAATGGCTCACCACGTGCAATTGGAGCATTGTGTGGATGTGGTACAATAACTAGCCCTAGGTGGCATAGTGTTAGCATTGGTAAGTATAAAAAATCCAACCTACAGTTTCATTTTGACTTTAAAAATGCTTTGTAAGGAAGCAACAATGCTTTTGTGTGCCTACAATGCTATCACATGATGTTATAGATCGTTGATGGCCCTTTTATGCTTGACAAAGCTATTTCTAAGTGATGTCACTTTTTCCTGATGGTGCTTTTGCACCACAATGGCACTTTCATGCCAAGGTTTGGTAGGTTGTGAATTTTATAGTTATTTTTTATGAAACTTTAATGTTAGTGAGACTAACAATATTTGGACTAACTTGGATGAAGATATAATAGGCAACTCTCAAGTGTAGACAAAAATATCAACATTCTTTCAAGACTATCCAAGGGCTATTGGATGTAGTTGACTATGCACTACTCATGATAGTACGTCTATGCCATGTGGCCCTAATTCCCAAGGTGGAGTTTGATAGAGCACTTCTAACTACACTAGTATAGTGATGGTATTCAAATACAAATACATTTTAGCTCCCAAAAAGGGAGATGATAGTGAACTTAGAGGATGTTTGCAAGATCCTCAGGATACCCATTAGATGCACAATGGTCAATATTTTCTAGGACCAAGGGTGAACCATGGAGAGATTAACAAGGGATGCATCCTTCCCATTGATCAGGTCCAATATTGACATCAATTATACCTATGCAGGAGGTCAACTGGATAGGCATACAAACTTCCTCTACATATTAGTTTCAGAATTCATGCTCAATGATACAAGCAAGAGGATATTCCATTGGATATGGGGATATGCAATGGTAGCTATGCAAGATCGATGGGTGGTCTTCGTATGGCGAGATGTGGTATTGGCCTAATTGTATCAGACACTACACCAAATTATCTACTATAGAGGTAGGAGTTTGGTCTATTGTACACTACTCTAGGTGTAGACCTAGGATAATATAGCTATTATAAGGCCATGAGGAATTCAAAGATATTTAGATGACCTAGAGGAACTAGTAGTACATAGATGGGGTCACAAATTTAAGGTGAGATAGATGAGGCTATAGAGAGGATTACTAATAGTGAGGAAAGTTATCAATTATACATAGGTATCATCTTGGTTGGTAGGAGAATGTCTACCATCTATCTCATATGAGATAAGATATATGGTTGGGGGACCATAGGGGGAACATGAGCTCAATTTTTTTGATAGAGTGGTCTACCAGTATGGTGCATAACAAGGGATAACGATACGACCCATTTGTTATCATAGATTCATATGGAAGAAAGGATTCATAGTGCCACCTTATCATAACATCTTTATCAAGATCATCCTCAATGACCCTAACATTATAGACCTTGGGTAGGATGACCTTAGAGTTTTAGTGGTATACATACAATGGTATTAGGGGTTCTAGACTAGGAGGGTCATAGTTCCAATGGTATAGCCATAGAGACTAATGTAGGTGGTTCCATCCTAGGTGCATCATTATAAATAAGCACAATGATAGAGAGGAGAGAAAATATAAACATGGATAGCACTATCACTAATAATAGTGCCAACACTATTGGTGCTACCACTACCCAAGAGCATAGAGGGAAAAGTAGGCTGACTATGTCTCCTTCAGTAGTAGTTTATATGGAGAGGTATATGCTAGCCCATTAGGTGAAGAGCATGAAGGAAGCACTAGCAATAGTTCGGGTACAGACAACCACACAAGTCACAAAGAGGGACCAGCTCATAGGATGAGTCAATGATGATGTTTTAGACCATCTAGGGTCTAACTATAGAGTAGGACATGGTAGTAGTGAGATTTTTAGTAGCAACGAGAGTGTCTGGAGGGGATCAGGTGGTGTAGATTCCACTAGATTAGCTTACATAGGTGTAGGGAGATCTACGTGTAACATAGGGTGAGATCCAGATAACATAGTAAGACCTATAGAGAAATTCTAAGTGGATTGTTTATTATAATGTAGCATACCATGCATTCATGTACATGGATTAATAGCTCCCATTACCAAAGGACATGGTCATAAACCCACTCTAGGTCTATGATATGATAGTGGCAACAATTGGTAAGGATGCTTCCACTTATAAGAGGAGGAGGGAGAGCATGAGACATAGGCTCTTAAAGATAATTGGGGTTAATTTTGAGTAGTCTATCTTAGTTTGGGAGGATATTTTGATGATGACATTGTATAGCATTACAATCATGATTATTTTAATTATATATCATGATCATACTATGGGCACCAAAAGGGGACCCACAAAGTCACTAACCTTTAATTTATTCTCCTTAAGGGAAATCCTACACTTAGATAAGAAGGCATTGTTGCCATACCACCATTTATGCATTTTTTTGAGCTTTTATCTTTTCCAAAATAGAGAAATTTTGGGTTCTCCAAGGGAATTTTTAGATTTCCCTATATCTAAGTTTTGTGTGTGAATTTATGTAAACACCTAAGTTTTCTTATTCTAACCTAGTGTTTAAATGCAAAGTATGATAGGCCAATGCAAATGAATACAATGATTTAGCAAGCAAGATCTATATGTTATTTATATTTTGATGCCAACTTAATACATAACTTTGTAAATAGAATATTTATTTTAGACAAAAATGCAAAAAAAAAAAATAGGTTAATGTAGATCTACATGTAGTTTTCTTTCAAATACCTATTTTACAAACAAATGAAGAGGGATAATGTTGGGAAAAAAGGATCTTTTTTTATTCTAAATTCAAAATTCTCAACAATGTTTATTGCTAAATGTGAAATAAAAATGCATAAGACAAGACCTAACCTAGATATGTCTTTTTGTTTCTTTGATGAAAACAAGCCTAAAATCCAAATAGAAAATAAGTTATTTTATAATTTTCTCTTTGAGTAAGGGCAAAAGAGGTAATGCATGCAAATAAAGATATCCTAAATGCATATTACATGCACTTCAAATTCAGATACCTAAAATGAAGAGATAAAGTTGATACTAAGATTTTTTTCCTTTTTGTTTTGTTTTATTTTTTATTATTAATATTCTAGATGCCTTAAAATGAAACATGTCACCTAGGTGTTGCAGGTGAGTTGAAGAGGAGAAGGCAATCCTCCAAGGGAGGTCCCAGGTTCGAATCTCCACCCTACCAAAAAGCTGAATTGGGTACCCAAAATCCAATTGATAATGTTGGTGCGGGCAGGGTCGGGTGCGACTCCCGGGTGACTTTAACGGTGTAGAACCCCCTGTTCATGGTCTCTCATACCAAGGTGGCCCCACAAGGGGTTTTTTGCTTAAAAAAAAATGAAACATGTCATCCAAGGAAGCCCCTTCAATCTATCCACTCATATGTGCTCCCACCCCCAGATCTGAAGCAGGAAGTTGTAGCTCAATCTGCATCTGCCCCAATGCTAAATGTCATAAATCTCATCATACAAGTGAGCTAATAGGGTAATCCCCACACCAATATCAGTGGGTCCTCAGTACTGCACTCCAACAACTCTTGTGCTAGCTCAAGAAAATTTCATGGGAACCTCACTCTTAAAGAGTTAGGTAGTAGGATGTTTGGCATGAGTGACATCACCACTACATGTCTCTTGGTAAAAACATCTGCATCATACCACACCTCAACAAGAACTTCACCAGTATCCAAACCCTGCCTCAAAACCTCCTAATCCTCACCGAATACCCTTCGGAGCACTCTGCTCTACTGGTTAATGTGTGTAGAGGTGATAGGGCATCCCTCAATCGAAACATGAAGAATCTTATAGACATCCTCCAATGACACCGTCATCTCACTAGTCAAAAGGTGGAAGGTGTTAATCCGACTATCCCAGTGATCTATCAAGGTTGTCAGATAGGCTTGGTCCATCGTCACTACCTCTAGCCTCGTCACTTGCTTGAGGTTTATGACCTCAAACCATTTCTAATTATCATTAGTGAGGTATTCTCGTGCCCTCTTAAAAACCATGGGAACTCTATGATGGGCCCTCACAAGCTAAGTAAACAAGCAAATAATCTATCAATTAGGTCCAAAAAACAAAACAAACAAATTATCATCAGCACAATGAGGCCATCTCGAGCCAATATAGTCTATAGACAAGGCCATATTGGGTCGATACAGCCTCCATAATGGTCAAAAAAAATTGAACGTTACAATTCAAATGTGGTTGTCCCACCCCGAGATGACCCCCAAACACAAAAGAGGGATCGTCTCAACCTGAGATGACCCCGATATTAGGGCATATGCATCTCAAATTCAAAAAATAAAAAATCAATAAATTAAAGCACAAACAAACAACCTACACGTAATCCTAATCTAGGGTGTTATTCCTTACCTTATATTTTTAGGTGAGGTTCATTTCCCACTTTAATTAATGAGTTTTGTTTTATTTTGAAAAGTAACAAAGGAGGGAAAAGTGTGTTTACCTATCTCCTTTGGTCTCCTTCGGTGGTAGAGGTCCCTGGTTGGTCCATGCTAGACATTGGTTGGTAATTTGATAGTGCTTCACTTCAGAATTTATCCTCCTCCTCTCTACCTCCCTTTTCCTCCAATTGCAATAATTAAAATGACGTCAAAAAAATAAAAAAAAATGTTTTTATATTTTTCAAAACTGCATGATCGTCCCCAGTTTAGATGGCCACATAGTACAACCATTCTTCCATGGGATGGCCCCTAAAATTGTAAAATTCCCCCCCCCCTCCCAAAAAAAAAGATAGTTCCAAAGATACCCAACATAGTTTGGTTAAAATTCTCTTAAGTGATCCTAGAATCTAGTGATTTACCCTACACACCTAGCGGTTGCAGTGACTAATTATCCATGGAATTCAGTCGAATGAACAAAAACAATTACCAATAATGGTCAAAATGAAAGTTGTAATGGGATATTCCCTCCTTACACTTTTTCAAAAGTCCTACAAAATCCAAAACAAGTCATATTGGTCAAGCAACTCGTCACTTTCATTACTTTCCATCTCCTTTATCCACTCGTCGCTTGAGGGGGTAGTCATATAATTGCATTCAATAATAAAACACTCAATCATAATAAAAATCAATAATCAAACACTCAATCAATGCAAATTGCATTCATTCAAGAAGCATTACCAAAAACTATCATACACCTCCCTATTTGTAGGGGCAAAAGCAAAAATTTCAATAAATGCTTGGTAGGTTTGAAACCCAACCCATAGAAAATCTACCCAAAACATTGAAGATTACCAAGATCAAGTACACCTAAATTCGTTTGACGTAGAAAGTATACCCTTGATTGAAAATTTTACCTAAAATAAAGTCCATCAAAGTTTTGGAAGCAATGATTCAAAAATATATGCTCTTTCCATGATTGGGGCATCTAACATTGATCAGATCAATAAACACCACCAACCCTCAATTTGACTATAGGTCATCTATTTTTCTCTACATTGTGCTTTCACACAACGCATCCCAAAAAGGGGTATATGTAGACACCTAAAACACGTCATGTTGAGTAAACTACCTATATGGACTCCTTTAAGACCATATGATCCACCTTGGGTAGCCCTAGGGCTCAACAGTGGTTTTCACCACTCAAACAGGGAGGAATTTTTGTTTGCATCCAGGACCATACCACAAAAGGATGGCCTCCAAAGACCATATTACCATGATATTATCCCCAATAAATATAGTATCACCTCAAGATAGTCATTCCATAAGAAAATTCAAGCACCACGATTAAAGCGGTTACACGATCCAGCTAAGCATAACGCCATACAAGTTAGTTGCGAGGAAGATTCAAGAATGGGCAGTTACCTTTCTTGGATCTAACCATTTATTGGCTTCCCATGCAATATTGGGATCCATTTTGGAAGTCTATATAATGGCACCCAACCTTCATGCATTAATCAAGGAGATTTTCAATTTTCAAGCAATGAAGTGCTGTTGAATTTCAACCACAAAGCTTCCAACCCCTTTTGCATTTTTTTCTCTATAGAAAGCATGTCAATGGATCATTTTGAAGGTTGAATATTGCATCCATGCTCTTTGTGCAATCTAACATCCTTGTTTTGGCAGTGAATTCCATCCCACAAATCATTCCCCACGAACGCACCAATTTGTTGACCAATCCATAGACCGAACCTTGTATCATCTCGCATTGACCACAAGAAAATCACTCATAGATTAGCGATCGTCTCTCTTAGAGATGACCCACAAGTACGACCATCCTGCATAGAGATGACTTCCTGGGAAGATATTTATTTTCTTTTTTCTTTCTTTTGTCAAGATTTAACCGCATTTCTAATTACTGTTTAGCATAGATAGATTTCATTTTCATGCATGCATTCATATTATTTTAGTTTCTTTATCATTTTTTATTATTATCAATATGGGCCTTATCTCGAAAGGCTCTACATATTATTTTAATGTTCTTTAATCTTTTTGTGTGTAGATCACAGGTATCTACGAGGAAGTAACTGCGTAAAGATTCACATATCATCATAATCATCTATTGTGATAGTCCTGAAAACCTATCCCAAATTAGTTTGTGGATACGAAAATATTCTATGTTTTACATCCGAATTGTTTTATTTGTAATTAATTGTATCAAGATTGGTAGCAATCCCTCAAAGGATATCTTATTTATAACCTTTTTGAAATGAACAAGACATTATAAATAAAAATGTTATCGTCCATATTTTTCTTTTATTTCATTCTTGATCTTTATGGTTGCATATTGATTCGCTACATTTCGATCTTATATTTTCTTTTAAATGCCATACCCATCCAACCACCAATACATGATGACTAAAATATATCCTTTGCTAACAACTCTAAAAAACTATGTACATATAATGTGATTATTTATCTTTATTTGTTTACATCAAAATAAAGCACAATAACAATATAATCAATTTAAAAACCTCATGGCTAGAAGTTGAAACTATTCATTATTACTCTAAAGGACACAACACTCTGTAGGTTCATGAGGCTAGGAGGTAATAGTATACAGACCTAGGAGCAAATGAAAGTAAATTTTTTGAAGTACTAGCACTATTGCAAGGCATGCAACACAAGGAACCAGATATTCTAAAAGACCCAAAAGGGTGAAGCACTAGAGGACTACATGAAAAGGTTTAAATATAGACTGTAAAGGTCGAAATAATGTAAGTTGGACCAAAACTCATTGAAATTGGTCTTCCTAAGAGGAATTGGGGAAGATTGCATGGAAGCACTTAATCTTATGGGAGGTGGAGAGGAATTGGGGAATATTGCATGGAAGAACAAAGTCTAGAGAGTGAACATCATACCTTCTACAATACGCTCAGGAAAAATTAAGAGGGCTAACTTTTGGGAAGCCTTGGAAACTTGACTAGTGCTGCTCCACCTAGTAAAAAAGCTTTGCCCTTTTAATTTAAAGCCCTATCTTGAGATTTGAAATAAAAAAGAGAGCAAAATTATAAGGGTTGACTTCTAGGAATCCCTGGAAACTCAACTAGTTTTGCTCCACCTAGTGAAAAAGCTTTGCCCTTTTAATTAAAATCCCTAGCTCAGTTATTCCTGCAGTCCCTCCCGCATGATAAAATCCCTAGCTCTACTATTTTTATGATCCCTTTGTCTACATGTTAAAATCCGTAGCTCTACTATTGTGCTTTTAATTTTTTAATTTAAATCCCTAGCTCAGCTATTTCCACGGTCCCTCCATCTACGTGCTAGAATCCCTAGCTCTACTATTCTCATGATCCCTCCATCTGCGCGTTAAAATCCCTAACTTTGCTATTCCTATGATCGCTCCATCTACGCACTAAAAGCCCTTGCTCTGCTATTTCACTTTTAATTAAATCCCTAGCTTTTCTATTCTTGATCCCTTCATTTGCACGCTAAAATCCCTAGGTTGACTATTCCCATGATCCCTCCATCTACATGCTGCTCTAAAGTACCAAAATACTCATATATGGGCTTTTTCGCGTCCTTTATATATTTTTTATATCGATACCCTAAGAGGGCGGTTATAAACCACCCTCTTAGGGTTGCTTAAACCACCCTCTTATCCCTAAGAGGGTAGTTATCCTAAGAGGGCGATTTTAAACCGCCCTCTTAGAATCTATTAAGGCGGTTTTTTACCATCATAAAAAAACCACCTTATTTTAGCTGTTGTTAAAGCCCTTTTTTGGTGTAGTAATTTTAAGTGAATTGATCATTGGATTTGACTTTGTGAGGAGTTACTATATTTAGAGCAAATCGCTCACTGAATTGAGCAAATTGCTTGTAAATTTGACTCTTATAAAAATGGGTCAGAATCTTCCTTAAATGACTTCTTCCTATGATAGATGCAAATTCAAGGTTAGATCTAAGATTTTATGGTGCTCTAATGTTGCTCATGTTGTTATCTTCACAAAAAAATCAAAATTTTGAAGTTTATATCAAATTAATCATTCACAAAGTACCTACAAAAATCAAGCACAAATTAAAAAAAGATGAATTTTTCAAGGTCAATTTGAGACTGGGCTTGATAAATCAAGTCCTTGACCTTAATGAATGCCTCTAGATTCAACTTGTGAAAATACAAATAATCTAGAGGAAATTGCTTCCTTTAACTAGACTTGGAAAGAATTCACTTAATCTTATGCCAATCACTTCATCCATGATGAATGCACATTTTGCATAAAATCAAGGAATTTTAGCCAAATTAGGAAAAAAATGAGGAATAATGAGGGTGGGTCCCATGGGTATGTCAAAAACTATGTTGCATAGAAGAATTTTCTTGACTTCTAAATCAATGACATGACCCAATTCTAATGGCTCCTTCTAACATCCAAATTGAGGCTAACTCCCCTCTCTCCTTGGAGAAATACTCCTACACTAACCTACACTAATAGCATAAAAAGTAAAGTGCAAAAATAAACATGCATAAAATATTAAGGGTTTGAGTGATTTAAATGTAATATAGGTTTTAATTATAGTGAGGCAGTGCAAGTGATTAATTAACACATGAAAATTTGAATAACATCAACTTTCTCCCATACATTAAGTATGAAATTGTTTAAGTGAATGACAAAATGGACAAAAGGACAATGCCTTAATCACCATGCATTTAGCAAACCAAGAGGGTGATGCCACTACTGGAATGCTTAATGACCTACCAATTTCTCAAAAATATCATGAGATCAAAGCACAATGTGGGTTCATATAGTGTAGCTCTAAATTCTCATGGCCAAGAGATCTATACAATGGAGCCCTAGGCTCCTATTTATAGTTGGAGTTTACTCCTAAGTTACTTCAGGTGAGAAACAATTACTCCTAGTAAAAGTAAATATTTGGGGGCATATTTAGTAAAATGATGCACACCAAATGTTACATGCCTCTAATTATGCCTCTAACAAGCTTAGAAGATTTCTAAAATTACTTATTGTGCCACAACATGCCAAAATATTACCCTAAAAAGATTCTCCTCGAGACCCAAACCTTTAGTTTTATGCTTCCATTGGTTGTTGAGCTATTTGCTCTAGTTTGTGAGCAAATCACTAGCTAATGTTAAGTAGTTCACTCTTGCAAGCCAAGCAAGTCCATTTGCAAGCTAATCAATATAAATTCAATCAATATCTATTCTAGACAAACAAATTTTGGAGAATTTAGTAAGAAAATTATTATTTGATCTATTTGTTTTATGTTTAAAATTACTAATCCCAAGGTAGTGCCAAGTCACTACAATTAGGAATGGTGTGTCCAATGGAGGCCTAAGCATGATTGATGCTAAGTAGAGTAAGGTCATACAATGGGAGGTTTTTGAGGAAACCTACTTCTATCCAATATGTTGGTAGGGGATTGTGACTTTGGCTATATGTATGTGACATTGGTTCTTTTGTGTCATGGAAATAGATTCTTTTGAATCTCTAATCCAAACAATTGTAGTAGGTTTCTTTATTTTTGTATTCAATTAGTTTCACTTGTTTGACTTCTTTATCCTTATCACATGACTTGGATCCTGTATCCATAGGACTGTATCCCACTAATTTCTAATTCTAACCAATTCCTTATGTATCTACAATAAAGAAAACCACTTGAAAAATAAGTTAGATTGATAAAATTTTCAAAATTAGGGAAATTAAGCAAATCACTAGATGAATTAATGAACCATTGGAAATCCAACAAGTAGTTGGACCAAAGACTTAGCATGCAACATATCTTGTTGGTGATGGATGATGTCACTGATTCATCAACTAAAGTTGATGAATTACTTGCTTGGCTAGCAAATTGATGGATAAATGATTTAGAAAATCAATGAATCTCATTAAGAAGTAATGACATAATGAAGTTTTCGGTCAAGTTGATGAATCATAAAATCATGGAGTGGCCACTGATTGGACCTCATACATGCAAACTCAAAAACATAACCTAGATTATAAGCACTTCTGGAAAAATGGCTGGTAATTCTGGTTTTCAAATTGCTGAAGGCGAGAAGGTTTTTTTTCAAATTTTTGGCAGGCGGGAGGATGGCCCTCTCTCTGTTGATGTGGACATTTCCCTATCCTCCACTCAGGAGGTGGGCTCCATTTGCCCCCTTGAGAATGGAACCGGGCTTACTCAAACTATTGGAGGAAATGTGGTTGTTTCCAACGCTGGTCCCACTTCTACGCTAGCTGGCATTTCCTCCTCCTCTACTCAGGATGTGGGCTCCACTGAATCTCTTAAGGACCAGATTTATGAAAATCATCTCCAATCCTCAAGGCGGGAGGAAGATTCTAAAACCTCTGAGCACTCAAAATATCAGATTCAAGCGGTACCTGACAAGGCAGAGCTTCGGGGGGGAGCATGTTCCTTCTTCTCCCAAGCCTTCTTTCGCAAAGGTTTTAGGTGGGCCTTCCTCCTCTTCCTTTTCTCCCCCACCATTTGAGGTTTCTAGGAACAGGGTCAAGATTCCTGCTGACATTGCTGAAAAATTCATTGTTGAAGAATCCCTTTCCTTGGTAGGGAAAAGTGGTTGGAGGTAATCCAAATCTTGACATTATCAAGCGATGGGCTTTTTCCCATTGGAAAGTTCGTGGAACCTTACAAATTGTTGGCCTCTCCAGGGATTTTTTGGAGTCCGCCTCAACACCCAAGAAGATGTTGGCCACATTCTATCTGGAGGACCTTGGTTCCTTGGGTCCAAGAGTGTTTTTCTAATGAAATGGAATCCAGATTTCAACCTAGAAATGCAAAGCATTAACTTTGCACCTATCTGGGTCATATTTCCAAACTTACCTTGGCACCTTTGGAGGGAATCTATTTTCAAATCCATGGCTTCAACTATTGGAGATCTGCTTCTCATTGACAAGGTAACTCTTTCCAGATCAAGGATGCATGTTGCCCATCTTTGTATTATTGCCAATCTAGATTCTGCACTCCCTACCTTTGTGGAATTGGAACTTGGTTCATCACTTTTCAAACAAGCCATTGAGTATGAGAACAAACCTCCTTTCTGCATTGAATGTCAAACTCAGGGCCATCTTCGTGCTCATTTTCCTTCTCTCACTAAGAATGTGGCCTCTTCTGAGTGACTGAATGATTCTAATCCTATGGCTAAGGAGAATGCCTTTCAAGATTCGTCAAAGAAGGATAAAAGGAAATTTCCTCCATCCAGAGGAATAAGTTTCAAGCCTACCAAAGAATATAGAATCAAAGAAGGACATAACTCTGCCCCTTTCATCAATTCCCCTGATGATAAAGGGAAAAATATTTCTTTGACAAATGCATCTAATGAGGTCAGTATTTTTTCTCACCCTTTTCAATTTCAAATTCTTGCGGATTTAAACTCTGAGGATTTTTTTGATAAAAACAATGATCCGAATTCCAATCCCAATCCTCCTTTGGATCCGAAGAATCTCATTCAAGAACCATCTTCTGAGCCATTGACTGAGAACCCTAAACCATTGGCTGAGGACCTCTCTTTAAAAGAAGACCAACCCTTGATAGAAGATGCTTCTATTCCTTCTTCCTTCATCGAACCTGTCAGTCCTGTGATTCAGTGAATCTCCTCTTCCACTTTTAGTCCCAAAATTCTTCTGAGCCAAAAGAGGTCTCCTATAGATTGTGGAATGGAAAAAAAGAGGGGAAGACCTTCTCATTCTGATCAAAGGAATCAAGATGCACATGAAGATATTGCTAATGGCATTCAAAAAACTCTATTTTCTACTGGAATCAATATCTCCAAGGAAGAAATGAAGTGCACCAAACCTCCCCAACCACATGGAAAGGGAGGCAAAAAACTCTCCAAATCCTCCAAATGAAGATCCTCTCATGGAATGTGAGAGGCCTTAATGGTATAGCCAAGCAGCGGCTAGCTAAATAATTAAGGAAAGAAATCAGACCGACTATTTTTGTGATTCAAGAATCTAAAATTAGTGAACCTCTTGATAAAAATATTTGCAATTTCATTTGGAAAAATAGTGATTTCTGCGCTTGCAATGCTAGGGGTTCTTCTAGAGGCCTCCTATGCTTATGGAATCCTTCTCTCATGAGAGGAAATCTTATCCATTCCAATGATGAGATTTTGAGCATTCATTTTTGTGATCAAGACAACAATTGTTCTTGGGTCCTGACCAATATCTATGCTCCCAATTCCATTTTTGGGAGGTCCCATATGTGGAACACTTTATCCTCTATCATAAATGCTTTCTCTAATCTGCCTTGGATCCTTATTGGTGACTTCAACACCCCTTTGTTTCCTTCTGACAAAAGGGGAGGAGTTGGCTCCTTTTCTAAGAGTATGGAGGACTTCCAGGATTTCATTAATGCACAAAATTTGATTGATGTCAACCTGAAAGGCAATCAGTTCACATGGTCAAATAGAAGGTGTGGATCTCAGCTAATCCAAGTTAAATTAGATAGGGTGTTGTTTTCTCAGGAAGCCTTTGACAACTGGGGAGATGCCACTCTTCAATCACTCCTTAAAATTGGTTCTGATCACAGTCCCATTCTTTTGGACACAAATAATCCAAAAATTTACAAAACCCCATTCAGGTTCGAAGCAATGTGGATGCAACATCCTGATTTTAAGGAAAGAATCAACCAATGGTGGCAAACCGACATTCAAGGAAAACCTTCCTACATTCTGGCCCAGAAACTCAAAATCATTAAAGAGAACATTAAAGTATGGAACAAAGACATATTTGGTAACCTTTTCCATAATAAGCAGGATGTAATGTTGAGGCTCTCCTTGATAAAAAAAACAATCAGGAGAATGGTGATTTCACTACTGAGATTAAAAAATAAGAGAAGGAACTATTAAGCAAGTATCACAATATTCTCCAATGTGAAGAAATTTTTTGGAGAAAAAAAATTCGTGACTTATGGCTCAAAAAAGGGATTCTAATACCAAAATTTTCCACACTTCTACTATGAGACACCAAAGCAATAACAGAATTAAGGAAATCCATACTCAAGAAGGAGAAATCATTCAATGATATCAAAGAAATCCGGATGGAAGGCATCTCCTATTTCATGCAACTACTTCAGGATGAGAATAGACCAAACTCACAGATGGCAAAATATTTTTTCCTCCAGTTTATTTCTCATCTCATATCTGATAGTATCAATAGTAGACTTACGACTACTCTTTCTGATGAGGAAATTAAAGATGCTTTATTCTCCATGGATCCTGACAAAGCTCCTGGTCCAGATGGTTTTTCCCCAAGGTTCTATCAAGCCTTTTGGGATCTTGTCAACAGGGATGTTTGCAAAGCCATAAGAGAGATCTAACATGCTAAAATTATTCCAAGAGGCTTCAATTCCACCTTCATTGCACTTATACCTAAAAATCCTAATGCTTGCAATTTCAATGATTTTAGGCCAATAAGTCTTTGCAATGTCATTTACAAGATTTTAACAAAAGCCATCACCATCCGCATGAGGGAAGTCATGCCTTTGATTATTAATCAGAGCCAAGGTAGTTCTATCAAAGGTAGATCCATCCTAGATGACATTATTTCAGTGCATGAAGCAATTCATTCAGTTTCAATCAACAAAAAAGTAGCCTTTCTTCTCAAGCTAGACATGAACAAGGCTTATGATAGACTAAATTGGGATTTCCTTTTTGCTATTCTGAACAAGTTTGGCTTCCATCCTGAATGGATTTCTCTAATTAAAGGTTGCATCTCCTAGCTTGGTTTTTGGTCCTCATTAATGGTTCTCCTGCAGGATATTTTCAAAATAGTCAAGGTCTAAGGCAAGGAGATCCTTTATCTCCTCTCTTATTTATAATTGTTGTTGAGGCTCTGGGAAGAGCAATTATTGAAGAAAAAAATGTTGGTCTCCTCTCTGGAATACAGACAACTTCCCAATGCGATCCTATCACACATCAATAATTTCTTGATGATACTCTGCTGTCCACAATTGCATCTGTCAATGAAGCAAATATTATCAAGAGGATACTCTTCCTTTATGAGCTTGTTGCAGGTCAAAGGATTAATTTTCAAAAGAGTAAAATTTACTTCCTCAATACTCCGCCAAGAAGATAGAACATCATTTCTGACATCCTTAATTGTTCCATAGCTTCTTTGCCTTCTACCTATCTGGGTTTACCTCTCTTCACTAGGAATGTCAAAGATAGCTTATGGGACAATGTCATTGAGAGGTTACAAAAAAAACTCACTACTTGGAGAAGCAATATTTTATCTCAAGCGGGGAAAATTACTCTCACCATGGCTTACCTCCAGAGCATTCCTGTTTACTTCCTTTCTTTGTTCAAAGCTCCAGTAAGTGTTTATGAAAAAATGGAAAAAATTCAAAAACATTTCCTCTGGATAGGATCTAAAAATAAGCACAGATTTCATTTGGTAGCTTGGGATAAAGTGTGCAAGCCTAAAGAATGTGGAGGATTAGGTCTTAGAAGAATTTATCCTCTCAATCTCTCCCTTCTTGCTAAGCAAGCCTGGCGGTTGATTTCTAATGAGAATGTTCTTTGGGTCAAGATCATAAAAAGGAAATATCTTTAGGGATCACATTTCCCTCATGGGGAGGTACCTTCATCCGGATCTGCTTTCTAGAAGGCTATTTGTGAAGCTCGTTCCCTTTTGATCAAAGGTCTAAGGTGGCAATTTGGTAATGGCACTTCTATTTCTTTCTGGGATGATAAATGGATAGGGGATCAACCTCTCAATCAAAATCCTATGTTTCAAAGGCTGAGGAATATTACTATTCAATTGGTTGGACCTCTAGCGGTAGATTTCATTTCTTCTACTAATGGTCATAAAATATGGAGAAGGATTAATATCCCTGATCATGAAAATGAAATGGCCTATTTATACAATCTACTTTCTACTATCAGAATTCCTTTAAATGACCAGACTGATTGTCCTATTTGGGAACCTACTGATTCTGGAGATTTCATGGTCAAATCAGCTTACTTGCTTTATCTCAATAGTATTGATACTCCTATCCCATTCAAGCTTGTCTGGACCAAGTATTTGATTCCTAAGATTACCTCCTTTTCTTGGTTATGTATTCAAGATCGCATCCTTACCACGGAGAATCTCATTAAAAGAGGTATTCCTTTGCCTAACAGATGCCATCTCTGCCTTTCTGATTGGGAATGTACTTCTCATCTCTTCTTATTTTGTTCCTATTCAAGAATGGTGCTTAACAAACTTTTCCATACCTTCAAGATTTCCTAGGCCTGTCCTCCTTCAATTGTTGATTTATTCCAATAGTGGCCAATTCCTTTCAAAAATCCCATACTCAGAGGACTTTGGAAGTTCTGTTTGCATCATTTCCTCTGGAAGATATGGTTAGAATGCAATAAAAGAATATTTGACTTGAAATATTTGGATGCCAACATTATTTCCAGTAAAATCATCCTTTATGCTAAGGAAAATGCCCTTGTTGCTCCTTTTGATCCTTTTCCTTGTTCATATTTTGAGAAGGGCATCCTGAAGTCTTGTGATATTTGCATTGATGTCCCAAGGCCTGTTACTCAGTCTTCATCTAGGACCAACATCAAATGGCAACCTCCTCCCTTTGGGTGGGTCAAGCTTAATTTTGATGGTGCTGCAAAAGGCAATCCTGGCATTGTTGGGGCTGGAGGAATCCTCCGGGATCACAGTGGCAATTCCATATTTGCCTTTTTTGAACCTTTAGGAATCCAATCAAATCATTCTGCTGAAGCTAAAGCGGTGTGGAGAGGCCTTCAATTTCTAAAGGACATTCCAGGAAAAATCATTGTTGAAGGAGATTCTCTTAATATCATAAATTTCTTAAAAACATCCAAACCCAGCAGTTGGAGGATCAGGAATCTTATCAAAGAAAGTAAGCAAATTCTTCGTCAGCAAGTCAATGTTGTGGTTCAACACATTTTTAGGGAGGGCAATTCTGTAGCTGACAAATTAGCCAACATTGGCGTTAATGCTCAAGGTTTGATGACTTGGATGGATGTCCTCCCCAATGATGTTGTTGAGTTGGAAAATTATGATCAAAATACCATCTACCGTGATGAATCTCAAAATACTTGATTTTTACATTACCCAAGACCTCCTTTTTTCGTGATTCATTGGGCCCATGTCCAAAGTTCCAAAAAATTCCAAAATGTAGATTTTGTTCATCATTCTTATTATCTTCCTTTGAAAAGGGGTTCTATGTTGATAATTTCAAGTTCTCCATCGCCTCTTACTTATGCCCCTTATTTTTTGATAATCATTTCCATGAGGAATCCCGATGCCATGTCCACCCTAATTTTAAATCATTTCTATCTCGTGTGGAATGATGCTTGTAATTTTACCTTTTTGAGAACCCTGTCTAAACGCTTTACCTTTCGCATTCTCCCGAGGCTTTCTAGAATGTGCATCCCAATCCCTTCTAGGTTTTGTGCCTACTTTTGCCATTGGCCTTATTACGTGAGTATCACCAGAAGATCCATCTTCCTTGGGACGGTGATCTACCCTATTATTCCTACCCATTTTCATCACCCTTTTTTGCACCGTGCCCAATGTTCTAACCATCATTATCCTTTTTGCCAAGGTTTTCCTTTTTGGTCAAGCATCACTTTCTATTTATTCCTCCTGTGGTCTTTTCAGCAAACATATCATTCCATTTTTGTTCCTTTCGATCTGTGTCTTTTTCCACCCATTTACCTTCCTTCCTTAATTCCTTTTGTCACCATGAAGGAAGGGAAAGTTATTTTCATTGAGCCTGAAACTGTTGATCTGGATTCCGTTTCTACTGATATGTTTAAGGATAAGCATGGGATCATCAATTTTTTCAATCTGTTCTATGGGGTGGATGATGAGGTTACTAAGGCTTTCATGACAACTTGGGACAATGGTTTGGTTTCCATCCATGACGTCCAGTTCCAAATTTCCTTTGAGCTGCTGGCAAACCTGACAGGGCAAGACTTGGACGAAAAAATCATCAGAAGAAACAAGCACAACTGGGAGGCGGAGTTGACACTCTTTGAGAAAAATTCACCCATCCACAAGAAGGTAAAAAAAGGTTTGTTTCGCCATGACTTGTCAACACCCTGGAAAGAAATCCTTAAGCCAATAATGCAATATTTTACTTGTGACAATCCTGAGTCTCAATTATGTTGTTTTCATCTTGCATTTGTAAATCATTTTCGGGACTCAAAAATGATGAACATTCCCGCTACCCTATTCTGGTCCATGGACTATACCATCACCACCAACCATTCCAAAAAGGATGAGGCCAAACCTTGCCACCAGGGTCTTTTTAAGGTCCTTTACAAGTACCTCCTTCTGCAATTCCCTTTAGGTAATCTCCCTACCCCTGATTCTGACGAGGAGAATTCATCCTCAACCCCGAGCCCTAAAACCTCCAAATCCAAAAGAAAAGAGAAAGGGGGCAAATCTATTTCTGAGTTCTCCGCCAGAAAGAAGGCCAAAGTTGAAAATACCCATGTCCGTAGTTCCCAGAGGCTAAAACATAAAGAAGCTATCAAAACCCCTCCGTCCACCTCTATAAAAACTCCAAAGGATAAGTCTAATTCTCCTGACCTTGTCGAAAGGTATCTTCACAAGCTGGTTGTGCATGCTACTTCTGCCACCATTGACCATATTGAAACTGCTCACTTGGCCATTGGAAAGGTGATTTCAACCCTCAAAGAATAGTGCCATGCACTTAGCCTCTTGTTCTTCTGTGAAAATTTCGAAAATGTTTCAGCCCTGGCCGATGTTGAGGTGTCCTTCGACACCAAAAATGACGTCAAATATGTTGTCAACGATGAATATGTAATGGAGATTTCTAAGGAGGCATGCACTATTGTTCCCAAGGATAGCACTAAGGATATTTCTAAAATAGATGTGAAAGTTGCTGGTCTGGAAGGTGTTGCTTCATCCCTCATGCAGTTGGATATTCCCCTTGACGGTTGATGGTTCTTCCTCTATTTTTTTGGGTCCTCTGTGGTGGTGGATCGCATATTTTTGGGTTCCTTTTTGGTCGAGGACCATTCCTTTTTGAGCTCTGGCATTTCTCTCAGTGCCTGTTTGTCCAAGGTTGTTGACTCCTTTTAGTCTGAGGATGTATTTTTGAGGTTGTATTTCTATTTTAGCTTGCAGTTCAAATTGTATTTCTTCTGTTCCTTTTTTATCCTCTGTTGATCCTCTATTGTACAAGGCGTTAGGGCACCTTTCAAATGCCTTGGTTTTAATAAATTTATTAAAGGTTGACGAATCAGAAATTAGGTCAATGAATCAATAGATCAAGGACTAAGCAATTCTTAGAAATAAAAGGATCAATAAAATTCACATAGAGATATAGTGACTCATCAATCCATAGATGAATTGTTGGAAAACAAACTTCAAGAAATTCTAAGACCTTTTTTCTTGAGAAATGGGCATGTAGATCGACAAATTTCTAGAGTAGGGGTATGATTCCTTGATTATTTAACTTTGGATGGTTTTCTAGGTTTGATTATTAATAGAGTTTCCATTTGCATTCGAATCAGGGGGATTTGTAATCACCCAATTTTTGGGAGAAGAGCAAAAAATTATCATATTCTAGTGAATCACGCATGGATCTAATGGATTTTTTCTAGGTTTTATCTAATAGGATGATTTTAGGTTCTATCGTTCTATTTTCTACCTAATAATTACAAAATTGGCAAAGGCTTGGGTCTTTGAGGCCTATAAAATTTTGACTTCTACCCCTCCTTATTGAGATTTTCTATCTCCCTTGCTTGATACCTTCTATTTGGCTATCAATTTAGAAAATATTGCATCAATGGTAGTACCTTTTTATTAAATTATGAGAATCATTTATTTTTTGAATTTATCCAAGGATATAGAACAAGAAAGGTGAGGCTTGCTCCTTAATTGTATGCATATTATTTAAAAAAAATGTTAGTTTTATTCTTTTCTAAAAGTAATATAAGACTCTGAATTAACCCTATTTTAAAATGCAAGTTTAATTGTGGCTTTATGTGAAGATTTAAATATTTTTAGTTTTATCACATTTATTTCTATAGACAAGGACTTCATACTATTTTTTAAAGCTTTGTACTTTTGGGGAACATTTATACCATTAGGTTTACTAGTATTAAAAATAATAATATATTTAAATTAGTTTCAATTACTTATTAATCACTTTCTCATTTCATAAATATAAGATACAATGACATCACTATTTTTTATATTATAATATGCTATGTGACAATTGGGCAACACAATGGTTGCCACTCTCCCCATTATTTTAACTTGGGTCTCTTCGATAAGAGTGCAATGCCATACCTAATCCATACCAACTCAAATGTGATATGTCCTATTTTTTTGTGTCCTCTATCTTATACTTCATGTTATTGATATTTGGTAGGCCCTTTAGTAGCATTTCTAGTTTTAATCACAATTATCTTGTATTTATCTTGATGACCTTTACTTATTTTGTCTTCTTAAAAATAAAAACTTGGAATTCTTCAAAGCTTCTCAAGGGATAATACAAGGTTGTCCCTTGTCACTACTATTGTTTCTTCTAGTAGTTGAGGGATCAAGTAGGTGCATTTTAGAATCCAAGAGGGTAGGAGCAATAAAGGGAATTAGAATAGGTAGAACAATGGAAGTTACCCATCTACTTTTTATAGATGAATAGTAAGACCTAAAAAGAAGTTAAAACAATATTTAGATATTTTCTGCCTGGCAATAAGTATGCATATTAATGCATAGAAGTCAACCATATCTTTTAACTATGTGGATCAATATCAGGTCATATTAATAGGTCAACTTTTCCCCTTTAATAGATTTGATCTTCAAGAGAGGTTTAAATATTTGGGGTTCTTTTTAAAACTCAATGACTACACTAAACAAGATTGGAGTTGGTTGATAAATAAGGTGGAAGGAAGAATTAATATATGGTGCAACAAATAGCTCTCTTTAGTGGGTGGAGATTGACTTTGGTCAAGTCTATGCTAGAGGTGATACTAGTATATTGACAATATTTGGCTCATATACCAAGAGGAGTTTTGGATAAAATTAGATAGCTAAGCTATGTGTTTTTTTAGACAAGGAAAAGATAAAGGGAAGGTATTCCCTTGGTTAAATGGTAATCCTTATCCAAGCCCAAGGAAAATGGAGGATGGAGACTTAAGAACATATTTCAGTTTAGCAAGGCTCTAGCAACCAAGTGTGTTTGGAAGATAATATCAAAGGTAGGCTTATGGAATAAGATCATATATGAAAAGTATTTAGAGCCACTCACAATCGAGAAATGGATAAGGGTCCTAGTGAAGCAAACCCATAATGTTTCAACATGTTGGAAGGCAATTATTTAGGCCTTTTATATTGTAGGTGATTAACTTACCTAGAAAATAGGGGATGGTTCAAGGATGGGGACTTAAGAACATCTTCCTATTTAATAAGGCTATACCATCCAAGTGTGTCTAGAAGATAATATCAAAGGTAAGCTTATGGAATAAGATCATACATAAAAAGTATTTAGAGCCACTCACAGTCAAGGAGTGGATAAGGGCCCTAATGAAGCAAACCCATAATGTTTCAATATGTTGAAGGCAATGATTTAGGCCTTTTATATCATAGGTGATTGGCTTCCCTAGAAAATAGGGGATGGTTCAAGGATGGGGACTTAAGAACATCTTCCTATTTAGCAAGGCTCTAGCATCTAAGTGTGTTTGGAAGATAATATCAAAGGTAGGCTTATGGAATAAGATCATACATGAAAAGTATTTAGAGCCACTCACATTCAAGGAGTGAATAAGGGCCCTAGTGAAGCAAACCCATAATGTCTGAATATGTTTGAAGGTAATGATTAAGGTCTTTTATATTGTAGGTGATTGGCTTACCTAGAAAATAGGGGATGGTTCAAGGATAAGAGTACGATTAGACCCTTGGATTGGTTGTGGTGGTATGCATAGACTCCCAAATAATATAATTCATATCCTAAGAGCTCATGGGATTAGAACTCTTACCTAAGAAATTGACCTAGAATCATCTACAAATTGGAGATAGGGATGGAATGTAACAATAGTGTTAGGGCTTCAGGGCCAGGAAGCACACTAGTGGGAAGAATATATAGGGAGGCTTAAATATGGACATATCAAGTTGTGAGAGGAAGATCAATTGGTCTAGACAAAGAATGGAGCTACAAGAGAGTACACTCCAAAGTTAGAGTATAAGACTCTGTTGGAAGATAGAAATGACAATTCAACATGGTGGTGGAAGTCACTTTGGAAGCAAAAAACCCCATTGAATACAAGACTATTCCTATGGCTTGCCATAAAAAATAAAGTTGACATGGGAGGTACTACAAAAGAGGAGTTGGAATGGTCTAGGAAGGTGCCATTTATGTAAGTTAGACAATGAAACAATTAATTATTTACTGGTAGATTGCTCCTTTACCAAACAAGTTTGGAAGGAGGTTATAGCATAGTTAAAGCTTCCTATAGGAATGGAGAGAAGACTCCTTAAGAGAGTGCTTGAAATCTTGGTTTGAAAATAGTTTATACAAAGGTTTTATAGCTCTCTCATTGTTTGTGTCATGGGGAGTATGGTTATCTAGGAATGTATTTTAGGACTTGGAGAAGCCTACTTGGCAGGTCTCCTCCTAAATCATTGAAATTTTTAGTAACTATAAGGTTTTAGTTGCAACAAGGGTAAACAGACAAATCATCCCTCCAAAAATCAATACATCAAGTGCTTGGAGATTTTTTTATGGGGCTAAACAGGGGGTCCCTAGAGTTTGTGGGGTAGAAGGATTACTATATATTTCTAACTCTCATTATTTTCTAATTTAAGGTTGGACCGGGAGAATGTTCCAATAATTATGCTGAAATTATGGCACTTAACTTGTTGGTTCAGTTGGAAAAATCAAAAGGAATTAAAAAATCCAAATTTGCAGACTCATGGGTGGTAATAAAATGGATACTTGGTGTTTTCAAGATGGAAAACATGGTTCTACAACTCATCTTCTCTCAAATAAAAGAAGTTGTGGATCAAAGTGAAGCTTTTACTTTTTGGCATATTTATAGAGAATTGAATAGGGAAGCAAATGAACTCTCAAAGTATGAGCTTCAAATTGAACTAGATACGTGCTTAGTACAAGAATTCAGTGAGGGCAATGCACTATAGTTGGTTTGTATCTCTATCTAGGGGGATTAATCCACTCCAGTTAAAGCAAGGATAGTTAAAACAACTTTTAAAAAACTCAAAAGTTAATGATTTAAAGGATATTGGTTGACAATTTGGGAAGGTGTCTAAGGATAGAACTTAGCTTGATAGAGATAGCTAGCTATGATGTATAAGCAACTTGATTTTTAGGTCATTATTGAAGCTTTGAAGAAATGCCAAAGAGGCATATGAAGAATGTAATTTCATATTTGCTTAATATAAAATTACAAATTTTTTCAAGGAAAAAAACTTGGAGTTTCGTTAAAAAATAACATTAACATAGTAGTATATTCATTGCAATAGATTTTATGGAACAAACTCTTTATTTTAAAAGGAGGAAAAAGCAGCTCAAAAAATATGACAAGATCCGCCAAAGGAGACTGGATACAAAACTAAAGGAAATGATGTTTTTCATAAAATATTGTAAAATTAATTAAACTCTTAAAATAAAGCATTTAAAGTTTGTTCCTTTACCATTTATATTTTGCAATTTATAAAGTCATAAATCATAAGCAATAATCTACATTTACCCTCAAGAATTTATCTACATAATCATTAATTTGTTAACTCATTTATAATGAAAGCATCATTGTTTAATTAAAATGACTAATATTTTATTTCATTTAATGACTCAAAATATATCATTAAACATAACAAAAATCATATTTATATGTTAACAGGGTGGTTGAATCCCTTGCTAACCTGGGTCACTCTCAACAATCCCTTTGTGTGTGGTATGATGATTTTCCCCAAACCCTCATTGATGTTGTTTCCCGTGATTGGTTTGGTTCCTATTAAAACTTGGTGCCCATGCCCTTTAACTTACGACCATCCCCTTAGTCCAACACGTGTTCATAGAAGCCAACAGGGTGATCGATTCCCTTGCTAACCTGGGTCACTCTCAACAATCCCTTTGTGTGTGGTATGATGATTTTCCCCAAACCCTCATTGATGTTGTTGCCCATGATTGGTCTAGCCCCTATTGAAACTCGTGCCCGTCCCATCCCCAAGCCCTCTAACTTACGACCATCCCCTTATGCTCATCACGTATCCCCCACCCCCTCTCGATATCCACACTCCTAGTGCCAGCATGGCCCTTTTGACCTACCCCTTCCACCCCTCCCCTTTCCTAGTCATCCCATACCCCTCCCCTTGCCCTGTCATCCCATACCCCTCCCCTTCACCCGCCACATGGCCTCCACACATGTACCCCCCCTTTCACCTTGATCCCTCCCGTTTCCCCATGGCCTTTCATTGTCAACTCCTTTTTCCATCACGTGCTCGGCTCTAATATCTTAATCGATCTTCTCGATGTTGTCATCATGATTTTTGATGTCTCAAGCCAAAATGACTCTCTCGGCCTTGATTTGTGAAAGATGTCTAGTCACCCTGGTGTGAGCAGCGGTACCACCTTAGCCTATCACATGCACGATCGCAAAATTATGCTTGATTCCCATGGCATGATTGTTTGTGCCACCTCAAAATTTTTTGGTAAATCCACCACCTTGAGTGTTGCTCCTTTCCAAAATGATATTTTACCCCATGCCACCATCACTAACCCTACCCTCTTGGTTCCTTCCCATTGTGAAAATTGGGCTCCGTTGGTGGGCACGCAACCCAAGCAGCATCGTCCTCCGAACTCTGCTATGGCCCATAGCAAATCTTCTCCCATCTTCTTCGGCATGCGAGCTAAGCAACTTTTTAAGTACCACCTTTACCCAAGGCTCAACCTCACTATCTATCCCCATATCATTAGCCCCCACACCAAGTCTCACATCCCCCATTCCCATCCCTCCATGGCCCTCCTTGAGTCCTCAATGCTTCAGATCGACCCCATCATCGAAGATATCCTTAAAAATCAAAATTACCTTCCCTTCCTCCAAAAGTTCACTGGCAATGGCGAAGAAGTCTTCGACAAAATAGTTAATACCTGGAATGGTGGCCATGTTACTGTCAAAGGCCTCGACTTCTTGATCGACGTTCGCATGCTGGCTGAGGTTACAGGGTTCCCAATTGATGGTAAAACCATCTAACGCAACAAGCACACCATGGTGGCAAAACTAGAGTACTTCCCAGACAAAGGTAAGGACTTGATTACTGTTGATGGAGGAGTCAAAAGAACAAAAATTTCTGGGTTGTGGGACCGAGTTATGGTGTCAATCCTCCAGTATTTCACCATAGAAAAAATCGACGTCACCCTTCATAGTTTCCATTTGGCCTTCTTGAATCACTTTAGGGGAAATAAAAATATGAACATCCCACATTACTAGTTTAGGTCCCTTGAACTTTCTATCACCAATGTTAGGTCTAGGAAATACCATCATTCCATCCACCTAGACCTGCACCTCATCCTGTACAAACATACCCTAGATGCCTTTACTAAGAAAGCCATGATTGCTCCCTACCTTATCCCTCCTAGTTCCACCCTCGGCCCTAATCAAACCACCCTTGTCCCTCCTAGTTCCTCTCCAAGCCCCAATCAGCCATCCCCAGCCCCTCCCAGTTCCTCTCTTAGCCCCAATCAGCCTTCCCCTACCCTTCTCCCTCCCAGTTCCTCTCTTAGCCCCAATCAACTCACCCCTTCTAAGCCATTGATAGTAGCAATCGTGAAACGCCCATCCACGAGGTACCCAGTGATGAAAATGACCCTAAATTTTCCTCTCCCATCCCTTCAAAGCCCAAGGATGACTCCCTATACACCAAGTTCGAGCTTAAGCCTAGGTCCGTCAAGTGCTCCTTGCCCAAGTTTCTCTAGAACCTTAGTCCATCTTTCGTTTGTGCTTCATCGTGCTTGAAGAAGCTAAATAAAGAGACGTCATCCCCGATGAAAGCAACTGAGTTGGCAAAGGAGGATTGTTGTGAGACGATCCACCCTAAGGAGCCAGTGAAGGAGGAGTACAACGACACCTCTATTGCTGCACTTTATAGATCTGTGCTCAGCCATATCGCTAGCTCGGTGGCCACCCTATCCACGGTAGCCAACTCGTACAAGGCTGCTTGGATGCTCCACAACTAGGTAGTGAAGGTCCTTGATGAAGCCCATGGTCATCTCAACACCATATTCAAGGAGATGGATGAGTCTCCAAGCGCTAATGATGGGAATTGAGTTGTAGGTTTTTGTTGTGGGGTGTCCCCTCGGGATGGCCTTGTTCTTCATTTTTGGTCCAATCGGGATCATCCCCTATGGATATCCACATTTGGTGGTGTGTTTCCATGTAAGGCCGGACCCCTCTTGTGGGTCGCCCTCTATTTTGGCCTTTGGGTTTGAAGTTTTGATGTTTTTTCTTGGTTGTATTAAGGTTTTGGGGCTCCTTTCAAAACCCATTATCAATGAAATTCCCTTTTACCGACCAAAAAATCATATTTATATGTTAACATGAGAATATTATCATTTGAATACGAAGTCCAATAATCATAATGTAAAATAAAGTGTTTTGATGGAAAAGGTAACAAAATGAGGATGTGATAAATAAGATTATAATTCTAAATGCATTTAAATAAAAAATCTCAATCATAGTGTAAAATGAAGTGTCTAGATTGAAAAGGAGACAAAATGTGGATCTCATAGATGAGGTTAGAGGAAAATAATAAATCATTGTAAATCCATCATGAGAAGGGAGGGAGACTCTATATATCTAGATATATAAGTAGCTCAAGTGAATATCAAAGACCCCAAAAAAAAGTTATATCAAAGGAAGTCTTTGCTGAGTTAGGTAACCCCATAGATCTTTGAACCTTGCCTAATCTTCTACTCTCATTTATAAAAGTTAAGATTGAAAGCTAGTCAATAATAATAGGGAGGGCTTGTTTCAGACTCCTTCGGGCCTTAGAGAGTGATAAGGTCACAAAAAGAATTGATAACATGAAAAGTACTTAGGGAGGCCCAAATTGTGCCATTGCAATTCCAACAAGCAATTAAGATTGGTGAATCCATCACCCATTGAGATCCAAGAACATCTTCATTCAATTAGCTAAGAACTATTATGAAACTTTATTCTCACAAACAAAAATCATTCACCATTGTGCAAAAATATCAAATCATTCATCCACAAAAAATTATCCATAGTAACAATCCACAAAATAAGATAAAGATAGATAATACCCTTAGGGTAAGGCAACACCAAATACTCCTTAAGGAAGGAATAAATCCATAAGATCTCCCAATATGAGAGTGCCACTTAGAGAGGGCAAAGTCTTATAATCCACTTTGTGGAAAAATATGATTACAAGTAATACTTCATATGAATGATGATGATTACAATGACAATATCCCTTCTTTATATACCCATCTTATAAACCCTCATCCCACTCATTATTATAATATAATATAATAATATAATCAACCCTAGGTTATGTGTGGCCTATGCCAACTATCCATAATACTCATATACAATATAATATCATATCTCCATATATCTATTCTTAGGTACCATAGCATTCCACCCTCCTTACAAATATTTTATCCTCGAAACATGAGAAGAAACTAAATAATATGATCTTCTATGCAATGCTGACAACTAATACCAATCTTAATCATCCATCCATCTAAGTGAAATCTTGATTGATGATGGTCTTTAATGATGTCAAGTTATCATTATGCCACTTGAATATCCATAATTGCTCTGTTGACTCCATGCTTCTACTACTCTACTATGATATTTCAAACAATTAATCCTATTGTTCCCTGATGTTGTTGCACCCCTTTGAAATCTAGAATCACTATACTTTTTCTACTAAACAGTGTCATACTTGATACCTTTTTGACTTCATATAGATCCATAATAATATTGATGCTCTATGTGATGCCTTTAAGATTGTTGTCGCTCAAGGTGGTGTGGGTGGTGATATGTTGTAACCTTAACCTAACATTATGTTTCCTTTGATTCTTCAACATTTTGTTTCTTTATTTTAAATTATTCCTCTTGTTCTTCTCTCTTGTGCCCTTCTTTTGGTGTGTCCTCATGCACTTATTCCATAGAGTTTGGTGTTGCTACTATTGTAGATTCAACTTTTGATTCTTTTGTTGGTTCCTTAACTTGTTCCTTTACCATAATTGCTTCTTGCTTCTCCTTAGATCCTTGCTCCTTAAGCTAAGAAATATCTTGTCGTGTTATCTTCTTTTTCTTGTACCATAACATAAACTTCTTTTGCACATTAATGTTAACAATACCCAAAGAATCCAACCAAGGATAACCAAAGAACAATATCCACATCATCCATCTTTGTAACATGAAAATCTAAATGCAAAATACATTTATCCATGGTGATCTTCAAATCTTCAAAAATCTAAACATTCTCACCCTCAAGTTGTATGTCCTTAATTTTTGTTGCTTGAACCTACAACCTCTTAGCCAAAGCACTATTAATTAAATTATATCTACTACTAGGGTTAATGGAAATAATAACCTTTTCCTTTTGAATGCATCCATGAACCTACAAAATAGAATTTTTAGATGAATTTAGTTCCTTCTATTGATTTTGTAAATCCAAAGATGTGGAGTCTTCATTCTTCTCACTATCTTCCTTAGCCTTTTCCTCTTTCTCCTTGAATAATTTTATTTTTTCAGTTTTCATTTTTTTTCTTGAAAAATTCTCACTCTCTTTTTATTTCATTTCTCTCATTTTGAATCCCTTGTAGTATGTTTTCAAGGTCTTTGATAACAACCATCAAGCTATATTTTTATCCTTTCCCTCAAGCTCTCTCATATAAATAACTTAAATTGAATAGGTTCCCATCTACTCAAGAATGGGTGCTCCATTTCGTCCCAAGTGTAATTATAGTTATTTTCCTTAACAAAACTTATCCACCAAAAATAAGCTTCCTCTTTTAAAAATTTGCTAAGGTGGAATTGTCAACAATAATTATCAAACTATAGAGATCTAAACTTCATCCACCATTCTCAAACATCAATATCATCATCTCCAAAAAAAATTTGTAACTCTATGAGTTTACATCCACAAAAATGGTAATGCAAACTAGGGTTTTACAAAAATATATATCTCCCATAGATTTTAAAGCTAGAATTCCACATAAACAACTAAAAAATAACAAATGATTTGCTTACCCCAACTAATAGATATCTCAAATTTCATTTTCTGGAAAAAGCACAATTTGAAAATTTGTCACTACCCTTGTTTCAAAAAATTGACTTCAGAAGGTTGTATCTCCCTTAATACTACTTAGATTCCTTCATATGACCACTCATTTTAAAGCTCTTCAAATTTCAAACAAAATAGTGCAAGAATCGTCTGAATCAATTTTTTTAACAAAGATATGGCTCTTGAAAAATGAGATGTTTTTTAAAAAATGCCCTAACACTATCCTTGTTCTAGATGGTTGATTTCATAGGGTCATATCTCCCTCAATACAACTTGAATTCCTGATATGACCACTCATTTTAAAGCTATTTAAATTCCAAACTAAATGGTGCAAGAATCATCTGAATCAAGTCAATTTTACACAAAGATATGGCTCCCAAAAATGAAACATTTAAAAAAAATTGCCCTAATTTTGCAATCCATAAAAAACAATCCCCACTTTGCTAGAATTGTTGTTTTGATACCACTTGTTATAAAACTTTATTTTCACAAACAAAAACCATTCACCATTATGCAAAAATATCAAATCATTCATCTACAAAAAATTATACACAATAACAATCCACAAAATGAGACAAAGATAGATAATACCCTTAGGGTAGGGCAACACCAATAATACCCATTAACGAAGGAATAACTCCACAAGATCTCCCAAGATGAGAGCGCCACTTAGAGAGGGCAAATTCTCATAAACCACCTCGTGGGCAAAGACGATGACAAGTAATGCTTCATATGAATGATGATGATTACAATGACAACATCCCTTCTTTATATACCCATCTTATAAACCCTCATCCCGCTCATTATTATAATATAATAATGTAATCAACCCTGGGTTATGTGTGGCTCATGTCAACTATCCATAATACCCATATACAATATAATATCATATTTCCATATACCTATTCCTAGGTATCATAGCAAAAACAACCAAGTTTCTCACACTATCCAAATTAAAAAAAAAACATGTTTACTTTAAATTAAAAGTTCATCGTAGCACAATTGGTTTTTGGGACATGGCCTCAACACTAATAAACGAGAGGTCCAGGTTCGAACCACCCCCTATGCATCTTCAAAGTACAATTGGTTTATGGGACATGGCCCTAACACTAATCAATGGGAGGTCCAATGTTCGAACCACCCCTTGTACTGTCTTTGTGGACACATAAAAAACCTCATGTGGCTTCCCTCTAGATAATGGTATACCCGAAAGGAACGACACTATCGGCCACTTAAGAGTGGCTCTAGAGGTTTCTCTCTACCCAAGAGTTTATGTTGGTCGTAGGGGTTTCTCACACTACCCAAATAAAATATAGCAAAAACAACCAACCATGAGGAAGTCACAACATCTTTATAATCACAAATTACATTAAATTTGTTCTTTGTTTTAGCTAACACAACCAACCATAAGCCTTCTAAAGTTCATTCAACTAAGACATGTGATTGTCTAAGTATATTCTACTTGGGGTTGTAAAAAAAATCTTTTTGATTCTTAGAACTCATAAGCATTTTTCCATATATTTGAATCAAATAATTATAAGAGTATCATTTGAGATCATCCATGTCAAGAGTTATATCCTTCAACACCAAGTCATGCACGAATTTATGTAAGGTCTACAGGTTAAGGATTCTTCAAACTTGAAGGTTGAGTTACTTAGCTTGACAAGTTCTCTCTTCAAATTTAACCTAGAAAGTTATTTCAACAATTAGATGAACCTCTTTTTTTCATTAGAGACAATAAAAGTTGAGGGTTGAGGGTTAGATAAAGGATAAAACTAATGAAAATTAAAAGTTAGGGGTAAAAATGATTAAATATTGGCAAAAGAATAATGGAAACAAGATGGATTACAAGGACCTTAAAACCTTCAATTATTTTTCAATTGTTTATATGAGATTGAAATGGCCCTAAAGGTCCCACTCATATTACATCATCAATTATAACATTTTAAATGCAAGATTTTTTTTTTATTTGGTTAGTGTGAGAAACCCTTAAGACCAACACTCAGGTTGGGCATCCCCATCCCACCATGACCTCTCATAAGGTGGGTTAGGCATCCTCATCCCACCATGACCTCTCATAAGGAGGAGAGTTGAGCTTATCAATAAGGGCTAAACACACAACCATACATACACCCACCCCCTCACACACTTGCTCATGTCGTGGTTTGAACCTTAGACCTCCCAAAGAAAAGCCAAAGCCCAAACCATTGAGTTATCCTCCCCAGGATTGATTTACAAGATTTGAACTTGGATCTCCTCTTTGAATGTTAAATAATCTAGTCGGTTGAGCTAATACCATTTGATTAAAATATTTAATTATTACCATAAAATACAAGATTAATTTATTGATAAGTTTAAGATGCATTTAAGAATAATTTAAAAAATAAAAATATTAAACATCATTAAAATACAAGATTTGAAATAATTGTTCACACATTTTAAGAAGAAAAGAGAACAAATTTATAAAGCCTATAAAAGTTTAAAAACACTTATTGAAAATGTGGGTGTATTACATATATATATATATATAAAATAGGTAAAGATCACGATTCTTGGCCACCATCCTTGCATTTACATGGGTCAATATAAATTAAAATAAAAATAATTAAAACCAAGAATGAAGAATAAAGAAGTTGAGATTATTTACATATCCCTTCAAAAAAATATTAAAAAATAATCATTTAATACCTAAATATAATATATAAAATATGCATTTTCAAATTATTTAATGTTTATATTTTAAAAATATTTGAATATAGTCAACACAGGAATCTCTAGAAATAAAATCGAGCACCCTATGATCCCCAAAGGTCCCAGTGGGCCTGTGAAACATTCAAGAGAATAAAATAAAATAAAAAATAAAACAGATTGCATTCCAAATATTAAGAAAAACTATTTTTACTTTTCATGTAATTGGATTTTCATAAAGTAAACGAACATAATTTAGCTGTTGTGTTTAATCGGAAAAGCCATGGGACTTTGTCATTGTTAACCCAAAAGTAAGTTGGGGTATTCCTGGGGCTTCAAGCTTCCTACCCACCTAGTGAAAAAAAAAAGACGATGTAGTCTTTATGGTTTATCATGTTCATTCATCTTGAGTGGTTTTATTTTGGGCTTCACAAATCAATGTAATTTTTTCAATAAAATGGGGTTTAGAGCTTTGAACCATATCTGTTTTACCCTGTGGCACAGTGGTTGGGTCTTCCATAGGAGAACAAGGTCTTGGATTCAACTCTAGTCATTGACATAGCCTAAATCTTGATCTCTTTGTCTAATTAAAGATTCAATTTATTGTACCTGAGTAGTCTAACGGTGAAGACTTTGGAATATAAATAATACACATACAAATAAAAATTGAAAAATATGATTGTAGAGCTCAATCACGAAAATATGTTTGCCTGCATCTTCATTTTGTGTCTGCAATTTGTACAATGATGTAAAATCATAAAAGCCCATAAACTGAAGGGTTTTGAGAATATACATGTCCTACATAAAGCAAGCATGCAAATTTCAACTTGCATTTAATCTTGCATATCATACATACACACATTATTGGCTACACTCACCACTCAACTGCTGCATAAGATGCATCCAAAGGATACAATGAAATAGCAAGAACCAAAAAAACAACCTCTAAAGCCATAAAAATTTCATAATAAGTGTTCATCGGCCATCTCCTATAGCACAGTGGATCATTGATGCAGTCACATCTGCATTTTCAGGTGAGAACAATGTGGAAGGCAGTATTATTTCTGTGTTGTTGTGCTTTGATGTTACCACAGTAGGTTAAGAATCATGTAAGTTTAAAACGGACATACTTCAAATAATCTAAATTTTAACTGTAATAATCAGGATTACATTGAGGGTCAGCATGCAACTCCTGAAAATGACATGCATAAAAATAGAAATTGAAATATATGTTTGTAGAGCTCAATTATGTGAATATGTCTGCCTGCATCTTCATTTTGTGTCTGCAATTTGTACAATGAATGTAAAATCATAATAGCCCATAAACTGAAGGGCTATGAGAATATACATGTCCTACATAAAGCAAGCATGCAAATTTCAACTTGCATTCAATCTCCCATATCATACATACACATTATTGTCTACACTCACCACTCAACTGCTGCATAAGATGCATCCAAAGGATACAATGAAATAGCAAGAACCAAAAAAACACCCTCTAAATCCATAAAAATTTCATAATTAGTGTTCATCGGCCATCTCCTATAGCACGACGGATCATTGATGCAGTCACATCTGCATTTACAGGTGAGAACAATGTGGAAGGCAGTATTATCTCTGTGTTGTTGTGGTTTGATGTTAGCACAGTAGATGTGCTTCTAGAATCTTGTGCAGCAACATGGTTGTTGTATTGCCAATCTGTGATGTAACCAGGGTGAGTAGCGGGAGGAATTTCCTCAACATCACCAGTCAACATTGCCACCACATGAGACATGGATGGGCGCATGGAAGGCAAAGCTTGAGTGCAGAGAAGGGCTACTGCAATCAACCTGAGGACTTCTTCTTCTGAATATGTTGATCTTAGGTGAGGATCCATCAATTCCAGCAGCTGGTTTTGCTCATGCAGATTCCAAGCCTATAATGTGACCAGCAGGTGAGGGTGTGTAGTAATGGCTACAGCAGACTTAAATTACAATTAATTGCACAACTGAAGAAAATTCACCACATACCCATTCCAGAAGATAAACTCTATCTTGTAGAAAGCTTGACTCCATATTGCTCCTACCATTCACCACTTCAAGAGAAACTACCCCAAAGCTGAACACGTCTGCGTTTTCTGTGAGGTGACCTTGCATTGCATACTCTGGAGCCAGATACCCTCTTCAAGCACAAATACTTTCAAATCAGAAACATGCAAACATAAGCTCAACTAGAATCCCAACTAAGGCTATCCTATGATATGTAACTCTTGTGAGTGCAACTTGCAACCCATTGCAAATATTCTCATACAAATTGTAGTTCGGTGATCAGCTTAAAGAAATAAAATTGCAGTAATACCAGGCAAGGAGCCAAAGAAATAAAATTGCAGTATATCAACAAACACTAGAAAATGTGGCCAGAAAACATATCTTGTTCAAATAAGCTTTTAGAACACCAAAAAAATAAACATAATAATGTATTTTCTCACAATGGAAGCATAATCTCTGAAAGGTTTTAGAAAACTAAAAGCCAATCATCAAGGAGGTCTTACACTGTGCCAGCAACTCTGGTACTAATATGAGTTTTGGTATCATCAAATAGCTTAGCCAAACCAAAATCTGCAATCTTAGGATTCAGAAAGTTATCCAACAGGATGTTACTAGCTTTGATGTCCCGATGCACTATTCGGATGCTGGATTCCTCGTGAAGGTAAGCAAGCCCACGTGCAGTTCCAATGCATATGATGAAACAAGTAGGCCAAGTGAGTTGGACATTGGAATTTATATTGCCTGCAGTTTACCATACATGAGACCCACATTATTTGCTACTATATAATGAATGAGTGCAACATGAATATTACAAATCAATGTAAGTGGGCCAGCCAAGTTTACCAAACAAAATACATAGACTGTTGTTTTCTAGATATTCGTAGATCAAAAGTCGATGTTCTCCTTCTAAATAGCATCCATGCAATATAACAAGGTTCTTTCTGTGTTGCACTGCAGATATTGCAGCTACTTCATTAATAAACTCATTCACTTTTCCTGTTTGGATTCAGCTGACAGTTGCTTCACTGCTACTACTTCTCCATATAGAAGAATGCTCTATCAATTTACCATAATCAAGTGCTAGAACAATCAGATAAATTTAAGAGGAAACATAACAATAGAGAATGAGATTCAGTCAGCATGGTAGACATCAGATATATATAACCATAATACGAAACACAAATGAAAGTGAATATAATACACAGCCTACGGATTTATTTGTGTGCACAAATCTAGAAGCACAGGTGCAACTACTGGAATACATATCAACATACCCTATACACTGTACCAAATCCTCCCTGGCCCAACTTATTCTCTTCGTTAAAATTTCTTATTGCAGTCTTCATGTCAGCATAGCTGAAAATGTTTGGTTTTGCATGGATTCCCTGTAGTGCTGATGGAAAAACAAGATGTAACAATTAATATGGGAATGATATCATTCACAACTTCCAAATTCCTTCATATTAAATTCAATTAGGAATAACTGGGAGAAACATAAATTTAATTCATTGGTCTCCTAAAGGTCTTTCTATTTCCTTCATGTTCACCTTCTATTTCTGAGGCCTTCCGAACTCTCCTCCTATAAAAAGTGATGAATGCAAGACATATAAAAACTGCAGCCAAAACACTAATAACAATTCCAATTACTGCTCCTGTCTTAATTTTTTTCTGAGGCATGTTGGATGGTGGCTCGTCTCCTGTAACAGTAGGAGTGAAATATACACACATTGCAATTTAGTTAGCAATAAAGATGTCTAAAGTTTTCCATGCACTTACAGTTGTAAATTACAAAAATAGTTTTATAGACATTGTAGGAGAACAAAAAAAAAAAATTAAATGCATTGTTCCCATTCAAAAAAAGAACATATTGCGTACAACTTCTCTAAATTAAATAAAATTAAAATAAGATTCCATCATTCTCTTTACCAGGTGTAACACTTATAGCTGATACTAGAGGTCCATAGGTCCCTTGTGTTGTAATACAGCAAGTTCCCTTTCCAGTCCAGAAAAAATGAATTTCAAGGAAATTTTCAGTCACATTTGTCTTCAAAGATCGAACTACTGCTGTATTTGAACCCCCTGCTTCCTTTCGGATGTCGAAATTCGTTAATTCTTTATTCCCCTACATATCAGAATGCAATTAGCTTCCATGCAGTTTGATTGTAATGCTGATGATTTTGATACATGTTGCACTCTTACCATTTCAAAAGTGCAAAAGACCAAAAAAGAGCACAACATGGAAAATAATATGTACCATAAAGACAATGATTTAGAAAGAATAGAAATCATATGGGAATTTAGTAGTATACCTGAACATAAACATCAAAAATACGATGCCCGAGACTCTTCCAGGTTTCTCCATCTACAAAATTTATCTCAGCAAACTGTAGATTTACAGTATATGGTCCATTTTCAAGTCCTAAACCATAGTATCTTAGTGAACTGGGAGATAGGCGTGCTGTCTGGAACAGTTCTGTATCTAATGTATTTGCAATTTGAGATTGAGTGGTTGTATAATTTGGACCAGAACTGTCCATAAAATATCCAGTATTGCTGACTCCCCACCTCTGCGTATCACTCACATAAAATGATGCAGCATCAAGTGTTTCATTGTCGCACTCAAAAATTCCTTTAGAAGTTGTCTTTTGTTGCCCTCCACAGTTTATTGCAAAGTGAGAATCTACAAATTTACAAGTAAAATTGTAAAATCAATGATGTGTTTTAGCATTCTTAGGACAAGAGGGGGGAATTCTACTTTTCTTTCTTATCAGCAATCAATTTTGTTGTAGTGTAAAAAGAAACTAAATACATCATTCATACTCAGAAATAGTGTCTCGTGTGCACAATGCTTTTCATGTGACTCTGTTGAAACCTCACATCCCTAACTAATCACACATATTGGATTGGCAAGCTTTGCAGGTCAAAAATGAAGGAATGTTAAAAATGAAGCTGATCCAAGTTCTGGAAAAAGTGCACTCTTAGTAACAAGAAATGCATCATGCAATAAGTGAAGGTTTATTGGGACCTAGAGAGCCAGAGAAACACTAACTAGAAAGACAAAAGAAGAATGAGAATTGAATTTCCCTATATGTTTGTTGAATATTGAGATGATGCTTTAATAAGGGAAATGGGGTGTAACATCCCCAAGACAATTAAATCTTAGTTAATAATGGGGGTAGATCTTGATATAATTTCGGTCAACCCTATAATTAATTACTGATATATGAGACCTATCTATTATGTTTTTTTGGGGGGGTTGACAAAAAAAAAGCTTTGTGTCCCCTATCTATTATGTTTTGTTACTCTTCATATATATATATATTTTTAATTGGTTGAATGGGATTGAAATGGGTCCCACTTGCATTATATCATTGACCATATTACCATGGTATTACAACATCTTGGCAATTACGTATATATTGTTTGGCAAAATTTGAACCTTGGTCTTTGCGCTTGAAAATTGATGTATTTAACCAATTGAGCTCCTACCATTTGACTTTTCAAGGTTCACCCATGGGATTAGAACTTTGGTCTACGATGTGAAATATGTATTCCCCACTGCTTGCCCAAAACCCCATGGACAACTTTTTATGCATATTGATGAACGCACTTTAATTGATTTATGATGATGGTTAGATTTGTGAAGAAGGATTAATCATTATGATTTTAATAAATGTTTATGAAACATTGTCAATGATTGATCTTTAAATGAGGTACTGCGGCAAGTGGCAATAGGATCAACAGAGTTTAAAAGAGTTTGAAAAGGTTCCAAAAGAGTATTGTTTTCATCCTAGAACCCCATCTTACGACTCTTTCCTCTCTTCACCTTGATGAATTTGATTCATGCATGAGGTAATAACTGGTTCTTCTCCATGAGAAGTGGCTTCTTCCATTTTCTCTTCCAACAAGCTTCCATGGTTATATCATGGGTTTCCTCTAGGCATAGAAGCAAGGGGCATATTTGAAGAAACATCAACATGGACATGAGCAACTCTCCTAGGCACACTACAATAGGTAATATCTTTGAAGAATGATGATTTCCTTATGATTTTGAATGCCTTCTATGTGAATATAAAATGGGCCATGTTTGGTTGTTTGCATGAATGTACATGACTATAGAATGTGGAATAGTGCCCTAGTCAAGGAGTGTCTCCTATGCCTTTTGTTTTGGATAAGAAGTCATTATGGATATGTTTTAGACTGTATTGCTATGGAATGATGCCCTAGAGGACTTCCTAGTTAGGAATTGATGGCTTGGAAGATTGATATACTATTTTTTATTCTTTAAGCTCCTTGAGTTTGATGGCCTAGTGTATTTTGCTTGTTCTTGTAGCATAGCGGTAAGGATCCCCAGGGATGAGAGAATGACAGTTCTTAGGCTGAGCATATGTAGTTCATGGGAGAATACTCTGTCTAAGATGACATCATGCTCCAAACGACAAGTGTAGTTTCAATCGTCAGGTTGGGCTTAGACAACAACACAACTAGATGGCATACATCCATCGACACTCTGATCTAATGGACTTCTCAGTCAGCGCACTGGCCTGATGACACTTCCCAATCGGCAACGTCCTAGACAACAGTTACAATCTCTAACGGTGATCCTCATGATGGCATGACAGCATGACATGTCGACAATCTCTTACAGCAATGTCACAGATGACACTTCTCACTTTGCATCAACTTCCTTCGACATCGGCCTGGGTCTAACAGCGACGGTGACTGTAACTCTAACTGCAGCCGTAATTTGGACAGTGAATGTAATTTCCACAGTGTATGAGTCTATCAACCTGCAACCAACACTTTGCACAAGAATCTAACATTCTACCATAGACATCACCACATCATTAGACACACATTGAGGGCAAATGAATATATCTTTATTATCAGACTTCCATGGCATACAATCATGGCAGAGATTCCAATCTCTGTGATTGCAATCAGACTTCTCTCGTCAACCAAGCATACACACAGTTACAGCACATGGCATTGTCTTGCATTGCATACATGTTCTAGCATATCCAAAATGAAGTAAGGGGGTCTATTTAAAGCAATGTCCTGGTGGTTGGCACAACCAAATCCTAGGACATCATTACAAAACTGCCCAACTTCCTATTCTAATTACCTTAGAAAACCTTATAATTAATTTATTTATTAAAGTTTGCAATGACGGCTGCATTACATTTCATTTAGGCACATTTCATTTCATTACAATTAGTGTTTGCTACTTAGGCATTTTCACAAACACTTTCATTTCTGCTTCTTACAACTATTGCCTAAAGTTCCTGGGTTATAAAGAGAAATCCGTAAACTCATTTTTTAATGCCTTACATATAAAATAAGAAAGTTATCCAATTAGGCAATAATGTCATTGACATTGACCGGTGTTGGGCTTGGTTTAGGAAGGTTTACTTCTTGTACACTTATAACATTGATATCCTACTACCCTCAATGGATGGAAGCATAGGAGTATGATGCTCTATGTTAGGTTATTAATTAATTTATTACATTATTTAGTTTTTAGAAAATAAATTAGTGCACACCAAGTTGGCAATCTAGAAGCCAACATGCACAATTTATAAAGTTAGAAATTGGTTTATTTTAGCAAGCTACAGTTAGATAGAATATTATGTACTCCATAGTTAGCTGGTTGGTAGGATTAGGGATCACACTGTTACAGGCTAATCATAGCCTCTAGCTTTGTATAAATATTATGCTTCCATGAATAAAATTAATAAGGCTTCCAACACTCTAGCTCCATGATTAGATTTGTTGGAATTCACAATATTTTCCAAAAACGTTCCAAAACATACATTCACCATGATCATATTCAGAAAAGATGCAAGAGCGATTTGAAGATAGCATTGATAAATGAAATAGAGAGAGATGTAGGAGCTAGTTCTGGACAATAGCCAAAGTAGACATTGTACATAGGAAGAATAAATGCAAAATGTGCACAAGTTTTATAATGTAAATAAAATGTGAAGTCAAATGTAGATGAGAGTCAAATGAAAAAGAAATGTATTGTCAAATGAAATGCAAGATGCCATTTTGATTAGATGACGTGGATGACATCATGAGATTAATGCACGACTAATGTCATAGTCGTATAATGAGAATGTAGGCAGTTATGTGGTGAGGTGTTCAAGCAACAATTTCTTCTAACTGCCGACCCATAAGCATAAAAGGACCCCCCACTCATTTGTTCAACAATGATGGTAGGAGAGAGACAATAGTCTTGGAGAGTACGAGGATTACAAGATTATCCTGTGAAGTCAGAGCATTCTATACAATCTGTGTACTACAAGTGTAGACATACTTGTAATGCCAGTGTCGGACATGCAATGATAATGAAAAGACATTCCATTTCCATCTATGTGTGCATGTTTGTGTAAGACTATGTTGCAGTAGATTGTTAGGTTGTGTACCAAGTTCTATGTGTGCAAGTTACAAGGAGTTGCAAACAAAAGTTACAGGAAGATATAGTGCAGTATAATTGTACGAAAGTCATACAAGCATTGTTGTCAAACTACCATATGAGGGTCATCATGAGTGTCGTACAAGGTGTGATGCAGTTGTCACCGTACAAAGTCATTGCCAATATATAGTTGTTGGGAGATTTCCGCCTTGATTGGATTGTAACTGTGTCGTACAAGTGTTTGCCATTCAAGTGCATGTTGATAGTGTCATACAAGTGCAAGTTGGTAACTTGTCATACAAGTGGGTTTGCCATACAATTAGAGTTGTCGTAGAAGGGTGTAGAATGTATGAAGTTAGACCAGCAATTATTGTAGTCTCAATTGGCTCCTAGGATCTGTCTTTCCAATTGTTCCTCCAACTATCAAAATACTCACCGTCGTGCTATATTTGGCATCGTTGTTGTCTGAAGTTCGAGCCTAGCATGTGTGAAGATTGGAGAGGTGGATGATAGATTCCTTGCTACGAGGACATGGGAGACGTAACCGCGGAAGAAGTGATTAGCCTGTAAGAAGTCAGAGAATTGCAGTCAAGGAGAAAAAAACCTGAACAACTGGAAGTGGAACAAATTTGGAATCCTCAAGAGGAAGATAGTTCCAGTGATGAAAATGGAAGGTGGCATACATTGACAACGGAGGATGAGGTCCGACATGAGGTGCAAAAAATAAACAAAGGATAGACCGAAGAAGATGCTCGCACGAGTCAAGGCGCCAAGGTGGAGAGTGCATGGAGTTGACCAATTGGTAACACTAGCATAAGAGTGGGGGAGATTGCCAAGAGGTGCAAATGGGAGTCAAGCATAAGGAAAACAACAGGAGTGTATGAAGACCAAAGCCAACGCTTGTGTATTCGTGAAGGAGGTCGTGAAGCATAGGTGCAATAGTGGGCAGTTGCAAATTATTTGCTAGAGAGTTGTTTGGTGAAGAAGCACCAAAAATAGAAACACCAAGAGCACGAGTACCAAGAGAAGAAGTACCTAGTGGTTTGGGCTTTGGGCTCTCTTTCGGGAGACCCAGGTTCAAACCATGATGGGGTGTGTGTGTGAGAGAGAGAGAGTAAGCTTGTTACAAAAAAAAAGAGTACCAAGTGAGCCATCAGTAAGTGGGAAAAAGTCAAGGGAAGAAAATCATCCCCCAATGGCGAATATTGTCGTAGCGGTGGGAAAACAAGTGTCCACCTTTTTGGGTGATGGGAAGGAAGACCTAGAATGTCACGTCGAAACCTCTACTACTATATGGCATGCCAACAGACTAGATGACCAAGATGCTTGCTTAAGACTATTTCTGGCCACATTGTGAGGAATCGCAATGGACTGGCATCTAAAGAGGGAGAGAATGAATCCCTTCACAACATGGCAAGATCTAGTTGAGGAATTCAAGAAAGAATTCAGGTTGTTGAGGGATGACACTGAAATTATTGGGGAGATATACTCTACCAAATAGAAGAAAGATGAAGATATTAAGTCCTATAATAGAAGACTCAAGGAACTAATACATAATATGGAAGTACAACCAACAAAATGGGTTGTAGAAGCAACAATTCCTTGATGGGTTGCTACCGAGATAAAAGAAAAAGATGAAGGTAGTACTGCCTACCACGTATCAAGAAGCATATGTGAGAACACAAAATTTGGAAAGTGAAGCAAAGCATACAATGGCAGGGATAAGTCACTTCAGAAGTGATGACTCTTACAGTGACAAAAGAATTGTATGTAGCAATCCAAACGATGAAAAAGGACTTTGAGAGAATGATCAATGAGGTGAAGGGCGAAAAGAAGAAGAAGAAATAAATTTGGTGCTCAGACTATAAATCAGAAGGGCACACAAATGTGAATTGTCTGAGGAATGCGTATTGTAATATATGCTAAGTCATGAGGCATGCAGTGGGAGATTTTCCATTTTATTTAAGGAGTGTGAGGCACAAGATGATGATGATGCAGAAAGAGGAAAAAGAAGAAAAACCCAACACCTCCAAGAATGGACAAGGAGCGACGAGTGGTGGCTACAAGAAAAATCATCGTGGATGAAGGCAAACCCAACAAAGTAATAAACAACAAGGAGAACAAAGTTGATTATAGTATGACTTGGACGGGAGACCCATTATTTAGTGTAGAAGATGCCAAGAGTGGGGACATTTCACAAGGAATTATCAAAACCCACTAGTAAATACCAAAAATAGTAATAAAGAACATATGTGTAGGTGGTGTGAACTAGGCAATCATAAGGAGGTGAATTGACCTAAGAAAGCCAATTCCAACAGAACACAAAATGTCAATTTTATTGACATAGAACTTGTAGGGGACCAACCGAATAAGGACAAACATGTGCTAGCGGTGACAAGGGCTCGGGCAAAGAAAGTTGAGCAATATCCAAATCCTACCAAGGAGAAGGAGAGATGGTAGGAAGTGCATGATTTGATAGAGGAAGAAAACTAAAAGGTAAAGCAAGAAAGACTTCTCCAAGAGAAAAATTTGAAGAAACCAATCACTATAGAGGAATTTAGGGAGAAACAATCATCAACAGAGTAATTGGTAGCGCAAGTACTAAACACGACGGTTGAGATGAAGGTGTCCAGCTTACTTGGTGCAATACCTAAGCTTTATGCTAAGGTAGGGGAAATGGCACAAACGAGGAAGGTTGTGGAGCCACGATGTTAGGAAGTGTCGACGATAAGGAGGGATCAGTTCATCGATCCAACAATGTTGATGATTGAAGCTGGGAAGAAGTCGGTATTGATTCATATGGAGTTGCTAAACCATAAGTTGACACAAGTGATAGTTGATGGAGGGTCTAGTGTGAATGTAATGCCTGAGAAGACTTGGAAAGATATTTGAGCACCATTTTTGTGGTCTCCAAATTTTCGATTATATGGTGTAGACCAATATGGAATAGAAATGGAGTATTGACAAATCAAAAGGTAAATATTGTTGACCAAGAGTTCCTCATGGACTTCATGGTGATTGCCATGCAAAAACCAGCCTATGATGCATTTTTGGGGCACAGATGGATACGAATGGCAAAGGTGAACCATAATTAAGAACACAAAATTTGGAAAGTGAGGCAAAGTAGACGGTGACGGGGATAAGTCACTTCAGAAGTGATGACTCTTACAGTGATAAAATAATTGTATGTAGCAATCCAAACGAAGAAAAGGACTTTGAGAGAATGATCAATGAGGTGAAGGGCGAAAAGAAGGAGAAGAAAGAAATTTGGTACTCAAACTATAAATCAGAAGGGCACACAAATGTGAATTGTTTGAGGAATACATATTGTAATATATGCTAAGTCATGAGGCATGCAGTGGGAGATTTTCCATTTTATTTAAGGAGTGTGAGGCACAATATGATGACGATGCAAAAAGAGAAAAAATAAGAAAAACCCAACACCTCCAAGAATGGACAAGGAGCGACGAGTGGTGGCTACAAGAATAATCATCGTGGATAAAGGAAACCCCAACAAAGTAATAGACAACAAGGAGAACAAAGTTGATTACAGTATGACTTGGTCGAGAGACCCATTATTCAGTGTAGAAGATGCCAAGAGTGGGGACATTTCGCAAGGAATTATAAAAACACGCTAGTAAATACCAAAAATAGTAATAAAGAACATATGTGTAGGTGGCGTGAACTTGGCAATCATAAGGAGGTGAATTGACCTAAGAAATCCAATTCTAGTGGAACACAAAATGTCAATTTTATTGACATAGAACTTGTAGGGGACCAACCGAATAAGGACAAACATGTGCTAGCGGTGACAAGGGCTCGGGCAAAGAAAGCTGAGCAATATCCAAATCCTACCAAGGAGAAGGAGAGATGGCAAGAAGTGCATGATTTGATAGAGGAAGAAAACTAAAAGGTAAAGCAAGAAAGACTTCTCCAAGAGAAAAAGTTGAAGAAACCAATCACTATAGAGGAATTTAGGGAGAAACAATCATCAACAGCGTAATTGGTAGCACAAGTACTAAACACGATGGTTGAGGTGAAGGTGTCCAGCTTACTTGGTGCAATACCTAAGCTTTATGCTAAGGTAAGGCAAATGGCACAAACGAGGAAGGTTGTGGAGCCATGATGTTAGGAAGTGCCAGCGATAAAGAGGGATCAGTTCATCGATCCAATAATGTTGATAATTGAAGTTGGGAAGAAGCCGACATTGATTCATATGGAGTTGCTAAACCATAAGTTGACACAAGTGATAGTTGATGGAGGGTCTAGTGTGAATGTAATGCCTGAGAAGACTTGGAAAGACATTTGAGCACCATTTTTGTGGTCTCCAAATTTTCGATTATATGGCGTAGACCAATATGGAATAGAAATGAAGGGAGTATTGACAAATCAAAAGGTAAATATTGTTGACCAAGAGTTCATCATGGACTTCATGGTGATTGCCATGCAAAAACCAGCCTATGATGCATTGTTGGGGCACAAACGGATATGGATGGCAAAGGTGAACCATAATTGAGAACACAAATTTTGGAAAGTGAGGCAAAGTAGACGACGGTGGGGATAAGTCACTTCAAAATTGATGACTCTTACAGTGATAAAATAATTGTATGTAGCAATTCAAACGATGAAAAAGGACTTTGAGAGAATGATCAATGAGGTGAAGGGTGAAAAGAAGGAGAAGAAATAAATTTGGTAATCAAACTATAAATCAGAAGGGCACACAAATGTGAATTGTTTGAGGAATGCTTATTGTAATATATGCTAAGTCATGAGGCATGTAGTGGGAGATTTTTCATTTTATTTAAGGAGTGTGAGGCACAAGATGATGAAAATGTAGAAAGAGGAAAAGAAGAAAAACCCAACACCTCCAAGAATGGACAAGGAGCAACGAGTGGTGGCTACAGGAATAATCATCGTGGATGAAGGCAACCCCAACAAAGTAATAGACAACAAGGAGAAAAAAGTTGATTATAGTATGACTTGGTCGGGAGACCCATTATTCAGTGTAGAAGATGCCAAGCGTGGGGACATTTCGCAAGGAATTATCAAAACACGCTAGTAAATACCAAAATAGTAATAAAGAACATATGTGTAGATGGTGTGAACTTGGTAATCATAAGGATGTGAATTGACCTAAGAAATCCAATTCCAGTAGAACACAAAATGTCAATTTTATTGATATAGAACTTGTAAGGGACCAACTGAATAAGGACAAACATATGCTAGCGGTGACAAGGGCTCGGGCAAAGAAAGCTAAGCAATATCCGAATCCTACCAAGGAGAAGGAGATATGGCAAGAAGTGCATGATTTGATAGAGGAAGAAAACTAAAAGGTAAAGCAAGAAAGACTTCTCCAAGAGAAAAATTTGAAGAAACCAATCACTATAGAGGAATTTAGGGAGAAACAATCATCAACAGAGTAATTGGTAGCACAAGTACTAAACACGATGGTTGAGGTGAAGGTGTCCGACCTACTTGGTGGGAAGAAGTCGACATTGATTCAGTTCATCGATCCAACAACATTGATAATTGAAGCTGGGAAGAAGTCGACATTGATTCATATGGAGTTGCTAAACCACAAGTTGACACAAATGATAGTTGATGGAGGGTCTAGTGTGAATGTAATGCTTGAGAAGACTTGGAAAGACATTTGAGCACCATTTTTGTGGTCTCCAAATTTTCGATTATATGGTGTAGACCAATATGGAATAGAAATGAAGGGAGTATTCACAAATCAAAAGGTAAAGATTGTTGACCAAGATTTCATCATGGACATCATGGTGATTGCCATGCAAAAACCAGCTTATGATGCATTGTTGGGGCACATATGGATACAGATGGCAAAGGTGAACCATAATTGAGAGCATAAAATTTGGAAAGTGAGGCAGAGAAGACGGTGGCTGGGATAAGTCACTTCAGAAGTGATGACTCTTACAGTGATAAAAGAATTGTATGTAGCAATCCAAACGATGAAAAAGGACTTTGAGAGAATGATCAATGAGGTGAAGGACAAAAAGAAGGAGAAGAAAAAAATTGGGTACTCAGACTATAAATCAGAAGGGCACACAAATGTGAATTGTCTGAGGAATGCGTATTGTAATATATGCTAAGTCATGAGGCATGCAGTGGGAGATTTTCCATTTTATTTAAGAAGTGTGAGGCACAATATGATGATGATGGAGAAAGAGGAAAAAGAAGAAAAACGCAACACTGCAAAGACTGGACAAGGAGCGACGAGTGGTGGCTACAAGAATAATCATCATGAATGAAGGAAACCCCAATAAAGTAATAGACAACAAGGAGAAAAAAGTTGATTATAGTATGACTTGGACGGGAGACCCATTATTTAGTGTAGAAGATGCCAAGAGTGAGGACGTTTCGCAAGCAATTATCAAAACCCACTAGTAAATACCAAAAATAGTAATAAATAACATGTGTAGGTGGTGTGATCTAGGCAATTATAAGGAGGTGAATTCACCTAAGAAAGCCAATTCCAGTGGAACACAAAATGTCAATTTTATTGACATAGAACTTGTAGGGGACCAACCGAATAAGGACAAACATGTGTTAGAAGTGACAAGGGCTCAAGCAAATAAAGTTGAGCAATATCCAAATCCTACCAAGGAGAAGGAGAGATGGTAGGAAGTGCATGATTTTATAGAGGAAGAAAACTAAAAGGTAAAGCAAGAAGGACTTGTCCAAGAGAAAAAGTTGAAGAAACCAATCCCTATAGAGGAATTTAGGGAGAAACAATCATCAACAGAGTAATTGGTAGTGCAAGTACTAAACATTACAGTTGAGGTGAAGGGGTCCAACCTACTTGGTGTAATACCTAAGCTTTATGCTAGGGTAGGGAAAATTGCACAAATGAGGAAGGTTGTGGAGCCACGATGTTAGGAAGTGCCAGCGATAAAGAGGGATCAGTTCATCAATCCAACAACATTGATAATTGAATTTGGGAAGAAGCCGACATTGATTCATATGCGGTTGCTAGGAGGAGAGTGTCAGTTATGCTAGAAGAGAGTTGGTAAAAGAGCAAGCAGTCTACATCAGCATTTAGAATATGGCAAAAAGGTGAAGGCAGACAACTGTTGGAGCAGGAGCTAGAGGAAGAGCAGGAAACAATGACAACTCATGTAGCACAACCTATATAGGAGAGCAAGGCATCCATAAGACCGATCAACCTAACAGGCCAAAGTGGAGTAGATGTGGAAGAAACCACCACAGGAGATGATACAAACATGGAGTTCGATACAAGCGAGCAATTCATCATAGAAGTGCCAAATTTCAAGAGACCACCAGCTTTAGGGGACTGTATCAATGAGCAGGTTGATGTATTTTTCAAGAGGATATCTGGAGCCTTGGATAGAGTGAGATTGGAGTTCCAAGTTGGATGCGTTGGGAATTGGCAAAAATGGCAGCTAATGGTGGAAAACAAAATAGGCAAGCTAGTGCAATGGGCTCAGGATGAGGAAAGGATGAAGAAGCTTGTCAATGTTCATCATAAGCAACAATGGGAGCTAGATTGGAGTCAAAAAACCTACCAGAAGGAACTCAGACGATTTACAGGCAGCCAACAAGAGTGTATATTGATGAGATGAATGTGGCACATTGTCCATTGGATGAAGCAAGTGTGAAGTATGTGAAGCTTGCACCTGAACTAGTGAAGACATATGCTAGGATTAACTTTTTGGCATACTTGATTGAATGGTTAGCCAAAGGAGTGGAGAAAATCCATGAGTCAAAGGAGGAATTGGATAACTAGTTGGAGGAGAAACTTCGGTTGATGAAGGAGAGTGTTGAATCAGACCTAGTAGCATTAAAGAAGGAGGTTGAGGAGAAGAAGATGCTGATCGAACAGCTGAAATCTGAATGTTCATTGAGGGAACAACTGTTGGAGAAGAAGAACAATTAAAGGTCCATGATCAGCTCATTGTAGAGAAGGATGAGCAGCTAACAATTGCAGCTAGGCATGAGGCAAAAATTGCAAGGAAATCCGTTGAGGTAACAAGGAAGGAGGCATAAGTTGTATTTGCAAAGAGGAAGAGATATTGGCTAAGTTGGCAAAGACTGAGTAGAGAGGAAAAAATTATAGGATATAGTGGAATTGGTATCTAAACTATGCCAAGAGGCTCAAGGGATAGACAAAGGCCCTCAAGCTACAGATCAAAGAGATGGGAGGCATACCTGTTCCAACTCCTCAGCATCAGCAAAATCCCATCCCACAAGAGCAAAGACAATCGTTGACGAGGACGTTGACCAAGATAAAGGGGACGATAGATGTAGGAGCTAGTTCTGGACAATAGCCGAAGTAGACATCATACATAGGAAGAATAAATACAAAATGTGCACAAGTTTTGTAATGTAAATAAAATGTGAAGTCAAATGTAAATTAGAGTTAAATGAAATGTAATGTCAAATGAAATGCAAGTAAAATACCATTTTGATTAGATGACGTTAGCAAGGACGATGTCATGAGATTAATTTATTAAATTTGTAATATGCACGACTAATATCATAGTTGTACAATGAGAATGTAGGCAGTTATGTGGTGAGGTGTCTAGGTGGTAGTTTTTTCTAACTTCCGACCCATAAGCATAAAAGGATCCCCTTACTCATTTGTTCAACAATGATGGTAGGAGAGAGAGCATAGTCTTGAAGAGTGCAAGGATTCCAGGATTGTCTTGTGAAGTGAGAGCATTTTGTGTGATGTGTATTGCAAGTGTAGAGATACTTGTAACGCCAATGTCGTATAGGAAATGATAATGAAAAGACATTCCATTTCCATCTGTGTGTGCATGTCTATGTGAGACTATGTTGCAGTAGATTGTTAGGTTGTGTGTACCAAGTTTTGCGTGTGCAAGTTACAGGGAGTTGCAGACGGAAGTTACAGTCCAGAATAACTGTACGAAAGTCATCATACAAGCATTGTTGTCAGATTTCCATACGAGGGTCATCACGAGTGTCGTACGAGGAAGGTTGTCGTACAAGGAGTGTGATGGAGTTGTTGTACAAAGTCATTGTCGACATATAGTTGTTGGGAGATTGTCGTCTTGATTGGATTGTAACTGTGTTGTACAAACACTTGTCGTTCAAGTGCATGCTAATAGTGTCAAACAAGTGCAAGTTGGTAACTTGTCGTGCAATTAGAGTTTCCGTACAAGGGTGTAGAATGTATGAAGTTGGACCAACAATGACTGCAGTCTCAATTGGCTCCTAAGATTGGTCATTCCAATTGTTCCTCCAATCGTCAAAATACTCACCACTGTGCTATGAGAGAGAGAGAGAGAGAGAAATGACACAAAAGGAATAAGGGGTGGGTGCTTGTAGGCACCCCACAATATTTCACATATATCACACATTGATGCAATGGATTAGTCATTGGGGAGTATTTATAGTGATACCACATCCCCAAACACTTTCGGAGGTACTCTATAATTAGTTTTTGTTCCTTCTAGTAACTCACCATTCCGATCATACTAATTACTTCACCAGTTGGTAATTTCCAAGGTTGTTTCTCATAGATTTCAGTGAGTTTCCTTATCCTTCATACCTCATCCACTACATTACTTTATCCATTTTATTATATGCCTTGGATTTCCATCGTCATAAGCTACCCTACATAGCCCATCCAAAACTACAATGTGTATTATCCAACATGTCCATTACTTTTCCAAGGAACTCATCCAACTAATCATCAGTTTCTTCTCCATTTTCATTAGTTAACCCAAAAGTGGGTATTTCAATCATAAAATGTGTTTGCAACCCTTGATTGGTTCCTTGTTGTTGTTCTACGTTTTGCTCTTGTTGTCAGCTAGATGTGTTTCTCTATTTTCTCCCAACTATTTTTTTTCATTTCCTCCTTCTTGGTCCATTCGTTCTATAGTTCTTTCCTGCTAGTCCATTCGTTCTACAGTTCTTTCCAATTGATATGTTCATTCTATAGTTCTTTCCTATTCATCTTCTGATTGTTTTCACTGTTTAGTTTTGCTCTTGTGATCCTTCCAAGAGATCACGTTGTTCAACATTTTGCTCTTGTGATCCTTCCAATTGATCAAGTTGTTCATTGTTTCGTTCCTTTGATCCTTCCAATTGGTCATGTTGTTCCTCATTTTTGTCAAGCTTTTCTCACTAGCTAATCTTTGGCTATTGCTGCCTTTTCTAACGAATTTGAAAGTCAGTTTCTTTTTCTTTTTTTTGTGGTTCTTCAGGTGCAATCTCCACCTCCTTATTCCTTTTTGGACTTTCCACCCTTGTTTTTGGTGATGTCTCTATATCTTCATTTCATACTTGTTTTTTGTCCAATATTTCAAGCTCATCCATCCTAACCAAAGGTGGTGACCCACAAATTCTCTTTTGTTGTGGCCCTTCCATAAATCCTGGAAGATCTACTTCCACAATATATTCCTCTTTCGATCCTTTTCCAGCTTCCACAGTTGGTTCTCTATCCAATATTTTTTGTTGCATAATTGGTCTAGAAAGTTGTTGCTCTTGCAGCACTATCTTCTCCTATTCCCGTTGTCTCCTTGTTTGAACAAGACTTGCTAGTGGTCCTTCTTCCTTCCCTCTTTGCTGAATTTGTTGCTCCGACAACAATTCCCGGGTTGTTCTTTCAATTTCTTGTTCCAAATCTTTTGTCAACCTTCTCTTGCGTCTATGGTGTATCTCCTCCTTCGAAGCCTCGTCCTCTTCTACTATGACCATTTTTTCTTTCTTTGTAGTCTTCTTGATCTTTCACTTCACTGAAATGGACTTCGTGATTGGTACTGACTTTGCCCATCTCAAAAGCGAAGGTTGATCTTTTGGAGGTTGAGCTACATACCCCTTACACACTCGGGCCTGGGCGACGAGTTTCATACCAAATGTGGGTCTAGTGAAGAGAACCCCCAAGTACACATACGAGGTGGTGATCTCAACCTCCTACCCTTGAAGAAAGAAGTGGATATGAGATAGAGACTTTTTGATAGTATTGAACACCATAACCTTGGTCTTAGAAAGGTTCATTGTCAACTGTCTCAAGTTACAAAAAGTGGCTAAAGTATGCAAATGACGTTGAAGCCCCTCAGGGCATGAAGCTAAAAGGACAATGTCATCAGCAAAGAGGAGGATAGAAATCAACACATGGTGGAGAAGGCAACCGTCCTCTACATGTGTGTTCTCTCAGATAAATGACTCAATCTCATCAATGAAGATCCCAAAAAGTGTCGAAGAAATGGGGTAACCTTTTTTCACTCCTATGGTGCTAAGAATGTTGGTTGAAAGCCCCTGTGGAGAGCAAAACCATCCCTTCATAGTGTCATACAACCACGAAACTACTGTCATAAGTTATCCAAATATGCCAACTAACCAAAGTCTCAAGAAGGAAATGTCAATGCACTATGTCAAAAGATTTTCTAAAGTCTACAAAGCAACAATAGACTCTCGAGGACCTAGAACGCGCCTCCTCAATAATAGCTCTAAGGAATAGGATATAATTTGTGGTTTGGTGGTCTTGCTGAAAACCAACTTGGCCCATGGTCTTATGACCCTCCTCCTCCAACCTTTGTGAAAGAAGCACATCTAATGCTATGGCATAAAGCTTGGCAAAGACATGCCCAATTATGATAGTCCTGTAATTGTTGGGTTCATGGGGATCTCCTACCTTATGGATGGGGTGGATGATATGTCGAGTCTAAGAGTCCAAAAGGTTGAAGATATCAATGAGGGACCCAACAAGAGGGTCGATGCGATGCTTCAGAAATTATGCATGTAACCCATCTAAATTTGTTGCTTTGCTTGTGCACAACTTTCAAATAGTCTGCTTAATAAACCCAATAGAGAAGAGGTGGCAAGAAGGAGGGGAAGGAACCATAATAGGAGGTTGATTTGGGATGGTATAGAGGGATGAGGCATGAGTGGTCCAAGAGGAAAGATTGATCCCATGATTGAATTGATCACATGGGAGGATAAAGTGCAAGAAGTATTTAAGAGAATGATGAAGGGAGTGAATAAAATCCAGTCTACGCTAAGAGAGGAAGAGACGTTTCTTCCTTCGGAGGAGCAACTTGTAATCTCTGTGGGATATGGCATTGAGTTGGGGAGAGTTCTAAATGGCATTTTTCAACCTTATGTGGGCAAAATTATAGACCTTGTCGTACCAGATGTTCATGAGGTAATGACCAGGAGGACGAGGGCGAGGAGGGCGGATGGTGTGGGGGTAAGAGTCCAACATTGCCCTCCAAATAGCTTGGACCAAGAAAACAGAATGATCGGTAGTAACGGGGAGAGAGGATAGCCTTGGAAGAACCTGACACAAACGGTCCATGTAGGTAAAGGAGTAGTAATAGTCAAAGTCTATAAAAACTCGAGGGGCAAGAGTGGAGGAAGGGGGTGGAGGAATAATAGGAAGGGAAATAGCGGAGAAAGTGAGAAAAACAAAGTGATTAGTAAGGGGGGAGAGTTAGCAAAAATTCTGAACCGAGAGATGAATGGGATGAGGGTGGTGGAGAAAAGAGCATAGTCCACAACACTAGCACCATTGTTGTGATGAAAACAAGTGAACCCACTAAAATCTAGGAAACAAGATACACCGTTGAGAATAATGAGCCTGTTGGATTCATCCAACTCAAGAAGATGCTTTCCGTAAGTAGTAACCTATGTTTTGATGGAGGTTCGAGCAAAACCAAGGTCATTAGGATCCAATTCCTGAGTCAGCATCTCATTTGTTGTGAGGTCATGGAGAGAAACCTACATAGGTCTGGTCCAAGCATTGAAGTCTCCTAGCAAAAGCACCTCCCATGAAGATGAGTACCTAGTAATATCCTCATAAAGGTCCTAAAAAGAGTCCCCATCCGTGTGTATAGCAAAATTGGACGTAGTGGGGGAGAAGTAACAAGTGGCAATGAAGATATCTCGAAGATGTGGGTGACAACAAATTTTAATCCATAGAAATTAGGAGGGGATCTGAGGAAACCAGGGTCACAAAACCTTGGAGTCTATCCTTGATGAGAGCAGCAACACCTCCTGACCCTCAAACCCCCCCAAAACATCGAGTAAGTTACCGACAACTAGAACACTAGAAGTAACCAGTAATAGTTGGTAGGGCCCACTCAAGACTCTCATGTGTCTCACAAATGAGAATGATATCGTGTCCACTAATCATATCAACAAGGGATCTTGGGGCAAACCATGCCATACCATTACAATTCCAACAAGCTACAACAAGCTTATCAGTCCCCCCTTTTCGTTTCGAAGGAGTCATTTAGTAGGTAAGGGTTTGGACCACCTTGGTGGGGGGGAGTCCCTGATCACTGCACGCAGATTATGGATAACTACCCATTTGTTGGCTTTTCTGGCTGTGGCTACCTGTTCTCTGGCTTTCTTCAATTTATCAACTTGGAGTTGCATAAGGTCCTCATAAAAAAAGATCTTGTCCTAGAGATTAAATAACTTCCATTTGGCCCTCAAGGCCTTCATATGTTCTTCCACATTCTTGAATCATATGACAAATGTGGAATCAGGAGAGACCCATGCTTTCTCGAGGGTGATGTTTGTTAACTCGAGAGTGTTATGAATGAAGGTGTTGTCGGCTTGAAGCGGATCTGTTGATTTGGGCACTCCAAGGACCTTGAGATTGAGGGCTTTAGCATTGCAAACCCTTTCTTCTTCAAATTTAGCTTGGACAATATTGTGAACCCTTGTTGGTTAGCTAATTTCTGACTCTGTTCAGTTGATGCTTCCTTGAGATATTCTTGTTCAGCTTCTCGGATCTTTAAAATTTCAGAGTGAAAATTTGAAGAATCTTAAGGAGACTATTAGGTGTGTATAGTCTGTAATTGAGTAATAATGGCTTTCTGATCCTAAAGCTTACTCTGGAGATCCGTGATAATGCGACTGCCATCTTTCACTTGATCTTGCAAAGAGAGTATGATGCTATCCTATGTATCCAACTATTTTTAAAGATAAATTATTTGTTTAGAGAGATGGTATGAGGTTGTTGAATGAAAATGTTGGACATATTTTTGAGGAGAAGCTCGCGTTTCCTCGACCCCTCCACCATCGAGAATCCCCATAATAAACAATATGGGAAAAGAAAACATAGGAATCAAAAGGATAGGGAGGCAGGGATGCAGGAGGGCCTAGGGCACGGGGTCTCTGAGGCATGCAAGCGGGGCCACGGGGGCACAGACGGGGCCTCGCAAGGTCGTGTGGGCGTGGGGGTGAGTGAGACTGCGTGGGGGTGCAGATAGGGTCGTGCTAGGCAAGGTGGCTTTAAGTGGGGTTGCACAAGGGTGCAGACAAGACCATGTCAGGGCACAAGGGCACTGAGCAAGGCTATGCAAGGGCTCATAAAGAGACACAAGGGCCTGCAACCTCACGGGTGTGCAGAGGCACGAGGGCCCGCAATCGCGCGGACGCGTAGAAAGAGTGCCCTACAACCATGCAGATCCACAAGGCCGCGCGAATGTGTTGACACACGAATGCACAGGGTCACACAAATGCACAAGGAGAGCGCGAGGACCCTACAACTGCACAAACGCGCCTGGCCATGCAGATGCACAGGAAAAGCATGGGGGAGGGGGAGAGAAAAAGAACGGGAGGGCACGGGGGGAGGAGAATGGGAGGGCATGAGGGAAGATAACGGAAGGGCACGAGGGACCATAGCTGCATAGACGCACAACGAGGGTGTGATAGAGGAGGAGAAGAGAAGATAAGAGGAGAAGAAAAAAAAAGAAAAAAAAGCATCTAGTAGGCAAGATGAGGAGCCGATTGAGATTGCATCTACCACCACACATACAGTGGCACAAAAACTTTTGGTGCCACAGTGTAAAGGGAAACAACCTATATCAGAGCATGTTTTGTGGTAGAAGAGCCAAAGCAATCAACCAACCACAAAAGGAGATGAAGCTATAGTTGATGTAGAGAAATATTTAGAGCCACAAATTTAGAAGGGCAAGGCCGACAAAGGGAAGATCGCCATAGAAAGACTTAGTGGGGAGAAGTAAGAAATGACCACTAAAGATGATGACCCTAGGAAGGAGAGTGACACACGTGAGCACTGCTTCATTGACGTGCCAAATTTGCGGCAACCCCAAGTCTATGGCACCAAAATGAGTAATTGGCTAAGTCAATGCCTTTGGAGAATGGCAACTATGGAAGTTGTGAGTGGATGTGGAGTTGGGCAGACTAATTAGTTGGGCCCAAAATGAAGAGTGCATGAAGAGATTTGAGGAAATTCATATTCCAACAATGGAAGTTTGGTGCGACCAACACCATGCAAACAAGTATTGGAGTGACCATGCTATCGGAGGGGACTACAGTATTGTATAGGCATCCACCTGCGATATATGTTGGCGAGGATAGGTTCAATGACTATCTTGAATGAAAAGGCCATAAAGAATCAAACTGGCATCGGAGTTGTAGTTGGCATACACCAAAATGAATTTCTTGGCCTACCTGATACAATGGTTGGCAGTTGGATTGGAAACATTCCGTAAGACAATAGATAGCCTTATGTTGCAAAAAGAACAATCAATCCAATTGTAGAAGACAAAGGAGAAGCTTTGGCAAGTGAAGTAGGAGGCTGAAATAGGACTCACAAAGTTGCAGCAAAAGTGGATCAGCTAAAGAAAGAACAAGAAGAACAAAATCAATTGATCCAACTATTGAAGTTAGAGTGCATGATGAGAGAGCAGGCTCTTGAAGCCATGATGCAAGAGGTAGCTATCTATGATCAATTGATTGTTGAGAAGGATAAACAACTTGCGAAAATTTAAAAAAAAATGGTGTTGCGTGCAAAGCTCACAAATATTGAGCAAAAGTCACAACAATATGGCTTTCAATGTGTGAAATAATTGATTCTATGCCAAGTGCCTAAGGATGAAACTGATGCCCTCAAGATGTAAGTACAGTAGTTGGGAGTTATATTCATTCAGATCCAGTCCATTCCCCACCCCCAACAGATTCAAAGCCCTCAGGAGTAGCAATAGTTGTCGACGAGGATGTTGACCAATCTAGAGGGGAGGGCAGATGTAATAGTGAGTTATGATGTGACACCACCTCAAGCACCATATCAAGCCTAATGGAGCATGTATGAAGCTAGGTACACAAAGGCAATTTTGATTGTACATACAGTTTTGTCATTTTGTGTCATTATGTAGTTTGTAATTGTATGCTAAGTATTTGACGAAATGATTATTAGTGTACTTGTAATTAGAATGTACATGTAATTTGGATGTTCATGTAATTTGAATGTTCATGTATTTTGGATGTACATGTAATTAGAATGTCTTGTAATTTGAAGTGTGATGTTGGGATAGTTAGGGTTAGGTACAAGAAAGTTGCGAAAGTTGGCAACTACCTACCCTTTCCCAGGAAAAGTCTAAGTAGACTCCTCACATTTCCAAATACATAGATAATCAGATATCATTCATTTAGCCATATAGTTGTGTGTGCCTAGGTGCATATCTGTGTATGTATAGACATTGCATGTGACTATGAGTGATTGTATTCCTATTGTAAATGAATGTAAATTTCTGTTCATATATTATGCAATTGACAAAGTGCAATTCTTTTTCATTTTAGTTCTTAATATTTCCTTCTCGTACTTGTTAAATGCTATTTATTGCTGATATTTCCTATCATTTACTCCTCTATGTTACTTTAATCATGGAATACCATTGTTGTGCTACAATGCTTTGTATGCTTGTCAATCAAGGTAACTAAATCATTTGAAAACTCCTTGATATTTCTATAGGATAAGATAATGTTAGTAATGTCTATGGATGAACAAAGTAGGCCAATGGGACTTGTTAAAAAGAGTGTTGCAATGGAGTGTAGTAACTAGAAAGTTCTGCAAAAATAAGCGAAGCTAGGGTAAAGAATCTACCATAAACTACACTAAAATGGAACATCTATATGTTATTAACTTACAACTTCGAGGGTTGGACCCAAAACGAGCAAACCTTAAAATGCTAAAAGTAATGATGAAGAGAGAGCTAGAAGTGAAGGTAAAAAGTAGATAAAAAAGAGCTTCAGTGAATCCAAGCACAAACACTAATCTGTAGTGGGATTTAAAGGAGGAGCAAATTCATTTTCATCACCACCACCAAGAGTTGCCTGGCATCTGCACCATTCACTCTTAAGGGCAGCTCCTATAAGACAGGATGTTCCACATTCAGTAAACAACAAGGGCTTCACAGGCTATGTATCTCATCAACCATTATTGGTATATCATAAAGTAAATAGATCTTGTCTTTTTAGCTCATTTATGTTACTTTCAAAGGAATTGCCATGATGATAGCTCAGGCAGAAGAACCTTTGGACATGATCTTTGTGTTAATGTAACTGTAATATTTTGAGTCAACCTAGATGAGGCTGGGCACAAGTTCACATTCTCAGCTTGTTAGTGGATTACTCTCATGCATTCAAAAGGTGAGTGTGGATGTTCACCAATTTACATGTAAAAGAAAGTGAACTTATCTGTCAAGATGTTTTGTTTGGCTAGGGATCATTATTTTTAGTTTCTTAATGTGTTTTCTTTCTTTTCCTTGGACCTGGTTCTCCTAAACTGAGGTATCTGCTAAGCCTTCCATCTTGTAGGCATTTGGACATGCAGCCTCTATGGACTCATTCTAAACAAACATGATCAGCTTTCCCTTCAAACTTCAAAGTATATACTTTAGCTTTTGTAACAGAAATTTCTTAATGTTGGTATTAATACCCAACCCTGAAAATGAATAGCTCAACATGCTAGATGTAAGGTCCTTTGGTGTACTCATGAATTAATACAGATAAAGAAGGTGACTATTTAAGTTCAAGTGGCAACAGTTAAATGAAGAAAACAACTTAGAGAATGGAAATATTCTATTGTAAGGTATAAATTTTGATGGTGTACATGAATATGACGATTGTGACCTTCAGATTCAACCAGTTATATTTAGATGAAAAAAAAAAAGAATAACTTATATCTTGGAGATTCTCTATTGCAAGGAAAGGTCCATTGAAGGCAAGCCAGTCTTGTTGATGACTGTAAATTATAGTGCTTCACCATGCTAGTTCAAAAACATTTTTTACCCAAAAATATACTAAATAGATACGCATTCAAGCCATCCCTGCAAATATTTTGGATTCATACAAAAAAGAACTAATTAAATCAGATTAAAATATATGAATAGCTACCCAGGTGTTGTAGGTGAGTTGGAGAGGAGAGGGCAATCGTCCAAGGGAGGTCCCAGGTTCGAATCTCCACCCTACCAAAAAGCTGAATTGGGTACCCAAAATCCAATTGATAATGTTGGTGCAAGCAAGGCTGGGTGCGACTCCCGGGTGACTTTGACGGTGTAGAACCCCTGTTCGTGGTCTCTCAAACCAAGGCAGCCCCACAAGGGGTTTTTCGCTTTAAAAATATATATATATATATATATGAATAGCTTATCAAATTCTAGAACTTTTTGCCTTTGATGTGGTAAAGAGTGTAGTAGTTTATGAGGGAAGTGATTATGAGTTGGGTTAACACCCTAACTAGGGTTAAAGCCAAGCTTCACCGAAGATGTAAAAATCATATTTAAAAGTTAACCCCTCATTTGGGTTAAGGTTCAGGAGAAAAAAGAGGGAAGCGTTCACGCTTTGCATTCGACGCATTTGGCATGTAAAATGGAAAGTAATGGCTCTGCCTGGATGGTGGGCATGCCAAGCCAATGTGCACCAGTTAATCTTACTACATTCATTTCCCACTCCTGAATCTGACCTATCTAATCTATAGCCGTCAGATTTGAAGGCAAATTTGGTGCTCGGAAAGCTTCGTCGAGGGTTTTTTAAATGGGTATCCTTGAGATATTGGGTGATATGCTAAATGGGTGAAAGGAGAAACTTTGTTGAGCTAGGGCATTTATACCAATGTGAAATGGTGAGAAACCAGTTTGAGTTGGTGAGATGGTACTTGGGCATCAAGACTAATCGGAATACTTAAACCAAGTCCATTCTGTGAATGTTTTGGCTTTTTACCATTCCATGTTTATTTCTGCTTTGGATTATTCATGCAAACCATACTTGTATAAGGGAAATTATTTTGGGTTTCATTGTTTTCTGAAATTTAAGAATAATATTGTGGATTTTGTTGTCCTCTGAAAATTAATATCAAAAACTAATGGCTCTTTTTAACTTCCTATGATTTCTCTTGGAATAGGGAATAATGCAAAACTCTGCCTCTTTGTTGGAACAAAGCAAAGAACCTGTCCCTTTATTTTGTGCCTGCATGTTTGTATCCTTTTTCAGAGGTTTTGTTTCAAGGGATTTTCAACCAGGACAATAAATTAGAGGGTTTTGTTGATAAGATAGCTAGTCTTCTGGATTCAAACCTGAGAGTGAGCCTTAGATTGCAATAATGGATAATAATATGTAGCGGTTCTGTTAGGGTTATGTTAGAACCTAATCTGTCTAAGATTGGTGAAGAACCCTATCCCTAACATGGACTCCTTGCAATCATTTTGTTTCTCACAGGATAAACCTTGCTTCAAACTCTATTTTGTGTTTCTGTATGATAGACTTGTTACTATTGTACCTCTATTGAGTTATACTTTATCTCCAACTTGTGAGAAAATATTATCCAACTATGCTTGATTATGATGTTGTGATAAACCAATTTTCAAATTTATATAGGTAGAATTTGTCATAAAATAGGCCACAAATATATAAAAGCACGAACAGGACTTGTAGATTTGTAATCTATTGTATGAAGAATTATGACTATTATATATTACTTCCTAGGAAATATGGCAGATTTTGAGTCTCAATGTATGTTGAAAACTGCAGCAGGTGTTTATTTGAATGGCTACCGAGTTTAAATGACCATTATATGTACATGGTCTGGAATGAGTGTTGATTACAGCAATAAAGAAAAAATTGTAAAGTTTTCATGAGAACTTGTTTTTCTCTTGAATTTTTCGAACCGGCAAGAAAACAAAGGGTTTTCTTCTTGCCAAGAAAATCACAAAAACAAGGTGCTCCAAAAAAAGGTACCCATAGCGTGGGACTCATCGCCAAAAGCAGGGTGCTTTGGAACGGGCCACCCTAAGCCCGAGGCACTCTACCAAGGTGGGGCGCCTATAGGATGGTGTGCTTTACATGGATCAGTACTTCAATTTCTTTTTCTTTCTTTTCTCGAGGGGATGGAAGCAGTCCCTGAGCCCTTAGAGCAAAGCACTCCACCCCCTATGTTTGCTACTCTTTTTAGTTTTGATATTAGGGATGGGGGTAAAAGTGTTTGTCCCCCCCTACCCTCCGTGTGGGGCACTCCATAACTTGATATTTTTTTCTTCTTCTTCTTCAACCACTCTTTCGGGCAAGTTTCCCTTAGAGCGTGGTCTCGTGTTCCAAGGTGGGGTGCCCTCGGAGAGGGATGTTCTGATTTTTTTTTTTAAATTATATTTTGGCAACAATGATCCGAGGTGGGGTGCCCTTGGAGAGAGGTTATTTTCTAAAAGGAAAAATGGGGAGCGAGCCCTCTGTTTAGAGGGAAAGGCGTCCTCGAAGCGGGACACTTCGAATTTTTTCTTTTATATATATAGAGGCCATGCAGTCAGCCTAGAGGCACCTTAGATGTTGCCCGTTAATTGAGATGGGTAGTGGGCATCCTTCCAAAGTTACCAATTTGAAAGCGTTGGCATTCTTCATTTGGGTGACTTGATAAGACCCATACCACAAAGAATCAAACTTCGTATGTTGACTAGGCTTGGCTTGATCTTCATCCCACTTCCAGACCAAGTCCTCTTCCTTGATGTCAAGTGGCGTCGCTTTCCTTTCAAACCATATCTTCACTCCATCTTGGTGATTCATTCACTTTGTGAATGCTTTTTCTCTTTCTTTGAGGAAAAACAATTTGTTTAGCCTGGTTTGTAAGGGTGTCATATTTGCATCCTCCAGTTTGAGTTGCTACAAGTGCTACAAAAACAGGAGTTCCAAGTTAATGGTTATATTAGCCTCTTTGCCATACACTAGTTTGTATGGAAAATGTCCAATGGATGCTTTCGGGGTTACCTTGTCTTCCCATAATGCCTTTCATAACTATGTGGGCCAATTTCTTTGGGATTATGTGATCATTCTTTTTAAGATCTTGTTTAGATTTTTGTTGGTAGCTTTAGCCTGGCCATTCCCTTGTGAATAATAGTTTGAAGATGTTCTCAACAAGAAATTGTGTTGAATCACAAACTAAATCATCTTCCCCTTAGCGAAAACTGATGCATTATCGGTGATGACCACATAAGGTACCCCAAAGTGAGTTATGATGTCTTCCAATAGTTATATCACCATTTCTTGGTTAGCTTCTTTAATTGGGACTACCTCTACCCACTTGGTGAAATAATATGTGGCTATGAGAAGCCACCCATGGAGTTCACTGGAGAGGGGGTTGATCTTACCTATGAAGTCTAAACCCCATTGTTGAAATGGCTCTAAGAATATGATGGGCTACAAGGGCATTGGGACCTTTCTCTTCTCCACTAACAAATTACATGACTTAAGCCTTTCACCAATTGAAAAATATTTTTTACGTATGTGAACCAGTAATACCTTGCCCCTTTTGTGGGCAAAGGTATATGCTGAGTAATGTCCCCTTTCTTAAGCAAGTCATATATTTTATCCTTTTCAATACATCTTAAGAGGACTCAATCATACCCTCTCTAGAAGAGGATGCCATTCACCACAAAGTAGCTCATTGCCTGTCTCCTAAAACGTTTCCTTTCAATTCTTGTCTTCTAACTTGGGATTGTGCTCGTTTTGAGGTACTCCTTAAGATCACGCATCCATCTCGATCTTTGTCCCATGGTTGTATGCCCCTTCGGTTGTTCAAGCTCATCTATAAATGCTACCTATTCCTCTACTCAATATCATACCAAATTCGTGCATAGATCTCAGCCCTTAATTAGTTTAGTTGGCTTATCTCAATGTCAAGTTTCCAAATCTTGTTGATCCAACTAGCTCACTTTTCTCCTTATTCTCCTTGCAGGATGGTAGATCTAACGTCAAGATGCACCACAAATACAGTGGTTCAGCTTTGTGAGAGGTAATATTTGAACGAACGTAGGACTTTCATTATTGCAAACATCTGCTTTTCAATATTAGTGGTACCTCTCCTCATAGTTATGAAAGGTATGGCTCATGAAAGATATAGGATGCTCATCCCTTTTGTCATCTTTCTATGTGAGAACTACAATTATACTAACGTATGTCCCAAATATAGTTTGAAATCCTTGGAGATGTCTGGATTCACAAGCACTGGAGCTTTGATGATTGTAGCAGGGTGGTGAGTACTCCAACATTTGAAGGAACAATTTGATATGATAGATTTCAAGAGTCAACCAAAACTACAATCATTAGTAACCCCCATTTGTATGGCAGTTGTTAACACTTCACTTGTATGGTAGTTGCTTGACACATCACTTGTATGACAGTGACTTGTGTAGGTATACAAATTGATATGTATGCGTATTTAGTCAATAAGTTTTATCATTTTATGTTATTTTGTAGTTCGTATGCAAAGTGTTTCACAAAATGTGCAAATGTATAATTAATAAAGTTAATGTAATATTTCATATGATAGTATGTAATATTATGTACAACTAAGTCATAAAGGGACTCACGAAATGAAATGTAAATGTAAGTCAAATGCATGTCAAATGTAATTTAAGAAAATGATGAGGTGTTGGGTAGTTGGAGGATGCAACTACCTCTTAGTTGTATAAATAAAACCCTTCCCTCATTCATTCATATGGTTGGAATTGTGTCGAAGGCTAAAGTGGTGGAAGGCTAAAGAGAGTGCTTGTTGTCAGGAGGTTGGTCGGTGGTTGTTGGCTAAAGCATGTAGGTGTTGGAAGGAGATATTCCACATAGACATTGCAATGTATATTTAAGATGTATGTAGTTAACCGTACAGGCCATTGTTAATACAAGATCTGCTCATATTCATTTATCATCTGCTATTGTTATTGTATGTATATTGCATGTGTTGTCATTGTTGATTGTTGCAATAGATAGGTTTTGTATTGTTCCTTTCAAGTTTTGGATGCAGGGTGAAAGTCGCAAAACAAGTGATGCTTCCATTCAAGAGATATTGCCATACAAGGAGTTGTGATTTTAGTACAAGTTGGCTGATAATAAAATTTGTTATTCAAATTGTTCCTCCAAGTGTGGAATACTCCCATCATGCTACATTTGGTGTCATTGCCTATTTGAAGTTGGGTTGACCCATGCTACATTTGGCGCCCTTACCATTGTCGGTTAAGTTCAAACTAGCATTGCATGAAACTTGGAGAGGTGGATGACAGATAATTTACCGTGAGGATGTGGGAAAGTATGTTGTATTCCATTTCTACATCCTGGCATCATTTCTTGTATGAAGTAGGATCAAGCTCGGTGACATAGAGTTATGAGAAGCAAATCACTTGGGAAGGTGCACAATGATAACTATTGAATGCAACCAAAGATGCAGATGAAGAAGCAAACTTGTTTGTTGACGCTAACAAAGGGCCACATAGTGGGACGCATATGGCAGGTGCACAAAAGGGAGGAAGCAGGGCAAATTGCCATATAAGGGAAGGACAAACAATAAGTCAGTGTACAAATGGAACTTGTGTGCAGAATGTCGTGCAAATGAAAGGCACTGTCGTATAAATGGAACTTGTACGATAGATAACTGCACAAATGAGGCTTGTCGTACAAGTGCAAGTTGCCATACAAGTTAGGAGGCTTGTATAACAAACCGTTGTACAAACACAACATGTATGACACATCATCGTACAAATGTGTAGCGTCAGACAACAAGACACTATATAAGACAATGATGTGTATGACACATTGCCATACAAGTAGAGGGTGTGTACAAAAGATAGTAGAACACCATCCAAATAAGCTAAAGGGTCGTACAAGCAAGGTTCAACAGGAGTTGTCAAAAGGTGTCAATGAGGAATTGCATGAAAATGGGGAATATTTGGCATCGGAGAAATTGCAAGTTGATATGATCGATGGTGAGCAAGACGAGAGTTTGACATCAGTGCAAATGTGAGATGGTGTGTCAGATAGTGCATGAGACAGGAGTTTAGCATTAGAGCAACTGCAAGTTAGTGTGCTCGATGGTGAGCGGGATAGAGTCTAACATCAAATCAACTACAGGATGGTATACTCGATGGTGAGCAGGGCAAAAATCTGACATCAGAGCAATTGAAGGATGGCAAGTTTCATAGTGCACGAGATAAGTCCAACACAAGAGAAATTGTGAGTGGTGTGCCCAATGATGTACGAGATAAAGGAGAGATACATGAACAACCACTACCAAGGTTAAGTCAACATGTCATAACAAAGGCCAATTTGGGTATATCATGTAAGTGTCCAATGTTTCATGGAGGAGCAATAGAAGACCAAGTCAAGCATTGGAAATTCTGCCTCATGATGTGGAAAGCGATTGGGCAAGATAATGACACAGATTGAAGGAAGTTATTCCCTATCACATTTCATGGAGTCATAATGGATTGGTACATGAGATTGCCAAAGGGCGAGTACCATGATTGCATGATACATTTGTGAAGGAATTTTGATTGTTCCACAATGACAATGCAATCATTGCTGAAATTTGTAGAATGCAACAAGGTGAGAAAGAGCTTGTTCGATCGTACAACTGGAGGTTGAGTGGGTTTACCCATTTGGAGGAAGATCCATCAAACGCACTGAAGAAGAGGTGATGCGTGGACTGACTTCTTCCTATGTATCATAAAAATATCAGGATGGTCCCTCCGACATCATATTAAGAGGCCTTGGAGCGAGCCTTGAAATTGGTAAGTGATGCAAAGACATCACTAAAGTGTTGGGATCATGTTAATGTCAATGAGATTGACCCTGAGGATGAAAGTGATTATGATGTGGAGAGTGACTCTAACAGTGAGAGTGATGATTTTGGGCATGAGAGTAATTCATCATTCAAGTGTTGGGGTTGAGATGTTAGTGAAGGAAGTGACTCCGAAGAGAAGAATGATGACTCCAAGGATGAGTGTGTCTCAAAGAGCATAAGGTCATCACTACAAGAATATGCAACACAAAGGGAGGTCGTACCAAGGGGGATACCACTAGTAATATAGTCTATGACAACCACCAGAGAACTAGAAGACGCAAAATTGAGTATGATATTGATGACAGACCCATTATGCAATGTTGGAAATGCCATTTTTGGGGACCTTTTGCACATGAATGTCAAAGTGTTGCAAGTTGAAATGAACCAGTGATGCGTAGAGAGTTTGAAGAGCCAGAGAAGAGTTATAGCCCTCTCCAGGAAGCAGAGGAGGTGAACTTGATTTCAATTGAGGAGGTAGAAATCCAACAGGTAGTTGTGTTGGCATTAAATGCCTATGTAATCACACATTTGTAATATGGGTCAATCAAAGTCCAAGGAAGAGGTTTCAATGTGTATTTAAGGATGAGGTGTCACCTTGCATGCACATGTGAGTTGGAAGCAACAGATGCTAGGGTTTGCCTTGTAGTAGATGCAATGTAGTATTTATTTGAGATTGCTAATGGAAAAAAGTGGTATGTCTTGACATCCCCCAAGGGGGGTTTCCCTTGTTATTCTCTTGTTTTGTGTTTGCATCTTTATTTTGTTGCTCCTTGTTATGTTTAGCTCTCTTCATTCGTTATCAATGTCATATTCAGATTTAACGTTTGGTATCAGCCTATTGTTTTGAACCTAGGCAGTTTATGGCATTGTATAAAGAGATGCAAGGGTTTATGGCTTGCGGTAGATCTGGTGAGCTTCGACAACAACAAATATGGTGAGCTTCGACACAGAAAATCTGGTGAGCTTTGACAGTAGCAGATCTGGTGAGCTTCGACAACGGCAGATTTGGTGAGCTTCGACAGCGATAAATTTGGATTAAGAATTGTTCATGCTAGGGTTTGATATTCAAATCTTGGTGAGCTTCGACAACAACAAATCTGGTGAGCTTCGGTAGTGGCAGATATGGTGAGCTTCAGCAACAACAGATCTGGTGAGCTTTGGCAATGGCAGATCTGGTGAGTTTCGGCAGTGGCAGATCTGGTAAGCTTTGGCAATGGCAGACTTGGTGAACTTCAGCAGCAGCAGACCTAGTGAGCTCCAGCAACAGCACTATGTTTTATCTGTATTCAGATGTTTATTTTCTAAGTAGGTGTTGGAGTTTAAGGCTGGAAATGCCTGTTCTAGTGGTTTTAGTATGCAAGTTCCAGAGGTGTCCATGCATGAGGTTTCATTTTGCAACTAGTATGCTTCCTGTTTTAGTGTATTGTGCAAATATAAAACTTTAGATTTGTGTTTTGCAAAGTTGTTGAAGAATGTCTAAGATGGTTTATTGGTTGTACCACAAGTTTGGGGCAAGTATTAATTACTATAGCTGGTGTAGCTCGTACCTAAAGAAGCTATTGTAACTCATGTAGTTGGATTATTGGCTACTATAACTAGTGTAGCTTGTAGGGCTGTTAATGCTATTGTAACTGGTGTAGTTGTGCCCAAAAGAGACTGGTGTGGATGTTAGTGGTGGTTGCCTAGTGTAATGTTCTCAGAGTTAGCTCCAATAATATTTGTAATGTTTTAAAAGTGGTTTTTTGGAATTTTTTGTTACCTTGTCGGTATATGGCTAAGGGTAACATGTGAAGCTAATGTGTTTAGAAGGCTAGAGGTATCTTGTAGGGTGGCTAGGTCTTGGAACGACTGGATATAGTTGGTGGAAGTTATAGGTCTAGAGGCTGGTAGTAACCGGGTTAAGGCTACTTATCTTCGAAAGGACTATTTTTAGCTTGTGCCCATGAAGGGTTGTGTCAAAAATACTTGTTTGTACTGCAAAATTACAAATATGTCATTAAGGGGGGAATGTTGGCATTAAATGCCTATGTAATCACACATTTGTAATATGGATCAAAGTCCAAGGACGAGGTGTCAATGTGTATGTAAGGATGAGGTGTCACCTTGCATGCACATGTGAGTTGGAAGCGACAGATTCTAGGGTTTGCCTTGTAGAAGATGCAATGTAGTATTTATTTGAGATTGCTAATGGAAAAAAGTGGTATGTCTGGACATCCCCCAAGGGGGTTTTCCCTTGTTATTCTCTTGTTTTGTGTTTGCATCTTTATTTTGTTGCTCCTTATTATGTTTAGCTCTCTTCATTTAGTATCAATGTCATATTCAGATTTAACAAGTTGAAGCTGCACAGGAAAAAGTTGCAAAAATGCCAATGCCATATGGCGAGTTACCATACAAAGTGTTGTCATAAAAAGAGAATAGTATGAAGATTGCCAATGAATAGTGGTACGAAGGTTGTCGACGAAGATTGTCATACAAGGAGTGCCATTAAGAAGTGCTGACAAGGAGTGCCATTAAGAAGTGCTGACAAGGAGTGCTGATGAGGAGTGTCGTATGGGGAGTGCCATCAAGGAGTGCCAATGAGAGTTGCCACACAAGTGAGTGTTGCTATACAAATGATGGTCGTACAAGTGAGTGTCGTACAAACGATAGCCAAAAAAATTATCGTCATATAAGTGAGTGTCGTACAAGTCCTTGTCATACAAGCAAGTGTCGTACAAGTGAAGTGCTCTACAAGGACTTGCCCTTCAAGGACCTTCTGTAAAAGGAGGTGCCATACAAGGACCTGTCCTACAAGGAGATGTCGTATAAGGACCTGCCATTCAAGGAGGTGTCGTAAAAGGACCTTTCGTACAAGGAGGTGCCATACAAGGAGAAGGATGCCTATCAAAGGCAAAGGCAGGGCCGCCAAAGGTCAAGAAACAATCATTTGGAGCTAGAAAGAAGTAAATTGAAGCCAAGGGGAAGTTGTTTAAGTGGGTCAAGTGAAGTCTACCAAAATGCAAGGGAAGTTGTTTAAATTGGAGCCATACATGCAAAGGGCGCTGCCCCTTGACCCCCAACACAAATGGTGATGAGTGTTGCCCCTCATGTTGGTCATGTTGACCAAGCTAATGATACGACTGATTGCAAAAAGTGGAGTGAGCAATTGGAGAACAATGTGTTACGAGCAACAACTTGAAGTGATACCAGCTATAGAAGATGTATGGAATAGAAGAAAGTGGAAGGAGCATGACAAGAGATTCCAGTACGTTGTTTAGTGCTTCTATCCCTAGTGTTCAGCTCATGTGTTGTCGAGGACGCCGACAAGTTTAGAGGAGGAGATAGATGTAGGTAGGCAAATTGATGTCTACATAATTAGTGAATAAGTTTTGTCATTTTGTCTTATTTTTGTAGTTCATATGCAACGTCTTTGACAAAATTATGCGTATGTGTAATAAATAAAGTCATAATGTAATACTTCATATGATAATGTGTAATGTTATGTAGGGTTACGCCATAAAGTGACTCATGAAATGAAATGTCAATGTAAGTCAAATGCATGTCAAATGTAATTAAAACAATGATGAAGTGTCGGGTAGTTGGAGGATGCAACTACTTCCTAGTTGTATAAATAAGACCCTTCCCTCATTCATTCGTATGGTTGGAATTGTGTCGAAGGCCGAAGTGGTGGAAGGTCGAAGTGTCTGGTTGTTATTGAGAGGCTGGCCAGTGGTTGTTGGCTAAAGTGCGTAGGTGTTGGAAGGAGATATTCCACACATATATTGCACTGTATAGATAAGAAGATGATGTATGTAGTTAACCGTACATGCCACTGTTAATACACGATCTCCTCATATTATTCCTTGATTGCTATATATAGTATGTTAATCTAGTGTGAGATAGCATTGATTGCAGTCTTGTTTGGTCTCTAAATCTATCACTTTGTTCCTCCACTATTGGAATACTCACCACTATGCTACAAGAGTACTTGAATTCCTTCTAGAAGGTTCTTCAATCCCAACATCAACTTAACACTACCAGTCTCCAACTCCCATGGCTATGTTTGATGAATCTTAGCAAGTTTCTTCATTCGCTCATCATCACAAGCCCAATGCACCAATTTGCCTAATTCATTTTCCACCTTCAACTACCACAATCTCCAATCTCCTATAAAACCAACTTTGTGTAGCATAGTGGTGAGGTTCCCAACAATGAGATAGAATGATAGGGTTTAAGGGCCAACACTTATGCAGTCATCACTCTGATACAAGATGTTAAGAACTCGAATGCAATTAGATAGCAGTACTAGAACATGCAAGCAATAGAGATGACAATATGCAAGTAATAGAGAAAACACAATTTATATAAATCATAAAAAAAACTTACAATATCGCGGGCCATTTCGAGGGGCTTCCTCTTTTAAGAGTGAAACTCTAATTTAAGATTCAAAATACCTCCCACTTGAGAAGGTAGTACATTATATAATCCTACCCTGATTAGTACTAACTATTAACATCTACATATGACATCATTACAAATTAATAGGATGTTAGGATGGAGGTTCTAATGTATAATAGCCAAGTTGTACTATCACTATGTGGTCATAAGATAATACAATTGGGATCATATCAATCCCACATAACAAATTTTAAAAAATAATTAATGTCATAATATAATAAAATGATAATATTAAACACTATAAAATTTATCATTGTAAATAATTAAATAATAATATAAAAAATAAATAAAATAAAATAAAAAATCCTGGGGTACTCCTCACAATGAGTTTTAGGGCAGATGTTGGCCCAAGTACTTCCCCCAGTTCAGCGGTCGGGACTTACACCCGATCCTGCAAGAGGTTATTAGCCTAATGCAGACGCTTATTAAGCACCGAAAATAGGATCCTATAAAATATATATTATAATTATTATAGCTATAAAAGTAAAAATTAAAAAGTATTTATTTATATATAGGATTGAAAAGACCCCATCCATATGGTTGTGACCAACTCTCCTATGTAACCAAAAACAAATAATGGTATTATAACAACTTAATAATTATGTACACAAAATTTAAACCTAAATTTCCACCTTGAACTAATACCATTAAATTTAAAAACATATTATAATAAATAATTTAAACTTTAAATTCAGTTTATATATAAAAAAAATTTATAAAAAAAAAAAAAATGTTTAACTTGTGAAGGAAAGGAAAGGAATGGAGTGTGAAGGAAGATAGTAGACATACAAGAGCAGGTGGAATTCTTGTTTGAAGAAGTCGAAGGTTGTATTAGGCGACAATCTCGAGCAAACCCTGTCTTTGCATTCAGCACCAGGTATTCCTTGCCTGCCACCGCCCAACCACTACGAAAAGTTCTTGGTGGCCACTTTCAGCCCCCTCCCACCGTCAGCACTGCAGCCACCGCGGCGGTCGCTCCCGTTGACAAAATAATAAATTAAAATCTTCTCTATCCATTCATATATTAAATTGAATTCATGAAGAATGTGCCAGATATCTAAAAAAAACAAAAATCATTTAAAAACCGAAAAATTCCCATGTAAATTTATAATTGTAAGCCTAGGTGCAAGTCTTGGCTGGAACATCGTAGGTTATGTTTCATGCAGGCTAAGGAGTTTTTCTTTTAAAATCATAGTATAGGCAGCATTATTAACATATGGAAAGAAAGTGTAAAAAAAAAAAAAAAAAAAAAAAAAAAAAAAAAAAAACAGAATAATATTATGAAGGAGGGAAAAGATTGAGTCAGAATAATGTTGGTTGCCTGTCAAAAACGATAGTACTTTAGACCGGGTAATACCTTGTGCTTCACCTCTTGCTAGTCATTCTCACATTTCTAACAACTGTTTATCGATGTAGGCTTAGATTTTCCTAACTGTATACACAAACGAAAATGTGTTGCATGGAATCAGAAAAAAATATTAATAATTGAATTTTTTGTAATTAGAATAATCCAAAAGCATCCTCTGCCCTCGCTTTTGGCAATCTCTGCACCCAATTATGCATGGAATCAGGCAAAAATATTAATAATTAAAATTTTTGTAATTAAAATAATCCAAAAGCATCCCCTGCCCTCGCTTTTGGCACTCTCTGCACTCAATTATGCGGAACTTCGTCTCTAGAATCCTCGGAATTGCGGCCGCTATGCTTATTGTGGTGACCTCTAGATGGGGTTAATAGACACAAGTAATTTATTAAATGTGTCCAATAGTCACATGTTGCCACCATTAATTAGGTAACTGGATGAATGTAACAAATGGTTAGTGATCAAAGTATTTTAGTGAACTTGTTAATAGTTAGCCAAATGTAACTTGGAGGTGTGACTTACCCCAATAAATGGTGGTTATTAGTCTAAGTACCATTCCAATATTTAACTTGACATAAGCTTTTCTTAATAAATGGTTTGTAATTGAATAAATGTGGCATAGCTAATAGTTACATGATGTAGTGTACCTTCATAATTTGTATCCAATTGTAATTCGTAAAATAAAATGTTTAAAATAAGAAAATTGATGTTGAACATTAATAAACTATTTTTTTTAAACTTTACCTAAAAAAATAAAAACTGAACATTAAAACACACTTAAAAATTTATCTCGAAGAAACCATTTCTGTTCTACATCTTGCATGACATGGATTACAAAGGAACATTAGAGAAGGCAAAGGTTCACTAAAACCCCGTATGTGACGATGAGATGGGAGAAGGCAAAGGTTCAATAAAAACGCCGTATGTGATGATGATGTTAAAATTTAAGCATCAACATGCTTGAGGATTTTGTCAAGAGCAACCTTGTCGTGGTTGGATCATGTGCTGAACAAGGGATAC